>CM041636.1:3651095-3764312 GCA_023333625.1 Bothriochloa decipiens | reverse complement strand
ATCATGAGCTCTTGACAAATTTCATGATTTTCAAACTTCGTTTGGATTTTATACAATTAAATAACAATTCTACCACACGTTCCTCATCATGCTTCGGGGACAAACTGTTCAAAATTTGCTTTCATTTCATGGACAAGGTCTTACACAGGACTTAATAACATGAATATCATTTTTCGACAAACTTTATTTCATTATTTCATGCACCTCCAGTTCAAATTTGACTTATATGAAAAAAATGTTTTGAACAAAATAAATCCGTTAAATATAGCAAACAGATAGAAAAATTACCAGATTTTTAAATGGAGTACCAATGAATGCATGAAGATGGGAGGAGAAATGTGGAAGGAGGGGGAGGGAAAATAACATAAAGTTTGCCGTGTGCCTACTGGAGGCACACGGCAAACCCATCTCTTTGCCGTGTGCACAGAGAAGGCACACGGCAAACCCATCTCTTTGCCGTGCGCACAGAGAAGGCGCACGGCAAACCCATCTCTTTGCCGTGAGCGCAGAGAAGGCACACGGCAAACCCATCTCTTTGCCGTGTGCCTAGTGCAAACCTTTGTGTTTGCCGTGTGCCGCTGTAAAGCACACGGCACATAAAAACTTTGCCGTGTGCCCGCCGTGACGCGTATGGTAAATCTTTCGTGAAGGTAACGCCCGTTAACGTTGATTAGTTTGCCGTGTGCTTTAACGGGGGCACACGGCAAAGTTTTGATTTGCCGCGTGCATCCGTTTGGGCACACGGCAAATTTACCTTTTGCCGTGTCTTCTGTTTTTGCCGTGTGTTTTTATTTTGGCGCACGGGAAAGGGCCTGTTCGCCGTGTGCCTGTAATATTGCACACGGCAAAGTTTCGGGCACACGGCAAACTATGAGTTTCTGGTAGTGCATACGCCTCAGTTGAAGAGATAATAATGAACAAAAAGAAGAAAAGGAAAGCAGACAGCGCTAACAGCCACACTAGCGGCATGGTCCCGCCTCCGACTTCTAGCAAGGCCTACGTCCACAACAAAACGCTCGCGTTCATGTTTGCTTTGTTTCCCCACGTATTTATAATAATAACACATTGCATACGAACGGTAGAGCATTATCTGGGTTAATATCCTCTCTGTCTACAGAAATGAGTATATGGCAACTCAGTCACGACAAAAGCAATAGGAAACGACAAAAGCTGTAATTGAGCTTGCTTTTACGTTTCCATGTGAAACGCGAAAGAGAAAGATCATGCTAACTACCATGGCGCCTCAACGGGACAGGACATCACCAACGAGGGTAGGAAACATCTCGAGATCAAGAAAGGTATTCCTTGATAGATTCTTGCTGCAGGCTGACAGAGTTTCGTATAGCTTAGCTTCTTCACTGCGCATCTTTCGGGTAAAGGCTGGGACGATTTCAAGATATTGTTGTTTCCAACTTACAGAGAAGGATCTCTGTGCAAATAAAAATATATGCTTGGGCATGCTAGTGTACTAAAGCACATAAAATTAAAAGAAAGACGAGAATACATATTTATATTTTAAAAAATACAAACATATGCTCTGGTTACATGTGTACGCTCCATATCCTGATGCGTCGATCTGAGTTAGGTGATTGTAGCCTTCATGGTTCCTGACGCCTCGAAAAGCTCCAAGTTAATTGCCCCTGTAATGTAGCTCACAGAGTATCTTCGATTGAGCTGCTTTGGTCGTTGTCGACAATTTTTGCTTCACGTCTCCATGCATGGTGTTGGTGTAGATGTGGATGGTGTCGGCATGAGGGTCTCGTAAGTCCACAAGTCCATACAACATGGCTGGAACATCAGCCATATGCCCGTTTGCGTCGTTCGCCTCATCGGTGTAGCTTGGACTGTTTCGCGGCAACGTCGTCATTATGGTACGCCGTGGAACTTGATCGTGTGGAGTAGTTGGAGTGGTTGTTGACGAAGACTTGCGATGGCCATGGTGAATGCATCATCACAGCGCCATGCATGTCATTAGATACAAAACAATATGGATCGATTGAAGATTAGTAATTAAATATTTTGTGCCGCCGTTATGGCTGGCATGCTTCCTTTGTCATATTCCTACGTCCGTGGCAGCAGGGACGCGCATCCATTCGGCAGTGCAAGAATCAGGCCTCCAGCTTCTGGCTCTGGCTCAACGTGCTCTCCTCATGGGCTCATGGCATGAATGAAGCACGCCGTCGCTACTCCTCTTCATGGTACGCAACCGTGCTTAGGCGAAGGGCGCGCGGTGTTGTATTAGGTGGAGTCGGTGTAGCTGCGAAGCCATCGCGGATGGCATCCAGACTTGTGCGACGGTGTGTCGATGTAGATAGATCTCGAGGGCCCTTGCTGATGGCCACTGACGAACCTGCTCTCCGCAGCTTGGTCTAACCATCCTGTATATTAGATACAATACAGGGAGATGAGATATGAGCACTACATAGATGGATACATGGCGATGCCAAGAACTGGTAGTTGCTGCCTATCGCTGCGCGATCATCTGCATAGTTTTAATATAATCCCCCTTTCCTTCACAAAAAAAAAAGACATGGACTCCTTTAAGTAATTTACAATGATTAATTGTGACATGAGTTTGTTTACTATTTAAGAGGCAGTATATAGATATAAATGGCCATTTCTATTTATCATAGAGGTGATACTAAAAATTAGTTTGATTGAAGACTAGGCATGCACAAGCCACAAGGACAAAAAGAGAAGGACACATTTATTGCAATTATATTGGATCCAACATATCATGGATACTTTAGATGCAAGGGCGTTTTAGGATCCAACACATTCATGAACTGAGTACATCCAGCAGAGCCAAATTAATTACTGCTCAACCAAGACAAACATCTGTGAAGAAAATCACAGCATCGCTCTTGAGGGTTAAGATGCGTCACGCACTTATAATGGGTGAGTTGCCACTTGTACTTCACTTGCTTTTCTGCGCATTCATTTGCACATGCTCGATTGTCACATGGACGGTCCATTTTGCACTGGGTCGCCTAGGGTCTCAACTGCACGTTGTTGCAATTCAAAGATTAGTTAGTAAAAAACCGTACACACATGTTAGTTCACAAAGCAGATCGTTACATACGATTTTCAAACGCCGCTGAGACAGTAGATGACATGATCACAAGCACAATGCAAAGAGCAGCGCACACAGCCTTGGTCGCATTGATCTTAACGAGTGCCATGAGGAGCAGTAAACTATTGTTGTTTCCGTCCCTCTTCGTTTTTGTATGCTCCTTCTGTTCGCTCATGGTTATTATATAGGCTTCTTCATTTCTTGTACTACACTCTTGATACCTCTTTGCAGCATCCTGTACCATTATCTAATAATAAAATATACAAGACCATATCTCAAGAAAAGGGATTAGATAGATATAACCTGTGTTCCACTATATTATATATAAACGGTTGCGTGTCCTCGCTTTTTATATATCTATATCCATATATCTATATCACTTCAAAGATGAACTCCACTAGAAGGTCGATCTATCTGAGTGATCCACGTCATCAACTAATTTAGTCCATTTAAAAAGTATTGAAATAAGAGTAACTTCAAGAGATGTGTTATTCTTGTTATGTATGTAATTTTTACAATTTCTCTTGTAAAATTTAAGCTCCAACAAATTTATTATCTTGTTTTGTAAAATAACAAGTTGGTTATTTCTGAAATCTCGCATGCTAAATATAATAGCATACTAGCCTTACGCCTTAGATTAAGAGATGATGTAAAAAACAAAAAAAAATGCAAACATGGCTAACAGCCACGCAGCAGCATATTTGAAACATCCTCAATTTTTCACGAAGGGAAAATACACAGAATGACGAATAATCCAATAGTTCGAAGCTCAAACCATTACATTATCCAGCGTTAGTTGATACCGAAATCCATACTTTGAACAAAAGAATACATTTAGCAGGAATTACATATTAGTTCATCGCCACACTGGCGGAATCATCAGAGTAGCTGCAACGTCTGGGATAGCTGCGATAGGCGAAAGTACAATAAATCTCCAAAAAGAAGCGTGAGCGTAGGAACGAGACATCTACTCCTCTTCGTCATCGAATTCGTAGTCGGGTTCACCTGCCAAATAATTTTTAGTACGGTTTATACTGGCCACATCTCCCACCCTATGCTTTGCTTTTGCTATGTAGTATTTGGTGGAATGCAAAGGATATAATCAAGTGACCTAATATGTGGCCATGGTTTCCTATGCAAGTAGTGACCAATATTATATAATATAATTCATCAAGTTTTAACCCATCTCATCCACATATCCAACCCATTCCATCACCATCACACACACCTCACCCCCTCACGCTCAGTCGACAGGTCTAACTCCCTCTCGGAGCCTGTCTCAGCGGCTCACAGCCGGAAGGGTAACACCAGGGGGAGAATAGAAGGACTCATCTCACTACTCCCGAGAAGCGTGGGTCTTAGGAAAAAGCCATACCAATGGCTCACAGACTATTTATATAGATTCATAAACTCTGCAGAGCGTGTAATCCCGTAACCACAAGATCACTATCACCGGCGGTGCCCCGTCTAAGCTGATTTCGACTGCTTTCTAACTGGTGCGATGCCACCCTACCACTCAGTACTAGGACATCCCGGATAGGTACCACCATCACAATGAGACTGTGAGACATAGTACCGGGCCCCCGAGGTCACTATGTTGTCTAAGGAGGGTGTGGGTCTCCATGCCCGTACCTCCCGATACTATCTGCTAACAACCTAGTAGTGGTGGCATCATCCTAGCTAGTCAGACATCCGTCTCCCGCCTATACAAGAGTGAGTGGTGAGCATGTAAGTCCCAAGGTTCCGGTCCTCAAGAGAGATTAGGTCCTAGGGGGATCAGACAGGATTATCTTCTCATAGGGACTACAACAGTCCATGCTACAAAAATAACTTCTACCCGGGGCCTCGCTCCACGAAGGCTCTCACCCCCGGGATCACCATAAACATTGTGCCCGCCACAAGCACCTCACACGGGAATGCCCAGAGCACATCCCCTGGCAAGACTCGCCCACATGGCTCGTTGTAGAATCCTGTCCGATCGACTCAACCCTCACCATACACCCAAGACGCACACAGCACTCTCCCCAGGTAAAGTGGCACCACGTGCCTTAACCATATAACCATACTTTCCATCGCGCATCACATCACACAAATATAAGCGTAGTAGAAGTAAAGTATCATAAGTAAATAAGCATGCGTCTAGCCTATCAGCGGGTGTGCAGGAGTAAGGTTGCGACAAGGTAAAGGCTCATCAAGCAATTCTACCATGCAACCTATCATTAGGTAATATTCATAAACAAAGCACTAGCAAACTAGATATTATGCCATGCGTGATAGGATCTACGAGGTTGGATGGGGTGTGGCACTTGCGAAGTCATCACCGAGCTCCTCCTCGTACTCGTAGTCATCCTCCTCAAATTGCTCCTCTGAAACAAGACATAATAGCCGCGTTAGCGGCTCCTATAGAGTCAACACAAAGAAGCAATAAAATTCAATAACTCCAAATGCACTCATACATAAGCCTATGATGTAGAGCTCATTTTTATGACAATTTGGATACTTGGTTCAATTTTTCGGAGTTCATATGAAGTTATGAATTTTCGAAGTTTATTCTATTTTTTAAAAAAGAAAAAGGGCGGATTAACCAGAGGCTGACACGTGGCGGCTTCTGATTGGGCCACGTGGCGCGCGGGCACAGTAGAGCTGGTGCAAGGCTGACGTCAGGCTAAAGCCATGCTAACGTCAGCACTGACGCAGGGTCTGGCGGCTGGATGATGTCATGCTGACATCACGTTAACGTCAGCACTGACGGTGGACTCGGTCAGCGGCTGACAGGTGGGGCCCACGGGTCTAGTCACTGACAGGTGGGGCCAGGTCAACTGTCAATGTTGACCTGTCAACGGTCAACGCTGACCGGACCTCGACCGGGCCTGGGCAGGGCCAGATCTGGGCCAGGTTGGGCCGGCCCGGCCCGGCCACGTGTCGGGCTCTGGTCGTGCCACATTGCGGATCTGGGTCCAGTGGGCTTAGTCCACGGTGCTTTGGTCCATGGACCCGGCTCATGGTGCACCGAAGACAGGGCGGCTAGGTGGCGCTGCGCGGTTGGTCTAGATGGGTCCATGTGGCCATGTGGACGTGGTCCAGCGGACAGGGGAAAATCCCCCTTCTCTGCCTCACGCGCACGGCCAAGCACGGCGCTTGCCGGGGTGGTGCAGGGGCGCGGCGGCAGCGGGCGGTGCGGGCCAGCTGGAGCAGTGGCTAGGGCTGCGCAGAGGTATGGCAGAGGCAGTTGCAGGGCGCAAGCTGGCTCGTGGGCCCTTGGCTCGTTGGCGCACGCGCTTCGGCGGCGGCCAGCGGCGAGGCCGTGGCGGTGTGTCGCTACAGCGCACGGGAGGCATCCTTGACTTGCGCTACGGCTTTTTGAGCACGAGGCGAACGTAGTGGGGCGCCCAATTTGGAGGAATCAGCCCTTAGGCCGGTGGTCGACGGCGGCGGCGGCGGACGACGGTGGCGGCGAAAAGCTCTGGCGAAACTCAAAATTGACCTCCATCTTCACCTTCTCCTACCCGTGTGGAGCAGCTCGGAGCTCCGGAGGACTATTGTGGTGCTAACGGAGGCTCGCGGGGGTGCGCGACGGCGAGGTCACAGCGGCGCACCGGCGGCCGAGAGCCAAGGTGACCAGGGTCGGCAAAGGTGCCAGGCCCCACTGTGGTCTACCCCACGTCCCAAGAAGTTGCCGATTAGATGTTCTAGGCTATCATGGTTCCAACCATGGAGTTAATGAGGAGGAAGGCTATCGTGGTTCCAACCACGGAGCTCTAGCGGCGGCCATGGCAGAGCAGGCCAAGAGCGGCGGCGGCCTCACCTGCGTGGCGCGTCGGTGCTTTTGGTGCCTTGGGGACGTGGAAGCCGAGCAGCAACGGCGACGGGTCGTGGTGGTCGAGCAAAGCCGCCGGGTCCTCCTCCAGCGAGCCGCAATGGTGGTGGCGCGCGGGTCCGGCTCCGGCAGCGGCAGCTCTCCTCCGCCTCCTTCTTCTCTTGTCTGGTGGCTGGTGGGGGAAGGCCGTGGGCTTACTAGAGGTGGCGGGCGTCGTGGAAACCCTAACAGACCCGGCGCCCTTCCTTTATAGTGACAGCGGTGGCAGCCATGGGGGATGGGTGGCCACGATATTAGATGCCCATCGAGCGGCCAAGGGCGAGCACGCGCTAGGGTTAGGGCTTCGCGCGGCCGAGCGGGCGGACGGACCGCTGCGGTGCAGCGGCGGGTCACGGCCACCGGATGGACGGCAGAGGGCGCCGTTCCCATTTTTGGGACGACGGACGGGACGGCGGAGGAACAGAAATGGCAAAAGGTGGGTTATGACATGCGGGCTCCATATGGCAGCGGCAGAGCGGCGGGCACGCGGCACGCGGGCGGCGAGCAGGCCCATGCTGGGCTGCGGCGCTTACTGGGCCGCGGCGCATGCGAGTGCGAGTGGCACGCGGGGATACGGCCTGGTGGGGCGGTTGCGGGCGCGTGCGGCGCGAGCGGGCTCATGCTGGGCCGCTTGGCCTCACGGGCCATTTGCGCGGGAGCAGCAGGCCGGAGTGCAGGCGGGCGCGCGCGTGGTGCTGGCGAGCAGCGGGCCGGGCAACGCGCGGGCATGCTGGGCCGTTGCTAGGCTGGTCGGGCCGCTTTCCTCTTTTTCTTTTTTCTTTCTATTTTCTATTTCCTTTTCTATTTCTTTTTCAAGCCATGCAATGATCAAATTTGTGTATGCATGTTAATGACTATAGCACCAACATCATACTAGGTCCACTAGAGTCTTAGGGTCGTGATGGATCCATTTCCGAGGTTAGTAGGCATATATATATACGTGTGATGATAAGTTATTCGATTTTATTTAGCATCACATAACATCGAATAAGATGCAAATCAAGCTCTAGTAATTAAATGCAATGTTCTTGCTAACATTAGGTGTTACTTGTGCAACTATTGAGTGGTTGCCTACGTGACACTCGTCAAACATTGGTATATTTTAAAAAAAATTTGAAAGTTTGTGTTTTCGGTGTTTGAATTTTCGGGGATGTTACAATATTGCCCATATGCGCGACAGCAGAGGCACGTTGAGGAATGTGCGACTACTATGAATTCATGCGTTGGGCCTTTGGCGAGGGACGGCCGACACCCACACCTTCCTTTGTTTCTCACACGAATCATGGTGCCGCTGCCTGTAGGGCTGTAAGACAACTAGGAGGAAGGTTTACGGATCCTCACCAGCGATAGGTGGGACAGCTGCCCCACCCCGCGTTCCCCCACCCTGCATACGGGGAGCTCCGCTTCTGCTGACACAAGTGCTGCCATGGATATCTTTGGACTATTTTCCTCACAAAAGTTATTTTTAGAAACGGTAGCATGGCCGATAGCTGTGTAAGGGAGTTAAATGGGCATCATTCTTTGCAGCCATAGATGAACAGCAACAATCCATGTTTGAATGCAAATAATTACCACATCTTGTCAGAAGCTTGAGTTACTTATTGAATACTCCCTTCGTCCTCCATTGTATAAGGTGCAATTTGAATTAGTACGGTCTTCAAAACTTATTTTGACACATAATTATAATTTTTAGGAACAAAAGTTTGATAATTAGGAAGTATCTCTAAATACGAATCTAAAGTAAGTACTACTTTTGCAATGCAAACTTGTGATATCATTAGCCTAATTGAAGATAACAAAGTTTGAATTCTCAAATACGTATACGTCTTGTATTCTGGGATAGAGGGAGCACCCGCTGATTTGGCTTTCTCAATTGGGTGCGTCAGTAGGTTTTTGGAAGAACCCCATGAGGAACATTTTCCAGCTGTCAAGCATAATAACGTAACACAATAGTTGGGGCAAGTGATTTGAGGCTTTTATATCCAACTAAGAGAAGTAGGAAGGCTGAATTGATTGGCTTCAGTCACAGTGATTTCGCTGAGGATTTGAACACCAGAAAGAGTACTTTTGGAGTCCTGTTCTCTTCGTGGAGCACAGTCCAATGATCTGGCAAACTTCAAACCAGATAGTGGTGGCACTATTAAGCTGTGAGGCCAAGTACATCGCTGGTGCTTCTGCTCCCATCACACTGTTTGGATGCCACGACTGCTAGCTGACATAACTGATTCAGCAATGTGTAGGCCGGTTCTAAGAGTGGACAACAAGTCCACTATTTCTCTCACAAAAAATCCCGTGTCTCACCACTGCATCAAGCATATCGATGTCATTTTCGTCATCTGATCCAGGAGTATGTAACAAATTGAAGTAAAGTTTTGTTGGAACACCGTTCCAGTAGATTTAGAATAGAGTAGAACGGTGGAACCAAGATAAACTCTCTGCTAGTATAATACTAATGAAAAATTACAAGGTGGGCCCTAAGGTAGGTCGTACTACAGCTACCAAAGGACAACCCCTTCATTACACAGAGGGCATTGTCTTTTATAGTAACTACCTAGCTCAAGATTAAAAGTATAAGCGTGCCCCCAATAGGAGTATCGATACCCTAGATACTGACTCTATTGCACGTGGGCCTCCCAAGGGCAAGCTGGTCTGTCACTTTATCGTTACGACACATAGGCCGTGGCCCATCATTGCCCATGAGAGGCCCATCATGTCCACTTCTTGACGATGAGCCTCAGCTCGGCCTATCACACCACCTCGACGTTGCTGTCTTAGGATGTCACCACCTCCGCGCAGGGCCTCCGCGGGACTCGGGGGCTTGGTTGATTGACCTTCGCGAGCATGGGAGACGACGCCGCCGGACCTCCGCCACTGACCAACTCCAGGGTCCCCTGAGGTGCCTCCTCGGCGGAGGTCCTACCTCCGGGGGCCTCTCCTTTGGATCCTACGGACATAAATTTGAAAATAATACCGGATTTGTTGGTTAGGTAGATGTCGGAGGTATTAAGCCTCTCCGGCCTTGGGGCACATCGCCAACATTCCCCCCTTGAGGGTTAGGTCCAGCGGAGGCGGGTCTAGCCATCAATATGTTCTTGGCCATGGAGGCTGTTTCTACCTCCGCCCGCGGGGGGGCCGCCCCCCCGTGGCCCGGTGATCATTGGACCGGAGGTTGATAAGATTTTTACCGTTGCATAGTGTTTGATCTTGGCCGTTGTTTTTGAATCATTTTGATTTTGACCGTTGGATCTGCAGGTCAGCGTGACCTTTGGGCTACGAATTCGAGGCACCACTTCGCTGCCTATATAAGGTTGGAGGGGTACGGTGAAAAGGACCAGTACCCCCCTTTATTCACCCCCACATAGGTTGCCTCTTTTAGCTTCTGCCTCTGCTGTGTTCTGCCTTGTCATCTTGCTGCCGTGGCACCCAATTGCCCCTGCTGCGCACGCCACCGTTCGTTTTCCGGTCCTTATTCTCGGTTTTGGGGGATCGGAGTCGGAGGCTTTTTAGATCTATTTGAGTAGTGCATGCTGGCTGCCACGGAGGCTAGGGACCTTGATGAGTCTTTGTTGGACGTCGATGCCTCTCCAAGTGACCTGATGGCTCCAAAAAGTGATGTGACCGATGCGGAGATCACCTATGCCTTTGGTCGAAGCCGGATGACCCAAGATATGATTACGGATCTCGAGGAGAAATGATTCATTTCTGTACGATATGCCTCCACGTGGGGAGAATGTTCTGAAACCTGAGAAGGACGAGGCCGTTGTCTTTAGGGATTTCTTTACTTGTGGCCTGCGCTTCCCAAGCGTGAACTTTCTTCGGTATGTTGTTGAGTGGTTCAAAGTGCAGCTTCATCACATGATTCCCCATGCTTTCCTAAATATGAGCAAGTTTCTTTGGGCTGTTGAGTCTTGTGGCGGAGAGTTGAGTATGAATACCTTTGCGGAGTACTATGAGTTGCAGAAGCAACTATGGTATATTGGTAACAAGCTGGCTCAGTTTGTGTCTTGTAGCTTTATGGCCAAGAGGAACCTGGGCAAGGGTAGGGAGAAAGCTGCAATCTCTTGGTGTCAGAGGGGGAAATATGAGCCCATGGACTGGTTGGATTTCTGGTTCTATGTTAAGACTCCTAGTGTTACCCGGCCAGAGGAGGGCGGGAAGCAGGTCACCCAGTTTCCCTATGACTCCATGATGATGCGGATGAACCCGCTAACTAGTGTTACGCCTGGATCCGTTGATTCTGAGAAACGGAGGTCGTGCACGGAGGCCTTTACTGTGGCTTGCTGCTATTCAGGTGGTAGGGACCTTGTGGAGGAAATGATCGCTTCTGACTTCTGGCCTTTGCTTGGTGGTAAATACAGAAAGAAGTTTGCAATGCATAAGCTGGATCTTCCCATTTTTGGTGTTGCTGGTGGGATCCCCTGCCCACACTTTGGCATTCGACATCCTGAAGGCAAAAATGCTACTCAGTTTCTTCTAGAGACAGAACAGAAAGCTATCGAAATTTTAGATGAAGTTTCTGAGAAGGAGTATCTCACTCGGAGGTCTAAAGCCGGCATCATGCCTCGCCTCAACAGGGTTATTGAGGAGCTCGACGTTCACTACACTGAGCGTGAGCTCCTGAGAAGATCAAGAAGAAGAAAGAGAAGAAGGATTTGGTTGCTGCCGGTGCTGCTATGAAGGTTGCTGAGTCAAAGAAAAGGAAAGGTGGCACTTTGACGCGTGGAGGTTCGAAGAGACAGAGGGAAAGCTCCGTTGAATCTGCAGAGATGGAGGAAGCCTTTGGTGATCTCCATAATGAAGAAGGGAACATTGTTGTTGATTCAGAGGTAGCTACCGAGACTCTGATGGGGCTTGGTGTTCTGATGGTGCCTGGTTTCGAGGCTCCGTCTCGGCGGTCTCCGTCGACTGCTACTAACTCTCCGAAGGTTTCCCATGTTCTCATGGCTGACGTCTCCGGTTTGCCTTCACTCTAGCCTATTGTGCCATCTGCTGTAGTTCTGCCTCAACCTGTTGAAGCACTTCTGTCTGAGGTTGCTGCAAGGCCATTAGCAAGCGTCTATCTTGATGTTAGCTCTGATGAGGATGAGCTGGAGGAGGTGGCTGTTGTTGTTCACGATGTTGAGGAGCTCGTGGAGGATGCACAGCATGAAGCGGAGATTGTTGAGGTCTTCGAGGATGCTTACACTGTGAGTCAAGGTGGGGTTCTTACTCATAGCATGACTTATTTAGATTTCTTGACTCTGAAGGCTATTGTGGTACAGCTTCAAATGAGGAGATTTCCTTGCTCGGTGAGCATGTGCATGATGGTTGTAAGATTTTATTTTTTGTTTCCATTTCTTACTTGCTATTTGATTTTATTTACTTGTTTTTAGATTGAATTGCTACAAAGGCTGCTCAGACCGTGTCTCCTATGCCTCTAGCGCCTGCCGTGCCTTCACCCAGAGTTGCTGTTACTGAGGCGGTGTTCAAACCGCCACAGCCTCCGCGGGGCGCCGGAGGTTCTGGGTCTTCGCCATCCACCAGTGATCCTGATTAGAGTGCAAGTGTGCTCCTTGGCTAGGCTCGAGGCGTCACCAATTGAGCGATTCTATGGATGTAGACCTGTACCAACATCTGGCTAAGCTGTCGCTTGTGTTTTGTTGAACACCAACACTAATCACCATATTATTGTGAGTTGGGTTTATTCTTAACGATTTTTACCTTCTCCTTCCTGCGTGTCTGATTCTGCTATTACTTTGGTATTCTTTTTAGAGCGCCGCCTTGTCTATGGCAGTTGAGACCAGCAGTGGTGCTGAATTGGTCAAGAAGAATGATGCTATTAAGGTGCTAAAAGCGGAGGTGGAGTCTCAGACTCGTGAGAAGGAACAGCTGGCGCAGAAGACCTCTGATTTGGAGAAGAAAACCTATGATTTAGAGAAGCAATTATCAGCTCTTGGGGTCCAGTCTGATGACTTGAGGAAGTCTCTTGTTGCTACCAAGGAAGCGGAGGCTGCTGCTACTCAGCGAGCAAACAAGGCTACTGAGATCTCCAATCTCCTTCGCCAGGAAATAGATGCAGAACAGCGGTCGACGGAGGCTCTTAAGGCTAAAGTTGAAAAACTTGAGAATGAGCTGACTGCCGCAAGGTCGATCGGGCTAGAGGTGGCAGAATCTTACGTCTCCACTCTCCAGGCTTTTGATGGCATCGCGACTCCACTCTATTCGGACGCCTCGACCTCCGGCGTCTTGTCTTGGATTAGAGCCAATGTTGGAAAGATCAATGAATTTCTCGTTGGTGTGTCCGATTTAAGCACCAAAACGTCTACTACCTATCTGTGCAAGTTTTTTGTTGCTGATGAAATCCAGCTTATTGGGAACTTCAAAGTCCCTGAGCTGAATGATCCCAGTTTGTGAAAAACCACTGTTCGTGGTTTTATGGAGAAATGCTGGTCCAAGTTTGGTCGTTCTAACACTGTGGCCATGGCCAATATTTCTCTTGAGACGGTACAGATTGCTTTCCTTGTTACTTTGTATTTTGTCACATTCTATTGACTGCTTTTTTCTCTTCCTTACCTTCGCTTGTTTCAGGAACTGAATTATGGCAAGCGCAGCACTCCAGGTTCCGCGGCTTCCGGTGACACTTCTGCACGCACCAGGGGGTTTATCGACGCTGGTGTCTCTAGGACTGAGATTCGTTCTGCAAATGCTGGAGTTGACACGACGACGGTGCAGGCAGACACCCAGCCGAAGGTCGCAGCAGAGGCTCAGGATCTGACTGCTGAGGAGGAGGTTAAAGATTGAGCTTGACTCATAGTTGTTGGATTGTTAGTCTTTTGCTGACACTATGTCGTTGGGCATATGTAAGAAATACACTTGGTTACCTTGAGTTATGTAAGTTATTAATGGTCAAATCATCCTGCGCAGGTCTGCAGTTTGGGGCCTGTGCAGGAGGTTGACCCTGTTACTTTTATGCACGATGGTGTTTTCGCTAGCGGCGAGATATGGGATTATTGGAAATCAGCGTTCCCTAGGCGTAGTGTGGACAATATGTTTGATTTTGTTGCTTCTGACTTAGATGATAAGCATTCTAGCTTTACTCATTCGCTTGCATAGCGTGGCCCGACTGGGCCTTTGTAATCTTTTCCTAATTTACGCGGAGGTGCGTCACCGTGACAAGAGTGTTGTTTCGTAGTTTGTTTGTTTTGACCTCCGCTAAGCTGCGGAGGTCAATTTGGTTCCGTCGGAGGCCTTCGAGGTGGATCATGGTCGGGACCTCCGAATATGTTTTCCTTTTCCCCCTTGGAGGATGTAACTATTTTGATGTATATTTCTTTATGAATAATTTATTCCTCCTTTGGTTACAAGATGGATATGATAGTAGTTGTTTCTCTTTGACTAGGGTTGTCCTTGTCTCTCCCGCATGTCGGCTTTTCCTCATTGCTCTTGTGCCTATTGTCTCCAGAGTTGCCTCCGCATGTCCTGACGCTTGATCAGTGGTGATAGCCTTTCGTTGATATTAGCGGAGACGGGGGGACATTTCGAGTTCTTACGCGGTATCCCCCCTTGGCTCTTAGTTGTCGATGATCTGGATTGGCTTGCGCTGTTAGCCAGCTTCTTTTGCACTTCTTCGGAGGTCCTTGTGGCCTCCGGGTTGGCTATTTTGCTAAACCCTTTACGAATTCTTTCATGGTATCTTGTGTTTTTTATTTGGTCGTATGCATACATCAACTTCCATCTCTGTTGTTTTTGATTTTTGCTATGGTGAACTGCATGTGGTTACTTGCTTCCTATTTGTTGAGGTGTGTGCCATTTAGGCTCCACTTCTTTTATAGTGCCTCTATGTACTTTGAGTATCTTTGTTATTTACTACCTTTGATTTTGTACTTTTGCCTCTTGATGAGTGATGATACAGGTACTAATTTTGTACTTGCTTCCTTTAATGATAGGTAGCTATAGCTGGTTTAATGATGCTTGGGGGTCCTTATAAAAAGATCTGTTCCCCCTTGGTTGTTTAGGCTACTTTGTTGTGTACATTATACTGATGGTGCTCCCTAGGAGTTGTCTTTGCGTTGGTACTATGTGAGGACTTGTAATGGAATAGCCACATCAGTGAACTTGTTGCCAACGGTTAAAGATGGTGATGCTTCTGTTTGTCACTACGATACTCTACCTGGATTTCCTTTGTATCCAAGGAGATGGCGGCCAACTGTGATCCTATTTAGCGTGGTTGGTGTAAAGATTTTGGATACAGTGGTTGCTTGCCGCTGGAAGGTGCAAAGTGGTGTGCTGACAGATGATTGTGCAGTTTGTCATGTACAAGCTGTCATTGGAGGTTCATCATTGCTTCTTCTAGCATCATTGCTTCTTCTCTATACAATAACTTGAATGGAGTGAACCCGGTGGCCCTCGATACGTTTGTGTTGTGGGACCATACAACCTTGGGCAGTTCTTCGACCCATTTGCCCTTCTTGTGATCTAACAACGTTTTTGAGATTGCTGAGAATATGATTTTGTTTGATCTTTCCACTGCTCCATTACTTTCATGTGCCGATGCTCTCACAGAATTCTTTAAACTTATCTGAATCAAACTGCTTGCCGTTGTCGACTGTAAGTGTTCTTGGCACCCTAAATCTGTAAATTATGTTTTTCTAGAAGAATATTTTGACTGCTTCAGAGGTTATGGTTGTGAGTGGTTTGGCCTCTATCCATCTTGTGAAGTATTCTACTGCTACTACTACATACTTATTCCCGCCTTGCACCGGAGGTAATGGGCCGACAAGGTCCATTCCCCATCTTTGAAGTGGCCAGACCAAAGGTACCAGCTGCGTTTTTTCCCTCGGAGATGTCCGGTGTGGTGCGAAACTCTGGCACGCCCTACACGTTGTTACTATGTGTAACGCATCCTTGATATGAGTGGGCCAGTAAAACCCCTGTCTGATTGCTTTGGCTGAGAGTGCTCTAGGACCAATATGTGATCCACACATTCCTGAGTGAATGTCCTGCAAGAGGTCTCTGCCTTCTGACTCGGTGATCTACTTGAGTAGTGGTTGACCTCCGCACAGGGCCTCCGCGGGAGTCGGGGGCTTGGTCGATTGACCTCCGCAAGCATTGGAGACGACGCCACCGGACCTCCGCCGCTGACCGACTCCAGGGTCCCCTAAGGTGCCTCCCCGATCCAGGGGCCTCTCTTTGGATCCTGCGGACATAAATTTAAAAAGAATACCGGATTTGTTGGTTAGGTAGAAGTCGAAGGTATTAAGCCTCTCTGGCCTTAGGGTACATCCCAACAAGTTCATCAGGACAGAGGAGTATGTAGCTCGGGGACATTCTAAGGAAGCCTCGCTCTCTGCTGTGTGACGTTTCAAGAGCTCTGCTCGAAGACTGGACTTCAGTTTTTTCGGTAAGTTGCTCTTCAGGACTTTCGAGGAGATCTCTCAACAGTAATTCTCGAGCGCTGAGAATAGTGCATCATATTTATTTTGTTCTGGTATTTTTTTTTTTTTGAGCAGAATTTTGTTCTGGTAGTGAGTATGTGCCGGTTGTAGTTGGGCCCTGCACCTTTGGGATCTGACACGTGCTGCGTTCACGAGGGAAAGTACGTCGGATAAAACCTTACTAGCAGCACCAAACCAAGAAGCGTTCACTGGAGTTGGCTTGAGTTGAGAAACAGTGGTGCGGTAGCTCCGCTGGCGGCTAGCTTGCCGTTTCTACGGCGATCTATCACAACCCGTTGTGTCTCCCTCTCCTAGGTCACTCATTCAGACATTGGCAACGGCCACTTATCATGTGACAGGCACGCTCTGGCGTGCACAAACCCCCAACAACGAACATCTTTTGTGTACCCTCTGAGTGTTCTAGTTATGTCAGATCCATGATTTTAAATAGCTTGCTATAGTTGTCGCTGTAGCCCGATATAGCTTTTTGAGGCAGAGTGCCGCTGTTTTGCGTTCATGCATAATTTTACCGCTGTAGCCTGATATAGCTCCGCTAATAATGGTTGATAAAACGCTAAACGCTTTAGCCTTAGCTCGCTATTTAAAATAATAGTCAGATCTAAATATACAATTAAACGTTCAACTATGCTAGTATACTGCAACTAGCAACAAATTAACACGGCGCACTGCCCAGTGCACATTAGAATTTGAAACACTCCCCAAAAGACTACAAAAACTCGCATAAGAAAAAAACAAGATTGTTAACTCTTCACTGGAGCGCGCTGCCAAACACGAGTGGGTGTAGTGCGGCCATGCTTCCATACGACTTAGCTCGTGGGCAGCAACTGCTACAATGATGGGATGGGAGCCATTTATGACAGGGTCCTCATGTGAAAAAACTCACAGCCGTCCCCTCCCCCGAGCGCTTCCAACGGGCGACTCGGGGGCTCCCCAGCCGGCGGTGCCACCGCGCCCCCCGACACCCTCGCCCTCTGGTGTGTAGCGTTGATGGCCCACGGCGACCCGCACAACCGGCCCCGTCGCGTCGTGCCGGCTACTCCCATTGTATCCCTGTCTCTCCTCTCCACCCCATTCCCTCCACCTTGCTCCACCGGCAAGGCCGCCGGCCAGTGTGGCACATCCAGGCTCCCAGGCCGGATCTGGCCCCTTCCTTTCGGATCCGTGCTGCGGGACCTCAGATTTGGTGGACCACGACTCTCTAGTGTCCAGCCCCTTTTGTCCCACCTTCGGCCTTGCGTCATGGGTGGGGAAGGGGCGGCAGCGGCCGCCAGCTGTCCAGGGCGGCATGGCCGGCTCTGGGGGCACCTCTGCCCCACGGTCTTGGCCGAGGCCCGTGCTCGTGACGTCTCCCACCTTCGATGTTGTTGGGAACCAGCTGAGTGGAGTGTAGGGCCCGGGCGCGCAGCGCTGTCCCACCCTCTGACGCGGTTGGGGACGGGGCGGGGCCTGCCTCTTGTCAGCGGCCGTCCGTGCGGGCATGGCCCTTTTGCCCTGACTTGCACCTGACTGCCGCTGGTGACTGCTTGTAGCACCAGTGGTCGGGGTGGCGGTGTTGTTGGGCTCTTGTTGAAGCGGCAGCGGTTGGAAGCTTTCTGAGTGAAAGCTCATCCCAGTTCTTGCAGGTCGGACGATGGGGACGCTTTGGGCGCCACATGCCTTCTTGGAGGCATCGCTCTTAAACCTCGTTCTTGTGCACCGTCATCACCGGATTCTAGGCGAAAGCCCTGCCACTTTGGCCAGTAACAATGGCATCTGGGGTTATACCTTTCCGCGTCAACTCCTTGAAGGCGTCGTTGAAGAACCTCCTACAACCCATTCCCTGCCCGTGTTGTCCTCGCCATTTGTGGTTCTTGCCACTGGCAGTCGGTGGAGTCTCTCTATGCCTGTGTGTGCTTTCACTCTAGTCGCTTTGGTCTATCCTATAGCTCTTGACCTTGTTGTTGTTGTCGCTTCTTACTCGACGGATGCTTCGCCGTCGGTGGATTTCTTGGTGGATGCTTTGCCGCTGTTCGTTTGGCTCTTGGCAATTGCTTTGCCGTCTTTGGCCCTTTGCTTCCCTCTCTGGTAGATGTTTTGCTGCCGAGAGCACGTGGACCCTCTGCTTGGCAGATGCTTAGCCGCCATGGTCATTTGGTTCGTTGGTGGATGCTTTGCCGCTTGGTTCATTGGCGGATGTTTTGCCGCTTGGTTCGTTGGTGGATGCTTTTTCGCTCGGCTTGTCTTCATGTTTGACGCTTTGCCACATGGCTTGGTCTTGTTGTAGGCAACCTTAGTGCTTTTCTTTGTATTCAGGCATAGTTAGGGTCGTCGGTGTCGAGGGCAGTCGCTCTTTTCTTCCTTTTTCTGCTCTTGTATGTTTATATCCGCAGTGTGCTTGATGATGGCTGCTCGCCACCATCAACTATCACTTATATTGTAGGTCTATTGACTACTCCTGTCCTTTTAATGAAAGAAGGTCATATATGTCTCAAAAAAATGGGATGGGAGCCTAAAGCTGAGCCCCCAAGAAATCGGGTACCCGGAGGGTATTAGATGGCACTCCATGCAGCACGCTGGGGTCCATTAGACCCGACATGCTCCAGAGCTTACCACTGTTCCCCCAACAATTTTGAAGCTCTGTTAGGACTCAGATCGGTGTAGCGACGAATATCACAGCCACACAGACGTGAAGAACAGGGAACAGCGTTAAGTTCTGGAGCATGTCGGGTCTAATGGCGCCAGCAGGTAAATAGAGCCAGCATTGCCACGAATATCACAACGACAGACGTGAAGGACCGGGAACCGCGTGATGAGGACATCGCTTCTTCTTGTGCACCTGTTGATCCTCTCCAAGGCCCAATGACCTGAGCTCGAATGCGTCAACTATATTTATAGGTGAGCTCGTTTTTAAGCGATACTTTTCATACTTTTGAGAATAGATTACTACCTAATGATTTAATATTGCTTAGGAACAATGGAGAGGCTTCTGAAGAACTTCGACGAGGAGTTGGAGACGAGCTGGGCCAGCAAGGACGTGCAACACAAGCTGATTTCGCGTCTGTCTCGGACTGCCGACCAGCCTGGACTAGAACTGGTCATACGGACTCATACGGACTCCGTTTTCGACGTTCTACATATGGTTGGAAAGCTAACTTCATAAGGAAGCCAATAGAAGTGGTCTCACGTCAAAACCTCTTCGGAGTCCACGGGAATTGTCGAAGCAAGTCAGCATTCCGAATCTGTCTTGGTGCTGCGTCACCTTATTTTACTCCAATGGGCCGTGTATCGTTTATGAGCCTGTTAGTGGGCGCGTCCAGGGTAGGCGACGACCCTAAGTCCTTTATAAACATACGCCGCCGCCGTCGTTAGGTTTTGGGTTTTGCTTAGATTATTCTGTCCATCGACAGCCGCCGTTCATCGGTTTGTGGAACCCCAACTCGAGTGCTTAATCATTCATTTGCAGATTGTCCCATTAATTGAGCTGCGTTCTTTCGAGTTCTTGCTTGTGTTCTTCGTTTCGCAGGCAGGGATTAGCCTTCGTGGCGAGGTCAACCGGTTGGAGACACGGTTGATAACCAGAGGAGTCGTGGTGCTAAGATTGCAGGGTTCGGGTCTTTGGATCTGAAGCCGGATCGGTGTGTCGTGCTCCACCAAAACGATAGTTATCTCCATCTGACGGAAGATCAGGGAATCACGTCCCCATCACCGCGTGTGTCCAGCTTTGAGAGTTCATTACTCATTCAGTTCCAACATGGACTGGGGGCTGGAAAATGGAGCAACTTCCCGGAAGACTACAAGCTTGGACAACGAAACAAACAAGATCGAAAGTCATTATATATGTACTAATTTTCCTGACATGCAATTGTCCCAAGGTAGGAACTTGGTAGAACGTGCATGGTTATCCTTTGCGCGGGCTAATGCAATTTTGTACGGTAACATCCTGAAAAAAAAACCTAAAACAAAGACATTGTTTTGATTTCTAGCACTAGTCCATCCACCTTGCTCTCACCCCGGTTAAATCTTATCAGTGTAGATGTTTGTAATCTAATATTTACGCAAAATAGCAATCATTTTGCGCCTACACACCATGTCACTTTTGATTATGTGTTGAGCTTCATGTGAGACCTAGGATGAGTTATAGTGCTTGACGAGGATATTTGTATTTAAGTCTTATTATAATCATTTACTTGAAAAATAATTTCAAAGGGAAGAAAAATGTAGGCACCTTTGGTCTGTACTAACCACCTCCTTTAATCAACAAGTTCGATTATTTTTATAAACCATTTTTTTATGTAGTACAATGGTTATATTATCAATATGGATATGACAAAGATAGTTAACGTATGTACACATGTCTCTCCATGTGTTTATGTGTGTACCTATGTATTATTAATTTGTTTTACTACGTAATATATATGTCCTAGAATTCAAAGTAGTACCTATGTTAATCTTGTATTATGTTAATCTTGTATTATGTTAATCTTGTATTTAGGATAGTGACAAGATCAGACATGGTTAGCTACTCATGATTAGCTAGCTAGCAGATAACTCAGCTTGATGTGGATGCATGCAGTGTTGATTGTTGTCGTCAACTCTTGACTGGGGACAACGAATGTACATGGGAAAACGTGCATTGTGATCCGTGAATGACGCTGAGCTAACACGGAACAGTTGGGGAAATAATGGAATCTAGCGTGGGGCAGGGAATGCCTTCTTATCAAACCAAAAGTGTGAGAGATTCCTTTTGAAGCCCTGTTTAGTATTAGACAGAATTGGATGTATATGCACAGCTCGGCGTTGCGACGAATATCACAGCAACACGTGAAGGACGGGAAACAGCTAGCGTTAAAGCTGTGGAGTGTGTCAGGCCATGAATATATATTACCCTACGTACTTTCGCTACTCGAAACAAAAAATTTCCTCGTCATATACCGATAGGAATTTTTAAGTTTCCAATAGTGTTTGGATCTTTTTAGCCCAGTTTTATTTTGGGTGATGAACATATATATATAATTGTTGTGTACCACGAACTGATAAAAGAACGTATAGTTTGTTTCATTTTCAGGTTATAAGGATACTAAGTTGGCAACGGATCATGTGTAAACTACCCCTTTGTAAAAATCCGTGTAAACTATGGCAAAAAAGTCTTCTAAATTTATCAAAAAATTACACATGTAGATGATATGATGATACACAATATTGTAAAATATCTTATCCAAATTCGACTTTGTTTATAAGATATAAAAATAACAAATTTCTAACAAATCATCAATTGGCTCGAAAGTTGTTATTTTTATATCTCACAAACTGGACAAGATATTTTACAAGGTTGTGTATCATCATATCATCTACATGTGTGAATTTTGTGATGAATTTAAAAGACTTTTCTGTCATAGTTTGCATGGATTTTCACCAAGGGTGTCATTTGCACCTGATCCGTTGCCTACTGAGTTACATGCACGAAGGAGCGGATTTATGTGATCCTATATAGAAGGATTTAGAGAACAAGTAAAATTTTGAGACTTCATGGGACGAGCATGGGGAATGTTAGGGAATGTTATTAGAAGAGAACAGACGGAAACAAAAGGCGAGGGAACAGACGGAAACGGAACAAAACCCCGTGCCTGCAGGGCGGGCCTGGCCGGCAACGGTAATATTGTGCCTACTAATCTTGTCGTCTCGCCCGTAAGCTGTGTGTTTGTTGGTTCTCTGGTGCACACGTGCTTTCACGTGCTCGGATCCACAAAAGAATGTATAGAGGTGCGTGTACCCGTGACGTAAACGACCATATTGACCGAACTGAGGCTTGTATAATATTAATATGGTATATACTCCTATGCATGCCATGCAAATAGCATCTCTACCACTCAATCCATATTTGGGGTCTCTATATATATAAGACCTAGAGTGCGGCACTTGAGGAACAGTGAACACCAAAGGGACAGGGACACCTACCATTAGCGCTTCAAGTTCAACTCTTCAAGCTCAACATTGTCATCAGGTATGAAGCAAATAGTCGATTACTTCAACTATACCAAAGTCAGTAAATAAAACTACACTGAAAGTGTGTAATGGACTTTTGTTAATCACTTGAATGTTCTTTTATTGTTATCTGCAACCGCAAAGCCAAATATGTATCCTTTTCTAGAGAGTTAAGCCAGTGTCCAGATATCATTAAACAGATTAAAACACTTAGTATATATGAGACAATTTTGCAAAGCTCAATGGTTATTTATACTAGTATGTGTAACGGAATTTTGAGTTCTGATTTTATATATGTTGTCCTACGGGATTCAATTATGTGCAGCATGTAGTTGTTTTTTTTTTCTTGTTATATAAAATGTCAAAGATATGTGCATGTTGAAATTGTCCCAAAAATATTTATGGCACATATTATAAATTTTACGTTTACAGATTTGGTCTTTTACATATAATACACTTGTTTTGTGGGTTTCTAGCATCGAGCCAACTGGAAGTTGAGTTTTATTGTGGCAAACATTCTTACACTTCAATGCATCGTGGTTAAAAAAATTGATGTTGAAAAGATGATTTTGCACCTTATATGGTGACAGAAGAAGTTGAACATGTGAGGCCGGCTCGTTCATGCTAGGATGTTGGTGTATTACAATTTGATATGTTCTTGGACGGATAAGGGCGAGCGACAATCCCTTCCATTTTCTGCCAAAAGAAAAACACACCAAAAATGTTTCTTTTGGGCTATTCAACTCCCACAATTTGCTTGCAGATAAGAACCTCCGCATCCTTCCCTAGTCATGTACTGTAACTATCCCAAAAGGTATAACATAAAAACATTTTGGATAATGATTCTTGATCTAGTCGAAGTTGAACTATCTTAAGTTTATAGGAAATATTTTCAATATCCAAATAGGTATAACATAAAATATATTGGATTATGATTCCAACGGTACTTATTTAGCATTATAAACATTAGCACCTCTTACCACAAATTTAATCAAACTTTAAATCATTTACATGTAGCAGCTTCGTTGTGGTTGGAGAGGTCATGTGGTACTTTCATGTATTTTCCCTTCAAAAAATTTTGAATTTTTTATTTGTAAGAAATATAATTAATAAAATTGAATTTATCCATCAAGTGAATAAATCTATTTGCATAGAAAAACAGTTCTTTTGAGCTGTCTCAACTCTCAATTTGCTAGGCCAAAAAAAAAAGGACAACCTTTTCCATGTCTTATACTATCTCCATTCCAAAAATGATGTATAATTCTAGATCTGGTTGAAATTTAGATATCTTAAGTATATTGGAAGTATTTTCAACATCAAAATAGGTATATGACATATAGAGTAAAATCACAAAGTTAAAAAAGAAGGGGTCAAATAACCATTTGTCTAGTTTCTCCTTTTTCTAGCCATTTCATCCCACCAATCCAAATGGTGTTACAAGTAGGGACAAATGGTAGATTTGTTTGAAAAAAATGAGATTAAAATCACAAAGTTAAAAAAAAAAAGAAGGGGTTAAATCACCATTGAGCTTTGGAGCAGGGACAAAAACACCAAAATCCCAAATATATTTCAAGATGGTTCTAATGATACTTATTTATCATAAATATTCAATATGATAAACAATAGTGCCATTAAAAATAAGTTTGATCAACCTTAAACCATTTGACATTGCATTATTCTAGAATTGCATCATTTTAGTATGGACGGACAATATGCCTAGCAATTTTTATGTGTGGACTGACATCCAAGTGGACGTGCTTCAGATATACCGCCTCCACCTCCATGTACGACCCAGAGACTGAGCGGCAGCACCAGATGCAGATGGCGACACCCCGTGGTGAGGGAGAGAATTTTATAAAGTTAAATGCTTATTTATACTAGTATATCTGTGCAATATAAATTTCACACACAAATTTGAGTTTTAATTTTGTACATGTTGTTCTTTAGGATTCAAGTACGTGCAGTCTTTTTTCTCTTTCTAAATAAAATGTCATAGATTTATGCATATTGAAATTGTCTGAGAATTCTTTGTGGAAAATATTATAAACATTCTCGTTTACGTATTTGGTCTTTCATATGTAATATACACCTGTTCTGTGGGTTTCTACCATCGAGCCAAACTTCAATTTAATTTATAAAAGTATATTGAGATGATCATTATAACGATACTTATTTAATTAGTATGATAAACATTAGTACTTTTTGCTACAAATTTAATCAATCTCTAAATCATTTACTTGTAGTAGTTTAGTTATACTGATTTGAGAAGTACATATGGTAACTTTCAGGTTCATTCTCTTCAAAAATTTTCTATTTTTTCAGTTAAGAAATATAATTAATAAAACTGAATGTATTCATTGATTCAATAAATGTTCTTGCACAACAGAAAATGTTCTGTTGAGCTGTCGCAAGTCTCAATAAGCCAGGGGCCGATAAAAACATGGACAATCTTTTCCTTGTCATATACTATCTCCAGTCCAAAAATATATATATAATTCTAGATCTGGCAAAGTTGAAATGTCTTAAGTTTATAGTATCTATTGTGAACATAAAAATAGGTATAACATAGAAATATATTTCACGATGGTTCTAATGATACTTATTTATCGATCAATATTCAATATGATAAATATTAGTGCAAGTTTCAAACAAGTTTGATTAACTTTAAACCATTTGACATTGCATTATTCTGTACTTGGAACATTTTAGGACAGAGGGACTATATACTTAGCAATTCTGCATTTGTACATATGATGAGCATACTATCTCACTTGTGGACTGACATGCAGGTGAAAGTGCTT
The DNA here is from genome assembly GCA_023333625.1 of Bothriochloa decipiens. NCBI lineage: Eukaryota > Viridiplantae > Streptophyta > Magnoliopsida > Poales > Poaceae > Bothriochloa > Bothriochloa decipiens. The sequence goes on along the minus strand of CM041636.1, from coordinate 3,739,187 downwards.
CATATATCGCCTCGGGCACCACCTCTGCCAGCTCCGTGTCGCATCGGGAGACATCTGAATCGCCACAGGAAGATGCTCCTTCACCACCAGGCCAACAACCGGGAGGTGGACGAACTGAATCGACACAGCAAGATGCTCCTTCACCACAGCGCCATGGACAAGGGAAGATTCCCAGGGTCCGTGCCCTACTCCATCGCGTCGCCGGCGACCTATTCACGCCGCATACTGTGCTGATTGGCCCTTACCATCAAGCAGTAGGTTCTTATTATTTCCCGTCGACCAAACGGAAGGATGATGCTTACCAAGATATTGTAGTAGAAGGTAAAGTTGATGTCCGCTGTCTGGATCTGTTGGTGGATGAGCTGGTGGATGAAGTGAAGGCTTGCTACAGCTGTCTGCCCGAGAACACCTTGGATAATGAGGCGCTGCGCACTATGCTCTTGTATGACGGCATCTACCTGTTAAGCTTCTTTATTAAAAAATTTTACAGGTCAACAGAAACATGTGACAGCGGTGCTCCTGGCAGTAGCAGTCTTGGTGCCATCATCAGCAATGGTAGTGGTGATGTTGGCGGTGGCAATGGCAGTGCCGACGACCAAATGAGATTATTCAAGGACAGCACATTGGTGCGGGACGTCCTGTACCTCCTTGAGAACCAGATACCGTTCTGTGTCCTGGAGGCCATCCTGAACTACATCGCAGCGACAACAGATGAAAACTACACCCTTAATTTGATATCAAAAAAAGTCAGGCATCGGCTTCACAAACAGCACTACATCAGTGAGGAGAAGCAGCGGGTGCTGGCCACGACCAAGCCCTTAGACCTGCTGCACCTGGTGTACTCCTACTTCCGGAGACGGCCAGAGGATGTGGTGGCCGCGGTACAAGAAGAATGTTGTCCTCCTACGGGACGGTGGCGCCGGGCGACGGACTACCGAAAATACGCCGATCTGAAGTTCAGGCGCCGGAGGTTCATGGACGGCGAGGAGTGGAGCATCCTGGATATCTTACTCCAAGGTAGCACGCTGCATATTCCTTTCCTGCGGGTGGGCGCCGACACCTGGACGATGCTGCACAACCTGATGGCGCTCGAGGAGCAGGAGGATAAGAGACCCGTCACGGCGTACTGCGTCTTCATGTCGCAGGTTGCATGTACGGCGGAGGACGTCCGGCTGCTGCATCGTGCAAAGATCCTGGAACATTTCATGCCCAGCGACGAAGAGGCCGCCAAAGCATTCGCTAACCTCTGCAACGGGGTGCCGCTGGACATCGACAGCTTGGACCACAATTACCTGAGGCAAGAGTGGCATGACCTGGACAAGCGCTGCAGCGTGCGGACGAACAACCTCATGGGGTTCTTCTGCGACAAGTACTGCAACAACGTGTACTACGGCTTGGTGTTCATTAGTGGTTTGATCCTCTTTGGCTCCGAGGTGGTTCAGGCTCTCTTTGCAGGTCTTGGGTATCACAGACCCACACACAGCTAGCCGATGAGGAATAGTACACTCGGTCGTTCTTGCTATTTACCACATTTTCTATGTGCTTTCAGAATTCTGCATTCCTAAATAAATATATCGGTGGCCTGTACTACCTTTTGTCTCTACCTCATTTTCAAACATGGTACACCTTTGCAACGTGGCTAGCTGCGATAGCGTCGTGTATGTGCCTTCCATTTTAATTACAACTTCGTAAGTGACCAAGTTACAGAACTACAGTACAATCCTTGTTATCCTTACTTTGTCAAAAGGTACCCGTTGCTTCAATCCATGAGTCTTTTTTGATTAATAGATGTTCGATCTTGTTGAATAGCCCGGGTTCTCTATAACTCACAACTAAAGAGCACACAAAGAGACTACTCGCGCAGTTGCTTGTGGCACGGCACGATGACAAATAAACAGATTTGCTATCCGTGGTGCGCAGTGGTGGAAGTCGCCAAGATCCTAGAACATTTTATGCCCAGGGTGGAGCGGATCTAGAAATAATATTTAGGGGGGCTAGGCGAAAGAGAGCTAGAACAATTGATCAAATTATATCCCATACAAAGCTAAGATATAGCAGATTTAAACGTTTTACACGAATCACATAAGGAAACATAAAAGATACAATTTTTATAAGTGATTAGAAGCAATTTATACACAAGATAAAAAAATTAGTGACACAAATTTCAAGTATGTAACTTCAAAGTTTTGAAGGTAGAAGAGAACATATATCATACCACTAAATTATTCCGAGGCACTAACATATGCCATGTTTTAATGTCTTCAAATCTTTTTATGATTTTGTCATTCTTGATGTTTCTAAACATCTCCTTCTCAGTGTACTACTTGAAACAAAATAATATGGATGCAATGTTCTTTTGGACATTTTTGAACAATCTGCAATTTATTAGATGTTATAATGAAATTTGGAACAATTACAAAGTTCAAGTTTAAAAGGAAAATCTAAAGAAAAGAAAATGATGTATATGTATATACCTCCGGCCGTTGCCGTTGGGGCTTGCCTGCTTGCTGTTGGCAACCCATTGTGCCGTTTTACATTTTTGAACAATCTGCTTGATGTCAGATACAGGACTTTGGCAACCCATTTCCTTGCTTTAGGAAATGGAGCTATGTGTTGTTTACCGAGGACACAACCATCACAAACCTTCTCAATTCTAGACACTGTTGGCAACCCATTGACCATGCTTTTAGTGCTCAACTCATTCAGAGCTCTGAAATTTAAATGTCCAAACCTACTATGCCACTTCCAAGACTCACTTTCAATTTGCGACAGCAAACATACTGGTGGGACTAAACCAAACTTAGCCAGATACAACCTATTACCAACTCTAGGTGCTGAGATTAACAGTGTCCTCTCCGGATCAAACACAAACAGTCTGCCATTTTCAACAACATATTTAAAGCCCTTTTCCTCTAACTGACCCAAAATAATGACTACTTTTTAATTCAGGAATGTAGTAAATATCAGTTAGAACTTTATGACCATTGTGGCGATCTTGCATCACCACAGAACCCGTACCTCAGATTTGAACGCGTGATCCATCTCCAAAACGCACTGAACCACAAACCCCTTCATCGAGTTGTGACAGCATCGACCTTGATCCTATCATATGGTTGCTGGCGTCGGTGTCCAGCACCCACCGACCATCAGGGGCATCCACAGGTATTACCTTTTCTGACAGATGAACGTAGTGTGGCCCGTGCATGACATCGTAGGCCACCGGGCTGGTCCACGCCGCCGATGGCAACATTTGCCTCTGGCTGCCCCACGTCCTTCTTCTTCTCCTTTTTAGGCCGCTTGCAGTCTTCCGCCCAGTGACCATAGATGCCGCAATTCCGGCATCGGCCCTTCCTCCGTGGCGTGCCTTCGGAGGTCAGTTTGACCTCGCCCGAGGAGCCACCATCAGAGCGCGCCACCGCCTTGCCTTTCTTGGAGCCGCCACCACCACCAGTTCCACCCGGCTTGGCCCCGGGATGGAAACAGTGTTTATTCTTCTCAAACCAATCCTCTTCTGCGAGCATGTGTCGCCTTGCTTTTTCGACGATCTGGTCCACCTTGTCATCGAACCAATCCTCCGCCGCGCGCAGGCGCCCGACCAACTCGTCCACGGTCAGAGCCTTGAGATCACAAAACATCTCAATGGAGACCACCACTTGTGTGAAATGGGCAGGCACCAGCGCAAGAACTTCTTGACAACGTGGACGTCCTTCATTGTTTCACCAAGTGTCTTGAGATTTCCGGCGAGGTTGGTGATCCTCATGTCAAAATCTTCGATCGACTCCCCGACCTTGAACTATATGTTCTCGAACTCTCGGAGGAGCCTCTAGGTATTTACTTCCTTCACCCGATCCCCATCGAGCCACATCACTTTCACGGCCTCCCACGCCTCCTTCACCGTCGCCTTTCTCCCTAATGACTACCACATCTCCTTCGGGACAAAGCGCACGAGAGCACTCATGGCTCGTCGATCTTGTGCATGCTTCGGATTGGTACCCGGGTCGATCACCTCCTAGATTTCCGACGCCTCGTAGTTGCACTGCATCAACATAGCCCACTCGAAGTAATTGTTGCGTTTGAGCATAGGCCACAGCAACGAATTCTCCTTCACGCCACCGAAGCTGGAGCCGCCGGTTTCACTCATGGTGGTTGTCGGTGGTGTTCTTCGTGGGATGACTCTCTTCTTCCTCACAGGTTCTCTCGGTGGACTCACAAATCCCTCGTGTTGCATACACTCATTCTGATACCAGATTGTTGACGCCGGCGGTGAGCCAATGCTTGGAACTGACCGGCTCTGGCGATGCTCGGAACTCGATGACCGTGAACTGGACGGAGAGAGCCCGAACAAGAGCACGCAAGGAGAGATAATTTTTCACTACAAAGGCACAACTTTTTTCTGATGCATTTTGTGTTCTTAAACATGGGACGTGATCCGCATTCCCCACCATGATCAGCCGCTGCATGGTGAGCCTTATTTTGCGACACCCTTGCAACATGCACGGCGTGCTCACCATGGCGGGGGAACCACCCAGGATGCGGTCACGACGCACAGCGTGCAGCCTCCGCTATGCCCGCGATTCTACGCACTAACTAAATATGCTTAGCAATGAACTAAACACACACCTAATGCACCTACATGTGCATACAATTGTTTGACACAATTACATGTTTGGGTGCAATCTTCACCTGTTTGAACAAAAATTGGCATACCAAACAATATTCCATTCAGCCGCTTTGTTTGGTAAGTAACAGATGGCAACACAGTTGGTTGGTGGTACCAAGACCTTAGATTTGAGATTTGATAATGGGAATGGGAAATTACCATCAGGGGAGGCTACAATGTCTTCTTTCTGTCATCATCAGTGCAATCAGCAAACAATACAGAACCACCTGCCTGCTGCGTGCGTGTGTATGGCTTGCAGTGCGCAAGAAGCTGCTTGCCCATGTGGCCACCAGGCCGCGCAACTCTGAGATGCTGGCCTGCGGACACTTGGGCCTACTGGTCGCCGCTGCTAGCACCACCGGAGTACCGGACCAGTCACTGTGAACCTGGCTAGTGCAGCCATGTCCAGGACGCGGTTGCAGCCAGACTCAAGCGGGGTGGATCAGGAGCGATGACTGGCGGAGGCTGCAGCAGTCCTCGCAGAGAACTCCGCCAGCAGGATGCAGCAGTCCTCGCCGACGAGGAGATCTGCTCATGAGCTCCGCTTACTGTCGCCTGCCCGCGCTACAGGGGTTCCCTTCGTGACGGTGCGGATGGCCGAGCGCACCTTCTTCTCGCTTCACTAGAGGTCGGTCGATGGGTCGGCCTATGCCTGGAGAAGCATAGGAGTCGTGAAGAAACAAATGGCCGCTATCAGGGCTGGCCGCGCTGGGGGCGTCTTGATCTGGCGTGGAGTTTCACCTAGAAGGGCCGCCGGGGAGGAAAATGCCGCTGGGCAAGACCAATGGGAAAGGAATCGCCGCTGCGAACACCGCTCGTGCGAAGGAGAGATAGAGCGCAGTGAAAGAGAGAGTGGTGCGCATCGGAGGGGAAAATTAGCTGCCGGATCTGTTTGCCCAATAGGATTAGTAGGTAGTAGAAGGGAGGATTTGTTGGGCCAACAAAAGTAGGTAGTTAAGCCTGTTGGAGTGCGTTTTTTGGCCTCCACTACCTAAATATAGAACAAGTAGTTGGTTTAGGTAGATTACTAGAGATGCTCTGACCTCGTGGAAGTACCTTCCATTTTGATTGACTTCGCAATAAGTGACCAATTTACAGAACCACACTACAATCCTTGCTATCTTTTTTCTGTCACAAGGGTCCCGCTGCTTCCATGCATGTGTCTTCTTTTACTGTTGTATGTTCTTGCCCAATATCCTGCGTTGTCTAATGAATTTGCAACGAAGAGTACGCAGAGACTACTCGGGCAGTTGCTTGTGGAACCTAAATGATGATAAATAAAATATATTGATGATTGATATCCCCAACTAACATTGACCATAGTTATTTAGTACTCGAAAGATGTGACTTGGGTCTAGCTAGCTAAACAGATACTTGGCGTGAGGATCTCCAGTGATAGAGCGAATAGGAAGATTTGGCTATTATAGGAAGAATATGTTTAGAAGGTACTTGAAATCTTTATATATATGCAGAATGCGAAACTAGTTAACTCTCCACTTGCAGGACATCACAAATTGAATAAAGCTCAGTTTCCTTCAAGCGAAAAGGAGTAAGAAGAAATTAAGAGATTATCTAACCAATTTGATGCGGCCAGTTTGATGTATACCGCGGTGTGCACTAGGCATGATTTAGCCTATGCAGTTAAAGTTAACCGGTTCATGAGTAATTCAGTAGATGCACATTGGGCTGCTTTGAAGTGGATTTCCAGGTATCTCAAAGAAACTGCCAAAAGTGGTCATCCAGTATTGTAGGACTATGCAGATGTTGATTATGCTGGAGATAAGGACTCTGGAAAGTCCACATCAGGATACTTGATGACATTTGCTGGGGGGGGGGCAGTGTCATGACAATTAAAATGGCAAAAGTGTGTTTCATTATCAACAATAGAAGTCGAATACATTATAGTAGTGGAAGCTTGCAAGGAAGTGTTGTGGATGAAAACTTCTTGTAAGAGTTGGGACAGAAGCAAGAGAAGTATAAACTTTGATGTGCAGTATTGATTCTCAAACTAAGCATACTAATGTGTGGTACCATTAAATTCGAGAAGTGGTGAGTTCCAAGTTGATAAAATTCGTACTAACCATAATGGTGTGCAGATATGATGACCAAAGTGCTTTCGAAGGAAAAGCTGTAGGTGTGCAATGACGTAGCTGGCATGAAGGAGCCTCAGCATGAGTTGGAGGGTGAGATATGTTGGGAAATCCTCTTCATGAGTGTGTGGTTGAGGAGAAGTTAATGCTCCTAGTGAGTAGGCCGACATGTCATTGGTGCGGAACAAGACTGTGGAACAACTTTGTGTGCGTCTAGTATTTTTCCTCCTAGAGTACAAGTGAAGAAAGGAAAGCTTTGTGAGTAGCGTCTCAACACAGTACAAATCGAGATTCAGCCCCTGCTCGTGCTTGAGAGACAGTGTATAGAAGAACCCAAGAAAATGAAAGAGGGAGATAGAGTGAGATTAGAGGGATCTTTCAATAGATCAAGAGCGATTCGTCCACAAGGATGTAAAGTTTCAGATCCACAACCTTGTTCTCTCTAAATTGAATTCTACCGTAATTTGGTGAGGTTTATCATCGACTCAAGTAGCAACCTCAAATCTCATTATTGAGATTCAAGATATGTTGTATCTTGATGTATGAGTGCATCTATTGGTGTTTAGAGATGAAGTTGTTGCAATCTCGTGGAACAAGATTTTGTTGGCTTGGTCCCGTGGTTGTTACCTCGATTTAGTAGTTTTTCATGTTAAATCTGGTGTCTCTATTATTTCTATATTTCTGATTGCAACCACATTCGACTAGTTGCAACTGTGTTAAAAGTGACTTGCTGCTAGTGTTGTCGCAATCAGTTTTAATCAGTTGCATTCGGCTGCAATGGTGATGTGCTGACAGCTGGTTAGAACCTGTTGCTAATTACCTCCATGTATATTTGTGATGCATATGTTTTTTTCCATGGATTGGTGAGACAAAGGCTAATTTCGTATTATAGTGAAACTAAACGCTTTCGTTTCACTAATAGTTGTGTTACTATGCTTATACCAACAAGTTTGTAATTGAATGTTGTCCGTAGGGGAGATGAATTCGTGGTGGCTGCATGGAGCCGTTTCCTCCACTTTCTAACTGTCTTCTACGCATTTAACAGTGGAGAAGATGCTAGATAGGAGGTGGGCACGCACGTACCGGAAAAACTCTTCTACGCATTTATTAGCGGAGAAGATGCAAGAAAATTAAGTTAGTAAGGTTTATCTTTGTAAGAGATATATAGATAATGCATGCTTATACGATTTCGAATAGCTCGGGTCTAGACCAAAATAAATCCTAATCTAAATAGATTTCTCAAATCCTAAATAGAACTCTTAATAATCAAATAGAAAAGTATACGAGTCACGTTCTTTCCCATGTTTATCAAGTTCAAAAATAAATTACCGATTTGGCGAAGTATACCTTGTCTTGCTTTCCTAATATTAAACTATTATCAAAATATACAATTACCTATTTGTCATTTTTTTTAAAAAAGTACTACCTGTTTGTTGGAAGTATACTCTTATCTTCCTAATATTAAAATACAAAGATTTTTTTTCTTGGGTCATGATCGTGTTCAAGACAGAGGAAACCGGAAGCCAGAACGAAATGGGCGTGGGCCACGTACGTTTTCGACACAAGTTTCTCTCTTTTTTTTCGGCTCCCCCATCTGTTTTGTTCAGGTCTTACGGAGTGTTTTTTCTATTCCAGTTCGCGAATCTGATTCGTGTTTAATTAGCTCGATCGGTGTCCACCTCGCGTTCACGTTTCTGTGTCCTACCGAGCGCTCGATCCCGTGTGTTTCCTTTCGGTGAGAAGGGAACGATGATGGCGTTGTCGTGGGAGAAGGAAAGGGCAGTGGCTGCGTAGGTGCAATAGAACGACAGGCGCGAAGGCGAAGCTACTCCGTGCTCCCACGAACCTCCTATGTGTGGGCTGCCGACCCAGTCCTTACCTACTCTGCAAGAGCTTCCCACGCGCAGGCCTAAAGAACTACCCTGCCATGCACCAGGTGGCCGGATGACCGGATCTGTTGGTCACCTTCATCAGTATTTGTATGATCATCACCTATACATAAGCGCCAGTCCTAGGAATTTTTGACCTAGAACGAATCTAAAATTTACAAAAAAAATAAATAAAATCACCTTTAATATTCTGGTTTCACGAATATATAAGAATTATTTACAAGAAAATAGACAAACATAATTGATTATTACATTATATGCCTAGTCATGTTTTTCACGTCGCAACACACAGGGATATTTGCTAGTATAAACAATCTCACATACAAGTACAGAACAATCATTAATTGATGAGTTGGTAATCAGAGACTCACTGATCTTACCTTAGTTATATGGGGCTTATAGCTAGTACCTTGTTATGAGAGATCGCATGACAGAACCATTTAGAAAAGATGCCCCATCGCCCCGTTTGGTTTCATTAAACTTTTCTAAGGACAGTTGGACGTTTAGATTAGAATGCCATACCCCCCGGCATCCCGAGAACAGGATTTACGGCATAGCCGACACTAGATAAGAGAACACCCGAAGGCCTATGACTACCCTACTAGAGGAAGGAAACCTAAGGATTGCGCTAAGATTCCGACTAGGGCATGACCCCATAGCTAGTAGGGCAAGTTAATCCTTGATATAAACATCTAGCAATCCCCCTACTGTAATCATGAATGCACTCATAGGCATAGCGAGATTGAACTGGCATCTCGCAATTCGTCGAGTTCGTAATACGAAAAAGTTAACAACTGGATGTATGGATTTTACTTGAGAGCTTGTACTCGCTTCTCAGGGCCTGAACCATTATAACACTCATGTCTCTACCATGATTGTCCTTTGCACCAAGTGGGGTTCTCCAAGAACCAAATATCTGCCAATAAAAACCACCGACAGAGGCATGCCAAATAGGGGGATTCCATGAAAAGATTGATGCTAATCATCAACCACTTTTGCATGGTACCTAGACCCCACGCTTCTAATGACGTTGTCCTGCTAAGCTCTATCAAATCTAAGATCATGGGCGATTTCCGTTCCTTTCCAAAGATCTGTATGCCATCCCTCTGTGTGCCATAAGCAATTCACTTCGGAAGTTTGGTTTTCGAGCACTAGGGAAATTTTAATCTGAAGTTTACCGAGATTGAAGCTCCTAATCAAACTCATGTAGCTCGGGAAATCAATACTCAATCCTACGCACAGCCAACTGAAGGGGAACACGATGACCAAGCCACCCAACTTGATTCAGACTACGATGTCTCGCAATACAATATTAACCCCTATGAGTGTCACCGTATTTATATAGAAACTCGTGATAATTAACATGTAGACGATGTGGGTTCGCTTGCAACTCTACCACCACCACGCCTAATCAATGCAACAACATTCAACACGGAGCCTCTGGGCACCAATTTGTTCCTTAGTAGCCTGGCCTAAGGATTCTAAGTTCCAACTTCCAAGTGGCCAAAAACATCCATCTCAGGACACTCCTTAATACTGTGGGGGCCTTGGCAGAAGTAGATTGCTCCAAGTGGTTGTCATCAAGCAACCTCAGGATCTAGCGTCCTAGACGAAACAACGCCTCGATGCGAAAGCTGCTCCTTCCAAACGAGCATGGTCTCAATCACGGGGCCGAAATCCGCATCCCAAGAGATCTAATTGTTTGGTTGTTAACCGGTGCTAGATCCGACCAGGGGGTCAGTGTTAGAATTAGTTGTAACAGGGCCATGCGCACATGACTTGTAATGCAGGTTGTTAGACTCGGTGTATAGGATAGACTAGAAGGTCATCTTGTATTCTAAGTATAGGTTGTTAGGATCTTCTTGTACTCCAATCATCATGTAACCAACTCCTTGTACAAGACACATCAGGGGTTGTTCCAGATATATAAACACGCACCGAGGACCTGAGAAGGTACCTTGTTCCACCCAAATTAACATGGTATCCAGAGCCATAACCCTCACAGAAAACATCCATGGCATTCCACACTCTAGCTTCGTCCTCCGCTACGTTGCCTATGGCATCTCTCATCTTTTCCGTCACCGAGAAGCTCACAACGAGCAATCACCCGGCGTGGCGGCTGCAAGTCATCATGGCGCTGGATGGCGCCCAGCTTGCGTCGCATCTGGAGGTGACGGCACAACCACCAGCGGCATTCCTGCCGCAAACCAAGGAGGAAGATGAGTAGAAGAAAGATCCTAAGCCAAACCTAGCGTTCGAGCCATGGATCACGAAGGACAAGGTTGTCCTCAGCTACCTGCTGAACTCGCTATCCAAGGACATCCTTGGGAAGATGCCGATGATGGTGCGCTCCGCCAAGGATGCGTGGGCCATCATTGAAGATATGTTTCACGTCAAGGAGCCGTGCTCGTGTTATCAGCATGCGCATGGCGCTTGCAACGGCAACAAAAGGGACATCCACCATCAACGAGTTCTTCCAGAAGATGAAGGCTCTTTTGGATGACATGGCGTCAGCTGGACGGCACCTTGAAGATGAAGAACCAGTGTCCTATATCCTCACAGGTCTTGATGATCATTGGGACGCTGTGGTGACGGCGATCACCACCCGCGTGGAACCAATCTCAGTGAGCGAGTGCCTCACTCAACTCATTGCCTTCGAGCAGCGTATGGAGATGAAAGGCAGCAGCACTGGATCATCTGCTAACATCACTGCACGCGGTGGCCGTGGTGGTAACCAAGGCCACGGCAATGGCAGGAGGAACAATGGCGGCCGTGGAGGCAGCGGCCATGGCGGCTTCAACCGCGGTGGCGGTGGTGGTCGCGGTAATGGCCATGGCTCCAATTTTCAGCCTGGCATTTTTTGCCAGATTTGTGAGAAGGAAGGGCATCCTACCCACCGATGCTATAAGTGGTTTGACGCCAACTATATTGCACCATCCCAGAAGACGGCAGCCTCAGCGACCAGTTTGTATGGGATTGATACGAACTGGTATGCTGACTCCGGTGCAACTAACCATGTGAGAGGCGAACTTGAGAAGCTCACGACGTGTGAGAAGTATGGTGGACATGATCAAGTCCACACCGTGAGTGGGGCAGGTATGGATATACGGCATGTTGGATCTAGTATTTTACATTCCCAAAATCATTCCATTCATCTAAATAATATCCTTTATGTCCCAAATGCAAACAAAAGTCTCGCTTCTATTAATCGCCTTACACGTGACAATGATGGATTTCTTGAATTCCATCCTGATTATTTTCTTATTAAGGATCGAGCAACGAAGAAGGTCATTTTTCAAGGCAGATGTGAGAAGGGGCTCTACCCTCTCAAAGATCAGAATAAGCAGGCGCTAGGAATTTCCAAGGCGTCAACCTCAATGTGGCACCATAGATTAGGAAATGCTTCTACACATGTAGTTAGGCAAGTCTTAGATCGCCTCATGATTCCTTTTTTTAATGATTCAAATAAGCATGATGTTTGTGATGCGTGCCAACAAGGGAGGAGCCATCAGCTGCCTTACCCTATTTCATCTAGTGTTTCATCTAGTCCTTTAGAGCTTGTGTACTCCGATGTTTGGGGGCCTGCACTTACATCAGTTGGTCGAAACAACTATTATGTGTCACTCAATGATGTTTTTAGCAAATACACATGGGTTTACCTTCTTCGTCATAAGTCCAAGGTCTTTGAAAGATTCAAAGACTTTCAGAACCTAGTAGAGAGCCAATTCAATAATAAAATTCTAGCTATGCAAATGGATTGGGGAGGCGAATATCAAACACTACATTCTTTTTTCCAACGCACCGGCATCACCCATCGAGTCTCTTGCCCTCATGCTCATCAACAAAATGGCACTGCTGAATGTAAACATCGACACATTGTTGATGTTGATCTCACCATTCTTGCTCATGTGTCTATGCCATTAAAATTCTGGGATGAAGTGTTTAGCACTGCCGTCCATCTCATTAACAGCCTTCCAACCAAAACTCTTGATAATGATACACCCTATGAACGCCTGTTCAAAACCAAACCAGACTACTCTCTTTTCCAGGTGTTTGGGTATGCTTGTTGGCCAAACTTGAGACCCTATAACACACTCAAACTTGCTTTTCGATCCAAGCGTTGTGTATTTCTTGGCTACCGTAACCAGCACAAAGGCTTTAAGTGCCTAGATCATTCTGGGGGCAGAGTATATATATCTTGGGATGTCACATTTGATGAATATGTTTTTCCCTTTCAGTACTCTCCATCCCAACACTAGTGCGCGCCTCAGATCCGAGATCTCCCTACTTCCTGAATCCCTTGTTTCTTCCACTCATTTTTGGAATGTACAAATATCAGGTTCACATGCACGTCAACCTGCCCCAACTAACCCGCTAACGGAATATGGAGTTTGTTTCGAAAATTCTATAGGAAATTTGGATCAAAACGGTGGCCGGATGATGAGTTCAGGTGGTCATCGCATGTGTTCCCCAACTGGCAACAACACAAATCCCGAGGCTGATTCACTTGCACCTCATTCGGCGTTAGCCTGGGTGTCAGCATCGACAGAATTGCCCTCAGCGCCCATGTCCAGCCCGCGCTAGCCGACAGCGCCGCTGTCGCCCACGGATGCGGGTTCTGGCCCACAGATGCGAGGCCTCGCCACAAGCTGATCCGCACCAGGGGGCAATCTCCCTCGACACCGGTGCTGAGCCCCACGCATCCTTCGACTGGCTCCGAGGAGGATCTTGGTCCCGGATCCTCTGTGGCGCCAGAACCTGAGATTGAGGCTGCGTCTAAATCTTCCCCAGCACCATCAGCAATACCAGCTTCGTTGCAATGACTAGTCACGCGACTCCAGCAAGGTATACGTAAACCCAAAATCTACTTTGATGGTACAGTGCGTTGGGTTATGTTTGGTGCATCTATTGTAGAAGAACCAACTTCAGTTGATCAAGCGATGCGAGACTCAAGATGGGTTGTAGCAATGGATGCCAAGTACAATGCTCTCATACAAAACAAAACATGGCACCATGTACCAGCTCCTCGTGGTAAGAATGTAATTGGTTGTAAGTGGGTTTACAAGATAAAGAAAAAGGCTAATGGAATCATAGATCGGTTTAAACCACGTCTTGTAGCTAAGGGATACAAGCAAAGATATGGTTTGGATTATGAGGAGACCTTTAGTCCAGTAATGAAGGCTGCTACCATACGACTTGTCTTATCTATTGCAGTTTTAAAGGGTTGGTCACTTCGGCAGCTAGATGTGCAAAATGCTTTCTTGCATGGCATCTTGCAGGAGGAGGTTTACATGCACCAACCACCGGGGTATGAAGATAGGTCCAAACCAAATTTGGTTTGCAGGTTAGATAAGACCTTATATGGACTTAAACAGGCACCAAGAGCCTGGTACGCTCGGTTATGCAGTAAACTTGTGTCACTGGGTTTTACTCCTTCAAAGTCGGATACATCATTGTTTTATTATAATAAGAATGGATACATGATGTTTGTTCTTGTCTATGTGGATGATATAATTGTTGCTAGCTCATGTCAGGAAGCAACAAGAGCTTTGCTTAAGGATCTTGAAAAAGAATTTGCACTCAAGGATTTGGGAGATTCCATTACTTCCTTGGAATAGAAGTCAAGAGATCTTCAGATGGGTTGTTGATGACTCAAGAAAGGTATGTTGCAGATGAGGTAAAAAGAGCAGGTATGAATAATAGCAATTCAATTGGAACTCCTTTGTCTAGTGTGGATAAACACTTAGCTCGGTTGAAGGAGAAATTTTGGGAGCCGAGGATGCTACGAAATATAGGAGTGTCGTTGGTGCGTTACAGTATCTCACCTTAACACGTCCTGACATATCCTTTGCAGTTAATAGAGTTTGTCAGTTTTTACATTCACCAACTATAACTCATTGGAGTGCAGTTAAAAGGATCTTAATATATGTTAATGGTACTTTTAGTCTTGGGCTAAAAATAAGAAAGTCACCATCTATGTTGGTCAGTGCATTCACTGATGCAGATTGGGTAGGAGATGTTGATGATAGAAGGTCGACATGTGGATTTGCTGTCTTCTTTGGCTCAAATCTCATCTCCTGGTGTGCTAGAAAATAAGCTACTGTGTCAAGATCAAGTACAAAAGCTAAATATAAAGCATTGGCAGATGCAACAGCACAGATGATGTGGTTACAGAAATTATTGAATGAATTAAAAATAGCGCATCCAAGAGCTGCTAGACTTTGGTGTGATAATATCGGTGCAACATATTTAACTGTTAATCCTGTGTTTCATGCTAGAACTAAACATATAGAAATTGATTTCCATTTTATCAGAGAAAGAGTTTCACAGGGACTACTGGATGTGTGCTTCATCAACTCGGCAGATCAAGTTGCGGATGGGTTCACAAAATCCATCAGTATTCCTAAGCTTGTGCAATTCAGAAACAATCTAAACCTTGAGGCAGGTTTAGATTGAGGTAGGGTGTTAGAATTAGTTGTAATAGGGCCATGCGCCCATGACTTGTAATGCAGGTTGTTAGACTCGGTGTATAGGATAGACTAGAAGGTCATCTTGTGTTCTAAGTATAGGTTGTTAAGATTTTCTTGTACTCCAATCATCATGTAACCAACTCCTTGTACAAGCCACATCAGAGGCTATTCCTGATATATAAACACGCACCGAGGACCCGAGAAGGCACCTTGTTCCACCCAAATGTCTGAACTAGAGGTGAACCACATAGGTCACTACGGAGGGGCAGAGCTGATCCCTTAATTTCACCGGGACTGGTAGTTTGTTAGGAAGGATTAGAGATAGAGGAAGAGGGTGTGGGGTGTGAGAGAGAGGAGGGAGATCAAGGCACACACCATAATTTCACTGGCGTTCATAGTTTTGTCTTTGGACCGTGGCCCTTATTGTTAGAGACTCATTTAGGCCATGTTTAGATGCATATGTATGTGTTAGAGTGGAACTTAGTTGAAATACACTCTAATCCGCTGCAACACATGTGAATTGAGACAAATACATGGACATCCAAACAATCGCTTAATTGGGAAGAGTTTTTGACAATTAACTATTATTAGTGAACAGTTTTTGTTTACCCTCTCTAATCTTAGATTAGTGATGACACATTTTATAACAAGTAAAGGAGCGATGGGCTCATATGGCAGGCCCAGGAGGGGCAGCCGGCCCAAGAGGGGCACGCGGCCTGCCCGCGAGCCGCCGCCTTGGCCCGTGCGCCGCCGCCGCTGTATGTTCCGCATCCATATAGATTAGGGTTTAGATCGCTTAGAGGCTAAGAAATCCCTGACCTATAAATACAAGGGGTATTGTATCCATTCAGATTAAGTAAAGAATATGGGTCAAACCCTTTTAACCAGCTCTCCAGCCCTTGTCTCTCTCTCTTCCCCGAAAACCTAGCCGCCGGGCCGCCTCCACACACGCACGCAGCAGCGCCGCCGCCCTCCGCGTGCCGCCAGGCGCGGCCTTGCCGCCGATCACCGCCAATATCTACCAACTACACCAAAAATACCGCATAATTGTGGCCCTAGCGTTAAACTTGTTACACATTTGAATTGTCAGTCACTGATTAAGGTATCTCCCGTTCAGTCAAAAACAATTGAGGTATCTCACATTTGCTCTTTTGTTAGCGAACACTGTGTTCTGTGTGAGGGAACATGCATGCATCTCTGCCACGGCCACCATAAATGAGCTAGAGTCGCGCCGAGTGAGTGGGATCAGAACGAATATGTAGCAGGCACATGCAGACACGCATGGCTGCAATCCAATTCGACGCGGAGGCCCAACGTCAACGTGCTTCAAGTTTTTTTTTGTATATAAACAAACTCGATAGAGTTTACTAACTCAAAGTCAAACACTCTCTATTCGATCGTTCGAAGGAAATGTCAGACACTGACAGTGCATATAGGAAATGTAAGACACTGACAGTGCATATAAAGCTTATATATGACACTTGCAGCATGTATCGATCTGACACTAGACATATCCAAGCAGGAAATTCAGCGTGTTTGCAGGCCGTAGGCATGAACTTTATTGTTACAGCTGGCGATCCGCTTACTTGGAGGAGAGGAAAGTAGATAGAAATGTGACCTACTTGGAGGATAGGAAAATAGGGCCACGTTTAGTTTACTCTAAAAGTTACAATTTTTTCACTCTCTCTTCATCACATCAATACTTTAGCTGCTTGCATGGAGCATTAAATATAGGTAAAAAATAACTAATTACACAGTTTAGTTCAAAATCACGAGATGAATCTTTTGAGCCTACTTGGTCCACGATCGGATAATATTTTTTAAATAAGACAAAAGTGGTACTATTCATCGGGTGCAAGTTTTTTTACGAACTAAACGAGGCCTAGGTAGAAATGTGACCTGACCTGGAGAGACTGACCAGATGCCATCCATAAAATTAAGCCTGCAGCACGGAAGGTATAACAATATATATGGACCGATCGAGCACGTCTACAGTACATGGATCTGAGACGAAACGCACCATGTCCACCATGCAAGCCACTTTGGTAGCATCTGTTGGAGGTATATGTATATCTTCTAACCGACCCATTTGTCAGTGGCTTTGTTCCCATGCCAAAGACAGGCCCTGTTTGTATTTGTAGCATTATCTACGGCAAGTCAAAGGATACTTCCAATTTCTTAGTCGTCTGCACATCGATCAGCTGCAGCCAAGCTCTCAAGAAACTATTAATAAGGGGCGCACATACCCAGATGCAAACTACCTAACTAAGCATTCTCTACTCATCTCGACGGAAGCAATTACTTGGCAGATGCCCGAACCATCCCAAGCCGTCGGTATGAGTAAGTCCCATATATGCTTTAATTTTGCCTTGAGGTGCATGTAAACAACATCAAATGTAATAATGCCGACTCTTTTTCTTCCTAGTTCTACTACAATCATCTGACTATGGCAATGACGACGCAAAATCAGAGGAAGAGGGTAAAATTATGGCACCTCCCTACGAAGGAGAACCTCAAAAACCAGGTATGGATCCTACAGTTTTGGTGTTGGTGTTGATTGTGTTACATACAATGATACGATGTATGTGGAGAGAATTAACAGTGCGCTTGGTAAAAGATCGAAAGAACTTATTGTGTTCAAGGAAAAAATAAGCCAAGTTGCTTGATCTTAAGTGTGTGTTGTAAACTACTAATATAGAACGTACGTGTACTATTGGTTGGTAGCAGGATCCGACTGCTTCATTACCAAGCTGAGACCCTAGTAATTAAGGGACTACAACGGCAAAGCCAGTCTAAAAGTTTCTCTGATAGTTCATTCATTTGGGAGCTATATTTTCCTTCTACTTTTTCCATTGATTTGTTCAGATCTGGTTTCTTCCTATCTGGCCGTTGAGCCCCACAGTTCCTCGGCATCCAACATCACCTTGTAGTTACATATAGTATTGTGGTCCTAAAATCTTCTTTATTTCAAGCAAACAAAACCGTTGACAAGATCGAAGCTTTTGTTACCAGATTATCTGGGACCATGAACTCTCACTACTACAAAAAAGGACTGCTCTGCTTTTGTGCCTCTAAGCTGGTGCCCAGCCGAGGCCACTGTATTTTGAGCTATCTCAATAGATCATTGCCTAGAAACTACAAATCATTCTCCAAAAAAACATGAAATTACAAATCTGCTTTGAAAAATAGCAATTATTTGGTTTGAAGACCACTAGAGAGCCAGCTCTTTATTGACCTACCTCTAAAAAAAGCCTCTCGTCTTTGTAGCAGTTTCTTAGAGTGATTATCTGGGTACTTAAACAGAAGAAGTTCGGTGGAAGTGTGAATTGGAAGTTTGAATTTGGACCTATAATGAGTTTAGAATGAACTACTTATTAAAAAGTTGAAGTAACCAGATGATCATTTTGAGGGTTCATGGGCACAAATGAGAATGTGGAAAAAGATCAAGGACAAACAGTACATTTAACTCTTCAACTAATTAACAAAACTCTACACATTTATAATCAAGAAGAGAATAGATACAAATTAGTAACACCGGAATTTCCCTCCACTCAAAAAATTTCACCTAGTGTGAAAGTTTATTAATAAAATTAGATCTGTGTGATTGGTTTTTAAACTAGATCGCTTTACTTAAATCCCCAAGCTAAAGCCAGTTCAATATGGTGTATTCTCTCCATTCCAAAGTATAAGATGTTTTGAATTTTCTACATTGATTTTCCTATTTCATGTATATTGTTTTTCCTATGTCATTTCAAATCTGATCTAAGTACTTATATTGAATATTTAGACTTGTAAACCATCTCAAATTTAAAAGTTGTCAACTCCCTTTAACATCTACAATTTTGATATAAAGCTTATCTTGATCCAGACTCATATGGAAAAGCTATGATTTTTTTTAGTTGTACAACTTATCACTAGTGGTTCAAGGTTCGACCCAGCAGTGATAGTTGCTGGTTCGTGACTGGTAGTGATAGTGGACACCATATCACTACAGCTTGAATGCGCGAACCAGTAGTGATCATCCACATATCAATGCTACTATCATTGCTGGAAGAAGCCACGCAAACCGACAATGATTAGCTTTTTTGGTGTAATGCTAATGCATAATTTGAACTGGATACCTGACTGTAAATGATCTGTGAATGTTTGTTAGTTTGGGAAAATAAAACTAGAACTTTAGAAACATCTGACTTCATCATTTAATTTAACTAAAGAATTTTTTAAACTTTGTGATCTTAGAGTGTTCTAAACTATTATCTACGTTTTGTCTAGCTATTAACAAAATATTGGTCTAAAATCCTTCCTATTGGGATGAACATAGTTAACAAAATCTTGGATCTCCATGAGATCTAAAACAATGTATTGGAAATATTAATAACAGAATCCCCAAAAGTAAATATAAAAGAATAGCATTGTATTCAAAGTCATAAGGCAGTGTGTAGTATATTTGTGGTAGCGTTGGAGCTTTTGTGGTGGATGGGCAAACCTTCAGATGTACATGTTTTTGTTCTTGGAAATCCTTTACAGATGCATAACTAATACGGTAGAGAGCTCTTTTAATTTACGGACACCTCTTAGGGCACTCAGAATGTAGAAATCACAAACAGTTTCTATGGTCTAGGACATACGAAAAAAATATTCTTCTAGAATTCAAACAGAAGTCCAACCAATCATCCTCCCTTCCACTGCCTGCCGTGCACGCCGTTCATAGACGGAAGGAGATGCGTGAACAGTGGAGTCAAGCAGGAGGGATAACACAGTCACTGCGGGAAATCGGTTTTTTGCCGAGTGTCAGGCTCTTTGTCGAGTATTGAATTTCACGGACTCTGCCTAGTGCCAGAGAGTAACCACTCGGCAAAGAAGGCTATGCCGAGTGCCAATTCTGACACTCTGCAAAGAGCTTCTTTGCCGAGTGTCAAACTTGGAACTCGAAAAAGAACCGCTTTGCCGAATGTATTTTTTACACTCGTCAAAGATTTTATAAAATACATTTTTAGTTACCATATTAACTCAAGTGAAAAAGATTTCAACTACAAAATTGTTTAGCTTACAATGTTTATTTTGGTCATTTGTTCATATGACAAATTGAAAGTAAATTTGTTCATAAATCTTACATGTCTCTCACATAGTTTATCAAACTACAAGAGATATATATATAAGATTTGTGAACTTTGTTAGAACCATCATATCGGATAAATAAATGACTAAATACCCAAAATAAAGTTAGTACATCTTGAGAAGTTATAAAATATTGTAATTAAAAACTTTTTTATTTGAGTTCATCTTGTCATGCTAAACCTACGTGTGAATTTTAAAAATTCAAAATACGAATTCTTTAAATGACCTTAGATGGAAAACACTCAGAAAAAAGTTTATAGATCTCAAAAATTTATGAAATATTATAGTCAAGAACTTTTTTATTTGAGTTCATCTTGTCATGCTAAAACTACATGTAACTTTTAAAAATTCAAAATATAAAATTTTTAAAAGACCTCGGATGAAAAAACACCTACAAAAAATTTGTAGATCTTGGAAATTTATTAAATATTATAGTTGAAAACTTTTTCATTTAAGTTCATCTTGTCATGCTAAAATTATGTGTAACTTTTAAAAATTCAAAATACAAAATTTTTAAAAGACCTAGGATGGAAAAACACCCACATTAAAGTTTGTAGATCTTAAAAATTAATAAAATATTATAGTTGAAAATATTTTATTTGAATTCATCTTGTCATGATAAACCTACTTGTGAATTTCAAAATTTCAAAATATGAATTTTTTAAACATCCTTAGATGGAAAAACATCAATAATAAAGTTTATAGATCTCGAAAAGTTATAAAACTTTATAGTTAAATACTTTTTTATTTGAGTTCATCATGCCATGCTAAACTTACATTTGAATTTCTCAAATTTAAAATTCAAATTTTGTAAACGACCTTGGATGGAAAAACTTCCGAAACAAAAAGTGTAGATCTCAAAAAGTTATAGAATGTTGTAGTTGACCATGCTTTGATTTGAAATCATTTAGGGCCTCAAACAAACAAATTACTCTCGGTTTAGTATAATATGTGGGCAACCAAAACTAATTATAGTCTTATACAGTGCAATAGTTAAGGCAGGAATCGCGCAAGGGATAGGTCACGAGTTTGAATTCACCGGCCACGAAGCGTGTAATTTTTGCACAAAAAATGCCTCGACTCGTCGAGTGTCAGGCCGGTGGGTCCTTCGCCCAATTAAAGATTCTTTTAAAAATATTTTTAGGTTTTTTAAATTTTTTCGATTCACAATTTGCCGAGTGCCCGATAAACGACAGTCGGCAAAGGCAGCCGTTGTCGACCATGACGCTATCGAGACCCCTTTGCCGAGTGCCTCAGGCACTTGGGAAAGATCCGGGCTCCTGTAGTGAGTGGCAATGGGCCGAGCTCCACGGTGGCCATGCAGACCAGCCGCACGTGAGCCTACGCTTGCATGTGCGCAGACGCAGCACGGCCACCTAGCCGGCGTGGGGTGGCTGGCCGCGTGGGAGGAGGCGGGCATCCAGCCGTGGCCAGAGTCCAACTCGTCCAGCAGCCGTGCGTGGGCAGGCAGGCGTCGAGCGGCCTCATCCAGACTCCAGAGCTCCACGTCCTCGAGCGGACGGGCGGAGGGAGGCGGGAATTTGTCGCCGTGCTCAGCGCCGTCAAACTCCACGAGCCCCGTGGCGAGTCTGGATGGACGTAGAAGAAGCACGAGCGGGTGGCGAGGAACGTACGGTTGGCCTGCCGTCGAAGAAGACCTTGTAGCTGCTGCGGTAGTCGTCCTTGTTCTCTTTCTTCACTACGCGACGAACGGCGGTGGGGCCTGCCGGCGAGCACAACGGCGTTCGGAGCTGCGTGCCAGACGGAGGTCGCGAGGGTGAGACATGCAGACAGCACACGCTAGGGCGCCTCCTCGCTAATGTGTGGCACAGAGGCGATCTGGGACAGGCGCGGGGTCGCTGAGCTGCGCGGCCAAGGCAACCCCGGACACGGGCACATCGTGCAACTTACAGCCTGGTTGACAATGCTTCCTCTGCTAGCGTGGGAGTAAAGTTGTTGCCGAGTAAAACATCACATTCAATCTGTTTAACCTGCATTCCTTTATATACATGTAATCATTGCTAACTATGAGCTAGTATTACGATACAGCCTATGCTGACTATATAGATTCTTATAGCCCACTCATATTATGGTTTACTCTTCACTATAACCATATGCCCTACTTTTTTCTCTCACAAATTACATTGCTTCTTGTGTCTAAGCAAATTGTAAGCTTACAGCCAACCTCTCTTCTCTCCACCTCAGCATTTAGTCTTCTCGTAGTCCACTATAATACTTGCTCAATGGATCCTCCCAATATGGAAATGCAGGTAATGCACCCGCTATAAAGCGAAAGCTCGAAGATCTTGACAAGAAAGTGAAGATACTGAAGGACCAAACAACGAAAGCTAATGGAGCAGTCCTCGTGGAGATGACTTTGCCTGCTAACGTGGTCGTCGACTCCACTTGCAAGGTTAACTTCATCTCTCCTTGTATTCACTTGATTGGATTTTGAAATGTATATGAGACCATAAACAAATTCATTAAAATACGAGCCAGCAGTGAAAGTACGACCAATGAGTAAACTAGTGTTGCAAAGACGGTTGGCAAAAATGAACTCTGTCACAGCGGGCACGTATGTGATGGATGTGACTAATATTTTTCATTTCATTTCGCAGTGTGCTGATGTGACCTGTGCGCAGCAAGATGTCAAGAACTACGACGTGGTCCTTACCTGGGGCGGTGACTCCACTCTTGATCAGCAGCAATGCAAGGTTCCCCCTCACTCTTAATTTGTTATTAGTTAGAGAGCCAAATTCTGTTCCAATCCCTTGACACGATTGACGTTAATGTTCTTCTTGCACCAGTGTGTGCTCCACAAAACTTTCTCCGGAACACAGTGGAAGATCACCAAGGTGATTTTACCGGAGGCCCGAAATGCTGCCAAAAAGGATTGCAAACGGGGAAACGGAACCATGGAGTGCGCTGAAGGAGAACAATTCGAAAGTAAGCAAAAGGCTTAGAAGGCCTCTTGGAGCGTTTGCCTGTATTTTATTAATAAATTTACAAAAGTGGTTAACAGTCGGCCTGTCTGAAAATGCTTCCTTTGATAACGTGGGAGTAAGTTGTTGTCGAGTGAAATATTACATGCAATTTGTTGAACTTTCTTTGCAATATATACATGTAATCGTTGTTAATTAATGGCACCTCGAGGTCTATCGTGCGCCTATGGACATGCAGGTTATATATCGGGTCTAAAGCTCCAAACTCTTGACGAAACACTGAAGGAACTAAGCACGGAAGTTAATGGAGCAGTCCACACGAAGATTACTTGGTTTGCTAACTCTGGCAAGGTGAACTTCATCCCCTTGCATTGCATCCTTTCTGTAGCCGTTACTTGATAGCCGTTTGTTAGGGCTTCGATGGGAATAGGTGCCAGAAGCCACCCCCAGAAACCCAGCAAACTAGCCCATATAGCACCACTACTACGCAATCTTTTTATATACCAATACTACTACCATTTATCGCTGCCGGTTTTGATAAATGAACGGTGAAATTCATCGTTCATCTCCGCCAGCTGAAAACTCAGTCATGGTGACAGTCTGTAACCATTATTTCATATGTTACCTGAAACATTCTCAATTTTCCATGAATATAAAATACACAGAATGGCGAATAATCCAATAGTTCGAAGCTCAAACCATCATATTATCCAACGTTAATTGATGCAGAATTCCATACTTCAAACAAAATAATACATTTAGAAGCAGTTACATAAATAGTCCATCGTCACACTGGCGGAATCATCAAAGTAGCGGCCGCTTTGGGGGCAGCTGCGGAAGGCGGAAGTACAATAAATCTTCAAAAAGAAGCCTGAGCGTAGTAACGAGACGTCTACTCCTCATCGGTGAAGTCGTAGTCGGGTTCGCCTGCCAAATAATTTTTAGTACGGTTTATACTGGCCACATCTCCCACCCTATGCTTTGCTTTTGCTATGTATTATTTGGTGGGATGCAAAGGATATAATCAAGTGACCTAAAATATGGCTATGGTTTCCTATGCAGATAGTGACCAATATTATATAATATAATTCATCAAGTTTTAACCCATCTCATCCACATATCCAACCCATTCCATCACCATCACACACATCTCACCCTCTCGCGCTCAGTCTACAGGTCCAACTCCCTCTCGGAGCCTGTCTCAGCGGCTCACAGCTAGAAGGGTAACACCAGGGGGAGAATAGAAGGACTCATCTCACTACCCCCGAGAAGCATGGGTCTTAGGAAAGAGCCATACCAGTGACTCGCGGACTATATATATATATTCATAAACTCTGTAGAGCGTGTACTCTCGTAACCATAATATCACTATCATCGGCGGTGCCCCGCCTAAGCTGATTCCGGCTGCTTTCTAACCGGTGCGATGCCACCCTACCACTCAGTACTGGGACATCCCGAATAGGTACCACCGGCACACTGAGACTGTGAGACATAGTATCGGGCCCCCGAGGTCACTATATTGTCTAATGAGGGTGTGGGTCTCCCTGCCTGTACCTCCCGACACTATCTGCTAACAACCTAGTAGTAGTGGCACCATCCTAGCTAGTCAGACATCCGCCTCTCGTCCATACAAGAGCGAGTAGTGAGCACGTAAGTCCCAAGGTTCCGGTCCTCAAGAGATATCAGGTTCTAGGAGGATCAGACAGGATCATCTTTTCTTAGGGACTACAACAATCCGTGCTTCAACAACACCTCCTACCCGGGGCTTCGCTCCACGAAGGCTCTCACCCCCCGGGATCACCATATTCCTCACAATGTGCCCGCCACAAGCACCTCACACGGGAATGCCCAGAACACATCCCCCGGCAAGACTCGCCCATATGGCTCATCGTAGAATCCTGTCCGATCGACTCAACCCTTACCACTCACCCAAGACGCACGCAGCACTCTCCCCGAGTAAAGTGGCACCACGTGCCTTAACCATATAACCCTACTCTCCACCACGCATCACATCACACAGATATAAGCGTAGTAGAAGTAAAGCATCATAAGTAAATAAGCATGCGTCTAGCTATCAGCGGGTGTGCAGGAGTAAGGTTGCGACAAGGTAAGGGCTCATCAAGCAATTGTACCATGCAACCTATCATCAGGTGATATTCATAAATAAAGCATTAACAAACTAGATATTATGCCATACGTAATAGGATCTATGAGATTGGGTGGGGTGTGGCACCTGCGAAGTCATCACCGAGCTCCTCCTCGCACTCGTAGTCGTCCTCCTCAAGCTGTTCCTTCTCTGAAACGAGACATAATAGCCGCGTTAGCGGCTCCTATAGAGTCAACATAAAGAATCAATAAAATTCAATAACTCCAAATGCACTCATACATAAGCCTATGATGTAGAGCTCATTTTTATGAAAATTTGGGCACTTGGTTCATATTTTTCGGAGTTCGTATGAAGAAGTTATGAATTTTCAAAGTTTATTCTATTTTCTAAAAAAATAAAAAGGGGGATTAATCTGGTGCTGACACGTGGCAGCCTGTGATTGGGCCACGTGTTAATAAGAATTGGAGACTAAGCTAATAGGCAAGGGATTGGTTATTATTTTGTTCTCAGCATTGCTTCTGATGTTACCGATGAGTGGTTGCCGATGAAGGGTGGATTGGTCTGAGTCGTTACCGATAAGGCTGAAGAGCTGTTACCAATGAGTGGTTACCGATGAAGGGTGGATTGGTCTGAGTCGTTGCCGATAAGGCTGAAGAGCTGTTACCGATGAGACCGGCAGAGAGTTAGAGGATTGTTGCCGATGAAGCTGAAAAGCTGTTGCCGATGAGACAAGCCGGAGATGCCGATACTAGGGAGTATGCCGATAGACAAGCCGGAGATGCCGATACTAGGGAGTATGCCAATGAGACAAGCCGGAGATGTCAATACCACGGATGGAGAAATATCCTCATCTCCTCTCCCCGACATGTGCCGGTGTAGGCACGGCAGCGCTCGGCCGACGGCGAGCGGCGCTGTGGCCACGGTGGGCTGGGGTTAGGTGAAGTAGGGGCCAAGGCGGCGCTAGGGCATGGAAAAAGCGGCTGCGGTGTCGTGGTGGGTTCGCAGCTCACGAGCTTGCCGGCGCACGCGTCGCAGCGGCGGCGGACGGCGGAGACTCGACGGCAGGCGGCAGCGGGGTGTTTGGGTGGCATTAGCGCGTGGTACGGCACCACGAGGCCAAGGTGAACGAGCGAGTGAGGTTCAAGTGAGCCCACGGGTCTTGGTCTGGCCGGCGCGCGCACGGCAGCGGTTGCAGGCGGCGCGAGGCGGCGGTGGCGCGGCTGCGGGACGCAGCAGCGGCTTGGAGGCAGCTTGGACCCGTGCAAGGGCTATGTGACGCTCGGGCGATCATGGCTGGGTTACCAATTTGGGAAGAAACAGCCCCTAGCCGACGGTGAGCTGCAAGGCACGGCGGCGGCGGCAAAGCCAAATTCATCGGCGTAGCCAGACATTGGCCTTCATCTTCTTCTCCATTTCCCGATTGGAGCAGCTAGGAGCTCCAAGGCCTATCTAACGCGGTGAGAGGGGGCTCGGCGGAGGCGCACACTGTGTGTTGGCCGCGGCAGCACTCCGGCGACCGGAGTCCGGGGAGACCGAGGCTGGCAAAGGTGCTAGGCCCCGTCAGTGGTCCATGCCGACTCCCTAACCAGGTCAGCTACGCGTTCAACGATGCGACGGACCTACTCGTGGAGCTAATGAGGGAAGGGGTGGCCGGAGATAGCGAAAATGTGGTGGTGCACTGGTGGCGGCCGTGGCGGAGCAGGGCGAGAACGGTAGCGGTCTAACCTTCGTGGTGCGTCAGTGCTGGTGGTGGCTTGGGGACGTGGAAGCTGAGCAGCAACGGCGGCGGGTCGTGGTGGTCGAGCAGAGCCGCTGGGTCCTCCTCAGGCGAGCAGCAATGGCGGCGGCCCGCAGGTCCCGCTCCGGCAGCGGCAGCTCTTTCCCGCCTCCCTCTTCTCCTCTTCTTGCTTGGACAGGTGGGTGGTGGTGTGGTGAACCGGCAAAGGCGGCTGGGCATGGAGGATACCCTAAGGGCACCGTGCTCGTCCTATATAGCCGTGGCGGCCGGCCATGGACGGCGGGGGCAGAAGATGCCCATCGGGTGGTCAGGGGCTCTCACCAATTAGGGTTAGGGTTTCGGAGAGGTGCAGAGTGGCCGGGCAGCTAGACGGACGGTGCGGAACGTGGCCGTACTCGGGTGGACGGTGGAGGCACGCGTGGACAGAAATGGCGCGGCGGACGCGATGCGCGGTGGACAGAAATGGGAAGGGAAGGAGCTGACAAGCGGGGTCCGCACGGCAGCGAGAGAGAAAGGGAGAGCGCGGGCGCGGGCGACAGCAGTGGCTTTGCTGGGCCGCCTTGTTGGGCTGATTTTCCTTTTCTTTTTCTTTTCTATTTTTAAAACCTTTTCCATTTCTATTTCTTATACTACTAAACATCCATGCCACAAATCCTTGTTAAATATGTTAGTGGCCATGGTGCACATTTCATGGGAGGTCCACTAGGGTCTTACGGTGGTGATGGATTCATTCCCATGGTTAGTATACGTAAATATACACATGTTGATGGGGACGTGATTCCCTGATCTTCCGTCAGATGGAGATAACTATCGTTTTGGTGGAGCACGACACACCGATCCGGCTTCAAATCCAAAGACCCGAACCCTGCAATCTTAGCACCACGACTCCTCTGGTTATCAACCGTGTCTCCAACCGGTTGACCTCGCCACGAAGGCTAATCCCTGCCTGCGAAACGAAGAACACAAGCAAGAACTCAAAAGAACGCAGCTCAATTAATGGGACAATCTGCAAATATATGATTAAGATCACAAAGTGGGGTTTCACAAACCGATAACGGCGACTGTTCAAAGACAGATTAATCTAAAGCAAAACCCAAGTCTCAATAGAGATGGCTACGTGGAATATATAAGATAGACGTCCTAGGGTTGGAGGCAGCCAGGGGTTGGGCACCCACAACTTGGGCTCAAGGCCCGACTCGATACATGGCCAAGTTGGCCCAAAATAGGTGACGCAGCACCTTTTCGTGATCACACAGAATGATCCACGAAAGATCTGGAGCTGGGACCAGATCCAAAATGACGGCGCCGTCGTCCCCTTTCCAACGAGTCCAAGATCGCCCCGTTTCGATGTCGTATGAGGAAATTATGACCGAAACAGCGACGATAAGTATGCTGAATCCGAGAGCGACGTGGCAGCTGAGTTGGAGACGAATTGCAACTTGGGGAAGACCATGGCGTCTGTGTGTCTAGCATGGCGATGTCCTCATCACATGTGATAAAAGGTTGTTCAATTTTATTAGTCATCACATAAAATCGATAAGAGGCAAAACATTCTCTTGGTAAATTAAATGCAATGCTCATGCTAACATTAGGCGCTACTTGTGCAACTATCGGGTGGTTGCCTATATGACATTCGCCAAACATTGGTATACTTTAGAAAAAATTTTGAAAGTTCATGTTTTCGGGGTTTGAATTTCGGGGATGTTACATTACCGACCGTCGGTCATAACCATTTCTAGAAATCCTAAAACAAGGACACAAATTGCAATTGTTCAACTTGCATTTTAAACTAGGCCACACGACAGTGAGTTTTTTGACATGCATGCATGTGGTCATAGGGGCTCTCCTATAACCACTACACAATATTTAGGTTATTATTAAGCATCCAAGTGAGATCGAGTCCAAAACTAGTCCATGGTTGTACGAAGTCAGATGCCAGCATGTAAAATCCTCCCTTGCACCGCCTTGTGGTTACCGTAGATATCTGCTGCATCCAGACACATCTCCACGGCCGCGCGGGACATGGTGGCCGCCAACTGCGACACAGCCCATACATGGACATGAACCACATACACCGACACGCCTTCTCCAACTCTAACCACCCGTTGCGTTCTCCTTGTATTCATTTCACTGGATTTTGAAATGAATATTTGGTTTCCATAATCGAATTCATTAAAATACGAACAGGCAGTGAAAATTGTGACCAAGAAGGAAACTAGTGGTGCAAATACGGTTGGAAAAAATGAAGTCTGTAGCAGTGGGCACGTACGTATGTGATGGATGACTAATAATATTTTATTTCGTGCCTTTTAGGGAAAAAAACCTTTGCAGTCTCCTGCTGTCAGTGCGCAGCAAGACATCAAGAACTACCATGTGGTCCTCACCTGGGACGGCAATTCTAAGTTTCATCTGCAGGGATGCAAGGTTCGTTCTCACTCTTGTTGATTTGTTATAGTTACAGAGTCAAATTCTGTTCCCATCCCATCCCTTGACAGGCTTTAACGTTAATGTTCTTCATGCACCAGTGCGTGCTGTCTGGAACAAACTGGAAGATTAGCAGTAACAATCCGCCGGGGGCTGTTGTCCGAATTGGTGTCAAAGAGGACAGCAAAAGTGGAGACGGCCACACGCAGAGCGCTCAAGGAGAACAATTCAAAGAACAGGAAAAGAAGAAGGAGAAGCATAAGGAGAAGAAGAAGAAGAGGAAGGAGAAGAAGAAGGACAAGGAGAAAGAGAAGAAGGAGAAGGAGAAGAAAGAGAACGAGATTGAGAAGAATCAGGAACGTAATCAAGCTACTGTTTCATCAAAACAAGGTGGTAAGCAACATGCTTAACATCCGTCGCTACAACAACCCCCCATGTGATGCTGCCTCCTCTGATACAGTTCATCTACAATTTGGTGAACTTCATCCTTATTTGTTATCACTTCTTTAACTGTTGTGTACCACGTTGTACTCGTACGTACTAAGGTTTCTGGTTCCTGTTCTACTGTATCACAAACTGCCACAATAATGACTTCGTTGAGAATAATATTTGGGTTATTATTAAGCATCCAAGTGAGATCGAGTCCAAAATTAGTCCATGGTTGTACGAAGTCAGATGGATGCATGTAAACCGCCTTGTGGTTACCGAAGATATCCGAGCGTTCAAGTGTGGTGGACGGCACCGGTGTTATGACACGAGAGGTCCAAGGAAATGATGTCGGCTCAGCCCAAATTGCCCTGGCCCATGGTGTTTCAGCCGCCCACTACCGGAAATCACGACTTTGCCGAGTGTATATTCTTTGCCGAGTGCTAAATCTCGGGCACTCGACAAAAGTCTTTGCCGAGTGTCAGACTTCGCACTCCGCAAAGAGCTCTTTGCCGAGTGCCAAAATTCAGGCACTCGGCAAAGAGCTCTTTGCCGAGTGTCTTCCTGTTGGCACTCGGCAAAGAGCAGACTTTGCCGAGTGTCTTCCTGTTGGCACTCGGCAAAGATATTTTCAATATTACATTTCGAGGCACTAAATGAACTCAAATGAAAAAATTTTCTACTATAAAGTTGTATAACTTTTTGGGATCTATAAAGTTTATATTGGTCATTTTTTCATTTGATAAATCGATAGTAATGTTGTTTTTAAAACCTACATCTCACTAATAGTTTCATAAGAATTGTAAACTATGTTAGAACCACCACATCGGATGAACAAATGATCAAACAAGCAAAATAATGTTTATAGATCTTAATAAGTTATGAAATATTATAGTTTAATTTTTTTTCATTTGAGTTCATCTTGCCATGCTAAACCTACGCGTAAATTTCAAAATTTAAAATTCAAATTTCGTAAATGACCTCGGATGAAAAAATACCCAAAACAAAGTTTGTAGATCTCGAAAAGTTATGAAACTTTGTAGTTGATAACTTTTTCATTTGAGTTCATCTTACCATACTAAAGCCATATGTGAATATCCTAAATTTGAAATTCAAATTTCGTAAAAGACCTCGGATGAAAAAACTTCCTAAACGAAAAGTGTAGATCTCGAAAAGTTATGAAATATTATAGTTGATCACTTTTGGATTCGAATTCATTTAGGCCCTTAAACAAGCTAATTACTTTCGGTTTAGTATAGAATATGAGGAAATGAAACTAGTTATAGACACATGTGACAGAGTAGTGCAGTGGTTAAGGCAAGAGACACGCGAGAGAGAGGTCACGAGTTCGAATCCCACCGGACGCGAAGCGCGCGATTTTCGCGCGAAAAATGCCGCGACTTGCCGGTGGGTGGGTCCCCCTTAGATTTAAATTTTTTTTCTATTATTTTCGGGTTTTTTTGGATTTTTTATTTCGCCGAGTGCCAGCCTTTGCCGAGTGTCTGGGACACTCGGCATTGCCAGGTGGCACTCGGCAAAGACTCCTTTGCCGATAAATTCTTTGCCAAGTGGGCTTTGCCGAGGCCGCACTCGGCAAAGCCTTTGCCGAGTGTTATTCGGCCTTTGCCGAGTGTCCGAGACATTCGGCAAAGAACCCGAATCCGGTAGTGGCCAATGTATTGCCTCGTGGGGATGCCAATCATTCTGACCAAAGGTACTAGATTTTGATGAGAGAACCAACGTGAACAGGCCGCAAAAGATTTTCAATCACCACAGCAGGTGTTAATATATGAATATAGTGACACACAGGAAAGACCAGCGCTTGAATATATTGGATAGTAATGATGGTTTTAATCAAAACATATACAATCACATGAATTATTGCAAATTGTTCAGGCAATATATACGGGATACAGGAAATACGTAGTAGCATTCTTGTGTACATGTCATCAACAATATAAAGCACACAGTACAATCAACAAGTTCAAAGGCTGGCAACAAAGCATGCAGCCTGCATCAGTATAGTTGAGTATATATACACGCCAAATGTTCTGAGGGTTGGATAAATTGACAAGTCACTTCTCCACGTAGTGATGAAACAGAAACACTGCTGTATCTTTATCGAATAGATTGATTAAAGCATGAAACTGGGACGAGATGATACATATAGCTCCACGAACAGACCACCACAGCACAAAGTCATGTCATTAAGGATCAACAACCCCTGCCACATTATAAAAGCATACGCACGTTAGATATATTTGGTCGCGTAACAGCTGATGTGTGATTCTGTATACAGTGTATTGCAAGAAACTGAAATAAGGCAGCAAAAATTGTATATGTGGATGGATCGATGTACCTGTGAATGATGAAAATTCACTCGGTGACGCCAAATGGGTAGCCGCTCTTGACCGGAATAATGTTTCCCCCTTTTTCATCATCAGCGCCAGTACTATAGGGAATGGGAGGCCTTGTCTGAATCATAGTTGCTCCGCTGCTGCCACCAGCGCCATCATTCTTAGTAACAATGTTCCCTTCAGAAATCCTATCTGATGATGCAGATGTCATGGTGGCCTCCATCGTTTGGATTACCTCTTCTTCCATGCCATTGATGGAGATGGTGATCCTGTTGTGATGCTCCTTTTCTCTCACTTTAATAATCACCACGCTGATACCTGAAGCATCGCTTTTATACCTCGGGGCACTTTGGTACACTACCGTTTTGAGGCTCAGGAGGTACCTGATTCCCACCGGGTCTTCAATTGTTAATGCTCGGCTGTTGTAGAACTTGAACTCAAGATGTTCCAGCTTGGGCATTGCCCCTTCTTGGAAGGTCACCACGGGCAGGCGGCAATCGAAGCAGAAGCTCTTCAGGATTAAGAAACCTTCGCCTGTGATCAATATAGGTTTTCTTGTTGGGAGGACTTCAAGTCTCAGTGTGAGAAGCTGCAGGTTGGGCATTTTATTACGCAGGAAATCGAGGTCATCGTCCACCAGTTTGCAGAGTCTGATATCCAAGAAGGAAACATTGGCCAAGTGTTGTTTGACCCACCCTGGGACTCTCATATGTCCACGGCGACAGTCGAAGCAGAAGCTCTCCAGACTTGAGAATCCTGTCCCTTCTGGGAGCACCATAGGCTCTCTTGGGATGTATAGAAACCTCAATTTAAGGAGCTGCAGGTTGGGCATTGTACGCAGGAATTCAAGGTCATCGTCCTCCAGTTTGGAAAGAACGATATCCAAGGTGGACACGTCAGCCAAGTGTTGTTTGATCCACTCCGGAACCCTGATATTTCTGTTTCCATCCTTCAGTCCTGTGACAGGTAGAGATTGACGTAGAGGAACATATAGCAGGATGGATAGGTTATCTCCTGGTTTTGCCGGCGAAGACCAAGTACCGCGAGGAATCTTCACTTCCTTACCATCAACAAGCACAGTGACGGAACTTGAAGACAGCCACCACGGTAGCTCTCTGACAATGGAGGGCACATTGAGAGTCTTCAGGTGGTGCAGTTTTCCAAATTCTTTGGACAGCTCTCGAACGCCGGTGTCGCTGACATCCAGGGTCTCCAGGTTCTGCAGGCCCCGTATTTCTGGAGGGAGTACGCTAATGGGCATCCCCTTGAGACCCATGTGCCTGAGCCGCGTCATCTGCCTGCAAATGGCCACCAAATCAGCATCACATAGAGGAACGCTAACGCTGCCTGAGCCCTTAAAGCTGTTTGTTTCAATGCTCAGCACTCGCACATGCTTCATTTTCTCCCATGGGAATAGACCTCCAACGGTAGGCGACCCATCAGTGCTGGGGTAACCAAAGACAACAAGGGAGCGAGCAGGGGATGTCAACCTAATGTATGGGTATGGCCTTGCAACGAAACCGATGATTGACATTGGAGCAGCAGCAGGATCATATGAGGGTGGACAGTCTTGAGGCGGCTGGTCAAGACAAGTAGCGAAATTGGCCTCCTTGGATCTCCACAAAAGGAAGGCTCGCATCATGGGGTGGACGCTGAAGTAGGGCGATGTCTTCTCTCCTGCTGATGATGCCGGCTCCTGCTGCAGCAAACCCCTGTACACTAGCTCATCGAGGCACGCTTCTGCTGCTGCTTCCTTCTCTTGCTCTGGGCCTTTGGCAAAAAATCCTTGCGTTATCCATTTCCTCACCAAGCTATTCCTTTCAATCTTGTAGTGGGCGGGGAATATGCTGCAGTATAACAAGCAAGTCTTAACATGAACAGAAAGGTCGTCATAGCCAAGGCTTAAGCTCTCCACCATTGGTCTCAATCCCGGACTACTGCACAGAAGCCCATGCAGCAGCATGTGCCATAACTTCTGTGCAGATCGAGAATCCCATGTTACATCGAAGATTTCTACAGCTGTTGACAATAAACACCTTATTGCTAATGTCATACCACCACAGATACCTGCAATCTTATGATCCATACCACGGTAGTAACAGTACGAGAGTAGTGTTTCCTCATCTTCTGGTAGTAATTGTAATTTCTTCCATGACAGCACTGACAGCAAAGAAGCAGCCCGAGCATCATACCACTGTGCCGATAGATGGTTGCACCTTCCTCGGTGACACACCATTTCTCAGCTATAGGACTGACACGAGTTGTGGCGATTATTCCACAGAGCACGTTACCCTTCGGGGGAGCCCTTCTGATGATTTCCCATGATTGCCACATCCAGATATCATCAACTATCACCAAGTACCTATAAGGAATTAAATAAGAGATTGTCATTATCTTTATGATAATATTTCTATACAGGCGACAGGCTTAAGTGGCAAACGGCTTTGCAAATAATTTTTAAGAAACAAAAAGCGGTGCAAAGTACTACTTTTATTAATATTGATCACAGGACAGGTCACGTGATTATTCATTAGCATGTGTTTCAAACAATTGAACACATGTGAACGTTCATACAACTTGTAATATCGGCGCCTAATGCGGAAATGATTGCTTGGATCTACCTAGGCGAGATGATCCAGAAAGAGATCACATGCACCACACAGGAGACTCGATGTTTGGTAACGATGTTCAGCAAAGTCTACGTCCCAGGGGCATGCTTACAGGCGCTCCTCACCGAAACCGCGACACCAGCCATCCAGGGCGCCCCCCACGAGCCTGTCACTTTATGTGTTGTTTCTCTCAAGTGGTTGGTTAAAACTGCAACCCCCTCCTTCTTCGATAGAAGGGCCAGGTTACAAGTGCCAACACCTAGCTCACCTAACCGTGTGTTGCTAATTACAACACAAGTCCACGGTAACTCCATTAGTATAAATAAATATTGGACACATTGCTAACACTATTACACCAAACATATCACTTATGAACAAGCATGTGCAATTATTCCACTATATAGAATGTTTTCCTGCGGCAAGCACTTTTGATTTTCTGTCGCGGGCAAAGGGTGCTCCGCCGTAGTGGAAAAGTCACGGTAAATCGTGGCGTCTGAACCTCTATAATTTATAATCTTGTGTGGACTTACATCTCGAGTAAATTATTGAGGGATTAAAGATAGACTTGCATCAAGTGCATTTTTCAAAAGAAAGAAGAGATTAAAGATGAATTATGATAGTTTTTAAAGCTAACATCAAATTCCATAATTTTTTAAGCCGGCAGGTGGGGCTATTATATGACGGGGAGGGTGGCAATATTTGTTATTAAAAATATAAAATCCTCATTTGTTTAAATTCCATTGTGCAAGCTCTTGCTTTTGAAATTGCTCTTCAAATCCCTCCGCTAAACACTAACCTAGCATCTCTCCTTGTCGGCTAGCGATCACTCACTGAAAGTATCAAACCTCGGATAATTTCAGCCAGTTTTAAATTAAATGCACTGGCGGTTGCCTTAGGTGCACTGCCTGTGTAAATGTCACTAGTGGTTACCTTAAGGCAACCGTCAGCATAAATATTTTAACACGCGTGGGTTCTAAGTAACCGCATGTAATATTCATTATTTCCACTGTCCTTCGCACTAGCGGTGGCAGCAAATGCCGGAGAAAATGGGTTTGGAACTGCCAGTGTTGAGCTCTCCTATACTGGTGGCTATTTTTTTTGCGTAATGGATTCATTAATCCAGCCTCGATATCCACGAAGGATATACATAGGCAAAGGGATAAATGAGCACTTAGACTCACACCTCAACAAAGAGAACAAAAAAAAACAACTACGACCTCGACACATACTACTCCCTGACATCATCTCTTGAAATAGCAGATTCGGTGAGCGAAAGCCGGCAAGTCGCCACTACCTCTCTTGTGCATCACTGCGAAACTCCACTGGCACCATCTTCATCCGCTTCAAGTGAGGTGACGCCAATTGTCGCCATGTAGCACACCTTCATCTATCATCATCCAGTCATGCAAACGGATAAGATTCACATCCGCTTTGTTGGATTCCAGTGCTCTGCCGCCCATAGGGCAGCCGCCATTATTGGCATCATAGTCGCCGCCTCTATTGCTACCAAAGAGGATAACCTGTTCTGCCAAAACACATAGGCCTCAGCAGTCCCTAGGGTTGCCACTGTCAACAAGATATGCCTACTCAAGCTAAGATTTTCACAGTGCTTAGACTCTCTGCGTCGGCACCAGGACTAGGATGATGAAAACAAATCCGTACGTGCCAGCAAGTATCGATGCCAAGACTTGAGTGGACCTGCAATGTTGGCACCGGGCCTTCAAAGTGTGTGAACCTAGCAGCAACCACACGGCAGAGGACACTCGCAGGCAAGCAGCACTCATCGGGTGAAAGAAATATGTTTTTTATTATTTTGGCACCGGGGCACCAACATGCGTCGGCTCAAGGAATCTTTAACTTGGCATCGCTGACTGCAGTGGGTGGCACCGATGCATGGCACCTTGCTCTTCATTCAGGCACCGGCAAAACACCACATTGTGGCTAGCCTTAGGGCGCAGCCGCCACCCCTAAGGTTGTCGCCGCTGTCAAGGTCTACAGACTCCAAGGCCATCACTGCCCCTAGTATCCAGCTGCCTATGAAACCACCTTCACTTGATCCGCCGCCACTGTCCTCAACCACACCCGCATGTGTGCACACAATAAAAGCTCATGCTCCTACCTCTCACAGTGTCGTCTTGTAGGATGACATAGCACTGGACAACAAATCGTCAGTGAAAGGTGTACTGCCCATCCGACGACAACATGATGAGCCCCTGGCCATGGAAGCTGGACGCCCAGACCTAGTCGCTAGGCTGTAGGCTGCTGCCGCAATCTGGCCAAACCGAGGCATGGAGTCCCTCGATTTTCTATGCCGCTCGTGGCCAAATCAAAGCCATGAGGCCCTCCTCTGTGTGGGCTATATATATGGAACTCTAATACCCAAAAATTAGCATTGTTTTGAAATAGACAAATTATTTATACAAATTGTTGGTGCATTCAAATGTAGGAAAATAATAATTTTTGGTGAACTAAAAGTCATCGTAAGGTTAGCAACATATTGCTGAATGCATGCTGGTGCATAATTTCTATTGTGTTGTTTGGTTCTTGATCAAAAGTTCATTTGAATTCAATTCCATTTCAAATATATTCAAAAGCTTTAGAAAATAAAAAAAAGGCTTTCTCTTCCTCTCGTTCACTCACTCTCCATTCTAGCCTGAAGGCCATCTCCCTCATTCCCTTCTCCCTGGCCACTGTCCTTCTCCATCTTGGGCCGAAGGCCACAATTCCACCTGAAGCGGCCCGCTTGCCCTTTCCTCTCTGTCTCGAGCCGGACACCGACTGAAGCCAGCGTCATGCGATTTCTTCATGTTTGACGAGTGTGACGTGCCCGAGCCCTATCTCGAGCATCAGAACCGCCGCAAGGTCAAAGCTCCGTCGCCGCATGAAATTCGCCGTTTCCACTGCCTCGTCGTTCTCGTAAGTGGGTTCTCGGGTTCCTCTTTGGCGACGCGAAGCCGTCGAGCCCATCTAATCTCTTTTTCTCGCTCTGGGTTGCTCACGGCGTCTTGCCGACAGAGACGCCGTCGCCGCCATCTCCAATCGCTTGCCGTCCTCGGTCACCCTCCGCTTCCATCTTCTATGTAGGTGAGGTCGCATTCACCTCCTCTTTTGTTTGGTTCCAAAATCGGGTCAAACGGTGCCCTAGAATGCCCAAATGGCTATCGCCGGCGAGGTTTTCGCAGCCGGCCATGTCACGCCGCCGCGCTGTCGTCGTCTCCGGCCGAACGTTCTTGCTCGGTCTAATCTCTTCCGTCCAGCTAGGATCGGACGGATTCTGTTGGCCTATACCTGTTCGCGAGTAAATTTCATTAGGAGTCCCTACGTTTCTGATATTCACATCGAATCCCTGGCTGAGTTGGAATATCAAGAATTCCTGATTAATTTTATTTCGATAAAAGTTCCAATGAATTATAGTTTTGCCACTGCATTCAAACGCTTATAAAATACTCATTTTTATTATGTTTTGGTCCGTTCAAGTTTCCTAGAGTTTGTAATTTTGTAAGCTACGCGTTAGTGCCACTGTTAGTTCCTTTGTAGCTTTTAAATTTCAAACTCATATTTAATGCATTATTAGTCTATAGGAAATCTTTAAAATACATATCTTCGCCGTTATAGCTCTATTTTTGATGAATTTGATATCTGTGTGATCATAGTAATGAGTAGAATGGTTTTATAAGATTTTCAAATTGATTTGTTGCTGATGGTGTACTTGTCTAATTATGTTTACTTGTTTGCCTCGTGTATGGATTCTTGTCTAGATTCAACGGCGTTGCATGTTAATGTTGGTCGAGTTCAGACGGTGAGGGATTCGTTGAAGATCAAGTATACTTTGAAGACCAGTAGGACCAGCAAGATTTTGATAACCAAGGCAAGTATAGCATGGATATTTGTTGATTTTCGTTTTCACTATAATCAATAATTAATATGCATGTGTCTACCTTGATGACCCTAGAGATTATAATTAGTATCTGATATCTTGATTTCTTGACACCTTGGGATTTGCATTGGGTAACATTGTTGCTGATGCTTAATATCAAGCATGATCTCATAACTTGAATAATGAATGTACATTAAATCATGATCTCGTACATTAAATCATGATCTCATATAGCGTGGCTCATGTCCCTATGTGTATAGGCTGCGCGTCATTATGCCATTTGGTAAGGAGATTCTACACATGTTTGCCACTAAAACCTAGCAGCCCTAACTTGTTAGACAAACTTTAAGATGAATTTATATATCTCTAGGTGTTTCATAAAGTAGCTAGGCTGTGCATTTGAGAATCATGACTCACGATGAAGTGTACACCTCTGCACAAAGTTTAATAAACTGATATATCGTCCGTGCCCATGTATAGGATGGCCTTGGAATCTTTACCTCAGTGATGATATTTGTTGTCATGTTAAAATGTTCGTTTATTTACCGTTATGCCTTATATTCATCTATGTTACATTGATCATGATGACTGTGGGAAACCCTTGTTATCTTGATGCTATTAAAATGCTTAGACTTGTTTATCACATAAAAGCTAAATGCAGTTAAATAGTATCAGCTTTATTGAGCCTCATAACCCATGTTATGTTTTTACACTTGTTTTACGTTTATTATTTGGAAAATCCCGGATGGGTAACAGATCAAGACTAGAATAAGGATTATCGCAATGAATATTAGGCTTGATGTCAACCAGTCGATGACGACCTAGTGTTTGAAGCTTCCGCAACAGTGCTAGTTATTTATAGTTATCACTTATTTATGCATGAGACTATGTGATAAATATTTATTTGCTATGTAATATGCATTGAGATGGTTTTATTATTTATTTATCAAGACTTGACCTAGTGTTTGAAGCTTTCGCAACAGTGCTAGTTATTTATAGTTATCACTTATTTATGCATGAGATTATGTGATAAATATTTATTCGCTATGTAATATGCATTGAGATGGTTTTATTATTAATTTATCAAGACTTATGTGTGTGATTGTTTTCAAGGCGCACGTAAGGTTTTATACATCGTATTTTGTCCTTAAAATATGATGTGACAGGAATGAAGAGGGATCGATGCCAGGCTAGCTGAATCGAGATTGGGTGGCCCTCCTTCGCAGTCCTTGGCCGAATCGATATCGGATAACCCATCTCGGTCTTCTGGCTGCGGCCCTTAGATCCACTACATGAAATGCTAGCTTTGTCGACTGTCAAATACTTTGCCGACTGTTTTTTATCGACACTCGGCAAAGAGCTGCCTTTGCCGAGAGCCATGGTGGGCAGTCGACAAAGCGATCTTTGCCGAGTGCCTGGATTTACCGACTGCTAGGCACAAGGCAAAGCCTTGGCTTTGCGAGTGCCAGGCAGTCGGCAAAGCTTGGCACTCGGCAAAGGCTGCCAGTCCTGATGGCAGCCACGCCGTCACCTTTGCCGACTGCCACGCCGTCAGCAGTCGGCAAAGGTGGCAGCCTTTGCTGACTGCCATCCTGTCTGGCAGTCGGCAAAGATTTTTTTTTGATTTTTAATCCCAGTTTTTTCTTTTGCTTTGCTACAGTAAATGCATTCTAAATTTCAACTTTGGGGCAATTTTGATTTGTTTTGCTATATTCCATTAATTTTTTCTGTTTCTTTGAATTTTTCCGGTAACTCTAGATTTGAACTGCAAATACATGAAATATTGGAATCCGGTGATTCAAAAAATGATATTCATGGTATTTGGAGTATGTTGAGGCCGTGTGCAGGGCCTCGCGTGAAATTTCGACCGTGTTGGTGTCGGAACACGCCAAGTCACGCGTGTGAAAAGTGTTTTTAAATTTTATAAAATCCAAACGGAGTCCGAAAATGCCGAAACTTGACGACATGTCTTGCCATCGCATGTGGAGGCTGTAGTAAAAATTTGAGAAAGTTTGGAACAAGTGGTGACGTCGGATGCCTAAAACCACAGCCTCCACATGCGATGGCAAGACATGTCGTCAAGTTTCGGCATTTTCGGACTCTGTTTGGATTTTATAAAATTTAAAAACACTTTTCACGCGCGTGACTCGGCGTGTTCCGACACCAACATGGTCGAAATTTCACGCGAGGCCCTGCATACGGCCTCAACATGCTCCAAACATCATGAATATCATTTTTTGAATCACCGGATTCTAATATTTCATGTACCTGCAGTTCAAATCTAGAGTTGCCGGAAAAATTCAAAGAAACAGAAAAAATTAACGGAATATAGCAAAACAAATCAAAATTGCCCCAAAGTTGGAATTTAGAATGCATTTACTGTAGCAAAACAAAAGAAAAACAAATCAAAATTACCCCAAAGTTGGAATTTATGTTATATTTACTGTAGCAAAGCAAGATAAAAATTATGAATGAAAATAAAAAAACTAATACTCTTTGCCGAGTGCTGTCGGTGGCACTCGGCAAAGGGTGTTTTCGAAAAAAAATTTATCCTTTGCCGAGAGCCTGCCAGCGTGGCTCTCGGCAAAGAGTATTTAAAAAAAATAAAAAACATTTTAGCCTTTGCCGAGTGCCGCCCTGGGGCACTCGGCAAAGGAGGCCAGTCCGATAACTAAAAAACGGCCCGGCCCATGCCGGGCCAAACCCTATCCCCAACCCCGCGCCCGACCCCGGCCTCCCCACCCCCGCCCTCGCGAGCCGCCGCCGCGCGCCCCCGGCGCCCCGCCTGGCCCCAGCGCCCGGCCGCCCGACCCCGGTGCCCGGCCGCCCGGCCCCGGCGCTCCAACCGCCCGGCCGCCGACTAGACCAAATTCCAGGTGCCTCCCATACTTACAAGTACACTGAATCGTGCATAACCACACACAAGATCAGAAGTTCAGAACACACTGCCGATGCTGCACTGCAACAGATCGACTACATGCCGCTTGTCCTTAATAAACTACGGCACCCATATATTTGAATAAATAACTGTAAGTGAACATGTACTAGATGTGAAGCGGGGGCTCCATTCAAGAAGAACCAGATATATAAGATTGCTTTGGTTGAGGAGGGATAGCAATGGAATGTGTTAACTGGACTACAACAAATTTTAAGGCACCAATATCTTTCACTGAACTACAACAAAATGTGTTAACTGGACTGTTACGGTGGTCGTTGTGGTAGTTGGAAAGCCAGATGCTAGTACAATTATTGTAGTTCTCCAGAAAATTATTGTAGTTCTCCAGATGTTAGTACAATCAAGTAATAACCCGTCAGATGTTAGTACAATTATTGTAGTTCTCCAGAAAATTTATATACGTACTGCACATGTGACAAATGCTAGCCGTCACCGTCACATTGTGTACAAAATACCACCCCGTGGGCTATCTGATTCTTTGATCAATAATGTTGATAAGGCCTAGTCTGGAAATGAAATGAACCTAGCTTTGTTATAGGCCAATCCGAACAATGCTTGATGAGTACATGACTTTTTTGTTGAAATGTGGGTGTTCTTATTGCAAATTAATTATATCGATGCACTCACGATCAGCCTTTGCACTGGTGTCATCCTACTCTATTAGTGCTCTGAACATTACAGAATGGGCAGGCACACCTGTGCGTCCTTGCTGCCCAAGTTGAATTCATCGGCGGTAAAGCTAAGCTGGGGATGAAGACGAGCACGCTGGTTTCTCAACCACAACCCAAAGTAACGTGGGTTCCTCGTCCTCATTCTTAAGTCGGGGGCCGAGGACGAGGAACCAGTCGTGCCAAGGACGAGGAACCCGACTTAAGAATGAGGACGAGGAACCAGTCGTGCCAAGGACGAGGAATCCGACTTAAGAATGAGGACGAGCACGCTGGTTTCTCAACCACAACCCAAAGTAACGCTAAGCTGAGAATGAGGACGAAATCGATGAGGACGAGGGTGAGGAGGTGCAGGATGCCAAGGACTTACGAATGCTTGAGCGATGGCAGATGCAGCGCGATGGAGTTGTCCAGGAGGATGTACATGATGATGACTATGGAGATGATGAGGATG
This sequence comes from Bothriochloa decipiens, assembly GCA_023333625.1. Taxonomy (NCBI): domain Eukaryota; kingdom Viridiplantae; phylum Streptophyta; class Magnoliopsida; order Poales; family Poaceae; genus Bothriochloa; species Bothriochloa decipiens. The sequence goes on along the minus strand of CM041636.1, from coordinate 3,696,402 downwards.
ATGATGACAGTGATGACTTAAGAGAGCTCGACAATATTGATAGCGATGACGACGATAGTGATAGTGATGATGACTCCACGCCCGCCATATTGCCGTTCGTGGAGATAATTACGAGGCCATGTAATACTATATTGTTATTATTATGTTCCTTTACAAGTACTTGTCATTTATTTATGCTAACTCTTTTGTTCTTTGTCATTGTAGGCACTCGGCAAAATGCCAGGCGGACGGCGGCAGCGGCCGCATCGAGCCGTACGCTCGGCGTACCAGGTCCCCCGGCAGGAGACCGCCGACGACGACAAGGAGGAGGAGGAGGTGTTGGCGGGCGGGTCATCCAGTAGGGGGTCCTAGCCCCGCAGCGGACGTCGCCAGGCAATGAGGAGGCTGCCGTTCTCGTCCTCGCAAGGGGGGACAACGACGAGTGACGAGGACCGCGGCGGCGGCAGCGACGACGACGACGACGACGATGCCGTGCCTACACCAGGCCAGACGGCTTCAACTTCGTCAGGCGTGGCCAAGGTGTACTCGCGCGGGCCCACGCAGCTTCCTAGGGTGCGGCCGCAATTCAACAGACGCCCGGTGATTACACCCGTGGGCCAGACGTAAGTAACCATTATTGATTTCACTACTTGTTCATATGACATGTTGAAAATCGAACTGCAGACTAACAATTATTCTTAATGACTCGTGCAGTACCTGGGCATTTGTGAGCGGAGAAGGTGAATCACGCCATATCAATGGCATCCAGGGCCTCCTGATTAAGGAGTACTACCCTGGCCTTGTCGACGTGGACGGCGAGTTGAAGGTGCCCACGAGGTGGGCTCACTTCTACCTCGTCGACGTGGGTGGCGAGACCCTCGCGGCAAAGATAAAGAGGAAGTTTTGGGTGAGTCTTTCATCGCACCGCATTGCTAAATAGTACGCATTCGTGGGACTTCTTGAAACAATGCAATGCTACATGATGTGTCTGTGTGCAGGACTTCTTCACGTGCGAGGAGGGTAAAGCGGACCAGGTGGCGCGAGTGCAGGAGGCGGTCTGCAAAGATCGTCTCAAGGACCTGTACCATGAGGCGCGCATACAGGCCATCCGCGACTACTATGCCGACGTGCATGGAGAGTCCATCAAGAAGCCCCAAATCCGCCAGATCATGAACTCGAGGGAGACCGACCTCACCTTCGCTCAATACGTGCAGGTAATTAAGTAGGAAAACATTGGTTCAGATTCCTTCAGTGAAACATTACACTAATCTTCTCGCATGTTAAATACTTGATGTCATGCAGTTCTGTCCGGGGTGGTGCGACAACCACAGGGACTGCTGGGAGGAGATTGTGCGCATGTGGCAAACGGATGAGGCGTACGCGAGGCGCAACAACCGTCGGGGCCGCCGCCTGCAGAGGCGAGGGGTGCCACACCACCAAGGGAGCCAGCCCCTCCCAACGTACATGAGAAGATGGGTATGCGTCCGTTCATGTCTTTTTTCTAGCCCTCAATTGTCATTACTTGTAACCATGTTTCTATTTTCAATGCAGACGCAAGCGCACGGTGGGCAGGAAATCAACCAGTTCACCGGGTACCTCCTCTCCCACAAGGGCAAGGCGACAGCGCCGGACAACGTCTACAACCCGAAGGATGGGCCCGAGGCGTACAGCAACCCCACCACCTACGAGAAGGCGACCGAGTACACCGCCGCGGCTCGCTAGCGCTACGGGGAGACGTCCGACCCCACCGCCGAGCCCCTGGACACAGACCTCCTGCAGAGGTTGGGACCAGGGAAGCAGCACGGCCGGTACTACATGGCCCACAGCGCCGTCCACCCGTCCGATGCTCCCACGCTGAGCCAGGTTCGATCCAGGCCCACGAGCTCCACCGACATCCCCATAGCGTCTCGGCAGCCGAGCATGTCGTAGTTCTAGGTAAGTGTGGTTTCGTTCGTCGTTCACTCGTTTCACACCTATACTTACAATCAACACTGGGGATGTAATATTGCAGGCCCAGGTGCAGGAGCAGATGGCGCAGATGCAGGCGCAGATGCAGGCGCAACAGATGGCTTACCAGCAGCACCTGACAACCGTGCAGCAGCACTACAATAGGCAGATGCAGGGCTTTGCCGGCTACTTCCAATCCCTACAGATCCCCGGGCCGCCTCCACCGCCTGAATTATTCGCTCCACCGCCTCCTCCACCGTCTTTTCCTGTGCCTGCTCCTGTCACTCCTGCAGGGACCCCGGTGAGTACATTGACTCTTGCTTTAGCTTGTGCGTCCATCTTGCAGATACTAATGACATCACTTGGCCTTTAACTTGTGCAGGTACAGTCGGCGGGTTCGAACCCGTCTTCTAGAGGTGCTGGCCCTCAGATGATGCCGTATCCACCTCTGGGTGGCCCTTCTCCACCGTATCCACCTCCGCGTGGCCCTCCTACACCTTACTCGTGGCCGGTGGGCGGAGGGTGGCCGTACTCGTCGGCGCCGCGTGATCCAGGGTGGGTTCCGTGGGAAAACCCTGGGGGCTCTGGGGATGGACAACCTGACAGCTCCGGAGACGGCGCGACGAGCTAGGTACTTGTCACTTATGTTATGCTCCTCGACTTGAGTATCGTCGAAGTCTCTGTCATGTATTTCTTCTCTTCGTGATGGACCTAGACTTGTTGTGTTGAACTTTATGTGATGGACCTCGACTTCTGGTGTTCGACTCGTTGCGTTGAACTTTATGGTTGTAATGGAGTTGTGGTGGTGATAAGAGATGCTATTGTGAGATATATGTGTTATTGTGATATATATGGTGACGGTGGTGATCAATGTGATGAAATTATGATATAAATGGTGCTACTTGTGTTCCTGGTAAAATTGTGATATAAATTGTGATTTTGCAATGTCTGGATGCAAGAAACAGAAAAAAAGAGAAAAAAAATTTTCCAGCTTTGCCGAGGGCTGACACTCGGCAAAGCTGGGGAATTTGGCCAGAAAATCCCCAGCTTTGCCGAGTGCCAGCGTGGCACTCGGCAAAGGGGTCATGACTTTGCCGAGTGTCAGCACTCGGCAAAGAATTTTCAAAAAAAATATTTTTTTTCTTTGCCGAGTGCCGCCCCGTCAGCACTCGGCAAAGCCAGCCGTCAGGCTGACGGCGCCACGTGGCTTTGCCGAGTGCTGACGTGGCACTCGGCAAAGGCTTTGCCGACTGCATGCCACATGGCACTCGGCAAAGCCGCCTTCGCCGATGACTTCTTTGCCGACAAACCTTTGCCGACTGCCACATGGAGTTGCAGTCGGCAAAGCCTTTGCCGACTGCATTTCTGTCTTTGCCAAGTGCGCGTTGCAGTCGGCAAAGAGAGCGAACCCTGTAGTGATCTTCGAGGCGTTAGCGCACAACCAAGGAGAGGGGACGTGTGAAGGAGTTGGAACAAGGGGATGGGAGGGGTGGGGGCTTTGCTTGCGGTGCTAGCAAGGGTGGCAGCCGGTGGCGGCGAGGATGGGGGTCGAGGCCACCTGGGGCGTCGTCCATACCAGTGGCTATTAGCTAGTTAACAATTAGCTCTACCAATTAGCCAGCTAATAATTTATTCCTAGTCATCCGAAGTACGTGAAGGACGCTTAAATTCTACAATAATTAACACAATGCACGTGGAAAGCAATCCAAAAGTGTACGAACGAGAATTTAATAATGTAATAACTAGTAAGCACCATACCAAAAAAGCTTACGAGTGACGCGTCTAAAAGGTCACCAGTGACACATAAAACACGTCACTATTCTTGCGTCAGAGATAAGGGTACATTAATGACGCGTAAAACGGATAACCATCTATTGATGACGCGTGTATCCAAGACACCAAGACGCGTCATTCATAACCATTTATCCGTGACGTATGCATCCAAGACACGTCACTAATAACCAACTATCGGTGACATCTCCTACCAATACGGGTCACTAATAACTATCGGTGACGCCTCCTACCAATACGCGTCACTAGTAAGCATCTATCTGTGACACCTCCTACCTACCAATACGCGTCACTGGTAAGCATCTATTTGTGACACCTCCTACCAATACGCGTCACTGATAACTACTTCAGAAAAACAAAAAAAATACAATGATCCTATATATATATATATATATATATTTATATATTTTGTAGTATATAAAGAAGGATCATTGTACATATATACACACACATCAGACATGTTCCACCATTTTCACGATATTATACAAGAATCAACTCCACGGAGCAGTAACGTAATCTGTATCTAACTAGCTGTTCAGGAAAAAGAAGATAGCACAACTGAAGCTCTCCTACTAAACCAAGTCTACAGCTGAGATCCATTAGCAGTTGTTTTCAGAACTGCAAGAATGTATAGATCCATCTCCTGAGAATAATATTTATGGCACAGTCAACAAGATCCATCAGTTAGCAATAAGAAAGGTAAAGTTAGACAACGTATGCTAGTGATACTTGGTGTGCTGATAACAGCCTCCCAAAAGATTAGCATGCCAGGTCTGTCAACTCAAATAGAGATGTCAAGACATTACATATTTAGAAACATGAGCAAACCTCAGTTAGTAAGAACGAGTGGAGATTACCCCAGATTTCAGCTCCAAGTAACTATAACAGCAAGAACTTGAACCAACATCAACATCTTCATATCAGATGATAAACTCAGTCCACCACTTCTTGTCACTTCCAGTCTGTAAAGAGAACATCTAGACTTAGATATAACGAGAACAGCAGGATTGCCAGTTAGCCGTAAAATCAACATATTTCTTCTATTCATCTAACTAATCAGATTTTAGCTGCTGGTTTGTTCTAGCGTTCACAATAGTCAGAAGAAAAGCGAGCTTCCATTACTCAAACGAAGGAGAACACATAATGTCTGGTGAAGCAGCATTAGATCAAAACTCTTCTCCACACTATACTTGACTGTCCAACCTATCACCTCTTTGCTTAAAAATAGTGCATCACATTCAACTATATCAAAACATGATATTCTACATGCAAATAAAATCTGAAATTTCTTTCACATTGATCAAATGTTTGAATTGACATATTTACAGCAGAAGTGTCTATCAGAAAATTATCTAACCGACAGCAAAAAGACAAACTCTAGCAAGTCATCTCATACTCGTACTTGCAGGGATTTCAGTTCAGCTCACTTACCAGTTGGTGCCACTGACTTGAAGATGCTTGTCAATCAAAATAACCCTATCTTTCCTTCTTCCTAGAGTGTACCAGTGATCTCCAGCTTGTGCACCTCCAAGAACAGAGTTCAGACTTTAATGTAGTCAGACAAGAACATTCAGATACTACATGACAGAATGGGTACAAAGAAAACACCACATTCAAATGCGCTGAGCAGTTTTGCTGACTGTGGGGAGTAAAACTGGAGCCTTAGCAATCAATATACAAGAAAATAAGTCTCAGTAAAGGTACTTCAGATCATATAAAATCACATGGCTCCTATACAGAAAAAGAGAAATGACCTAGCAGAAGAAATTATTATGCCAAAATAAGATCGATTTCAAACTTGTAGTGCACCAGGCCAGGAGCAGATCAAAAATTTAAAGCAAGACAAATTGTAGGCATGGCTAGAGAACTGCATTTATTGTTGTACATTGTACTTGCAGCAGAACGTGCACCATTATGCACAAGCTCTAACTCTGCCACCATAAGATATAGCAGGCTTACCATTGTGCTGAATAGAACAACAATAACTGTGCTTGTGATCATGATAGCATTAACTCACACTTCAGTATGACCACTTTAATATGACCAGATGATGTAAACTGCAAACAATTACATGGACTAGTGTAAAAATCTGTGGCAGGTTCAAAGTAGATGAGAATTCGCTTCAAACATCACCTTGTTAGGCAAGTGCAATTGACACTGCTCCTCTCATGAGACTAACCCACCATATGATTACCTAAGGGAAAATACCAGCATCATTAGCTCTTTCAGGTTTCCAGAGGGGCACAATGGCAGAAGAATGAAAAAAAAAGATCTGGTACTTGATGTGTCCATTAGACAAAAAAGACTTAGAAGCGTGAGCAAGACTATCTAGCTTGTGTAGGTGACCCTGTAGGTACCTATTATAGTACACATAGTTTCAGCTTCCAACTAATCAATAACAGCACTAATCCCATAGTACTTGTAGATTTAATAAATGATAAAACAGGGCATCAGCCACCTGAGATAACAACCAAGCTACTGATGTGTTGCTGTCCACCTGTTTTTGCTCAAGACCTGCAATAGTTATCAGTGTATTAGTTAGGTATGACAAGTTGCATCTGCTGTACAAACTAGAGAAAATATTCGAGCAGCCATTTATTGATCAGGTTAATAGGAAAATAGCAGCCACAGACTAGAATTCTTGCTTTCCTCAAAGCGAAAAAATATTGTTCTGTCTCAGTGCCACCTCTAGCTAAGCTGAAGAAACAACAGACCTACAAAAGGGCCCCTGACAGAATTTTGCAAAGCTATTGTTCACCACACTACTTCAGCATACAATTGCTTAAGGTATTTTCACTAGGAAACTGAACATATGCGTCTGCAAATTAGTTTTTCTTTCAGTTAAATAAATAATATTATGTTGATGTCTACATATAATGCCTATATTTTTCATGTATCCCTGTGAAAAGGAGGTAATCAACCATGTGTCCTCTATAGCTAATTTGTTCAGAAATTGTAAAGCATTGGTAGGGCACATGAGTTAGCTGAATTACGATATGGTACCACATACTACAGATTGCTGAATGCAAAATAGCCGGTCAGTCATTTTCTATTGATTAATAGTTACAAGTTGAGCAGCCTTTGATATAGAATCAAAATAGCCAGTTAATCATTTCTTTTAAGCATGTGAATTTATTGATGCAGACCCATGAACTCTACTGTATGCTAAATTGCTAACACATCCAAGAGTGCAGCACATCCATATACTTATACTACTCAAAAGTATGCTAAGTCACTAACCAAATACGAAAATCAATTGGGCTAACCCAAAAATTCTGCAAGCTCCACCACAATCACACAGCCACACAGCACAAAAACCAACCGAGGAAGAGGAAAAATCTGGGTTCAGCAGAAATCCACTACACTACGGCAACTAGGCACTTGTAGCCATCCGTCCTCCGCTCGTTGACTTATACATGCACAAGGAGGCCGACGGGGCATCCCAATCCAACGACCCAGAAAAACGGCGGAGAACGGCGAGGACCTCCAACGACCTAGGAAATTCCTACTGCTCTCTACGCTCGACGGTTGGGTTGGGTGGGTTGCTTCGATGGTCGTACCTCGGTCGTCGTCGCTGTCGTCGCACAGGGAGGCGGCGGAGAAGACGGCCACCTGGCAGATCTCGTCGCACGAGCGCGTCGGGGGCTGCCGCCGGCGGATCTCGTCGCCTGAGCGGGTCGGGGGCTGCCGCCGGCAGATCTCGTCGCCCGAGCGCGTCGGGGCAGCCGCCGGTGGATCTCGTCACACGAGGGGCGGGGGTGGAGCACTCTAGCTGCGCCGTCACTCCACCCGCGGCCAGGGTGCCGCGCCGCCACGCTATGGTCTGGAGCACGGGTGTGTGGAGGTGAGGGTTACGGTGCTGGGCATATGGGTGTGACCGTGTGCCTGCCTGCTTTTTTAGAAATCCTGCCTGCTGGGAGTATGTGAATTTTTTTTATTAATAAACTTATTTTTAAAAAAATTATAAAATTAGTGTTCGTTTTTAAAAAATTACAGGAATAGGCTACCAGTAGTCCGTTGAAAGGGCGACGTGAGAGAATCGCCCGTTGAAAGGGCGACCAGGCCCACGTCGCCCGGCCAAAGGGCGACCAGGCCCACGTCGCCCGGCCAAAGGGCGACCAGGTCCACGTCGTCCGCCCAAAGGGCGACCAGGCCCACGTCGCCCGGCCAAAGGGCGACCAGCTAATCGCCCAGCCAAAGGGCGACCTGATGTTCGCCCCGCCGACGGGCGACCTGGTTTTTTGGATTTTTTTAAAAATAATATTTATTTATTTGGAAATTTCAGAAAAAATTTCGGACTTTTTTTAAAATAATATTTATTTAGCAAAAATAATACGCAGTCATGCAATGGGCGTGTGAAAACGCCGTTGTCGTGTGCTCGCCCAAGCTTAATAGATAAAAAAATACAACAGTGAAACATTAATTAAGTTCTAAAAACTAAAATAGTATCAGTACAATATCATACAAAACAACATCGGCGGCAAATCATACAAAACTAAAATCGTTCACGCTTAGGTGCAACACCCCTAATCGTGCCAGGTTTTGGTGCTTTGCGGCCCGCTCGCACATGGCCGGCTGAGTAAGTAAGCGGCGAAGGAGGAACTATAACACGTGCAGGACGGCCTCCAGCAGCAGCTGGTGTCGCGTAATCGTCCTGTGAGGGCTGTGTCTGTGGTGGTGCTTCACGTAACTGCGATGACGCAAGTACGTCCGCCGGCTCCTGCTCCAGGTAACTGTCAAGGTCGAAGGGTGACGGGGATCGCTGACGAAAAGTGTCAGCGTACTCAGAGATGTCCGATCCCTCGTAGTCGTAACGGGTCGTCCCTAAACATATAAGACCAACGTTATGATAACGCTGATGGTAAAACTAATATATAACGTGTCGAACTCTTAAAAGTAGGTCATACCTGGAACCATGGGTACAGCGTGTGAAGAGGAACCTCCGAAATCGAACTGATGCCGCGAACCGTCAAAGTGCATACCTGACCATGCAGAGTGAATGTAATGTTACGAATAAAGCAGTATTAGATAATATAATTAAATTTCACAACTATATCGTACCTATAGGCATGTGAGCAGGCTGCGAAGATGATCCAATGATATCGAACTCCGGACGCCAACCGGCAGAGTACGTAGGTGGACCTGAATAATGAAACTTATAAGTAACGAACAAGTTACAATTACTACATACGAAGAAAATATAAGTTACTCACCTGTTTGGTACGTAGGCCGCGGAGGTAGTGGCGCCGTCGGTCCGTCAGGCCTGTGTGTCACGTTTGAACGTCGAGGGACGACATCCGGCTGTCGCCCGCAGGGCCGGCACGACGTCAACTTGACAATGTTTGCAGCAGAGTCGTACATCCTCTGGACCGCAGCGATAAGCTCGTGGCTGGTCATCTGAATGCCCTCCCTCAATCGATGCAAGAGCGATCCACCATCCACAGTGATACGGTGACCCATGTCGGCCTATTAACAAAACGAGAACATTGAAGTAATTATGATAAGAAAAATATTAAACGAAGTGGGTTGAAGTTCATAAAGATCGTACCGCCAACGACATCGCCTGATCTCTGTGCACAGGGTACGTGTCCGTCAACCTGGGGACGTGGGTCCGTGGCTCGCTGGTGTATACGTGACTCTGATCCGTGTGCGAGGAATATACCAACGTAAGTAGTCCCCGTAAGCCTCCAAGAAAAACGGTCTGGGCTCGTAGGTCACATCATGTAATGCGTTGGCCCACTCGTCGACCCACGGCTATATACGGAAGGACCAAGTAACGCCTGCCGGTAGACCCCTCCGCACGTAACTTTGGATTTCAAAACGTATTAATTATCTTTCTATATATATTAAATACTCAATCAGAACGAATTAATTGTCTTATACTTACCCGTGCACGGAAAGAGGAACAATATGGGCAACCGAGAGTGGGAACGTCTGGTTACGACCAAACTGCCGCATCACTCTGTGAGAAGCGTAGTCCTCGACAAAGATGTCAAAAACGACAGCCTTACGTGTCATCCAGTACTCCTGATCCCTCGTGCAGAACGACGACAACCCATTAGGCGCTCGTACGACAATCTCCTCCATACTGTAAGGTGTCCAGCGGACGTCGTCTGGCCTAATCCGGTCGAACGCCGCCATGTACTCAGGATAGGCTCTGTGAACCTGAATGTTTGCCCAAGTAGGCTGTATAGAAAATAATAGTAAGGTGCAATTTATTCGAAAATAAATAGAAACAGGTTCAACAGCGATATAGAAGACTTACGCGCCGCCGGACCCACAACGAACCCATCGTAGGGCCGTCCTCCTCCGTCTCCCCGTACAACCCTGCTCCGTAAGTCGAGAAATCCATGACTGGTCGTCCAATACTAAACCGCTCATACGACCAGAGTTGAAGTAATAGTGGACAACCAGAGAGGATAGCTGACGGGTCGGTCTTTGTGCACGCATCACAAAGACCTCGGTACGTGGCTGCCAAGATAGCGGACGCCCAACTGTACTGCGGCACGGCGTCGAGCGATGCGTCCGCTATCTCGCGCGCGAAGTGAATCAAGTGCTTCGCGACAGAGTTCCCATGCGACGATGTGAACATTATCCAACCAAACAACCACAACAGATAGGCCTCCAAGTGCCTCGACACAGTGGCCTCATCCGCCGCAGGGTGGATATACTTGGCCTAAATTAGAAAACAGAAGTTTAAATTTCATTTAACATACATATGAATATTTGATGTTAATGAACTATATCACAGTGTTATCTATTTACCTGAAACTGCAAGAGCCAGGTCTTCGTAGGCCCGTGATGCTGGTTTTCAGCAAGAGTTTGATACTCTGGAGCGTCTGGTCGACGCACAACACCCTTGAAACGGACTAGAAGGTCCTCACGCCAAGTGGCCTCCACGTCTGGACGGCTCACGGCCTGCCCAGCAGTGGTGACACCAAGTAAGTAGGAGACGTCCTCGAGTGTGGGAGTCATCTCCCCGCAAGGAAAGTGGAACGTGTGCGTCTCAGGCCTCCAGCGGTCCACCAATGCCGCAAGTAAGGAACGGTCAAAGTTGAACCGTGTCACCGCATCGGCCGGGGCCTCAACAGCACTAGCCTGCACAAGCCTACACAGAGGCAGTAGACCAGCTGCTCGTAGCCTGTAGCATATACAACATTTATATATAAATCTATATTACCAAATCGTCTGTATGAGTAAAACAAATAAGTGAACGTGTTATCGTGCATACCTCGGTATCCATCGCTCATCCAGCCGCCACAACTCCTGAGGTACCCTAGGTCGTAGAACAGGTAGCTCAGCAGCTGTCACAGCACTCAAGTAGGACCGGTGGCGCTGGTCCAACTGTGCGTCCAACAACTCCAAGTGTCCCTCATCCATCGCCATACCTAAAATATCTTAATAATGTAAAAAAATAATGCACAAATATAATTAACACTATGACACAACAAATCAAAAAAGCAGACATACTATTGTTTTTAAAGAGCATTTCCGCCTTAATTCCGCAATCCACGACGTGCACGAGGGCGCCGGCCGTCTTGCGGATTCCCTGAAGGTCCTGCTTCTGCAGCTCCCTCTGTGGTGGTTGCACGCGTGCACTTTTTATAAGTATATCCTGTGCCATTGCGCTTGGTGCACCGATGCTCCAGTCTTCCTACTTCTGAGTCATCCATATCATTTCTAATGCGCCGTGTCTTACGACGACCAGGCTTCTGTCTTAATTTGTCCTTATCGGGCCCCCGCAGGTAGTTACTGCCAGGATTGTTTGTAAAACTACCAAATATTGCGAAACCATAAATCTCTGCATTTCAGGTTGTCATGACTACCTCCTTCGTAAAATAATGTGAGACATACGGCTTCGGGGACAAATTAGTAAGTGAACAAGCTGCTATAACATGTGAGCACGACCTGTGTAGAAGTTTCGGTTTCATGCACGAACAGCTGCATGAGTTATAACGAATAACACATTCTTGTGCAATTCTCTCTCGATTGCCACCACGACGGCCCCGATCCCTACACAGAACTTCAAAGCGATTCTCTGCTGTGCCCATAGGACGTGCACGATGCAAGCTTGCCTTCTCCACTTTTTTTTCATGTAATTTGTCATGAATGTTGAAAAAATCAATGTATTATCTGCCATCGCATTAAAAGCAACCATGTATCTTTCACGGAAGTACTTGCATGTTCCATGCAAAATACCCTCTACGATTGCTACAAGAGGTAATCCTCTCATGCCTCGAATGACCCAATTGTACACCTCCGCCAAATTTGTTGTCATTATTCCAAACCTCGCCCCATCTGTGTCATATAATAATGACCACTTCTCCTTTGGCTCGTACTCAATCCAATATGAGAAGCACCTGATTGATGACCCCGACCTCCGAACCACGTTCCTCAAGGCATCCGTTGGGAGGCCTGAAAGAGGAACAGACATATCATTCGGGTCTTGATTCGTACGAGTCGCTAACTCTTCTGTTTGCTTTGTTGTTAATTCATCAATATATATTACTAATATATATTTCAGCTAAAATACCTTTTCACTAATATATTACTAATATTATTTTAACTATAACTATTTAATTTAACAATATATATAAAATAAGAATATAAGTAATACTACCGAAATATAATATTGATCACTCAACTGCTCATTAGATTATCTAACAATTAATATAACACACATTAAATAATTATATATAAAATTATTTTTTTTACTTACCGAAAATTTTCCTCTTCCTCTCTTCTTCCTCTTCCTCTTCTTCTTCTCTTTCTCTTCTCTTCTCTTCTCTTCTCTTCCTCTCCTTCTCTTCTCCCCTTCCGCGCCAGCCGGCAGCGGCCGGCCGCCTTATATAAAGCCGCCACGTCACCCCGTGTTCGGGCGACAGGGGCCAAAGTTGCCCGCTGGTCGGGCGACGTGGGGCCCGCCATGCCACGTGCACGGCCAAGTCGCCCCCTGGTCGGGCGACATGGGCTACGTCGCCCATCGGCCGGGCGACGAGCTCCACGTCGCCTGTTGGTCGGGCGACACGGCCCAGGTAGCCCGCCAGTCGGGCGACAAGGCCCATCTTCGCCCTTCCAATGGGCGACTGGTGGCCTATCTCTGCAATTTTTAAAAAACAGAGACTAATTTTGTAATTTTTTTAAAAATAAGTTTATTAATAAAAAAATTCGGGAGTATGTACATGGTGGACTGGTGGTGCTTGGGCCGTAGATGGGCCTGCTTTGTTGTGTGTGGACCGTGCACACGAAGGTACGAAGGAGACTGTGTCCATGGCTACTGAGGGGAAAAGGCTCTATCTATGACGCGTTTTGTTGTTACGAGTCATCCATATTTCTTTGTACCAGTGACGCGTCTACGTAAAACGCGTCACATTTCTTATCTGTGACACGTTACAAATAGATGGCTGAATTGGTGACGCGTCTAACCAACACGCGTCACGTTTTTTTTAGGGAGAATTAAGAATTAGGTCAGGACCTCTTTGTTACGAATTTAGAAATTAGGCCTCAAAACAAAAATTCCTTAGGAATCTGATCTTGTGTCAGTTTGAAGGCCTAACAGTGTTAACTTTGAGGGTACAATGGTCATTTTACCCTGATAAAAAAATAAAAAACAGAGTTTAGCCTATTTATTATATATTTAGAGTGTATATATTATATGAAAAACACCCCGGCCTCCGTCTATACCGTCCGTTTATCCCTGTCAGCAGCCATAATTTTAATTGTTAACCATTCTGGCAACAATAATTATAGTTCACATGCAAGGTATAATAATTAGTAAAGTGATTTTCCAGCCCGGTAACTATCCACCGCATGCATTTACCACTGCCCCCAAACATCGCTAGCATTTAATTGCTGATTGCCTCTTATATTCATCACGGGGCTCACCATTTTTCTCTCGACATTTGACTGGATGTCGCATGCCACACGGCGGCTCCCTCCCGAGATTTGGCAGCGGCGGACGGGCGGAGGACCTTCCTTGCACGGCAAATGGCTCCGGCCATGCGACGGCCGCCCGTCCACCGCTAGTCGCGGCTCATGCCCCTCCACCTCTAGTCTCAGGGGCTGCCTCCACCTTCCTGGAGGCAAGGCGACGGGCTGCCACCCACGACGGCGGCGGTGCACCATCTTCCCCACCATCATCTGTCGCGTCCCCGGCAGCTCCTCTCCCACGACTTTGGCGACCGCGGGGATGAGCCGCGGCTCCTCCATCACCTCTGGAGACGACGGCCCCCCGTTGCGGCGCCACGGACCAGGCGGCGTCGGCAGATGCTGGCGGCGGCGCGACTCGAGGCGTATGCACGATTGGCCCCTACGGCAGCACGAACTAATCCGGAGGTGGGGGCGTCGGTGGCGGCACCGGCACGGCGGCATGAGCTGCGGCGGCGGCAGCCCCGTCGGGCATGTGTCGGAGTTGGGGGGGCTTCGGTTCTGGGTGTGGGGGTCGGGGTTGGGGTGCTCTGTACGTGTGAAAGTGAAGTGGGGCTAAAAACGACTTTTACCCTAATGTACAGTGCACAAATTAACAGAGCACCCTGACAGATCTAACGGAAGGCCAGATTCCCAAGAAATTATTGTATTGGGGCCTGATTCCTAATTCTCCCCATTTTTTATCAGTGACACGTGTTCTATTCAAGTGTCACTGATATATTGTTATTGTGACGCGTCTTGTTCCTAGAGGATGGGCAACACCTACTCAGTGACGCATCTTGTTAACCCGCGTCACTGATAGATTATCTGTGACGCGTTTCGTTTCTGTGTCACGAAACAAGATGTCACTGATAAGCTTTTCTGGCTTAGTGAAGTTTCCATATAAACCTTTTGCCGGCGAGGAACATGGAAATGTCGTGGATGAGATTTTTTTCCCGTGTGGCTGCAGTGCGAATTCTTTTCACAGAGCGTACCCCGCCTTCAGTTACTTGGGTAAAGATGGCTCCCAGCACTTCCAACATGTCAGGGCTTTTGGAGAGTGAAACGAAAGCACGGCAGTCGAATTCATTTCCAATTTTCTGGTACACCATGTCGGCAAGGGTGGTTTCGCCGGTCCCTGCAAATCCATGGATGCATACCATTTCGTGATGTCGCAATAGCCGCCCGAGTACCAAGAAGGGTACATCCATGCCCACGAGCTCCGACACATCCTCGTGGAGGAAGCGAGCTCGTGGGTCTGCTGGAGATGGCTTGCTACGCTTGTTGAAGATGGAGATGGCTTTATCAGGAGCAGTAGTCGTCGTCTTCCACTCCTCGCGGCACCGTCTTGATACAGCCTCTACTTTCATCTTGAGATTCCGGAAGAGCTTGTTCAATTCTATGTGGCCCATGTTGTTGTTGTGCTCCAAACCGAGCATCAGGTCGTCGATGTCGTCCTCCATGTAGTAGGACCATGCCCGAGCCTCCGTCATCCACTCCTTGCACTCAACGCCAAGATCCTTCCTCTCCCATATCTCTAGAAGAAGGGAGTGCAGGTCGGCCAGCAAGGGTCTGATTGACTCAATGTCGCTGCAGGTCCCAGCTCCCAGACGAGACTTGTGTTGCTCATCACCCAGCAAAGCGGCAAGCTTCTCCAGGACGGGCCCCAACGCACCCATGGCTACATTCACGGTAGAACTCTCCATGGCGACCTCACCTCAGCTCACTCTCTTCTCGCCGTGGTGGAGGACGATGATGAAGTAGGGCTGCTTGTGCAGCGGAGGGCGAACAGTAAAGCTAAATGCATCCGCTGCCTTGCGTGCCTTTCGTCCCTTGAGCTACATGCAAGATCATATCCTTTCCTTGGCACTGGGTTCATGCACTTGCCTTCCTTAGCTTCTCAGCTGCCTTGCTTCTGCAGCATGCTGCATGCATGTGGTACCATAGCCTTTAGTTCCCAAAACCTTTTTCTATGGACATATCTAGTGCAAATCGCAAACTTCGTGAAAACCCATGCAAACCAATCATTGAGCAAAATATTAGCATTAGGGTATTATTACTGTTGGTGTCATTTGCATTAGTTTTAGAATGGGTAGCATCCATTATACAAATGAATAGTATTGGTAAAATTTTGCCTAGATACTAGTTATTTATATATATGTCCATCAACAAAGATATATAATTTACATTGCAAGAATAATTGATCTAAGTGTATTCGAGGAGCTTGTTACTTATTGTGTGCTTCTTATTGCACAAATATACTGTTAACTGGTGGTGACCCATATGATTTTCTTCTTACATTGTTTCACATACCTGAGCAGGCAATGGATGTGTTGTGAAGCTGTGAATATCAGTGCTTTATCTCCACTCTCTGCAGTTCCATGCTTGTGGGACATTGTATAAAAAAAAAATCAAGAAGATGGAGTTGGTGATAGGTGCATCAGAAGCAACCATGAAATCTCTCATGGGCAAGCTTGGTGGTATTCTCGCCCAGGAGTATTCTCTTATCAGGGGGGTTCGTAGTGACATCCAGTACATCAATGACGAGCTCGCCAGCATGCAGGCCTTCCTCCGTGACCTGAGCTCTGCACCTGAAGGGCAAGACAACAGGATGAAGGACTGGATGAAGCAGATACGTGACATGGCCTATGACTGCGAGGACTGCATAGATGACTTTGCCCACCGCCTGCCCAATGAGCCCGTCGGTGATTCCACATGCTCATGGATAGTCATTGGAATCTACGAGCTCTGGACATGGTGGCCCCGCCGTGAAATTGCTTCCAGAATTGTTGACCTCAAGGTTCGGGCACAGCAGATTGCTGAACGCCGCAGCAGATCTGGAGTGAACAATCCAGGCCATGGCACTAGCAAACCTGGTGTTCGTGCAGCTACATATGACATTGCTTAACATCAGATCGCGGCCCGTCAGCTCATTGGTATGAAGGAGCCTGTGGGGGCCGCTACTGACATGGATAATCTTGAGAATTGGCTAACCAAAATTGAACCTAATGAGAGAGCTGTTTTGTCAATAGTGGAATTTGGGGGTGTGGGGAAGACAACCATTGCCACAGCATTGTACCGGAAAGTCAGGAATGAGTTTGAATGCCGGGCGTCAGTCACCGTGTCCCAGAACTATGACCAAGACGCAGTCATGAGGAGCATTCTGAACCAAGTAATGCCGCAAGACAGAGATCAAAAGAAGCAAACCAGTGAGCCAGGAACCCCGGAGGACAAGAAACTGGTGGCACAGATAAGAAAGAAATTCAGTCGAGTTGTGCCATCAATCCAATTTCACAGGCAGCAAGGCAATAATGGGAGCTCGGATGTAAAGCCAATCAAGATTGAGACAATGGACCATGATCAACTTGTCAAGGAACTGAAAAAGCAACTGGCTGATAAGAGGTATATTAAATCATATATTTGCTTCTTTATCATAAACTACTACTTGATCTGCCCACTATTGTGATTTACCCATATTAAGTGAATACACAGAACAACTATCTCTGTTTCAGTTTCATACTTTCAGTTCGAGAAAAAAGAATCATACTTTCAAGCTTCTGGGAACCCCATCTATCACGATTTCAGTTAGCATACTGAAGCAAGATCAAAATTGCTGTTGCTGAGTTAGCATCGTGCATATTTATTCTGCACCCTTTTTTCTTCCAATCATGTGTATTTCAACGCTTTAGCCCAATTCGGTACCACCTGTTAGTTGATTTTTTGATTGTATAATACATTTATTTCATGACCGACTTTCACACCACATCTGAAATTGGTGTGACAAAATCAAGAACTTTGATACTCTATTTTTATTTGTCTAGAATAGAAAGAAAACAGTTCAGAAAAAAAATCAGGTGTTTCCATAACATGACATGACCTATATAAATTTTTGGAGCAAGAAATACTCAGCTCCCAGAAATCCGAAGCTGGAGGTTTGACAAATAAGGCTGAAATCCATATTACAATATAGATTTTTTTTCATGTTTTTGGTTTATAATGTACCGTAATTTGGGTTGGTTAATCCCTCATTTCATAGACATTGATTTTGTTATAAAATTGAAAACGTTCAAACCTCCATTCCTTCTTATCCGGATGTAACACATGCAAGGAGCATCACCAAAAAAAATAATTTTCCCAATGCCATAATCAATAAGTGTGCCTATTTTTCCTCATATGTGTTTCCTCATTTATTTGTTTCTCAGGTATCTCCTCTTAATTGATGACATATGGTCTGCAAAGACGTGGGATAGCATCAGAATTTGTTTGCCAGCAGAGAATAGCAGAGGCAGTAGAATAATAGTGACTTCAAGGTTTCAAGCTGCTGGTGCTACATGCTCCCCAAATGATAAAATTGACCTTCTGCATACAGTTGATTTTCTCACTGGTGATGAGTCCAAGAGATTATTCGTTCAAGGTGTTTCTGAATCCAAAAGCAGCAAAAAGAATGAGATAGTTCAGAACCATGTCCCTGAAGAGATTTGGAAAATTTGTGGGGCTTGCCTTTGTCCATAGTCACCATGGCTGGCCTAGTTGCCTGCAACCCAAGCAAACACAGTGATGATTGGCAAAAAGTCTGCAAATCATTATTTCCAGAACCTGTAACTTCTCTTACTTTAGATGGGGTCACAAGGATACTTGACTGTTGCTACAATGATTTGCCTGCAGATCTCAAGACCTGTTCATTGTACTTGAGCATATTTCCAAAGGGTTGGAAAATTAGCAGGAAACGGTTGACGCGGCGATGGATAGCTGAAGGTTTTGTTAGTGAGAAGCAAGGGTTGACAGAAGAGGAAGTTGCAGAGATATACTTTAATCAGCTCACAAGAAGAAAGATAATACGTCCTGTGGAGCACAGCAGCAATGGGAAAGTAAAAACCTTTCAAGTTCATGACATGGTCCTTGAATATATTGTGTCCAAGTCGAGTGAAGAGAACTTTATTACTGTAGTAGGTGGCCATTGGATGATACCAGCACCTAGCAATAAAGTCCGTCGACTTTCAATGCAGAGCAGCGGTTCCAAGCATGGAAATTCAACAAAAGGGATGAACTTGTCTCAGGTTCGATCACTGACCATTTTTGGTAGCCTGAACCAACTGCCATTCCATTCATTCAATAATGCAATAATACAAGTGCTCGATCTTGAGGGTTGGAAGGGGTTAAAAGAGAAACATCTGAATGACATATGTAATATGCTTGTCCTGAAGTATTTGGGCCTCCGTCGGACAGAGATTGCCAAGATTCCCTCGAGGATTGAGAAGCTTGAGTATTTGGAAACTCTTGACATAAGGGAGACAAATGTTGCGGAGCTTCCTAAGGCTGTAGGTCATCTAAAACGAATCAGTATCATACTTGGGGGAAATAAAAACCCAACGAAGGGGTTGAGGCTGCCTCAGGACAAAAGTAAGGACCCTAGGAAAAGTATGTTGCCACAGGAAAAAAGTAAGGATGGAATGAAAGCACTCGTGTATTGTCAGGGATTCAGATAATTGGGGAATCAACAGCTATCGCAGGCCTTCACCAATTGACCGGATTAAGGAAGTTTGCCATTTATAAGCTGAGCATAAAGAAGGACGGTGACACATTCAAAGAGCTACGCTCCTCTATTGAGTACCTTGGCAGCTGTGGATTGCAAACTCTGGCAATAAATGATGAAGGTTCTGATTTTATCAACTCCTTGGACACCATGTCTGCACCACCAAGATACCTCATTGCCCTTGAGCTGTCTGGAATGTTAGAAAGGCCCCCACAGTGGATGAGTAAACTACATATGCTGAACAAGTTAACCCTGTCATTGACAGTTCTCCGAACTGACACTTTGGAGCTCATCTGTGCCCTGCCATCATTGTTTTCTCTCACATTTTCTCTGAATGCAGTGAATCTGGATGAGAACACACAGGAGATCCTCGAGAAGAACAAAGAACAGTCCGATGGGGAGATATTTGTCCCTGCTGGATTCCCAAGTCTGAAGCTGCTCCACTTCTTTGCCCCTCTTGTGCCGAAGCTAGGATTCAACGACAATGCGATGCCATCACTGGAGATGATTGATATGAGGTTTGGTGCCTTTGAAGGTTTATTCGGCATTGACACACTAGAAAATCTCAAAGAGGTGCATCTCAGAGTTAATGACCATGCAGACGACACAACCAAGTTCTTTGTCGATGATCTGAAGAATAATGGCCATGGACTGAAGGTAATTGTTGATCATGTCATCACTGCTTGAAATGGCAAGGTATTGGCGCAGTGCAGAGCTCTTTCCAATTCACTGACACATGCTCTGTTTTTTATTACCATATACATGATATTCATGTTTGATAAATAAATAAGTAGGGATGGTCAAAGTATGCATCCACATCCCATGGTGTTGTACTTTGTTATTGGAAAGTTAGTTGGTCTTCCCCTTTATGTATGGATGGTGTGCTATTAAGGTGAAACATTGTTTGTTCCGATAACATTATATGTTCTGACAAAGGGTGTACACCTCCTTAAAGAAACCGCTGTTTCTGTTTCGTGCTTGGGTCCGTTGATGATATATTCTTTTGTGCTAGTACATATATATTAAGCTTAGGAAGTTTTAGCATATATTTTGAATCTGTGCTGAAATGCTGGTTGTCTGAATGATTGAATGGACCTTGCCTTGCCAAGTGAAACCAGATGCAGCAGCTACACTCGATGAGCACAATAACAAACTAAAGGAATGTACATCGTGCCGCTCATCGTCAAAGGAAAACAGCATGTCGTTTTCTTGTTTCTATTCCGTGTGGAACAAATGACAAAATGACAGATGAATTCAACAAAAACGGTATCTAAAATAGGAACAGGGCATATGACAGGACAGCATAAAGGGCAAGACATCTAATAAGTAGGCGTTACCTGGATTTCATCTGGCGAGGGGCGGCGGATTGGGAGGGAGCGATCCCGTCGGGGAGGAATCTCACGGGGCCGGCGACGACCGCGGCGGCGGTGACGGCGCCGCGCCGCCATAGCTGCCGTTCCACCAGGTGCAGTAGCACCTATCTGTTAGTGGGCCCATTGAGGTTGCAGATCGAAACGTGTTTGGTCGGGGCCGCCGTCCCAACGCTTGCGTGAGAGGCCTTTAGACTGATGGGCCCAGGCCCGGCCCACTTGAAATGGAACCGAGAATCCACATCGACCGATGATTTATTTTTATTTTTTTGGATTTGTGATTTTTACATCATCATCTGGCATTCGTCCGCTGCGCTGGAGCTTTTTGGATCAGTTCATCGATCTGGCAACCATTTCTTCCTCACGCGACTTGAATGAAATCGGACTTCTGGCCATACAGCCTTGCCCCCTAGGGACGACTGAACAACATGGGTTGATTGACTGTATATAATGTTTTTATTAATAAAAATAAATAAAAACAACCTACTCTCTAATAGCCTATCGTAGGTGTCTTTGGTGACGTCGACTTCTCTTCGCCTTGCTTACATGTGGGCTCGCGCTTCAGCTGGCGAGAACGGAAGCACCCGCTTCATAGTCTCTCTCCTAACGTGGCATTCTTTTGGTGACGTGTACTTCACTTCGCCTTATATAGCTCGAGATCAACACCTGTAGACTGGGCATTGTATTAAATGTCCTATTAATATTACAGTTTGAGACAACACAAAATGGAGTGGCTGCAGCCGCCACGTGCTAGATCCCTTACCATTTTCCGCCATGTCACATGTCGTTGTCCAAGAGAAACTAAACGATCTGGAACTGGAAGCAGATCGATGAGCTTCGTCATGTGTCTCAATCAATGATCCTTGCATTGCATGTCGCGTTCTCACCCATCATGCACGTACCGCGTGAGGAATAAAAAAAAACTGATCTAGTATTAGGTGTCAAAATAGCTTGAATACTCTTTCTGTTACATTGTGTATATAACTAAATATTTTCTGTCATATAATGAATGCCACATACCGACGGGTCCTTCGAGGAGATGAGGAATTCAGCCACCGACAGTCTTTCTCCGTCCCCACGTATTGTTTAATTTAATAAACTCGAGGCTACAATTGCGTTCGACTATGTGTAACAATTGCCCCGCTATCCACAAGCATAAGACATCTTGTTGCTCGAGATGGTTAACGGAGTATGTCCTGTGCCGGCCATGCACCACACAACAATGTTACAGAAGTTACGTGGACCCTGCTTTTTCAGGATCTAATGAAGCTAGCCGCCTAAAATCTCTCCTTATATAACACCCTTCCCACACCCTTGTTCGAGGCACGGCGTCCCAGCTAGGTATCAGTCGGCTGCTAGCTAGCTATCACACACACAGCGCATCCGACGACATGGCCGGATCCGGCAACGACGAGGAGACATGCCTGCACGCGCTGCAGCTAATCAACTCGGTGAACCTTCCGATGACCCTAAAAGTCGCCATCGAGCTGGGTCTGCTGGAGACGCTGGTGAACGCCGGCGGCAAGGCGCTGAGTCCCAAGGAGGTGGCCGCCAAGCTGCCGAGCAAGGCCAACGCCAACCGTGACGCGGCGGCGTCCATGGTGGACCGCATGCTGCGTCTGCTGGCCTCCTACGAGGTGGTGTCATGCGAGGTCGAGGAAGGCGGCGGCGACGACGGCGGCCTGTCGCGGCGGTACCGCGCGGCGCCGGTGTGCAAGTGGCTGACCCCGAACGAGGACGGCGTGTCGCTGGCCAATTTCCACCTCCTTGCCAACGACAAGCTCAAAATGCAGGCGTGGCTCCACCTCAAGGACGCCGTGCTGGATGGCGGCGCCGGCGGCAGCGCGTTCAACCGGGCGTTCGCGACGACGTCGTGGTTCGACTACGCCGGCACGGACCCGCGGTTCAACCGCGTGTTCAACGACGCCATGAAGGACCACTCCGTCATCCTCACCAAGAAGCTTTTAGAGCTCTATAAGGGCTTCGACGGCGTGAAGACCCTCGTCGACGTCGGCGGCGGGCTGGGGTCCACCATCCACGCCATCACGTCGAGGTACCCCGGCATGGAGGGGATCAACTTCGACCTCCCACACGTGATCGCCGAGGCGCCGACGTACCCAGGCGTGCGGCACGTCGGCGGCGACATGTTCAAGGAGGTTCCCTCCGGCGCCGACGCCATACTGATGAAGTGGATCCTCAACTGCTGGGGCGACGGGCACTGCGCCACGCTGCTCAAGAACTGCTACGACGCGCTGCCGGTGAACGGGAAGGTGATCAACGTCGAGTGCATCCTGCCGGTGAAGCCGGAGGCGACCAACAAGACGCAGGGGCTTATTGCCGTCGACTTGGCCCTGCTTACGTACAGCCCCGACGGCAAGGAGAGGTATGAGAGCGAGTTTCGCCAGCTCGCCAAGCGTGCTGGGTTTACCGGATTCAAGTCCACCTATATCTTTGCAAACTTCTGGGCCATGGAGTACGTCAAGTAATCGAGAGTTCGAGACGGCTGCCGGGTTATGATGCGTCCATCGATCTGCATGCATGGCAACAACCAATAATAAGAAATTATGTCGTCTACTACTTTATTTAATTCATCCTACCTTAAGTTCCTCTGCTTCACTAGAGCTGCAGGGTGTTGGAATAAAAGGAGTTTTGTTATAATAATGACATCAATCGAGAACATGTTTCATGAACACGCAGACATGTTTTTTTTTTTTTTACTTGCACACGGAGAAAGAGAGAAAAGATTGCAATGCATAAAATATATAGGCACGTGCAACGTCACCGTACTGCCGCAGCAATTTGTATATAACAAATTATATACACTCCACCCCAACACTCCTATTAGATGCTCACAACAGTCCTACTGATAAAATTAGGTTTTCTCTGTATCTTCTATTAAAATAAAAAAATAATATGTTCAGAGCTAGCAGCTCACAAGTCATAATTAAGGGTAACGAAGGACTTGGCAAAGCAATCAGAAGAATTCTAATCCAATTTTCTTTCGTTTTAGCCATTGTGTTGTCAACGCCCAAAACAAGTGTTCTAGAAACAACAAAAACTTTGTGGGGAGTATATAGTTGCTAACTTAATTATGACCAAATAAATATATTCAAGACACAGAATAGAGTACAACTGTGTCCAACTGACAGTGAGCGACAAGATGCTTGAGAAAGCTCCATTACGGAGACCAACAAGCAGCAAAACCGGCCTAGTGGTTCTTCCTTCCCTGTTGCTGTTGAGCTAGACTGGCCGCTTGGTAAACTAGCTTGGCTACTTCCTAAGGACAGAACTTTGCGAACTCCTCCCAAAAAGTGGATTTCAATCCAAACAAACTCCAAATAAATTCAAACTTTGCAGAGAGTTTCTTGGTGTATTGAGAGAATATCCTCAGAGCATCAACACCCAAAACCACCCAAAACAAATCCATCAAAAAGGTTGGAGTTTTCTCACTCTCTACTCCAAGTGATGGATCAAGTGATCGAGAGTTCGAGACGGCTGCCGGGTGATGATGCGTCCATTCGGGACGGTTGCCGGCTGATGCACCCATGGACCTGTATGGCAACACAGCCAATAATAAGAATAATGTCGTCTACTAGTACTTTATTTGATTTCGTCCTACCTTAAGATCCCTGCGAGGTGCAGGGTGTTGCAAGAAAGGAGTTGTGATAATGGTATCAATCGCTTATGTTTCATCTAGACATGTTCACTTGTCCACGAGAAAGAGATCAATAAAGATTGGAATGCTATATGTAGTAGGCACGTGCAACGCCACCGTACTGCCGTAGCATTTAAAAAATGGGATTTGCGGGTAAAAGAAGCAGTCTCTAAATATTTGTCATTTTTATTTCTTAAGAAAAAATTTTATTAAATATATATTAAAATATTAATATTTATGATGCATAATTAGTATCATTAGATAGACATTTGAATTTAGTTTTTAATAAATTTATTTAGAGATACAAATATTGCATATATTTTTTATAAATCGAGTCAAACTCTCGCACTAAAACCAATGATGTAACACTCGGACTAGGGCTTAACAAGAATAATAGGATAATCATACCAATAAATTGTAACTTCTTTTTCAGAATCTCATCTCCATAAAAACTCCAAAGTTAAGCATGCTTCGCTTGTAACGATAGGTGGCCGACCGGAAAGTTCTTCCCGGGTGCGCACGAGTGAGGACAAAGTGTGCAGAAAAAACTGGTGTTGGTCTGTAAGGACAGTCTATGTTCTATATAAGTGGTTAGATGTAAGCGGGCCCGGCCTTAATGAGGCGGGTCGTTACTAATGACTTAATTGGGTTCAGGGGGATTACTTAAATCAACCCTGTTACTGATCTCATATCCAATGCATCAACAGATAAACATAATAGCAGACGCCTTTAGAGCAGTACTCCCATTCCAATTCTAAAAAGTTTAGAGAGTCAAAAACATCTCAAATTTGACCAAAACTATAGAGAATCCTATAAAGATTTTTGACATCAAACATGTATGCTATACAAATATAATTAGTGAAGAATCTAATATACAACTTATTATTTGTCAAACTTGTAATGCTTTTAACTCTCTAAGGTTCTTAGAATAACATATAATTTGTGATAGAGAGAGTATTTTTTTTTGTTAAAGAATACAGTCCACCCATCTCCACAGCATTCCGCACTAGCTAGTGACAATGTTTTGTAGGTTGATGTTGATCTGATTAATGCTATTGTTTGAGCTACATCTAATTAATGCTATTGGACTAAAATATAGTATAGTGGGCGTAAATATAGCCCATTTAAATTTAAATCATACCAGTGCTCAGATCCACTCCTCCAGGCAACACACCTAACTGGACTAGTATTACACTATTCGGTGGCCTAGATCAATATAAATCATTATCTTTGTGTTAACTATCGAGTTCTGCATACGCCGATGTCCATCAGTTATTGTCATGGGTAATTAATCCCGTGATGAGTTGTCGGTCAATAAACACCACCATATAGTGTTGAAGAAGAGTTTGGACGAAAAATAGATCCACGACTCCACGAGAGGGAGTTGATGTATATAGGAAAAAATTGGTTGGAAGACATGATTGAGGGCAAGATTTATGTGTCTCCATGAACAAAAACTGTGTTGCGAGCCATTAGATTTTGTTTGCTTAGGCCTAAACAAGTGTAGGGATCTATTTGCTCCGTGTTTGAGATACTTTTGGATGTTGCATTGTTTTTTAATGTTAAAGCCCATTTTCTCATTTATTTACTTACCAAAAATTCTATAAGGTTGAGAACATAAAACCTTGGAACATGAAAGCCATATAGTTTTCCATACAACAATTTTTTATTGAAGGAAATGTGTAAGACAAAAAAAATTACATGCATAGAAAAGAGTGTCCTAGGTTTATGAGAAAACTATCCCAGTTTCATATAAATGGTTCTTGGTTCATAAGAAAACCATTTAGCTTCATGAGAAAAAAATGTTCAGACAATAAAACCAATGTTCCAGAATCATTGATAGTGTTCCACGAATGAAAAATGTTGCAATACGAAGAATACAGGAAGAACAAAAAAAGGAAAAAGAACAAACTTAATTCTTCCTATAATAATTTTTATTTTTTACATTAAAAAAGAGATTTTGGTCTGGGATGTGACACAGGGCACTATATTGGTCATTCGATTTCGCTAGTTCCATCTTCCTTCTTCTCCCATATCTGATCTCTGTCTCGACATTTTCTTTCGCCTCCGACAGTCCTCGCAATGGAAGTCACAGCGCCTCGAGGCCGGCCTCCGGGCGGCGCCCCCTGGCTACCTTTTCCGCCGGCCCCCCTTGCCTCCACAGGTTGGCCTCCGGCCCTGCTCTCAGCTAGCCTGGCGCCCACCCGCCTGTCCAGGTGGCCAGGCGGCCCTCTGCTTGCCCTTAGTCGCCCCGCCCGCCCAGGCGGCCCTCTGGCGCCCCACTCATTAGCAGACGACCCTCCTCACCGATCTTCCTCCTGGCCGGCCTCCGGCACTGCCCCCATGTGGCCCTCTGCCCTCACGGCCCTAGTCCCCTACTCTTCTTTGTTCTTCGATTCCATTTGTTCCTCCATTTGGAAATTTGTAATTTTTTGAATAATTTGATCATATTTGTGAATAATTTGATATATATTTCTCTGATGTCTGGGATCCACAGAAATGATCTATAATTTTGTTTGAAAATTTTGGCATATATTGTGATAATTTCCAAGTTACATCATCATGTCTAATTAATTACACTGAAAAGATCTGTGTAAATATTGCTATATGGCAGTGTAAATATAGGTATATGAGAGTATAAGTGTATGAGAAAAATCTATTTGTTACAAGGATTAAAAATAACCGGTTGTTCCATAGACATCTCCTAAAAAATTCTTCTACCTAATGCTCGCAAAAAAAGAACAAACTGTAATATAATAATACTAAAAAATAAAAAATCTTTAGCCAGGAACGGGTGTATTGTATTTGTATTTTTCTAGAATCAGTACTATTGTATTTGTATGATATATAGATATCAAAAAGTTTTTATTTTAATTATAGATAAAAAAAAGGGATGAGACACAAAAGTGAAAAAGGAAAATTATCTTAGAGGCTTTCGCGGATCGAGGAACGGCCCAGGTCGGCCCACCGGCGACAACACTTCCGTCTCTAGTCATCCCCGTTTCACCCCGCGTACGCTCTCCCTCCCTCCGTCTCCCTCTCCTTCTCGGCGACGATTGGCCTAGCGCCGCCGCCGCCGCCGCCGCGCGCCAGGTGCCGAGGTCTCCGCAGCGCCCTACGCCAAGTCTCCGTACTCTCCTCGCTACCGAGGAGCACCCTCCAAGTACGCCGCCAGCCCTTCTCTCCCCTTCCTGCCGCGCGGGACCGGGCGCCCAAACCCTAACCTAAGCTATCCGGCTATTTCGTCTCCCGATCTGTTCTAATTGCAATTTTATGCATCTATAATGCTCACGAACATCGATTTTCTTGCGAATATTTATCGAGTTTCGCTAACTTGTTCCGCCACCCTGAATTTCACTGGTTTGCAGGGCATCTGTTTGCAGTATGGTCGCAGCAGCGTAGGTGAGGTGAGCCATTGGTAGGAAGAGGGGGCGAGAAGAGTTGCTGGCCATGGCGGCTCAGGAGCCCACCGCCGCAGCCGATTCTTTGGGCCCTCGGTTCGCTCCGGACGACCCGACGCTCCCTGCGCCGTGGAAGGCGCTGATTGATGGCGCGACGCTGTACTACTGGAACCCGGAGACGAATGTGACGCAGTATGAGAAGCCGGCTGCAGCTGCGGGGGCGCCACCATTGCCGGCAGGTCCGCCACCGACACCTGCACAGGCTCCGGAACCTGCGGCAGGGGTGTATTCGCAGCCGAACGTGCAGTTCGGCCAAGCTGGGCAGGCAGCGCACCAGGAGCGACCTGGCCAGGCGGCTTATCCTTCTCAGGCTGGCCCGCTTGGGGGGCAACAGCAGCACGCTCAGCAGCCAGCTCAGCAGCAGCCGTTCCAGCAGCATGTCCCGGCTCAGCACCAAGGTTCGTTTCAGCAAGTGCTGTATCAGCAACAGCAGACGCACATGCCAAATCAGCCGCATCAGTACCACGGCGCACATCCTCAGCACATGGCGTATCAGCATGGTCCTTACATGCAACAACCTCAGCAGCAACAGCAGGCTCCACCGTATTCGTATCAGGCAGAACAGCAGCCGCAGATGCCACAATCTTCCTATAATCAAGCTCAGCAGCCACCGATGCCTCAAGCTGCCTACAATCAAGCTCAGAGTCAGCAGCCACCGATGCCGCAAACTTCCTACAATCAAGGTCAAGTTCAGCAGCCACCAATGCCACAACCTTCCTACAATCAAGGTCAAGCTCAGCAGCCACCGATGCCACAACCTTCCTACAATCAAGGTCAGCAATCCATGATGCCGCAGTCTGCCTACAATCAGGCTCAGCAGCCTCACATTCCACATGGTGCTTATAATCAAAGCCAGCAGCCGCAGGGAGTTAGGATTCCTCAGAATCAAGGGCAACATCCTCAACAATCTATGAGCTTTCACCACCCTGCCCAAGCTTCACAGCCGCAGCATGTCTCTCAACCTCAAGGACTTAAAATGCCAGCTCAACAAGGTCAACTGCAGCATGGATTGCCATTCACTCAGCATGGAAAACCGCCACTGTCACATGGGCAACAAAGTCCATTGTTGAAGGATGATGATGGAGGAGTTCATGAAGTCAAGCAGACTGGTTTTTCATTACCAATTAGTCAACAGCGTGGCCAAGCTCCTCTCCCAAACCAGCAGTTACCTTCTAGTCATCAACATCCTGGAGCCCTTAGTAGCCAGCCAAATATACCTGGAGTTGGTGGGCCATTATATCCTGCCAAGCATCTTCCTGGTGGATCACCTGCTCAAATGCATCAAGGTGGAGCTGATACAAACTACCAGCAAAAACCAGTTAGTGGCCATGCAGTTCTAAATCATGCTGGTCCATTGCCAATTCGACCTCCAATGGGTTTTGATATGGGTAATAGTGATGGTCACTTTGAAAGAGATGACCCTCACTCTTATGGAAGGTTTGATGGAATAAAGGCTCTCCAGCAGCAGCCAAAGCTTGCCCCTCTCCCAAATTTACAAAATCCTATGGTAATAATCTTTGGTATAGTAATGTTAAATCTTAATGAAGCGAAAAGCTCACCGTTATACTGCCTAAATTTATGTCCTACCATAAAATAAGCTATAAACTTTCTTGTACATTATAAATTCTGATGATATTTCTGTACCATATCAATGGAACTAGTTGTAAAAATGTCAGCAACAATGCCCATTAGATTTCTGACATATTCAATACTTTCTATATATTATGCTCATGCCAACCTCAATTCTAAAGTTCTAACCATTCACTCTGATTTGTTTTAACTTTTGCGGCAGGGCATGCATAATGGACCACCTTATCCTCGTCCAGACAATTTTGGTGGTTATAACATGGCACCTCCACATTCAGTACCAAATCCACATAATCTTGGTCCATTGCCTATTGGAACTTCAGTGAGGCCACCGTCAAGTATGTTTGCTCCTCCAGATTTCCCAGGCGTATCTTCAGCTGATGCATACCGTCAGCATCATGAAGTCACTGCCATGGTAAGGAGTTGATTGCATGGACATATTTTGTCAAAAAACTAAGACATAGTTTACAACTTCAAATTTCTCCAGAGTCTGGGAATGCTGTTCTGCATGTGGTTTTTAATGTGCTCCTTATCACTGAATAATTTAATAACCCATTTGCATAATAGAGGTACTGGTGCATATCTAACATTTATATGACTAAAAAATATTGTGGCACACATCTGACATTTCAAGCATGATGTATACATCTCTGACCAATTGCCACTCAAGAAAACTGTACAGAGGTATAGACGTATAGTATAATTTGTTTTGCACAGAGATACATTTGAGATACCAAAAGCTCATAAAGCCTGAGAGGGGCACTTCTGCAGTTGGACATATTTTAGTATGCCTTGTTTTCTTATTTATAGCTTGGCAACAGGGTATTTGTATTTCAGAATATTTCTCTTGGTGTACTGGTTTATTTTCTTGTTCAGTTAGACTGCTACCTGTTTATTATTCTTTTATACGGTCACCTGTTGATTATTTATATTTTGACTACTATTTTTCTCATATCCAGGGTGAGAATGTTCCTGCTCCATTTATGACATTTGAGGCTACTGGATTCCCTCCAGAGATTCTGAGAGAGGTATGTCTTCTTTATTTGGGCTTTGCTACTTGTGGACCCATGGCTGCATTATCTACAAATTTAACTTAACCTAGAAATTCTTGGCAATGTCAGCTGCTGAAAATGATATGTTTGAAATGGAAAATTATCTTCTCTCATAGTGAGCACGTCGTATGCTATTGCTCACTGATGTAGCACAATGGATTTGTGGTGATGCTGAGTGCCCTAATACAATGATTAGTTTTCAATTTCTGGGCATTGTAGTGAAATACTTGTGGCTAATTTTTGCTGACAAGTATTGGGAGGATTGATGTTGTTTCAGATTATAAAATGTGGTTGAGGCTTCCTCCTTGTCTCTGCCACTGAATCAACAAAGAGCTTCTTCATGCCTTGAGTTGCTTAAGTAAGCAGCCATATTCACCTAGGATATAATTTAACCAC
Organism: Bothriochloa decipiens; assembly: GCA_023333625.1. Lineage (NCBI taxonomy): Eukaryota > Viridiplantae > Streptophyta > Magnoliopsida > Poales > Poaceae > Bothriochloa > Bothriochloa decipiens. The sequence goes on along the minus strand of CM041636.1, from coordinate 3,665,725 downwards.
TTTCTCATTGTTTGCAACCATTTTTAACTTGCTGTGGAAAATACCAATTACCTGCTGCATGTGGGCATGCTCTTATGATGCTTATTCATTTTTTTTTATTTCAGATCCATGCAGCAGGCTTTTCAAATCCCACTCCAATTCAAGCTCAGACATGGCCTGTTGCATTGCAAAACCGGGACATAGTAGCTATTGCCAAAACAGGGTCTGGAAAGACGCTGGGGTACCTAATTCCTGCTTTTATACATCTGAGGAGATGCCACAATAATCCGATGTTCGGTCCTACGGTATTGGTTTTGGCCCCTACTCGCGAGCTTGCTTCACAAATACAAGACGAAGTAGTTAAGTTCGGTCAATCATCTAGGGTTTCCTGCACAGTAAGTTCTGATCTGATACCTTTTATATGGCCTTATATTTTCTTGCATAAAATAATAAAGCACTGATCACAACCAATCAGTCCTGTAACTATGTGCACATTTTTTCTGACTTCAAAACATGTCTTTTTTTTTGCGACTGACTTTAAAACATGTAATAGATAGACTCAAGTATTGTTCTTCAAAAAGTTTATGATAGCTTCACCTTTAAAAAGGTCGATGTGGTTGAGGCAGCTATCAGGACACTAGGCTAGCTTGAGCATCTACCTAGGCCTACTGTGTTTTTTTTATAGTAGTTATCTTAGAAAAAAACTCATGCGGTTCTGAACAATATTGCTGTGCATCGATCATTCAAGATTTCTGTACCTAAGTGCCTTGTAGAATATGTGCATTATTTCTGGCACTATGTTTGTGGTTAAGCCCTGCTCCAAGTTATCTTTTCTTTGTCAGTTATCAAATTATCCAAGTATTTAGCAAGTAATCAAGTAGTTTACTTTGTGCACATGACTTGGTCTGCTCAATATTCAAGCTGGAGCTTCCTTGGCAGCCAAGGTCTTACCTTTATCACTTTATGCTATATGCTGTTAGAATATGCTCTATGAGCTTCTTGTAATCCAAGTTAGCTATTGCTATATAATAGAACCAAGCCCAAGGGGTCATGGTGCCTTTGGCTCACCAATTTCCAGTGTCTTTTGCCAACAATGTTAACTAATGACATGTCACATTCTTATATTGAAATCTTCGTTGATGCATTCTTTTTCAGTGCCTATATGGTGGAGCTTCAAAGGGCCCTCAGCTAAGAGAACTTGAGCGTGGAGCAGATATTGTGGTAGCAACACCAGGACGTCTTAATGATATTCTGGAGATGAAGAAGATTAGCCTCCATCAGGTTTCATTACTTGTGCTTGATGAAGCAGACCGTATGCTTGACATGGGGTTTGAGCCACAAATACGGAAGATTGTGGATGAGATTCCTAATACTAGACAGACTCTAATGTACACTGCCACTTGGCCAAAGGAGGTTACAAAAATAGCTGGGGATTTGCTAAGAGATCCTGTCCAGGTCAACATTGGCAGCATCGATGAACTTGTTGCCAACAAATCTATCACTCAGGTATTCTAGCAAAATAATAACTGTTTCTTTTCATAGTTTATGCTCTGCCTTTTCTTCAGGATGCAGAGTCCTTGAAGTCCCAAGTAGTTTGGAAAAGCATTGTTTGGCACCTAATTCCTATGTCATGCCTATATATTATGTGGTCGTTTCTAGGATGATCCATTTCTGAGGCTCCTGTTTGTTTGCAGTATGTAGAGGTGGTTCCACCTATGGACAAACAGCGGCGCCTAGAGCAGATTCTTAGAGATCAAGAAAGGGGCTCAAAAATCATAATATTTTGTGCGACTAAGAAGATGTGTGACCAGCTTGCTCGCGGTATTGGTCGCAATTTTAATGCTTTAAGCATTCATGGTGATAAATCGCAGGCCGAAAGAGAGAATGTTCTCAATCAGTTTCGAACTGGCAGGGCTCCAATATTAGTAGCCACAGATGTTGCTGCTCGTGGACTTGATATCAAAGATATCAGGTGAGGCTTATTTGATTGTGATATATTAAATCCTTAAAATATTCAATGTCCAATATTAAATTACTGACAAATTTCTGTTGCTCATTTTTACTGCGCCATATGTTTTTTCCAGAGTGGTAATCAATTATGACTTTCCAACTGGTATAGAGGACTATGTGCATCGCATAGGGCGTACAGGAAGGGCTGGTGCTACTGGTGTTTCGTACACTTTTTTCTCTGAACAAGATTGTAAATATGCTGGTGATTTGGTGAAACTCTTGCAAGGCGCCAACCAGCATGTCCCTCCACAGCTGCAAGATATGGCTGCACGCAGTGCTTCTGGAGGTCCAAGAAACCAGGCTGGTATGAGTCGCTGGGATGGGCCTGGTGGTCGTCGTTTTGAATCTGCTGGTTATGGTGGTGTTAGGGAGGGTCCTGGAGGTTTCGGTGGCCATGAGGGTCCAGGTGGATTTGGTGTTCGAGAAAGCCCAACCATGTTTGGTGGCCGAGAAAGCCCAACCATGTTTGGTGGCCGAGAAGGCCCTGATGGCTTTGGCGGCCGGGCTGGCCCTGGTGGCTTTGGTGGCCATGAAGGCCCTGGTGGCTTTGGTGGTCGGGAACGGGAGGGTCCTGGTGGCTTCGGTGGCAGAAAGGGCCCAGGTGGCTTTGGTGGACGAGATGGTCCTGGGTCAGGTGGTTTTGGTGGTAGAGGGGATCGTGGATCTGGTGGTTTTGGCAGTAGAGGCGGAGCAAGCCCAGGGGGCTTTGGTGGGCGTGGTGGCAGGGGTGATTCTCCTGGTTTTGGTGGCCGTGGCAGGGGTGATTTTTCTGGTTTTGGTGGCCGTGGCAGGGGTGATTCTTCCGGTTTTGGAGGACGAGGTAGAGGAGATTTTTCTGGTAGACGTGGTGGCAGGGGCCGTGGATTTGGCGGAAGGGGGCGTTCCGATCGAGGCCCACATGACCGGTTTGTCTCAGATGGACAGGGACGATATGATAACCGTCGAGGATTTGGGGACAAAGGTAGGGATCGGAGCTACAGCCGCAGCCCAGACAGAGGCCGGTCAAGGGGCTATGACAGGAGAAGTGATAGCAGGAGCATTAGTAGGAGCAGGAGTCGCAGCAGGAGCTGGTCATGCAGCAGAAGCCGCAGCAGGAGCTGGAGCCGTAGTCGGAGCCGCAGCAGCAGCAGGAGCGTGAGCCGTGAGCGCAGGCCCCGAGCAAGATCCGGTTTTGATGTGCTGCCCCCAGCAACTGGAGCAGCCGGACCTGCACCTGTCCCTGTACCTGGACCAGTGCCACCACCTGTTCCTGCTCTTGCACCTCAACAACCACTGGCCAATGCATCTTCAATGTCACTAATGTCTCCTGGTGGCCTAGTCCAGCCAGCTGGTGCTGCACCGTTGATATGTGGTGGCAATGAGAACAGCTTTGGTGGCGCACCGGCTGGCCAACCTTTCCAAGGGACTGATGCTGCTGCATTCCCCAGTTTTCATGCAGGTGAACCATTTCCAGGCGCAGCAGTTCAGCAGGCTGCTCCTGATGTATAATGATTAATGAGTTGTATGATATCTAGTGCAGTGCCCCTTTTCTCCCTATTTATATCGGTGTACAATAGGAGAAATGAATTTCCGGGTAGTAGTTTATATGATGACCAAAATTCAGTTTTTTCACAATTCCTGATGATCTCGTGGTGAATTGACGTATGGATCTTGTGTGTTCTTGTGCTGGATACGTGGAAAGGAGATGTGGTCAATTGCAACTATGTTTTGTTGTGTTCTCTTTTCTTTTTACAAATGGTTTTGTGTTTCTTTGATTTTTGTTCTTGTTTTGCCTATTTTAAGTGGTTTTAACGGATTTTGCGTACCTCTGCAGTCTATTCTTTGTTCATGACCAGTTAAATTCAGTCTGTTTCACAGGTTTTCAGCCGATCACGTGGTCAATACAGATAGATGTTTGTAGTTCAAAAATTAATGGGAAGCATGTGAACGTTTTTAAAATTTCTTTCAAAGTTTGTTGCTTCTGGGTCAACTGAATTGTCGCTTCATGTTCTATTGTTTCTTAATTCCTCTATATAAGTTGTATTTGTTTGACCGGTTTTTCTGGATTACGCGAGCTACTAAATTCAAATTTTTGGGAGTTGGAAAATAATATTCGCAAACATGTGTTCAACGCAACAGACGATTAAATTTTGCACAACATCTAAAAGGATTTTTTTTTTGAAAACAAATCTAATGCAGCGGTCGTGTCCCGGTCTCCAGCGGTCTCCTATTCGTCTCCGTCCACTCAGTGGAGCCCACTTGTCATGGACACCCACTCTACCTCGCTGACAATGTGTCCCGATCTCCCACGATCTCCCATTCCTCTCGGACCTCTTAGTGGGGCCCAGTTGTCATAGACACCCCTCTCCGCCGCTCTCGCAGTTCCACTCCACTGCTGGAACTTCTTTCCCTTTCGTCTCTCCCCTGCCGCCGCCGACACCCACGCTCCTCCTCCGCCGTCGCCTCCATCTCCAGGACCCCCTACCCGTCCCGTGCCACCCACAACTTGCCGCCACCGCCGCCCGCCCCGTCCCGGGTTCCCCTTCGTGCGCGGCTCCGACTCCCGCAGGACGGGGACGACATGGCCGCGGCACCGGCCCGGGCACTCGCCGCCGACCAGAGGTACCGTCCGCTTCGCCTCCTTATTATTCCAACCATTTCCATCTCTGTTGTGTTTCGATTGGGTTCAGTTGGTGCTCCCCGACTACAAGGGTTTAGGGTTTATCGATGCAGGTGGGGGTTTGCTGCTGCCGCCGCTGCGGCTCCTGGGAGGCCGCCCGCCGCGGGGGTTGTGGAGGCGGTCCGGAAGCCCAATAACTTGCCAACCCAGAGGTGAAATTTCTTTTCCCCGGCGTAAATCTTCACCTGGAGATGCCATTCTTAGTTGAATTGGGTGTTTAATTTGTGCTTATGACTCAGATGTTTCAGAAATCTAGAATCCTTTCTGCTGTTCTTCGCTTTTACCTGTTTAGGGCCTGAGAACCTTAAGTACTTGTGGTGCGTTTCTGTGGCTAGTAACCCCAGCGAGTTCGTTGTAATGACACTGCTACCTTTTGCTTTATAAAAACAGAGAAAATTTCTCCTTAAAAAAATGTGCTTATGACCCATTGGGGCTTATTACAGAGCGGGTTGTTTACTTTCCAATGCTTATGTGTTTATATATGTTGACAATGAATTATTATAGCTGATGGATGGAGGCACTGTTAGGTTTGCACTACTGTTAAGTGAAGTAAAGGAAGGAAGTTGGGTTAGTCATATGTATGCTTTCGTACTCTTTGTCCCTTGGTTGACATAACGGTCCTGATTGTGTCTAGTAACTTTGCTGTCTTAGATGCAAAAATAGTGTTGATTCAGTGTAAAAAACGGTAGTCTTTAAGCCATCATGGGGATCCCTGGTGTGTATTGTCTGGGTAAATACTAGTTTAAACAATTTTTGACTGTTTTTCTGTGATTCAGTTTCCTCTTTAAGTCTGAACTGTGCCCAGTAGTCATGTTAGCTTTGATGCATGAATATTATTGGTTCCATGTTAAAGTGGTCTTGATATTACGCTGTCATGAGGACCCCTTGTTTGTTTTTTTCCTCATCTAGACAATTTTTTATTGTTTCCCTGTGTGAAGTTGGTGATATTTTGCTATCTGATGACGTGTTGGAATGGATGCAGGGGTGCTCTACCATGGGGCGACAGGACAATGCCTCCAGCACCAAATGCATGGGGTTCATCATCACTCCTATCTCTCAAGAAAGGTGAAGGTTCTGGGTCATTTGCGAACATCAATGACCGCCCTTCTTCTCCAGGAAGCTCAAGCACGTCGACAGATGAAAGTGACTTGCTCGACTCACCTGTTGCTCGTGTTCGAACTTCACATGACTCTGTAACTGCGATAAGTCGTCCTCAAAGCACAGAATTAAGATCAGGAAGCTGGAAGTTTCCACATTCTCAAATTTCTTTCTCGGATGTTCTGAAAGCCCCATTAAGGACTATTGCCAAAAAGGTATGCATTCCATATGGTATTCATGTTATCAGCTAACTGAACACATATAGAAGTCATGTATAATCCAATAATATATTTTGTCAATGCAGAGGCCTACATCACACAGAAAGGGGTTTACCATATGTGCAGATGATTTCCCATTACTTGATTCCAAGAACTCTTGAGTCAAATGGTCAACAAGGTGTCTACATGTACCACCAGATTATCTTGCCTAAAATCTGCTTATAATTGTTTATGCAGTTACATATCCATCATAATTTTGCCCAACAAATAAACTGTATTCTTGATAAATTTATGTTAGTGGTGCTAAATGCTCTGTTAATTCCATAAAGTTTATTTGATAAACCCTACAACATATGTTCTTTACACTTAGTCACTTCTCATTTGCAGGCCATTGTTTTCAAGGGCGACAATCTTTTAGCTCTGTTGTTGTTGCCGCACAAGATAAACAAAGAAAGATCCCATTAACTGGTACGCACCTTGTTCACTGATTCTCACTCATTATTTTATATTTCATAACTTAGGTTGTCATATAATTTTTCTTTCATACAATTTTACTTTCCTTTCCATATGATGAGATATATTTGTTTTGTCAGGAGGTGATCCTGTTTCTACTGCAAATTTCTCTTGGGAACCAGAACAGGCTCAACTACATGCTACACAAACTCCTGATATATGTATGCCTCCTCCATGTGTTGATTATTGGCATCCTCCTCCTGATCACCCTCCTGACAGGAATGGAATTCGCCTTGGAGGAGTGGTATCATATGATGCGTGCAATCCTGCAGACAAGACTGTCAGCTTCCCTGTTGAATCATTTACTCATGATGATCAATCCGTTCTGAACCAGGGGGGAGAAGAAAGGCATGGTCCACATGGGGTTTGTCACTCAAAAGACAATGATTCTGGTTATGCCCATGTGCCTGTTGATACTTTTGTCAAAAGTTTACCTCCTCTCATACTTGAAAAGGTCAAAGATAACCATTCAGATGCACTTGAGAAGCAACCTGTCATCAAGAAGGATGTGGCACTGTTAGAGAAAATATATTGTCTACCTCATCACATACATGGAAAGGTCAAAGGTAACCATTCAGATGCACTTGAGAAGCAACCTGTCATCAAGAAGAACGTGGCACTGTTAGAGAAAATTAAGTGTCTAAACATCAAAGCTAGAAATCTTCGTGCCCGTAACATGCCAGAAATATCTTTGTGCATGGAATCCAAGGTTGAATGCCCCAAAAGCCTCAATGTAAAAGCAGATCATGTAGCAAATGATGTTCCCTTCAGAGCTGCCACCAGTTATATTACCTCTGCCTTTGATATGGCCAATTCTGTTTCTGCAAGAAGTAATCATGTGTTGGTTGGTACATCAAATATGTCTGCTGTTCTCGTGACGACTGATATGTCTGAAGGACATGTTACTGAATTCAGTGAAGCTAAAAAGATGGGTAACTCTGCTGATAATCATGTATATGGAGTAGCGGATTCGTCAACAAACCTCTGTAGCAGTTCAGCTACAGACACTGCATCTAATATCTGGGCACATGGATGGAAGGAACACTCGACTGTTTACCCTTTACCAGTCACTACAACAAATTATCATGAAGATCAACCATTTGCTGGGAACTGCTCACAGCATGTGCATGCGAGAACTGCTAATGATATGCTGAAATCTCCCTATGAAATCGAGGTACTTGATTGCCATTTTGCATGATGCATTGTAATTTTCCACTAGTATTGTTAATATTGTGTTGCACTTGATCAGGAGTACACTTCTCCTATAACATAATTAGGATCACGGAAGCCTCTGCTCTCGGTGGTGAGAAAACGCGGGAGAGTTGACGCGAAAAATCGAAAGAGAGCGAGCGCACGGAAGAAACAATCGCGCGCAGAGAGAGAGAGAGCAGGCGCGTTGGAGAAACAAGGCGCAGAGAGAGCAGGCGCCGGCGCGCGGAAGACCCCAGCGAGCAGGAGAGCGGGAGAGGAAGAGAAAGCTGCAGCTCACCCGCGCCGCCGCATTCAGCCCCGCTGCTGGGGAAGTTGCTGCTCGGCCGCCCGCAGCGGAGCCATGCAGCCACGCTCTGTTCCTCCTAAGGAAGCTATGCAGCTGCGCCCGCATCCGGAAGAGAGAGGGAAGGAAGAGACAGAGAGGGCCGGCCGGCGGAGGTTGGAGGCGGAAGCCACGAGTTGCGGCGGCGCTGGAGTCTGGAGATTGGAGAGGATTGGGGATTGGGAGCAGAGAGATAAGACGCTCGATGGGTGAGGGTAGGGGCACATGGGCTGCCTAATGGGCTGGGCCAGACCATATCTTACTCCTTTCCTTTTTCTTTTTCCTTTCTTTTTTCCTTTTTCTCTCTTCACCATCGTCCATCTGCTACTCTGAGCTACCATTTTAATTTTTTATTAAATTGTTAAGGCGTCGTCTCGCCTTACGCCTTACTCGCTTAAGCATAAGGCGGTAGTCAGTCGCCACGCCTCGCCTTATCGCTTGAAAACATTGGTTGCTTGCATGCTTGGCTTTTACTGTATATAAATGTAAATTCATTTGTATCCATGTTAAGGTTGATGCATATCCTTCAAAATATGCACTCGTGTCCTATAGAGTGTAATTCTTACATTTTCTATCGAGGAGAAATTGATTCAACACCAGTTGAGATGGTTTGGCCATGTCCAACGGAGGCCACCTGAGGCACCGGTGCGTAGTAGGGTTCTAAAGCGGGTCGATAATGTAAAGAACAGTAGAGGTCGACCTAAACTGACTTGGAACGAGTCGGTTAAGAGATATCTTAAGGAGTGGAATATCCCTAAGGATTTAGCTATGGATAGGAGCGCTTGGAGACTAGCAATTAACGTGTCTGAACCGTAATTCTTTTTTCTTGTACCCTCGATGTGTCCTTTGTTTTCTGGTCTCTTTTGGGTTTCATCTCTAGCCTACCCCAACTTGTTTGGGACAAAAGGCTATGTTGTTGTTGTTGTTTCTATTTAGGCATGTTCATTTCCTTATTATTACTCCACATGCATTGCCTCCTAATTGCTGAATGTAATACTCAAGAATTTGGCATAATTAAATAAAATATTAGTGAGCAAGCAACATTGTTAAAAGTGGCATGTGCTAACTGATGATATTCTTAACTCTCCTCGTTATAAAATTGAGGTATGAAGTTGTGACTTTGTCTGATACCATGCTATTTTCTACTATTGTCAATTAAATGATATCATGTACTTGTCTTGGAATACATGCTTTTCTGTGACATTATCAAGACCACAAAACTGTTTTTTATTATGATGAAACAAATTGATATTTAAATGCCATAGTTAGCATAGCATTCAAACATACAATATGAAGAGATGTTTGTGTTCAGAAAATCTTCAATTCAATAAGTTCATCAATATCAATGGTAACATTGATATCTGTCCTCCAAAAGCTAGTCTTTCCTATGCGGTGTTACTACATATACAGTGTTTATTGAGCATCTTGAAAGCTGTGCATACATATAAATAAAAACTAAAAGCAGGCAAGCAAAGTGAAAGAAGGACCTGAGGTGTCCATTGTCTGAATCTTATATTTGTGTTATTGTAACTTCTGTTTGTTTGGGTTAGCATTCAAGATGGAGAGAGTCTTCTACAAAATATGCCGAACAACTACAGATGAAGAATGAAAACATCGAACATAAGACAACATTTATTGCATGCGTCCATTTGTACATAACCTGAAATCAAATGACGCACCTGGTGAATCTGCTGATTACCATGTATATGGCATATCGAATGCATCAAGAAATAGGCATGGTAGTTCTGCTGAGGATATTTCATTTAGCATGGCTGGACATGGATGGAATGATCACTCTACAGCTGACTCTTTGCCAGTTGTAAGGACAGATACTTATCAAGATCAATCATTTCCTGAGGGCACTTCTTTGCTGGTGCAGGGGAGAGCTGTTGATGATATGGTTAACTCTCCTGGTTATGACATTGAGGTACCCAATTGTCATGTGTGATGCCTTTTCTTCCTTTGTCAACTAAGTGTTGGCTAATACTTGATTAGGAATAGTTGATTTCATATCATGGTATCATGGTCACCTAACTCTGTTCCAGTTGTCAGACAAGTTTACATTGAAATGAATGTTATAGACTCCTTTTTTGGACACACCTATAGGCGTCGTCTACGCCAGCCAGCAGCCCAAGCCCTGGCTGGGCTGGACTCCTTAGTAGATTAACAATGAAATGCCATGCTAATCAATCATAAAATATAAAAAGATATTTCTGTTCCTTCTAGGAATTCTTCTATTTGATATATTCATCTATGATGTCAAAATTTAATGCTTGTCCTGTAGAAGCTGACTTGGTTGGACTCTTTCCCTACAGCTTTCCACACATTCTGTTTAGGTGCATACTTTCATTATAGGTTGCTCCATTTCCGTTGCTCTGAAATTTCTTTAAAGTGTACCAAAAAGAGTGACGCTTGTACATAAATAAATGTGAAAAATGAGCAAACAGCACAGAAAAGTCATGTTTCATGTCTCGGAGAACCTTGTATTTATTTATTTTTTGTTGCTAACTATGTTTATTTGGTTCATCATTGAGCTTTCGAGGAGAGAATTGTCTGCACAGCATCCAAAACAGCTAAAGGATGAGGAGAGGGGAAAACTTCAACAAAAGGCAAAAGCTAATTCAAAACTGGAAATGAAGAGATGGATGTTTGTACAGAATCAGATGTCCAATGATATGCCACAAGAAACAAACAAGAATCTATGTAAACAAAATGCTGGAAGCAGTGGAACTAGTAGTCATGATGCCTCAGTATCAGATTATTGGAGTACGTGAGATTTAGGCCCATAAGGCCCATGTATGATTTGCTATATAGCTACCCTTCATAGGGTTAGCCTAGTTATGAGAAAACCTAATTTCTACATGGTATCAGCCTGGTCTTCTCTCTCCCCCTCCTCCCCAGCTGCCGCCAGGCCAACTCCTGCCGCCTTCGGCGGCTGGTGAGCTGCCTGGGGCGCTGCCGCCGCTGCACCATGGCTGGCCGGCATCCTCCTCCCCCTCCTCCCACCTATTTCCAAGCTTCTCCCCCAATACCCACCTCTCTTACCTGGGCGCAGATGGCCCGTGTAGCCCTTGCCGCCGCCGTGGGCAGGCCCAGCGCCGATGTCACCTCTTTTCCCTTCCTGGCGTGCGCGGGCGGTGTTGGTGCGGGCGCGGCTGGCCGGCCTCCTGCTCCTGGCGCCGCGCAGGGCGCGCCCCGCGCTCCTCCCCCCTCCGCCGCCCACGTCCCCACGGTGGGCGCAGGGGTCGGGGGCGTCGATCCGGCCGCCGACCCGGCGGGCGCTCCCCCGCGGGCGCTCCCCCGGCCGTGGGTGGTGCCCCCCCGGGCGCGGGCGCTGGTGCCCCGGGCACTGGCACGGGCGCCGGGAACGGCTCTGGCGCAGGGGACGCCACCACAGTGGACGCAGGCGCCCTGGTGAACGTTGGCGCCCTGGTGCACGCTACTGCTGCCTACCCTTACGGCATGCCGCCCTGGACGTCCACTCCTTCCACTCTGATCGTGGGCGCAGGGACCGGGGGCGCTCCGTTTCCTGCTCCACCTCCACCGCCGCTCACCGCGACGCGGCCCGACTCCGCCCTCACCACCGCCCTCGTTGCTGCCCGGGTTGAGTACGCGGCGGGGCAGGCTCGTCTGCGTGCGGCCACCCTCGCTTGGGAGCGCGAGCGCGATGCGGCCGATGCCCTGGCTAAGCAGATCGCCGACGCGGAGCAGCTCCTCACCTCTCCTGCCTCCCACGACGGCGGGGCCACCTCCTCCGGCTCGGCGGGTCAAGTGTCCTCCACCGCGGTCCTCTGGCACGACCTGGCCGACCTGCTCGTGGCCCAGCTTCACTACTAGGCCGGGGGTGTCCAGAACATCCGGCTCCTGGTTCCGGTCGTCCTCGAGCCGGAGTCGCCCTCCTACGCCCGCTGGCGGGACCTGGTCCTCCTCACCCTCCGCTGCTACGCCCTCGACTTCCACGTCCTCCTCAACGCCGTGGGCGCGGTCCCGACCGCCTCGTGGCTGCGCCTTGATAGCATTGTTCTCTCCTGGATTCTGGGGACGATCTCCCTGGACCTCCACGACCTCGTCTGCAACACTCCGAACGCTCGCGGGGCCTGGCTGGCGCTCGAGGGCCAGTTTCTGGGCAACACCGAGGCCTGGGCTCTGCGTCTCAATGCGAGCTTCCGGACCTTCGTCCAGGGCGACCTCTCCGTCAGCGACTTCTGCAGCAAGATGAAGGGCATGGCGGACTCTCTCGACGACCTTGGCTGGCCCATGGAGGACCGTATCCTGGTCCTCTACGTCCTCCGCGGGCTCAGTGACCGCTACGCTCACCTCCGGACGTGGATCACTCATCAGCGACCCTTCCCACCTTTCTGCAGGTCCGTGACGACCTTATCATGGAGGAGCTCCAGCAGGGAGTTCAGGCCGTGTCGGTCTCCACGCCGGGTCCTCGTCTTTCTCGACTGCTCTTATCGCTACTCCCCCACCGCGTCCGTCCACTCCGTCGTCGTCGTCTCTTCTTGGTCCTCCTCCCGGGTCAAATGGGGGTGGGGGGGCGTGGTGGTGGTGGCGGTGGTGGCCGTCGTCGCCACGGAGGAGGCCGTGGCAGTGGTGGCGGTGGTGGCCGTGGGAACACATCGGCGCCGACGCCTCCACGGGGTGCACCTTGGCCCACCTTCCACAACCCGTGGTCAGGGGTGCATCTCCATGTGGCATTTCCAGGCTCCCGGCGGTGAGCCTCGCCCGCTGGCGGCCATGTTCGCTGGTGCTCCTCCGGGGTTCCCCTCAACGACCCCGTGGGCGGCACCTCCCGGTGCCTACTCCGCGTCCACGTGGGCTCTACCTCCCGGTGCCTCGCTCTGGCCTGCTGGTTGGGACCCGGCGGCCTTGGCCAACTTCAGCACCATGACCCTGACACCTCCTGTTGGGCCAGAGTGGATCGCTGACTCGGGAGCCACTTACCACACCACTCCCGACCCCGGTATTCTTTCTTCCGTTCGCCCTCCTAACTCTCTTCCTTCGTCCATTATGGTCGCAAATGGGTCGTGTCTTCCTGTCACGTCCGTGGGTGTCGGCGCTCATGGCTCTTTTCGTCTTCCTGACGTTCTTGTTGCACCTTCTATGGTCCACAACCTTCTTTCTATTTGTCGTTTTACAACTGCCAATTCCTGTTTCGTTGAGTTTGACTCTTCTGGTCTTACTGTGAAGGATTTGGCTTCCCGGCGTCCTCTGCTCCGATGTGACAGAACGGGGCCCCTTTACACCCTTTGGTTTTCGGCGTTTCCTTCCTCTTCATCGCCGGCTCCTTTGTGAGCTGCTTTCGCCGCCACGCCTTCCTCCACTACTTGGCACCGTCGTCTCGGTCATCCTGGACGTGATCCTCTAATGCAGCTTAGTCGTAGCTCCGACATTCGTTGTACTCGAGCTCACGATGAGCATTTGTGTCATGCGTGCCAAATGGCTGCCATGTTCGTCTTCTTTTTTCTCCTTCTTCACATGCGGCTCAGATTTTTGATCTTATACACTGCGACCTATGAACATCTCCTGTCATAAGCATTTCTGGCTATAAATACTATTTGGTGGTGGTTGATGATTTCTCTCATTATTCGTGGACTTTTCCTTTGCGTGCCAAGTCTGAGGCTTTTCCCACTTTTCTCCACTTTTTCTCCTGGGTGTCTACTCAATTCGGCCTTACCATCAAGGCCGTCCAATATGACAATGGCTGTGAGTTCGATAACACCACCTCCCATGCCTTCTTCCTCTCTCACGGTGTTCAGTTGCGCATGTATTGTCCGTATACCTCCTCCCAAAACGGCTAGGTGGAGCGCATAATTCGCACCACGAACGACATCATGCGCACTCTTCTGCTCTAGGCGTCTCTTCTGCTTCTGGCAGAGAGTCTTCAAACCTCCACCTACCTCCTTAACTGCCTTCCTTCCGCTGCCTGCCCAGCTCCCACGCCACACCATGCTGTTTTCGGCACCCCTCCTCGCTATGAGCACCTTCGTGTCTTCGGGTGTGCATGCTACTCTAACACTACTGCCACCGCTCCCCACAAGCTGGCTCCCCGCTCGACCCTGTGTGTCTTCCTCGGGTATTCTCCGGACCACAAGGGTTACCGGTGCTATGATCTCACCTCCCGTCGGGTCCTCATCTCTTGCCATGTGGTGTTTGATGAGTCAGTCTTCCCCTTCTCCACCACCACCACGCCGGCTTCCGCCCCTGACCTCGACCTGTCCTTGCTGTGTCTCGCTGACCCAGTGGCCCAGCCACCTTTGCTGTTTCCTGCAGATACTGCTCCACCGGGCCCACCGTGCACGCCGCCGGGCCCATGCCTCACCGGTGACGCCCTTGGCCCTGCGCCTTGCATGGGTCCGGAGGCTTCGCCCTTCGGTGTGGCCCCTGCGCCTGCCGCTGGTCAGCGGACCCGGCTTCCGCCCCGGCTTCGCATATCGCCCAGCCGTTGCACGTCGCACCTCCTGCGCGGTTTGCCCAGCCGGTGCACGTCTACTAGCGCCGTGGGCGGGTGGCACCACTGCCTCAGTCACCACCGGTGGCCAGTCCTTCGCCTGCGATGCCACTACCTCAGTCACCACCGGTGGCCTAGCCTCAATCGCCACCGGCGGCCCCGTCT
>CM041636.1:3611452-3651085 GCA_023333625.1 Bothriochloa decipiens | reverse complement strand
ATGCTTGGGGATGCTTCAGTTGCATCCGTGAATCAGGGGAAAAGAGTTGCCAATGAAGTGGATGATGATACAACAAATAGCTGTGCTAGTCCGAAGCAGACAAAGCAATCGGGAAAGAATCAGCATGATGAACAGCATGCCAAGGATCCCCATGGTGGTGACTTTATCATGTGCACAGAAGTTAAAGAGCCAAGCAAGAAAGAACGGTCTGAGGCTGGTGGGGTGAACCACATGGGCAGCAAGGCAGTACCTGCTCCAAAGTGGCCATCTGTGAATCAAAGCACTGTTTTGGCAGATGCAGTGCCAGCAAAAACAAGTGAAATGGAGAGGCATTCCTATCAGCCTGAATACAAAGAGCTGTACCTGCAGAATAGGCAAATGCTACAGGTAGAGAAGCACACAACATCATCTGATAATTCATCAAGATCCATATTGGAAACTAAGAGTCATCATAAAGAAACCCTGCATATTTCCACTGCTGCAACATCTGAGGTTAAAATAGAACGTGAGAACCAGGAGGATGAGAAAAAGAAAATTAGCAAGCATCTAGTGAGGAGCAGTGCTGCTTCTGACCAAGGAAGCACAAATGCTTCAGCTACATTACCATCAGATCTTACTGAGCAAGAAACCAACTCTCTAGTGTTAAAAATCATGCAGGAGATATCTGACCAGTTGGAGCAAGTAGAGAAGCAACTCGATTCTACTCATGTGGTTGCTGTGAGCCGCTCAGAGCCAACTCAAATGGTTTCGCTACCTGGTACACATGGGGAGAACATCATGTCAGTCACAGTCAAAGGGAATACCATGTAGATGGCCAAGGAAATGTGTGGTTCAGCTACGCTGCAGACATGTGTGGTATCACACAGGGAGTGTCAGCTCTGCCTACAGCTCATGTATCGCCTGGACCCGTCTCTGTCTCTGAGAACAACACACTGGATGGCAGCAGCGCTCCAGTTTGGACATGGGATGCCGCTGAGGGTGTATTGGCATCCGACATGGACAATGTCTCAGTTGTGGGTACTGCAATTACAAGAAGTGGCAATGAACTGACTGAGAGCATGTATGGGGTCGGTCAAATGGATCTGCACAGCATGCAAGCCATAGGAGGCATGTCATATGAAGCTGTCGCAGCAAACCCTGAGATAATCCAATACCATGCAGGTCTGGCACACCAGCAGGCCAACCCGGCATGGTTCCCCCACGGCGAGCATGATGTGAGTTATCATAGCAGCAGTGAAACCGGTGTGTATTGGCCACAGATGGACGTAGGTGCTGCAATTCAAACTCATGGCCTGACTGGACCAGTAGTAGGCGCTGAAAATCCTGGTTACCAGCTGCAAACTCGTGGCCTGACTGGACCAGTAGTGGGCACTGAAAATCCTGGTTACCAGCTGATGCCAGTTGCATCTCCTGGTGCTGCCTACACTGGGAGCACAATGGTGAGTGCAGGGCATCCGGCGGCGCCATGGACCTGGGATGCGGCGTATGGGGAGCATGTGTACTACACATGATTGTCTTGATAGTGGTAGAGTTTGCTGTTGCATAGCTCATATAAGTTTGCTGTACTGCTTGGATCCATTGCCTTTCAAGTGTCGTTCAGCTTATAATATCACGACTCTTTATCGGTGACTTGCAGAGTCTGTCTGTGATGCCTGTATAATTTGGAGCACGAGTTTATCTCTTCTTGCCTGAACACTTTGACTATCGCTTTGATGAGAGCTATGTGTTTATCATATGATTCGGTGGTCCACTTGCTTGGCGAAATGAAAACCATCATGCCACACTATTTCCTAGCTGAATTGTCTCATGAACAAAAATAGATGGATAGATCGGCATGAGTAATGCCAAATTGTGTCGCAAACATCAATCTTGCACAGTCATCTTGAACTGTATCTTTCCCTGCAATACTGCAGAAAGTATCATGGTTGTGGCACAAGTAATCACGGTTTTCCAATTGTATCCTACAGCATATATAGCTCAAACAACTCATCACATTCATAGTTTGTACTGCTACATTTCCATCTAGTAGCGATACAGAAAAGAAGGCATGTCCACTGAACTGGCACTGGATGCAAAGCATTCAACAGTTGAAATGACTCAAATATAACGACTGTTCGTAAGCCATACAGTCATACACGATGCAACTCATCACTGGAGCAATACATATTTCACAACAATCCCAACCCTGAAACGGGTGTCATTTACGTTAATGCCACATCATCAATGCACTGCATCAGTATTTTGATATATATACATGTATGAAGACAAAGGAATTATTTAGGAGAGGTACTGAATAAAATCACTCCCGGCGTTACACTTCAGAAGTACAGCTGATTTTGACGGTAGCCTTTTACTCTCGTCAGGGCACTTGGTTAAGCTACAGATAACCATAAGTCTGCAGAATTGAAGAAAGTACTGGCTATAATTTAAAACTCTCATGGAAACCAAGACAGTAATCTAATAGCATTGAATTAGTAGTATCATGTCGACTACATACACAAAACAGAATACAACCTATTTTTTCTTCAGCGGTACGATGTAGCAGGAAAAAAGCTAGATTTGTTTAGCGTGTTAATTAGCTAACTTGGATGAGTTACCCTCTTTATTATTTCCCAGTAAGCAAACAATGTACCGTATATACACAAAGCTAAGCGGACGGGAACCAAAACCCTTGTATATATATATCTAAAAGTAATTTAAGAAAAAGATAACTGACATGCTGAAAACAAACAGGACGTACATTACATCTAATGAAAAATTTGAATACTGGATTGAGATAAATTCAGTTTGGTCGGGAACTTACTATGTTGTCAATGTGCGCGAGCTTTTCCTTATTCTCTTCTGATTCACACCATTGCTGTAGTTCCTGGTTCCCACGAATATCTAGATCCTGGAGCCTGGTGAGCTGTTGTATACACGTAGGCAAAGACTTGATGCTATTATACAGCCCTTGATGAGCAGTCTTTTGAGAGAGATGTCACTCAGCCAATCTGGCAGTGGTGATATGCTGTCACACTTTTTTTTAGATAAAGGATAGAAACTATCCGGCTTCATCTACCCACACGGGTAAAATCAGACCAAATTATTATAATATGAGAAATAAAAGAAGGAAAATGACAGAAAAAATTACATCCCCAACATGGGGCTCTAGTAGTCCTACGCGACAAACAGGCTTGATCCGTGGTGTCAACTCCTCTGGAATACAATCATCAATGTCAACACAAAGCCACCAAACACGTTTGTCAGACCTTAAAAAAGATACTGAAAACGTTGGACACTGACCACCATTGAAGACTGGATGCTTCTTCCAAGGCAACAACACAAAATGCTTGGTGCAGATAAAGCCTACCAACCAACATCCGAGCTGTTACGCCAATGAACACCACCTCCGACATGAACTGCGCAGCGGAGAGACGCGGAAAGAAACCCTGGCCCTGACAAACAACAACTTCGACAATGAGCCAACTGCACACAGTCACCGGCCCGAAGAACAGGCTAGGTTTCCACCCAGTTGCTAAACACCCATGGACGCAGCAGCTTCAACGACGCCTTCAGCAAGGTTAGTAGCACCGTCAGTACCACCACCGCCGGCCCGGCGTAAGATGCCAGGCATGGTTTACACCCAAACTGCAGCCAGATGACGCGGGCCCCACCGCTCTGGGAAGGCCACGCAACGGCGGCGCTCCCCCCGTGCGGCCGTGCCGCCGTCACGAGCGGGAAGGGGGCGGGGAGAGCACGGCCTAAGCCATATCCGAGACCCACAAGTCCACATCCAGCGGACCCTGGTCTACCCCGGACGCCGGAGAGCCGACCCCGCCATGGGCGGGGCTGACCGTCGCCGCCGATCCACTGTCGTCGTCGATCCATGGGAGAGAGGGAGGGCGCTTCCAACCTTCGGATCTGGCCCGTTAGGGGCTGGATCCGACCGGACGTCGCCGCCGTGCGCCGTAGATGGCAGAGGGGTGGAGGGGCGTCGCCGGCCGCCCACGAACGCCAGAGTACGGCCTCTAGCGACTCGCCGCCTCCGTTGCGCCGGAGGTGAGACGAGGCGGAGGTGCAGCCCTGCCGCTACCATCCTTGAGGGCTGCCTGGGCTTCCCGGCGGCGGTCTCCGGCGGCAGCGAGGCAAATATGGAGGGAAGGAGGGGCGGCGGTGGCGGCTAGGGTTCGCCCCGAGCCGCCCGACGCGAGGGCGACGCGAGGCCACTAACTCCAGCGACTTACGGAGGAGAGTTGCTCTATATCCTCTGGCAAGCACGTCAAATTTGGACATGTAGACAAACTCAACTCCTGGAGGGCAGGGAATAGTGGCGAAACAGCCTTAAACTGCGGCTCTGGCAATATATGATGATCAGACTGGCAGTTTGAGCAGGGCTAAAGCAATAACTGCTGGTTTCGATGATGATATAACCTGGTCGCACACTGCTATCATGCGCTCACGACACTTGGGTGGGCGTGGTTTCAACCTCATACTTGGACAATTAATCACCTGGAATACATCTAGCACCTGGAACATGAACTCCGCCGCACCATCTTCGCCACGGAACATTGTATCAAACTCCTCCAATGTTTCCATGTGATATACAGTTAAGTGTTCCAACCGGGGAAACGATCCGTTGCCACCACAAATGCCGCTGTCAATTTTTTGAATGTTGGGTGCATGTGAGAGGAACAGCCTTTCTAGGAACGGTAACTGTCCAAGTGGTGGTAGGTTGGTACATGCAGCTACGAAAACTCAGACTGCTATAACCTTGTACATACAAGGACAACAGACTCTTTGGTGGCACTAGCTGTCCCAACAAATCCTTGTGCTCAAGATGTTGGCCAGCACTCCATTCCAGTGACAATTCTAAGAGATGCTCTTTGGTCAACAGATTTAGTCCCCGGGCTTCTTCAAGAGACCTGACATTTTCAAGGCAGGATATATGTAACTCGTTAACCTTTTTTTCACCCACGAGCTGATGCAGATTGCTGCGATCACTAGTACCATCAGCAATAACCTTGAAGAGTGGTAATGTTAGTGAATAATGCACAGAGATGTGGCCTGATCTATCAGTTCGTCGGAGCAACCACGCAGCCGTATAGACTTCAGCCTCTCTGGGATGCACTGGAGCCCCTCGCAAAGCATAAGATTCAATGTATGCAGCCTTTTGAGGTTACCGATACTTTCTGGTAGATACCTAAGTTGTTCATTTAAGCTTAGGTCCAGACTCTCCAGATTGGTAAGGCTACCAATGAAATCAAGATAACCGTCATTCTTTTCTACACCAAAAAGTCCACGAAGGCTGTCTCCTAAATTCAAAACCTTAAGACTGGTGAGGTTTCTCATAGCAACAGGTAGATCATCCTTCTCCAAATTCTCAGCCCTCTTATAGTTTGACATATCCAGATATTGTAAGCAGGTGAGGCCACTCAGAGCTCCCGGTAACCCTTTCACAATAGAGGAATTTTCCAAATTTAGATCCAGCAAATTATGGATCATCTTAAATGATTCCGAAAGTTTCCTGACACCACAATATGACATGTTTAAATACTCTAGATTAAGGAAGCTGCCTATAGCTTCTGGTAGCTGCGCAATATATTCACAAAATGATAAGTTCAAATATTGGAGTTGTATGAGGCCACACAAAGATTCAGGTAGGGCTTCAAGGCCAGGGCATTTGGATAACATGAGGTGCTGCAAGTTTGTGAGATTACCAATTGAGTCCGGCAGTTTTCTTATTCCAGAACAACCCGACATGTCAAGTTGCACCAAACATTTTAAATCACCGAATGATTCTGGAACTTTTGATATGCTAGAGCAACCTGACAAACCCAGATATTTCAAACACTCAGGGAGCTTGCCAATTGATTCTGGTAGTGCAGAAATGTCAGCAGATCCGTTCAGGTTTTAAGTATTGCAATTTTGATAGCTTGGTGATATAATCAGGGAGAACTTCATTTTGTATTCTTGGAACAACAAGAAACCTCAGCTGCTTCAAAAGCCCAATAGATGATGGTAATAGGATACTAGAGCATCCACTGAAATCCAAAATACGCAAGCATTTTGCAAATTTAAGTGACCCAGAAATAAGATACAGCTTGCCGCTATCTGAAAAATGAAGTGCTTTTATCTTTGGGGGCAAAATATTTGGTAACTTCTTTGTTTGGTCATATTTCGTAACTAATGCATAGCGGCAATATTTATGGCCATGTATACTATTGCTCTTTGATGTATCAAAGAAAATGATTAGCTCGTCACTCAAGGTTAAGCTTGCCAGGTCATGCACCAGGTCGTGCATGGTGTATAGTGTAATATGCTCTTGAGAAGAAGTCTGAAATGAAAGGTTCAGCAAACTTCATTAAATTTGTCAACTAATATCCACAAGTTAAAAAAATCAAATCCTCAGTGCACAAGTGTATAAACATAGAGAACAAGGTTTATCAGCATGTATCTACAGACTACAATATTTCATATCTTCAACATATAAAGATAGCAAATTCAAAATAATGATAACTGAAAGGAGGAAATATGAAATAATCTGTTAAGAAAAATAAAGACATCCAAATACAAGCTGAGGAAAGGAAGCTATTTTTGTTTGTGCACACTATGTGTTTATTTTAACTCAATGTAGGATGAACCTCTCTGAAATTTCTTAGATAATATGACAAATTTACCATAATTTGATTACAAATATATTCTAAAACATTTGGTTAATCAACTGTCAAGAATTGAGTTGTGAAAACTACTTGTACAAGTGCAAAAGCAAGTAGAAGAACCAATAATTAGCATTCAGCAGGGAAAAGTAGTGTTCGCAGTTACACAGACTTCAACGTACCGAGGGAAACTTCGAAACTTGAAGGAATGACATCCCTAAAAGTTGACTGATGTATTCCATCCCCTTCGATGGTTTGATAAAACCGAGAGCAATCCATTGATGAATCAAATCATCTTCTGTGATAATGTGGCCTTTTGGGAATATGGTACAATAAGAAAAGCATATCCTTAGCTGCGGTGCCATCCTTTCGTAACTCAACTTCAAGGATGAAAGTACATCATCGTTACCTTCAGAAGATTCATTCCAGACATTACTTTTGTTTATTTTGAGACACTCCAGGAAGGTCTTTCGATTGTAGCATGTATCCAATTGTTTGAGCTGCCAACGGCACACCTCTTCATTTCTTTGCAATATCTAATCCTATGGTCTCTAATTGTTCTTATCGTGTTTATGTTCAAACATACTAGATCTCTTTATTATTTCCCAGCATGTTTCATCCTTTAATGGCTGGAGTTTGTATCACTACGGAAACTGTGTCTTTGCCGCGTGCCCGTCTCTTTGCCGAGTGGCAAAGTTGGACACTCGGCAAAGACACTCTTTGCCGAGTGCCAGATGGCGCACTCGACAAAGATATCTTTGTCGAGTGTCTAGCTTTCGGCGAATTCAGCCACTCGGCAAAGAAAGCCAGACACTCGGCAAAGATAATCTTTGCCGAGTGCTCCTCACTCGGCAAAGAGGGGCACTCGACAAAGAGTCCCTGGGGTAAACGGCGTCCGTCGCCATCCCCTTTGCCAAGTGCCCTTCCGTCGGGCACTCGGCAAAGATAGCGTCTTCACCAAGTGCCTCGCTACACACTCGGCAAATATCCACGTGGCGTGGACTGGGCCCAGGCCGGCCCTCTTTGCTGACTGCCAGCGCTGGCACTCGGCAAAAACGGCTTCTTCGCCGAGTGCCGTGTCAAAGGCACCCGGCAAAGAGACTATTTGTCGAGTGCTAGCTTTGGCACTCGGCAAAGTATTCATTTTTTTGAATTTTATGTTTAAACTTTTTCTGTTGGCCAAGCATATTATTTGAAAGCATATATTTGAATTTGGGACCTTTTTATAATATTTTTCTATATTTTGTTCAATTATTTTATTTACTTGAATTTTTCCGCATAATCCAAATTTGAACTGCAGGTGCATGAAATAATAAAAGGTAGCCATTCGAAAAATGATATTCATGTTGGAGAGTGTATTTTGAGGCCGTGTCCACAAACTTACCCAAAAGTTTGAACGCATTGTCCATGAAATATGACCATCCACATACGGTAGAAGTGTTTTTTTAATTATATAAAATCCAAACGAAGTCCGAAAATCACAAAACCTGTTGAGGTATCATGTTATCGCATGTAGAGGTTATGATAAAAATTTAGGAATGTTTGGAGCAAGTTACGACGCTAGATGTCTAAAACCCAGACATCTCCGCATGTGGATGGTCATGTTCATGGACGAGGCGTTCAAACTTTTAGGTGAGTTTATGGACACGGCCTCAAAATTCACTCTCCAATATGAATACCATTTTTTGAATGGCTACATTTCATTATTTCATGCACCTGCAGTTCAAATTTACTTTTTTGAGAAAAAAGCAAGGAAACAAAATTAATTTAAAAAATATAGTAAAATATTATAAAAGGGTCCCAAATACGAACATGTGTTTAAATACAATATGCTTGGGCTACAGAAAAAGTTTGAACTCAAAATTTAAAAAAATTAAAAGTTTGCCGAGTGCCAAGACTAGCACTCGGCAAACAGGATCTTTGCCGAGTGCCTGTGACGTGGCACTCGGCAAAGAAGCTTTCTTTGACGAGTGCCCATCCTGGCACTCGGCAAAGGGCCATAATGTAAAAAGCCCAGCCAGCCCATCTCCCCCAAACCCTATCTCATCTATCCCCACGCCCCCAGCCCCCCGCCCCCACCGCACCCCACCCCGGCCACCGTGCCCCAGCCCCCGACCCCCACCGCACCGCCGCCGCCTCCGCGCCCACCGCACCGCCGCGCGCCCCCGCGTCCACCGCCGCTGCGACCCCACCCCCGACCCCCACCGAGCCACCACCGCCAGGGTGCCCCGCCGCGCGGCCGGATCCGCCGCGCCCCAGCCCGCTGCACGCACCACCGCGCCCCACTGCCGTGCCCCATCCCGTCGCCAGCACCACCGCTCCCCACCACCACCGGCACCACCGCGCACCACCACGTCCCTGCCCACCTGCCGAGGAAGGAGGAACAGGAGGAGGAAGGGAAGAAGGAGAAGGAGGAAGGGGAAGAGAAGAGGAGGAAGGGGAAGAAGAAGGAGAAGGAAGGGGAAGAGAAGAGGAAGAAGAAGGAGAAGAAGGAAAAGGAGGAAGAGGAGGAAAGGAAGAAGAAGGAGAAGAAGGAGAAGGAAAAGAGGAGCCTTGACCACCAGCCATGCCCCTTGCTGTTTTTCGTCCCCTTGTCGTTCGTCCACACTAACGTTGCCAGCCCTAACCGTTCGTCCCCGCCGTCGTCCCCTACCTCATCAGAGAAGAAGGTGACTCCGGCACCGCATTGGCCGACTCCACTGCCACCCAAGGTAAAAAGCATCCCCAACTGTTGGCCTTCGTGCCTTGTATGTCATTGACGACCTTCGTGTCTTATGTGGATATGTGGGCCTTCACGCCGGGTTTGTGGATTTGTGGCCTTCGTGCCGTATATGTGCTGTCGGCCATCGAGCCGGCTTATTTCTTGCAGGTTTTGGAAAGCTCCTCGTGGAGGGGAGGTTCTGCCAAAATTTTGTACTTGTAGTGTTGTTTTTCTTATTTTGCAGAGCAGGTCTTCATCGGCGCTGCGGGTCTACCGGCACCGCGTCGCCTCGCCACTGCACTGACTCACCACTACCCCGCTAGCCTGTCTCCACTGCAACCTTAGGTACAAATCACCTCCCTTCCTTACCCATTGTCGTACTTAGGTCACGTGACCCAGTTAGGCGTCTCCTGTTCGAAAGAGATACGGTCGGAGGTATGCAGGTCTTTGCATATCTGTGATCGTATCTGTTTCAGATTGTTCACATTTTTTGGATAGCCTGCGAATATGTAGATGAGTTAGCTTCCATGTTCTGCTCCCGTCTGAGTCAGAGTTTTGGCAGCACCTCCCCATTGTTCTTCGGATACATACTCTCCCTGCGGGGATGTGTATTGAGAGAACAGCGGGGAGGTGCTGCCAAAATTCTGACTCGGATGGGGGCAGAACATGGAAGCTAACCCATCTACACATCCACGGGTGGGATTAGGACCTATCCTTCACCTAATAGATGGTAGGAACGCAGTGTAGATGCAATTGCTAGTTTATTACTTGCTTACGCATGTGTATGACAGAGGATGGATAACCATGAGTGGATGTACACGGGCTACAGAACAAAGAGGAAGAGTGATGAATGGGTAGGGGGACCAATAATTTTCTGGAGCAAGCATTTGGTCTGGCTGCTAAAGGGTCGATTTGGATGCCGTGTCCCTATAGCCAGTGTAAGAACTCAAAAAGAAAAATAAAGAAAGATGTATACATAGATCTTTTTAAGCATGGATTTGTGGCAAACTATAAGAGGTGGATCTTCCATGGTGAAGGCGACCATATTAGAGAGGAGGTGAGAGCACGCCTCGAGGAGTATGATGGAGATGTCAGGATGGCCGACATGTTGGTAGACTATAACGAGGCACGTGGCAATGAATGATTGGTGGAGGAGGATCCAGAGGAAACCGCAAAGGCGTTCTATGAAATGATGTCTTTGGCATAGAAGCCCCTTCACGAGAAGACAACAATGTCGCAACTGGATGCCATTGGACACCTAATAGAGATGAAGTCGTGGTTGAGCTTGAGTCAAGACAGCTTTGTTTACATGTTGGCAGGTTTTGGCACAATGGTTCTGAAGGGTCACATGCTGCTGAAGAACACGTACAAGTGACAGAAGCTCCTTCCTGCACTTAAGATGCCGTATGAGTCAATCCATGCTTGTCTTAATGGGTGCGTCCTATTTAGGGGAGACCTTGAGGAAGCAACGCACTGTTTAAAGTGCAAAGCCTCTAGGTATGTGGAGATAGACAGTACTGATGGCAAGAAGAAATAGTCTAAGATCCCCGAGAAGGTCCTACAGTACCTTCCTGTCGTACCGAGGCTCCAACGGATGTACATGACAGAGGGGTCCACGAAACAGATGATATGGCACAAGGATGACAAAAGATACAGTGACAAGATGGTACACCCATCAGATGGTGACGCATGGAAGTACTTTGATAACTAGCATCCTAATAAAGCTATGGACGCTCGGAATGTACATGTAGCGATGGCAACAGATGGGTTCAACCCGTATGGAATGATGGTGGCCCCGTACACTTATTGGCCCGTGTTCATGATCCCTCTCAATCTTCCCCCCGGTGTCATGTTTGAACCCAAGAATGTGTTCTTGTCATTGATAATGCCTGAATACCCAGGAAACAATATGGGTGTGTTCATGCAGCCACCGTGGGATGAATTGCAACATGCTTGGGAAAAGGGGGTACTGACGTACGACCAAGCTACAAAGAAGAACTTCACAATGCATGTGTGTTACTAGTATTCAATGCATGACTTCCTGTCGTATGGCATATTCAGTGGGTGGTGTGTTCACGGGAAGTTGCCTTGCCCAGTATGCAAGGCATCTGTGATGTTCGCCTGGCTGAAGAAGGGTGGCAAGTTCTCTCCATTTGACAAACATCATGAATTCCTAGATGATGACCATGAGTTCAGACGAGACATCAAGCACTTCACAAAAGGTGTTCAAGTCACTGACCCCATTCCTCAGATTATGTGCGGTGCCCAGGTCCTTGCCTAGTTAGAGGCTCTCAAAATTGATGAAGACAATGGTGGTTTTAAGAAGTATGGCATGGAACACATGTGGACTCATATCTCAGGCTTGACTAGGCTCCCCTACTTCAAGGACCTTCTTCTTCCACACAACATCGATGTAATGCATATAGAAAAGAATGTCGCTGAGGCACTTTGGGGTACACTCATGGGCATAAAGGAAAAGTCAAACGACAACGTTAAGGCTAGACTAGACATAGAGGAGATCTACGATAGACCAATCCTAGTGATGAAGACCCCTGCGCTCAGCATGAATTGGAAAAGGGGCCTGGCCGATTACATCCTGAAAAGGGGCAATAGGAATGAAGTGCTGCAGTGGATCAAGATGTTAATGTTCCCTGATGGGTATGCGATGAATCTGAGTAGGGGAGTGAACCCTAAGACTATGAAAGTCTTAGGGATGAAGAGTCATGACTTCCACATATGGATTGAGTGACTCCTTCCTACAATGACCCATGGATACATCCCCAAGCCAGTGTGGCGCATTCTGGCAGAGTTGAGCTATTTCTTCTATAGCTTTGTGCCCAGGAGTTATCTCAGGAAGTGATTCGTGACCTGAAGCATGTTGCACCTCTGTTGATCTGCAAGTTGGAGATGATCTTTCCACCCAGCTTCTTTCTACTGATGCAGTATCTGATTTTGCACCTATCGCATGAGGCACGACTGGGGGGTCCTGTGCAGGCCCGTTGGTGCTATCAAATCAAGAGGTGTCTAAAGATTCTTCAAAAAAAGTATAGAAATAAAGCCAAAATTGAGGCTTCCATGGTAGAGGCATTCAGAGTGTAGGAGGTGTCAAACTTCACAATGGCGTACTATACTGAGAACCTTCCCAACGTGAACCCATCCCCTCATTACAATGATGATGAGAGTTCATCGACCCTAAGCCTTTTCCAAGGGCAACTTGGAAGAGGAAGCGTAGGTACCCCCAAGACATTGCAACAACATGAGTTTTAGACTATCACGCTCTATGTTTTGTTGAACCTTGAAGAAGTGGTTCCTTATCAAAAGTAAGTTCTCAATGAGCTAGTTACATACACAGTCAATATCCTTCACCTATCGGTCTGACCCCCTTTGTCTCTTTTTTCAGGGAGTTTATTAATGAACACTAGACAGGGAATAGGGCTCCTACCGACCAAGAAGAAGACTATCTTCTCAAAAATGCCATGCCCAATTTTATTTCCTAGTTCTGTATGAAGGTACCATCCAACTTACCTTGTTCCAACTTTGAGATTCCACTTTGCTCCAAGGAGCGAGTAATGTAATGATCTACCTGGGCTCACTTTGCAGGCATGCACAAATAGGGAAATGAGTGGTGAATTGAAACAGGTTGCACAGGGCTTCACCAGTAGGGTCAAGACATTCACCATTTATGATGTGAATGGCTATCGCTTTCACACGAGAAGCTACAAGGAGAGTTGGCCCACCCGAAAGACAACGTGCACAGGAGTTCATACGCCCGACACTGATGATCGTGACTATTATGGCATAGTTGAAGAAATATACGAGTTCCACTTTGAGGGCCCCAAAGATCTTAAACCAGTGGTATTCAAATGCCATTGGTTCGATCCTAATGATGCGAGAAGAGCCGATGATATTGGGCAAGTCAAAATTTGATAGGATTCCATCTATATTGGAGAAGATATCTATATTGTGGCTCAACAAGCTATGCAAGTTTATTACCTCTCATGGGTGTGCCAAAAAAAGGGGAGCTTAGGGGTTGGTACCTTCTGCACTTGATATCGTCGCGCGGTAAAGCTCCTGTCCCAAATGATGATGATTACAACTTTGACCCATCGGTAGATACCGGAGAGTTCTATCAACCTGAGGGGCAAGAAGGGCATTTGTCGATAGACATTCTTTCGCTGATGGGCATGGAAGTAGACATCAACATCGATGAGGATGAGGGTGAAGTGGTGCAAGATCTTAAGGACATAATGATGGTTGAGCGATGGAGGTGATGAGGACAATGGAGATGATGAGGACTTAGGTTTTGACAATATTGATAGTGATAATGACAATAGTGATAGTGATGATGTGGAGCCAACCACTGCCATTCATGGAGATAATTTCTAATTCATGTAATACTATATTGTTCTTATTATTACTTTGCAATTATGTTTTGTTCATTTTGCATCACTTTACAAGGACTTATCGATTATTTGTGCTAATTGGTTTAATCTTTGTCATTGCAGGCACAGGACAAAATGCTGGGTGGAAGTAGATGACCACGATGAACGGGGGTCAACTCACGCTACCTGAGGACCGGCCCCCAGGAGGAGGAGGTGGAGGAGCCACCATTGGTGGAGTCATCGACGAGGGCCCGCGAACATCGCCCATCGACGAGGCGGCTGTTTTCGACAGACGGCGATGACCTATAGATGGAGGACGAGGAGGAAGGGGCAACCAGGATGGGGGCGACCAGGACAGGGGCAACCAGGATCATGCACCTCCCTTCAGTGACACCAGGGGAGACAGCTTCCTCTGGTTCAAGCAAGGTCTATTGCGGGATCATGCGCCTCCCTTCAGCGCCGCTCGCACCAGACCAACATCCGGTGATTCGATCCGACGGTGAGAAGTAAGTAACCATTCATGTTTTCATGACTTATTCATATGACATGTTTAAAATTGAACTTCAGACTAACAATTCTTCTTAATGACTCATGCAGTAATTGGAACTGTGTGCACGGGGGCAGTTCACGGCATCCTAATGGCATGCTGGCCCTCTTGACTAAGAAGCAGTACCAACCACAGCACCAGCCTGGAAGTGGTGGGACTTTGCCAACGTTAGGGATGCAAACGAGGTCCCCATTGCGACCAAGATCAAGAGGGAGTTCTCGGTGAGTCTTCATCGCATCGCTTTGTCAATTCTATGCATTCGTTGGACGTTCTAGAAATAATGAAATGATACATGATATCTGTATGCAGGAGTGGTTCACATGCGAGCCGAGGCATGAGGCCAAGGCGTTGTTAGTGCAGGACAAGATTTGCATGGATCGACTCAAGGACATGTACTACGAGGTGCACCTCTAGGTCCTCATCACCTACTACGCTGACGTGCTTCGCCAGTCACTCAAGGAGATGATCCTCTACCCCGATAGCGACCTCCCCAAGGAGATCTACCTCCAGGTAAGTAGGAAACATTAATTCTAATTCCTTTCATAAAAAATAAGTAAAAACATTAATTCTGATTCATCTTCTGACATATCAAATGCACGTCGTTATGCAATTTCCTACTGATTGGTGCAAAATGCATATGGACTGCTGGGAGGCCATTGTGGACGAGTGGAGAAAGCTGGAGTCGTACGAGCAGTGCAGAGCTAAACGATGACATGCCAAGGTGAGGTCAGAGCCAGCACACCACCAAGGGAGTCGCCCCCTCGGAGGGTTCATGGACACATGGGTACGCTTCTGTTGATTTATTTATTTATTTATTCATTCTCATTACGTGTAATCATACTTGTGTTCTCCTCACAGTCCCAGTCGCATGGTAGGCAGGTGGTCAATGAGTTCACAGGCTACGCCCTGTCTCACAATGGCAAAGCGACAGATACGGACAACGTCTACAACTCGGCGGAGGGGGCTGACTCGTACACCAACCCGAACGCCTACAAGAAGATGGTCCAGTACACCAAGGGTGCTCGCAAGCGCCATGGTGAAACCTTCGATCCTGCCACCCAGCCCCTGGATACAAACATCCTGATGAGGACGGGAGGAGAGAAGCAGCATGGCCGGTACTTTATTGCCCACAGTGCAATCGACCCGGCCACCGTTCCCACCCTTCGTCAGGTTCGTCGATCAAACAACATGACCTCCTCTGACGTCCCCATACGACCTCAGTAGCTGAGCTCCACGCAAATGTTGGCAGCGGTTCAGGTAACTATAGCTTCAATCGTCGTTCATTGGTTTTACATATGTACCTTTCCTTTTGCATTGTTTATACATCACATGTGTAATATTGCAGTCCGAGCTGGCCGAGTTGCGGGCCGTGCAGCAGGCTGCGCAGGAGGCCCATTGTAGGAGCTGGCAGCCCAACAGGAGGCCCATCGGCAGGAGATGGCATGCCAGATGGAGGCTGCCAGGCAGCACTCGCAGTGTCAGATGCAGGACTTTGCCGGCTTATTTCAGAACCTTCACATCCCTGGTGTTGTCTTGCCTCCATTGCCTGCCTCGATGTTCGCTCCACCCCCTCCTCTTGGCCCTATAGGTTCTCCAGTGAGTATATATGTTTGTCTATTATTTTGCCTTGTGCGACCATCCCGCAGGTACTAATGAGATCGCTTCTCCTTTGTGCAGGCATAGTTGGCGGGTTTGAATCCGACTCCTCCAGATGGCCCTTCTCCGGGCCAGGTGGCGCTCCTCCTCCACCTCCGCAACACGGGTGGTCTCCGTGGTCAGGTGGCGCAACTCCTCAGCCTCAGCAGCACAGGTGGTTAGGTGGCGCTCCTCAGCCTCAGCAGGTCAGGGCCTGGACGTACTCCTCGGCGTCGCTTGCCTCGGTGCCGCAGGGGTGGCCGGTGTGGCAAGGTGGGGGCTCTTCACACTCTCGGGGCCATTGGGACGCTGAGTCATTTTAGGTACCTCTCGTTTAGCTTGTGATGGACTTTGTGATGGATGTTAGACATGATGAACTTGTTATGTATGTTAGACTTGTATGTAGATGGATTTGTTATGGCATGTAGGCTCTCGGATTTGTTATGGCATGTGATACATTTGTGGATTTGTGTTATATATATATGTGTATATATGTGATTTGCCTGCTATGATATATATGGAAAAACAAAAAAAGAAATAAAAATTTTCTAGCTTTGCCGAGTGCCGGCGCAGGCACTCGGCAAAGACTGGTTTTTTAAAAAAGGAAAAACTCTTTGCCAAGTGCCGGCCTTGGCACTCAGCAAAGACTTTTTGAATAAAAAAATAAAATATCTTTGCCGAGTGCCATGTCAACACTCGGCAAAGAAGCCGCCAGATGACGGTGGCCGCTTCCTTTGCCGAGTGGTGGTTTGGCACTCGGCAAAGTCTTTGCCGAGTGCCCGTCATGTGGTTGTCGGCAAAGAGGTCTTTGCCGAGGCATTCTTTGCCGACAGCTCTTTGCCGATTGCCAATGTGGAAAACACTCGGCAAAGCCTTCCCTGAGTGCCTAGCAGGCTTTGTCAAGTGCTTTCGACACTCGGTAAAGCCGATGGATCTGGTAGTGTATGGTTTAATAGTAGAAACTTTGCTTGCATTGTCTTGCTTGCAAGTGGTTACTATAACATCTATCATACTGCCCTTCTTGCCCACATGAAGCATACTTCTCAGTTTCCTCAACTCAGTCTCCTTTTCCTCCCATAAGTCGTCCAATACAATCAAGATCTTCTTGCCTGGGAGCAGGTTATCAAGGCATTGATTTATCACATGCAGTGTATCCCTATTCTGCTGACCTGCTTCTATTGGTAGTTGAGAAATTATAGAGCTTCCTATTTTCTTTAAACTAAAATCCTGGGACACATACCATATAGTAGGATCATACCTCTTCTTGAATTGAACATCATTGTAAAGTAGTTGTGCCAAAGTGGTCTTTCCCATACCATCAAAACCATAAATAGCAACAATCACCGTCCCGTCATTGTTACCTGCGGACAACAGGTTTATGATTTCCTGCTTTTCACCACACCTCCCTATAGGTTGTTCATCCAAAAGTGCTGATGTTTCACGGCAATCATTATGCTTGTTGATGCAAAAATCTATCTGCAAACACACCGGGCTAATACCCAAATTCGATATCCGAAGCGTGCCAGTCGATTTGACCTGTTAATCAACAAGGAAGATAACTTGAACAAAAAACTGAACGAGATGACAGCGATGCGCTCAGACGTCAAGGCTCAGATTGCTCAGAAAGCAGAACTCGCAAGGTCACCGGAGATCAAGTTGATGCAGCCCACCGATTCTTGAAAGAACTCGTTAAAAAAAAGAAAGTACTTGACGAAGTCATCGAAAAGTAAAGTGCTGGTAAAGGTAAATTACGATAAAAAGTAGATTGGTTTATTGATGCTTAGATCTTCTTTACAATACCCCTCGGCACATATTTATATCCTGAGATACGAGGAGTCCTAACCAGACACGATAAACCTAAATATAGGAATAAAACTGACTTATTTCCTATGCGGACTCTATTTCTAAAGAAATGACTCATACAAGAATCATACTCAGGATAAACTACGAAAATACTCAGCATAAACGCCAATTTCCTTATTTTCTCCAGCTACGACAAAATCTTCCATCAGCTAGCTCCATCGGCAGCAACCCTGATATCCTGACCTCCATCGGCAACCCTCTATCGGTAATGCCTAGAAGGATCTTTGACCAAGCAGCATTATTTTGATCCATATTGACACGTGTTGAGAAACGGTGTCAATAGATGCCGATCTTCTGTTCATTTCCATCACGATGAAGTTATCTTTCCATCGGCATACTCCCTGGTATCGGCATCAATATCCTAATCTCCGGTTTGTCTCATCGGCAACAGCTTTTCGACTTCATCGGCAGCAATCCTCTAACTCCCTGCCGGTCTCATCAGTAACAACTCTTCAGCCTTATTGGCAATGACTCAGACCAATCCACCCTTCATTGGCAACCACTCATCGGTAACATCTCCTTATCCTAATCGGCAACATCCACCTGCCTCCATCGGCAACAGCCTCTATCAGCCATACTCTGAAGTAGTGCAGATTCAAAATAATAACCGCTTCCTTGCCGATTGGCACATCTCTCAGTACATTGACATGTGTTGAAAAACGGTGTCAACACATGCCTCCCAATTTCGGAGCATAAAATATCTTGTACGCCAAAATTTACTCCGAGCCATGATTACCTCCTGTCAAATCGTTTGCACGATTTCCCCGATTATCGCGCGTATAGTTACCATATCCACCCGAACCCTTCCGATTAATACGCCAGCAGCCAAGAAATAAGACCAGAATACCCCTGCACTTGCTTGACCCATAAATACTCCCTTCATTGAAGCCTATCAACACATGAACTCCAGCCTCCATTCTCTCTCTAGCGGCGCTTCTGACAAACTCGGCGTCGATTTCATTCGGCAGCGTTCTTCTCCGACGGTGACTTCAGCTTCATCCATCTTTCAGTGGTGTTTTCAATTG
The DNA here is from genome assembly GCA_023333625.1 of Bothriochloa decipiens. Taxonomy (NCBI): domain Eukaryota; kingdom Viridiplantae; phylum Streptophyta; class Magnoliopsida; order Poales; family Poaceae; genus Bothriochloa; species Bothriochloa decipiens. The sequence goes on along the minus strand of CM041636.1, from coordinate 3,632,297 downwards.
CTTCACCACCATTGAAATGGTGATCAACTTCAATGTTTCCGCTGTCAGTTTTCTCTTTCACTTTTCTGCAGTTTTCTCATCTGTTCTTATCTCCTACATAATTCATGATTTTTATTTATTTTTCTTATTTTTCCCTTCTTCCCTTGATCTTCTGAACCTAGGAACTTTGCAACAAACTTATTATCCCCACAGATCAACTGCATTTTCAGTGCTTAGGCCCAATGGGAGACCCAGATCCAACTGATATTATCAACGCAGAAACCAATCGCATCCCATTCAGAGCTCAAAACTTCAATTTGGACCTTTGGTCAAACACCTTCCGTTCCTGGCCCAAAATTACCAAGGGGTGGAAGGACTGGTTCCTGAGGGTTGCTAGATCAATGGAGGTTTACTGGGCAGAGCGTAGATTAGATCAATGTATTAGGTTATCCATTACCGATATGGAAAAGAACAAATCAATGCTGATTGCGGCATCTTATTTTTGGTCCGATACTATGAATTCTTTCGTATTCAAACATGGACCGGCTACTCCAACTCTTGCTGATGTATTCATGCTCACTGGCCTAGATATCTCAACTTCCAATGACAATATCCTCTTCCAGAGAAAACCTGAGCACAGATTGACCACCCGGAACATCGGCGGCTGGACTGGGTACATTAAGGAGTATAAGAAAACTGGATCGGTCAACCAGAGGGAGCACTCAGCCTTTCTGAATATGTGGCTGGAAAAATTCATCTTTTGCGGTAGAATAGTTGGACCAACCAATATGCATCTACCTGCAGCGGAATTATTAGCCAACGATGCAAGATTTCCTCTTGGCCAATACCTCCTTGGCTCAGTCTACCACCTTCTTCATCAAGTGTCGCAGAAGCTATTACAGGACGAGCCCATCAGCCATTTGGGAGGCCCTTGGTGGTTCATTAACATGTGGCTAAACGCTCACATGCACAAGTGTCTTCAATTTGATCTATTTGCTCAGCAATTTCCCCGAGATCTCCCTAAAGATTATCAACTTGGAGAAAATGAATCGGCAACACGCCCACCCCTCAACTTTGGAGAAGCAATAATAGTACTACTAGGGACAGAGGCAACCAAAGCTCAAGTCGGTAACTTCTTTCAGAGATTCTACACTAGCATCCCCCTTGAGCTCCGAGCCTGGGTGCCTTATACCGACGAAGAAACAAGATTCCCCCTGCTTTTCAATTTTGCCGATGACGCTCTGAATAAAGACGTTGAAATCCTCAAGGCAATAATCACTCCCCATGCAATCCCAGTCAACATGTTTGGTAGCGGGAAGAACATCAACACCACATATGAATTCTATTATCCATCGGCAGCAGCAAGGCAGCTAGCTTTTGGGCAACTACCTATCAAACTCTGTTATGCTAATGTGATCAAGCCAAGAGAAACCATTACCAGTAACATGGATTGGGGCAAGATAATCACTCTTCCTCCTGATGCCGATACCTCTAATGTTGACCTAACCGATTGGGCACCGGCTTCCTTCGTCATCGAATCCTTCAAATCATGGTGGCAAGAATAGAAAGAGCAGCTATTCTTCACATCTCCTCACTTCTACTAGAATCTCATTGACCCCGACCACGTCATACCTGCTGATGTAGTAAGTCTGACTATCTACACTTCTTCTAACTTTCCTTTAGTCTATCGGCAACCAACTCCTTTTCAGCAGGTTGATGACCCAATTCCCACACTGAGCAAGAGTGGCAAAGTCATAAAGCTGCGGCCAATATCCCCAATATCCATAATCGGCCACAAAGCTCCTTCATTAGACGCTCTGATGTGCCGCGGTTGTTTCAAGAAGAGCTCCTCCAAATCAAAATCGATCAAAAGTATGGCTGCTCTATCGGACACAGCTGCTCCCTCAGCACGGATATCCTAGGTAACTATCTTATTTTCTTCTGTGTGTGCCAATTGCTGTAATATACTAATCTCATATTTTAGGGTACACGTTCTACATTTGTCGAATCTTCATTGGCAACTCACCCTTCATCTCCACCTGCTGCACCTTCATCGTCGCACTTCATTGTCCTCGATGATTCTCTAGAGGTACCTCTCAAATTAAACTCTGACCATCGTATCGGCACTTTTACTCATCCACTTCTCTTGCAATATCAGGTGGTCATATCGGCAACTGCCCCAAGTGTGCAGACATCTCAACCATCTATTGCCGATGCCCCCCAGCCATCTGGAGTTGACGTTTCTCAGCACAAGCGTAAGGCTTCATCGAATGACGAATCTCAATCAAAACAGGCGATGCTTACACCAGCCCAAGTCGCATCATTAGCATCCTCGCCTTGCCAGACATCGCCCGATGCTCCTACACAGGCTTCCTTATCGGCAACTGTTCTTCAATCGGCAGTTGTACCTCAGGTTGCTTCTTCCAGCCAAAGGCAAGAAATTGCTTTAAAACAAGTAAGTCAATTCCTTAGTTAATCTTCGACACTCATATTCTTTAACTAACAGCTTTTCCCTTTCAGGAGCAAGATTCCCCCGATAGCTTATTCTATTTCTCTATGTGTGGAGTCATCCCTGATGATGAAGAGAACGGAGAAAGCTCTGTTCCAGCCTTTGAAGCCATATTATCTGAAATCAAATCTAGGCTGGAGACATTGCTATCCTTGCTGCAACAGGAAACTTCTCAGTTAATCCAGGATTCTGACTCCACCAGAGCAACTTTCAAGGCAATCCGAGGCCAGATCCCTGCCGATGTTGAAGAGACACTCTTCCAAGCCGCATATCTAGAGAGTCGGCAACTTCAGTATCAGAAAGCTACTCAACGTATCGCCGACATTGCTACTCAAGAAAAACTCTAGGAGGAGATGATGAAGCATAAACAATTTGCTGATGAGAAACATAAAGACATCGGTAAATTAGAAGCTTCTCGTGCGGAACTGGGAAAGGAGATCTCTCAGCTATCTGCAAAAAGAGAAGCTTTGTTAGCGGAGCTAAAAAAGGTTGAAGAAGCCCTGGATACAGCCAATCAAGAGAAAGCCCAAATGCATAAGGCTATCAAGATCCTCCAGCAGGAAAGGGACAACCAAGCCCTCAAGACACTGGCTCTTAAGAAGAAGATCAAGCCAGTAGAAGGCAATGCCGATGAAGATGTAAGGACAATAGAGGAAGCCAACCAGATTCGCCTACGTGCGATATCCGCTATTCACTCACTGCTGAACTTGTAAACTTCTTTCCATCGGCAAAGTAGTGCATCGGCAATCTGTAAAACCTCTTATTCAATGTAACGCCGATACACTCTTACTGAACCAGTATTATATCTGTTTCTTCATGCATCCATCCAAATACTAGGATAATATTTCTTTAGATATTTACCATTTAATGCTCTTGGAAATACTTCTCCTTCAAGAGTATCTAGTATATAAGCATTACTAGGAACAGACCGATTTACTTGATAATGACCTTCCCAATTAGGAGACCACTTGCCGAACTTCGCGCTCTTAGTCCCAATCGGTAAAATCAGTTTCCAGACTAGATCGCCATTAACAAATTCCTTCACCTTTGCCTTCTTGTCATACCACCTAGCAACTCTTTTCTTATTCTCTTCAATGCTGATTAAAGCCTTTAGCCGATGACCTGCCAAATCTTCCAACTCATCTTTCATGAGTGTATTGTAATCATCGCCCGTTAGTTGATCTTGATAAAATATCCGCCTCGAGCCGGTCTTAATTTCCCAAGGAAAAACTACATCATGTCCATATACCAACTGATAAGGCGATACTTTAGTAGCACCATGGCATGCCATTCGATACGACCATAAAGCTTCGTTCAAAACCGTGCGCCACCTCCTGGGGTTTTCCTTAATCTTGCGCTTAATGAGTTTAATAATCCCTTTATTAGATGCTTCGGCCTGACCATTAGCTTGAGCATAATAAGGAGAAGAGTTTAAGACCTTAATCCCCATTTCATCGGCAAATCCATCAAACTTTCCTGAAGTGAACATGGTCCATTGATCGGTTGTAATAGTCTGAGGAATACCGAACCGATACACAATATGTTCCTTCACAAAATCAATCATGTTTGCCAATGTCACATTCTTCAAAGGAACCGCTTCAACCCACTTTGTAAAGTAATTGGTGGCAATGAGTATGAATTTATGCCCTTTGCTTGATGGTGGATGAATCTGACCGATGAGATCAATAGCCCATCCTCGAAACGGCCACGGCTTAATTATAGGATTCATTGTCGATGCAGGTGCCCTTTGGATGTTGCTGAATTTCTGACACTCTTGACACCCTTTAAAATACTTGAAACAATCCTCAAGTATTGTTGGCCAGTAATATCCATTCTGCCTAATCATCCATTTTATCTTGAAAGCCAACTGATGTGCCCCACATACTCCTTCATGAATTTCGCCCATTAAACTCTTTGACTCTTCCTCGCCAAGACATCTGAGCAAAACTCCATCCATTGTCCGATAATATAATTTATCATCAAGGAGCACATACTTAGTAGCTTGAAACCTTACATGTCTTTCGACCTTCCTAGATGGATCCTTCAGGTAACCGGTAATCTCCTTCATCCAGTCATCGGCATCAGCTGCCGATGTCAACACTTCCTAGATCGGTTGATACCCCGAAGCATGTTGTGCTAACCGATTAGCCTCTTCATTATGCAATCTGGAGATATGCTCAAGACGGAAATCCTTAAACTCCTTCAGTAATTGTTGACACTTTTCATAATACAAAATTAAAACCTCACTTCGACATTCATATGCCCCAGCTAATTGATTAATAACTAGCATTGAATCACCAAAGATCTCAACAGTATCGGCACGGACCTCCCTGAGTAACTCTAATCCCTTCAACACAGCTTAATACTCAACCTGATTGTTTGTCAATATAGTGGCAACCGGCAATGAAAATTCGTATTTCTTCCCTTGAGGTGATATCAACACAATGCCAATACCTACTCCTCCACATGTAGAACCATCAAAGAAAAATGTCCAGGGAGCAATTTCTAAATAATTCACCATGCCGCAATGCTGAGTAACAAAATCGGCCATCACTTGCCCCTTGACTGATTTAGCCGATTCATAACGTAGATCAAACTCTGATAATGCTAAAATCCACTTGCCAATTCTTTCACTTAGAATTGGCATTGACAGCATATATTTGACCACATTGTCTTTGCATATAACAGTGCATTCGGCCGTTAATAGATAATGTCTTAATTTAACACAGGAGAAATATAAGCATAAGCATAACTTTTCAATGGCCGAATACCTAGCCTCAGCACCTACTAACCTTCTGCTAAGATAATAGATTACATGTTCTTTCCCTTCAAATTCTTGGATTAAAGCTGATCCAATGACTTCATCATCACCCGACAGATACAACCTGAAGGGTTCTCCGTGTTGAGGTGGAACCAACACTGGAGGATTCACCAAATACTTCTTAATTTCTTCTCCCCACATGAATCCCTGATCGGCCTTCAGCTTCAACAACGGACTGAAAGCTTTGATTCTTCCTGATAAATTAGATATGAATTTTCGAATAAAATTAATCTTGCCGATCAGAGATTGTAGTTCAGTTTTATCGGTAGGAGCAACCACTTTATTGATGGCATAAATGGACTTCCTGCTAATCTCAATACCCCTCTGATGGACCATGAAGCCTAAGAATTGTCCTGCCGATACACCAAATGCACACTTGTTGGGATTCATTTTCAACCCATGTTTCCTTGTGCACTCCAATATCTTTCACAAGTCAGCCAGATGATTTCTGAAGTCTCCAGACTTAACCACCACATCATCTATATAAATTTCAACCAACGTGCCAATGTACTCATGAACAATATAATTCATAGGCCTCTGATAAGTAGCACCGGCATTTTTCAAACCAAAAGTCATGACTATCCATTCAAATAGCCCCACATGACCTGGACATCTGAAGGCAGTCTTGGAGATATCTTCTTCGGCCATAAAAATTTGATTATAACCGGCATTCCCATCCATGAAGCTAATAATCTGATGTCCAGCAGCGGCATCAATTAACAAATCGGCAACAGGCATCGGGTAGCCGTCCATCGGTGTAGCTTTGTTAAGATTCCTGAAATCAATACACACATGAAGTTTCCTATTTTTCTTGTAGACATGAACCACATTAGAAATCCATTTAGCATATCAGCATTGTCGAATGAACCTTGCTTCAATCAATCTTGTTATTTCGACCTTAATATCAGGCAGCACTTTTAGATTACATCGGCGTGCTGGCTGCTGATGTGGCCAAAATCCTTGCTTGATAGGTAACCGATGCTCAACAATTGATCGATCTAACCCAGGCATCTCTGTATAATCCCAAGCAAAACAATCCTTATATTCTTTCAACAAAGCAATCAATTGTTCTCTGCTCTGGAGATCTAACTTAGCACTAACAAAAGTTGGCCTAGGCCTATCACCATCACCAATGTCTACTTCTATTAAGTCGTCAGCCGATGTAAACCCATGGCCCAGTTTTCCATCATCGGCAAACCTATCCATTACAACTCATCTTCAGAGCCGACTGCTTGAATCGGTGACAGCTCATAATTGGCAATTCTAAGAAATTCTGAATCCCATGCTTCTCCCGATATGCACTTGGACTGCTCGTAAGTTTCTGATTCAGCCGATGCAATTATATAAGATGAATCACCAGGAACCACCTCAACTTTGTCTTCAACCCACTGCACGAGGCATTGGTGCATCGTAGAAGGAATGCAACAATTAGCATGAATCCAATCTCTTCCTAAGAGCAGGTTATAAGCACCTTTGCCGCTGATGACAAAGAATGTGGTCGGCAATGTCTTGCTGCCGATGGTTAGCTCAGTGCACAACGCTCCCTTAACTGGTGATATGTTGCCTTCAAAGTCTTTAAGCTTCATATCCATTTTGGCCAGATCTTGATCTCCTTTCCCAAGCCTTTGAAATATAACATATGGCATGATGTTAATTGCAGCTCCTCCATCTACGAGTATCTTTGATACTGGTTGCCCATCAACCCTGCCTTTGACAAATAAAGCTTTAAGATGCTGTCTTTCATTATCGGTAGGCTTCTCAAAAATGGCCATCATCAGATCCAGTGTTAATTGAGCTACTTGTTCGGAAGGAACAACTTCCTCTTCATCATTGGTGAGTGCTAAGAATTCCATCGGCAACATGAAAACCATGTTGATATCTGCCGATGGGCCTTCATCTTTGCGCTTTGGTTGCCACAATTGAGATTTCACCCCATGGGAGTTTTCTTCCTTGCGTAGTCCTTCTTTTTGTTCATGTTGCACCCTCCTCTTCTGAGTTTTTGTTAAACCCTCAGAGCATCACTGAGGAAGCTTTGTCTTCCAAACGGGCCGATAAAGTTTCATATTGAAATCTGGGCATTTTATGTTGGGAGCTCGGCAGAGTACTGCTTCATCGGGAACCCTTACATTGGCCATCTCCTCGAGCTCCCCTTGATTGATCGGAAAGCAGTGTTCATGCCTGCACAGCCTTTCATGTACACTGGTTCTGCCCCCTAGCCAATCATGCACTGATGTTCTTTCTCTGATCGGCTCATCGACGCGCCATCTCTGATTACCATGGTATGATTTTCTTCGTGTTCGATTGGCCTGATCATAACCATTACACTCTGGGTAGCTATCAACAGTAGGCAATTTAATGCCTTCTTCCCAGCAATAGATGAAGAATGGGCATCTCCAATGATCTTCATGCCGATGCCATTCTTTCCGACGCAACTCCTCCTGTCGCTGTCGATGGCGATCACCTGAAACTCTATATGGAGCATGCCTAAGAGGCCTTCTGGAACTATTGCTTTTTTCAACTACTCTTTTTCCCCTTAAATCATTGGCAGTTACTTGATTTCTAGGATCCACTGATGCGCTCTTCTTAGCATTTGCCGATGTCAATACTCTGGTTTTGCTCACGTCATCCACCATGTTTGCTGGGAAAGGGTGCTGGTCAATCTTCATTAGCTTTTGAGCTTTAGAATTATCGAACTTAATCCTCTCAGACTCAATAGCCGATTACAACCGCTGTCTGAATACTTTGCAATCATTGGTACTGTGCGAAGTTGCATTATGAAATTTGCAGTACCTCATCTTCTTTAGCTCTTCTGCCGATGGGATCACATGATTAGGTGACAGCTTGATTTGGCCCTCTTGAAGCAGTAGATCAAATATCTTATCGGCCTTCGTGATGTCAAACATGAATTTCTCTGGCTCCTTTTGACCAAAAGGACAAAACATTGGCTTCTTACCCTTCACCCACTCAGCCAGGCCGATAGTTGGTTCTTCATCTGAATCTGATTCCTCTGCTTCTTCTACAAAGGACACCTTTTTACTCCAAGTCTTCTTGGGTTCTGGAGCTCGAGCACCTTGATCAGAAATTCTCTGCATAATATGGCTTAAACTTTCAAACTCCTGAGAATCATACTTGTCCCTGAGGTGCAGCAACAGACCCTGAAAAGCCAAACCAGCCAACTAGCGATCATCAAGCACTAAACTGTAGCACCTGTTTTTCATATCTTGTACCCTTTGCACAAAGCTCTCCACCGATTTGTCACTTCGCTACCTCAATTTCACCAAATCGGTAAGCTTTTTCTCATGGACACCAACAAAGAAGTACTTGTGGAACTGCCTCTCCAAATCTGCCCAAGAATGAATAGAACTCGGCGGTAATGAGATAAACCATGTAAATGCCGATCCAGACAAAGAGGATGAGAATAAACGGACTCTCAATTCATCCCTATTAGCTGCTTCCCCGCACTGGATGATGAAACGATTGATATGCTCCAAGGTCGATGTATCATCCTGTCCAGAGAACTTAGTAAAATCTGACACCTTGTACCAATTTGGAAAAGGAATTGAATCATACACTGGAGGGTATGGAGTGCAATAAGAATAAGTATTAATCTTGGGCTGAATCCCAAATTGCTCTTTCATTACTTCCACAATCTTATTGGCCCAAAACACATCCTGATCTTGCCAATGCACTAGCTGAATCTCTGCTGGAGGTGCTGGCTGATATGCTTCTACGTATCCCTGTGGTACTCGGGTTGGAGGAATTGGCATATTCACAGCATCAGTCTGCGGAGCAAAGCTCATCGGCTGTCTTGCCGATGTTTGATCCTGAAAAGCTGTTTGAGGAAAATACTGCTGAGTCCCCATCACCTGGTAGCTTGGCTGAATAGCATGTTGCTGAACTGGCGCTTGCCCTGACCAATTATGATTATAACTCATCGGCATCTGACTTGCCGATGGCTGATAGCTTGCCAACAATTGATGCTCTTGTATGATTGGATGATAACCAGCATAATTGCTTTGATTTGCAGGTAACCCAGATTGAGATACAAATGACACTATGGGATGTCCTGCAGTAGAAACCTTCTGTTGCACTGGTGGGGTACTTGCCAATGGATTCGCATAAGATATCTGTTGAGGAGGTGCGTGGAATCCCATTGACAATGGCTGTATAGTAGGAGGTGTAGTAGAATAATGTGATACCTGGGTCATCGGCCAGACCGGAGTAGCCGATACCATAGGACTTTTCCCTGCTACATCATGCACCTGAGGCAGTCCAGAATTGGCAGTAGATGGACTTGGAGGCATCTCATATCCCCACCAATTAGCAGCAACCTGGCTGTGTTGAACCGAAGGACCTGACATTGCCGATGCCGATAGATCTGTACCCAAATGAGTGATCTGTCTTTCCTGAAGTACGGAATCTGATCTTACTGGCATGGCTTCAATGCTAGGCAGTCCTGTTAAAGTTGGAGGAGAAGGAGCTTCTATACTCTCAATGACTGGAATTGCCGATGGAGTACTGACAGATGTCGATCCCGGCTGATGATATGCCGGCCCGACATAACCTGGTGCTTGTCCTTCTCTTAATGTTTGCACAACAGCATTGTAAACAGTATTGGACAGCATGGTGGAGTGGTTGATCAAAGCATGATTCAATGCAGAATTAACAATCTCCTGTAATTTACCAGGATTGGAGTCAAAGGTTACCTGCCGAGGCAACGGCAGATCTTGCTTCTGGATTACTTCTCCACCCCTATTCTTGCTGAAGGACTTCAAGCAGAGCTACCTGTAATCCTCCGTGGCTTTTTCCATGGCTAGCTTCTGATCTTCCTTGAGATCCGACTCTAATATCTCGATGATGTTCTCTGGATTGATATCAGCAGGATTCTTTATGATGGATCTGTTGACTTTGTCCCACTAGGCGTGCCAAAAGATGTGTTGATGCAAAGATCTATCTGCAAACACAACGGGCTAATACCCAAATTCGATATCCGAAGCGTGCCAGTCAATTTGACCTGTTAATCGACAAGGAAGATAACTTGAACAAAAAACTAAACGAGACGACAGCGATGCATCTGGACGTCAAGGCTCAGATTGCTCGAAAAGCGGAACTCACAAGGTCGCCGGAGATCAAGTTGATGCAGCCCACCGATTCTTGAAAGAACTCGTTAAAAAAAGAAAGTACTTGACGAAGTCTTCGAAAAGTAAAGTGCTGGTAAAGGTAAAATACGATAAAAAGTAGATTGGTTTATTGATGCTTAGATCTTCTTTACAATACCCCTCGGCACATATTTATATCCTGAGATACGAGGAGTCCTAACCAGACACGATAAACCTAAATATAGGAATAAAACTGACTTATTTTCTATGCGGGCTCTATTTCTAAAGAAACGACTCATACAAGAATCATACTCAGGATAAACTACGAAAATACTCAGCATAAACGCCAATTTCCTTATTTGCTCCTGCTACGATGAAATCTTCCATCAGCTAGCTCCATCTGCAGCAACCCTGATATCCTGACCTCCATCGGCAACCCTCTATCAGCAATGCCTAAAAGGATCTTTGACCAAGTGGCATTATTTTGATCCATATTGACACGTGTCGAGAAACGGTGTCAACAGATGCCGATCTTTCGTTCATTTCCGTCATGATGAAGTTATCTTTCCATCGGCATACTCCCTTGTATCGGCATCAATCTCCTAATCTCCGGTTTGTCTCATCGGCAATAGCTTTTCGGCGTCATCGGCAGCAATCCTCTAACTCCCTGCCGGTCTCATCAGTAACAACTCTTCAGCCTTATTGACAACGACTCAGACCAATCCACCCTTCATTGGCAACCACTCATCGGTAACATCTCCTTATCCTCATCGGCAACATCCTCCTGCCTCCATCGGCAATAGCCTCTATCAGCCATACTATGAAGTAGTGCAGATTCAAAATAATAACCGCTTCCTTGCCGATCGGCACATCTCTCAGTACATTGACACGTGTCGAAAAACGGTGTCAACAATGCTGCTCCGCAAAAATGCCATTGGCACTTGGTGTGAAATTAAAATTCCAAAATTGGTTGTTGCTTTTCCTCAATTCTTCTCTCATACCCTTCATCCTATTAGCCATGGCACTATTCTTTTGTGCAATTGGTAGACACAAGAGAATTCTTGGCATCTACAAGAATTTTAATGTTTTCTCAGTTGGTAGCTACACTCAGCTAAGACACATCAAATCATATAAACTTACATGGAAATAAAACCTGCTCTCTTACATAAAAAGGATCTAGCTATAGATATCAAAATTAATTATTAAAGGGCCTCCATACAAAATAGTATGACTTTAATAAATCTAAAACCATCCAATGTTGTCTTGCATCGTTATCAAAAAAATGTTGTCTTGCATCATTTTTTTTCTTGAATATACAAAATGTTCTGTATCATTCTATTTAAGAAGAAGAGTTTAAACAAACATACATATACAACACGCTTCTACCAAGCACCGAAGGAGGTCGACCTAACATAGCTGTAGCTAGACCATCCTAGATAGGTAACTTTTGTTTCGATGTTACATAACAGGAAACAAGTATGACCAATGCAGCAGTGCCACCTAGGAGGTGGCATTGCGCTTGGATGGGTCATTTCCAACAGCCAGGAAGAGCAACACATCCATCGCCTTAGCCTCTGACGTAGTTAGGTTACTGTCGAAGAGCCTATCATAGGCCTCCATCGTCGATGTTGATTGCTCTTATGGACCAGCCTATATGCTGCATGATCAGCATCTCACCTCGCTTGGAAGCAGGTACTCAGGATAGGCTCTAAGCTACCAACTGCTTACTCCCATGGCATCACAGGCTCAGGAAACGGCTGCTTGGGAGGCTCACAAATCAGCGGAGAGTCCTGCTTGTGCAACACCTTCATGGTGAAGTTGTTAAGGCGATGCTCGAAGAAGGAGTCATCATCAACAGACCCGGATAAGCAGCTAGATGTAAGCGGAACCAGCCTTGAGGAGATGAGATGTTACAAATGGTATCAAAGCTGACCCTTGTGGTTTCACAGGCGGGTGTGTCAGTTGCGCAGGCATGGTGCGCATGACTGCCGTGGACCCGGAGTGGTCATGCGGCATGGCACATGCGCTGGCACTGGACACACAGACATGGCCAAGAGGGGATGTTCCTGGCCTTGGATTGATCAACAATGACGTCAATCTCTTAAGGGGGTGAGGATGTTACACCTCGGCCTAGGTTTTAATAGGATTAATAAGATACTCATACTAACAAGTTACAACTTTTTTCGAAAGCCTATCACTAAAGAACTCTATGGTTAAGCGTGCTTGGCCTGGAGCGATGGGTGACCGACTGGGAAGTTCTTCCCGGGTGTGCACGAGTGAGGACAAAGTGTATTGAAAAGACTAGTATTAGTCTGTGAGGTCGGTCTATGTCCTAAATAAACGGTCAGATATAAGTGGACCCGGCCTCGAGGAGGTGAGATGTTACATATATCCCTCAGTGGTATACATGGGTTCAACTGCACCGAACCTAAGCTTGGTGGGTAGCCTCTTCGCCCACCGTGGCTGCACCAACTCCCGAGGGGTCATCGAACACCGACAGTACTTAACTGCCATAGTTGAGGTGAAATCGAGGGCGAGACGGGGTGCGAGGGTGTGTCCATAGCGTCGAATCGGTATGCTTGGATGGAGTCTGCGTGCAAGCATAGGTCATCACCGCCAGGGCCTTGTCCTCCAGCTAGGTGACCGGTGGAGGCCACAGGATGACCCGACAAATAGTTAGCGAAATCATGAGCTCCCACTATCGGATCGGCCACCTTTGCCGATGGCCTGAAGCCGTCGGCAAAGGCTGTTATATCATCGGCAAAGCCTTTGCCGATGGCCTGCCACGTCAGCCATCGGCGAAGGACCGTTGGCAAAGAAAGGGTTGGCAAAGGGACCTTTGCCGACGGCCACGTGGCAGGCCGTCAGCAAAGCTTTGCTAACGGCCACGTCCGTCGTCGGCAAAGACGACACGTCAGCCGTTGCGGCGGCACGATGACGACGGCCTTTGCCGACGGCTGACGGCCGACCGTCGGTAAAGATTTGGTCACTTTGCCGACGGCCAGGCTCAGCCGTCAGCAAAGCTGGGCCGAGCTAGGAAAATGGACCAGCTTTGCCGACGGCTAGCCATCGGCAAAGCTGTGAAATTTTTTTGTTTTTTTTGTTTTCTTGCATTTATACCTCATTTCATCACATATATATCATAGAACCCACATTTCATCACATATAAACCACATTTCAGCATCAAATTCAGTTTCAACCTGAATCCATACATGAAGGTCCTGAAATCCATCGATACAACTCCACAATACACATAACATAGCCATAAGAATCCATACATGTCCAACATACGCTAAACATGTCCAACGTGCAACAACCTCATCGATGAAGGTCCAAAAGCAAGAAGTAAAGGCATCTAGCTATGTGCATCGTCCCCAGGGGTCCCAGAGCCCCCAGCTTGCTCGAACAGAGGCCAACCCAACTGCGGGGACGTACCGTAGTGCCACTGCTGCTGCGTAGGTCTGAAAACGCTTGCCGGCCCGGAGTGCCCCTGCTACGTCTGCGCCTGCGGCCACGAGGAGTACCCCTGCCCTGACGCCGGAGGAGGCCACTGGTACTGCTACGTGGGGTAGTAGGTTGGGTAAGCTGGAAAGCCGTGCGGTGGAGAAGGACCCAGTGGAGGGCTGGCACCTGGAGTCGGGTTCGAACCCGCCGATGGTTCCTACACAAAGGCCAAGTGATGTAATTAGTACCTGCAGGATGGCCGCACAAGCTAGAGCAATAGACAATACACTCACCGGAACAGGTACAGGCACTGGAACTGGAACTGGAAGTGGTGGTGCAGCGAAGATCGAGGGAGGAGGCTCCTGCATTCCCAGGATCTGGGACTGAAAGTAGCAGGTCAGGTCCGATAGAGCACGCTGGTAGTGCTGTGAAAGTGCTGCCAACTGCTGCTGACGCAACATCTCCTAGGTGACCTGGTTGGCCTGCAGCCTTTCGACCGTGGCCTACAATATTACACCCGCAAGGTTGATGGTATGTGAAGGCAAGGTACATCATGTGTGAAACGAGTGAACGACGAATGAAACTGCACTTACCTGAAGTGCCATCATCATCTGCGCATTGCTCGGCTACCGAGGCGCTATGGGCATTTGCGATCCGCCCCTTTTCGTGTCGCCTCTTCGGATCTGGCTCAGTGTCTGAACAGAGGACGGGTCGATCACGCTGTCGGCAATAGCGTACCGGCCGTGCTGCTTCCCTCCTCCCGTCCTCATCACGAGGTCAGTATCCAGGTCGGCTCAGGTGGGGTTGAACATCGGCCCATGGCGCTCGAGACCTATGGCGGTGTACTTGGCGAGCTTGTTGTAGACGTTCGGGTTGGTGTAGGCCTCAGGCCCGTCCTTCGAGCTGTAGATGGTGGACGCCACTGATGCTTTGCCCTTGTGAGCAAGGGCGTACCCCGTGAACTCATTGATTTCATGCCCATCATGCGTCTCCCTCTGTGAGGAAAACACAAACTTGGTTACAGGAAGTGACAATTGAGAGCTATAATAAATGGATCAATAGAAGCATACCCATGTGTCCATGTACCCGTGGAGGCACTGGTTCCCTTGGTGGTGTGATACTGGAGGATTTTGTAGGCGAAGTTGCCGACGCTCTTTGTGCTTCTTGTACGCCGTGTCCGTACGCCACCCACGCACAATTTGGTGCCAGCAGTCCTCGTACTTATCGCACCAGCTTGGACACCACTGCATGACATTCAAGTATTTGATATTCCATAAGATGAATTGAATGTGTCACGTAAGGAATCATAACAGATGTTTCCTACTTAATTACCTGCATGTACTACTCCTTGGTGAGGTCGGTCTCCTTGTCCAGTATCATCTCCCTGACTCGCTCCTTCTTTACCACATTGAGCTCCACGTTGGTGTAGTAGCTGATGACGGCCTGGAGACGCGCCTCGTGGTACATGTCCTTGAGAAAGTTGTGGCAGACTGCCTCCTGCTGCCGCCCCGCCCGCTGCTCATCCTACCCCTCCTCCAACTTGAAGTACAACTACACACAGACATCAAACATCATTTCATTGTTTGAAGAAAGTCCAACGAATGCGTAGTATTGAGATATGCGGTGCGATGCAAAGACTTACCCAGAACTCCCTCTTGATCTTGTGAGCAAGGACTTCGCCATGCTCATCCTTGACCTTATAGAAGTGGTCCCATTTGTCGGACACGATCCGCTCACCGTCGATGGTGACCAAGCTAGGGTAGTGCTTTCTAATCAGGAGGCCCTGGATGCCATTGACATGGCGTGAACTCTTCCTATCAGTCACCTTTTCCCAGCCCCTGCATGAGTCATTAACAACAATTGTTAGTCTACAGTTTGAATTTCAACATGTTAATGAACAACAAGTGAAATCAACAATGGTTACTTACATCTTGCCCATGGGTCGAATCACCACGCGACGGCTGAGGAGCGGTGGGTCAGGGAGCGACGAGGCCCCGCGCACGTAGGGCTTGCTCAAAGCTAAGGAAATCAAGGCGTCTGGTGTATGCTCGTTGTCCCTATCATCTCTGCAGAGGTCGTCGTCATCACCATCACCGTCACCATCATCGTCACTGTCACCATCACCGGTCGTCGTTGTCATCCCCTGCTGGGCGTCCTGGAACAGTCTCCTCGACGGCGTGCGATGACGGGTGCTCCTCTCCATGTCAAGCTCCTCACCGACGACCGCCTCGTCCTCTGCGGCGGCGGCCACGGGGTCCGTGTTGGTGACCATGTATCGTGAGTGGATCCCTGTTCGCTGCGGCCGCCTTCCGCCCGGCATCATGTCGAGTGCCTGCAATGACAAAGATTGAAGTAGTTAGCATAAATAAATGGCAAGTACTTGTAAAGAAACATAATTGCAAGGTAATAATATTAATACTATAGTATTACATGAATTAGAAATTATCTCCGCAAACGGCAATATGACTGGCGTGTACTCGTCATCACTACTGTCATCATCACTATCAATATTATCAAGCTCTCTTAAGTGTCGGGCTTCATCTCCATCGTCATCGTCATCTCCATCGTCATCAGGCTCTCCATCGTCATCGTGCTCTCTCGTCAGGCGCTTCATTTGCCACTCATCAAGGATTCGTAAGTCCTCGGCATCGTGCACCTCATCACCCTCGTCCTCATTGATGTCGTTGTTTACTTCCATACCCATCAGTGAAAGAATGTCTATCTCCAAACTACCTTCTAGCCCCTCAGGTTGATAGAACTCATCTGTCGTTGGGTCAAAGTTGTAATCATCCTCGTTTGGGACAGCCGCTTTACCGTGCCGCGATACCAACTGCACAAGGCTCCAACCCACAAGATTCTTGTCTTTTTGGCATGCCCATGGGAGGTAATAAACTTGTGTGGCATCTCGGTTAGCCACAATATAGACATCATCTTCTTCATATTTGGAATCCTGTCAAATTTCAACTTGCCCAATCATAAGGTCCTTTTTCATGACATTAGGATCGAACCAATGGCATTTGAATACCACTGGCTTACAACCTAGGTATGGTCCAAAGTCAAGCTCCAATATCTCTTCGACTATGCCATAATAGTCCTTCCCATTCGAGCAGGCCGTACGAACTCCGCTGCACATGGTTTTTAGGTTGCCCCGTTTCTCTTCGTAAGTTCTCGTGCGAAAGTGATAGCCATTCACATCATAAACGTTGAATGACCTGACCCTTTGGTTGAAGCCTTTGCCCACATTTCTCAATTCATCACTCATTTCTGCATCATAAAGGGTCTGCAAGGTTAGGACAGGGACGTCGTTACATTACTCGCTCCTAGGAGCAAAGTGGAATCTCAAAATCAGAACGGGGTTAGTTGGATGGTACCTTTGTACAGAACCAATTGACAAAACTGGGCACACCATGTCTGAGAAGATGGTCTTCTTCTTGCTCGGTAGGATCCGTACTACCTCTCCAGTGTTCATTAATATATTCCCTAGAGAAACAAAAGACAAGAGGATTCAGATCGATAGGTGCAGGATAGTGGCGTATGTAACAAGCTCATCGAGAACTTACTTATGATAAGGAATGCATTCCTCAAGGTTCAACAACAAGTAGATCATGATAGTGTGCCACTCATCATGATGCAAGTTCTTGTTGGGCCCTGCGCCTCCTCTTCTGAGATCACCTCTGAAAAGGCTGAGGTTCGATGTATTCTCGTCGATGTTGTAACGAGGGGTTGGATCGCGTGGTTTGTGAAGTTTCTCAGTATAGTACGCCTGTGTGAATGTCGACACCTCCTCTAGAATGAATGCCTCTGCCATGGAAGCCTCAATTTGGGCTTTATTTCTACACTTTTTCCAAAGAAGCTTTAGACACCTCTCGATTGGATAGCACCAACGGTGCTGCACGGGCCCCCCATACGTGCCTCGCTCGGTAGGTGCAAAATCAGATGCTGCATGGACAGGAAGAAGCCGGGTGGAAATATCATCTCTAACTTGCAGAGCAACAAAGGTGCAGCCTTCTCTAGTTCAAGACAAACGTCCCGATATAACTCCTTGACACAAAGCTGGCGGAAGAAAAAGCTCAACTCTACCAGGACGCGCCACACTGGCTCGGGGAGGTATCCCCGTGTCATCGCAGGAAGGATCCGCTCAATCCATATGTGGAAGTCATGACTCTTCATCCCTAAGACCTTCATAGTCAGCAAGTTCACTCCCCTACTCAGATTCACCGCATACCCATCAGGGAACTTTAACGTCTTGATCCACTTTAGTACTTCCTTCCTATCTTCCCTTTTCAGGATGTAATCGGCCGACCCCTTTTTCCATTTCTTGCCATCCACAGGGGTCTTCATCACTAGATTTGGTCTATCACAAATCATTTCAATGTCTAGTCTAGCCTTAACATTGTCCTTTGACTTCTTGCCAATATCCATGAGTGTTGCCCAAAGTGCCTTGGCGACATTCTTTTCTGTGTGCATTACATCGATGTTGTGTGGAAGAAGAAGATGCTTGTAGTAGGGGAGCCTAGTCAAGCCCGATATATGAGTCCACATGTGGTCGGTACCATATCCTTTAAAACCACCCTTCTTTTCATCAATTTGGAGAGCCTCTATCTGGGCAAGGACGTCGGCAGGGCTCTTATCTCGAGGGATGTGGTCAGTGACTTGAACACCTTTCGTGAAGTGCTTTTCATCTTGTCTTAGTTCATGGTCCTCAGGCAGGAATTGACAATGTTTATCAAAAGAAGAATACTTGCCACACTCGGCCAACCAGGTGAACATCACATCTGCCTTGCATGTTGGGCAAGGGAACTTCCCATGAACAGACCACGCGCTGAATAAGCCATACGCCAAGAAGTCATGCATTGAGTACTGGTACCACACATGCATTGTGAAGTTTGTCTTTGTAGCTCGATCGTACGTCAGTACCCCCTCTTCCCAAGCACGTTCCAATTCATCCCACACTGGCTGCATGAACACACCCATATTGTTGCCCGGGTGTCCAGGTATTATCAGCGTCAAGAACACGTTCTTGGGTTCGAACATGACGCCGGGGGGAAGATTGAGGGGGATCATGAACACGGGCCAACAAGTGTACGGGGCCGCCATCATTCCAAACGGGTTGAACCCATCTGTAGCCATCACTACGCGTACATTCTGAGCCTCTGCAGCCTTGTCAGGATTCATATCATCGAAGTGCTTCCATGCATCACCATCCGCTGGGTGCTGCATCTTGTCACTGTATCGTTTGCCCTTCTTATGCCACATCATTTGTTTCGCGGACTGCTTCTTACTGCCATCACTGCCTTCTACATCCACATACCTAGAGGCTTTGCACTTTGGATAGTGTGTTGCTATCTCGTGGTCTCCCCTGAACAGGATGCACCCGTTCTTACAAGCTTCGATCGCTTCATACGGCATCTTGAGTGCACGAAGGAGCTTCTGTGACTCGTATGTGTTCTTCAGCAGGAAGTGAACATTCAGAAGCAGTGTCCCAACAGTTGCCAACACGAGATCAAAACCTTCTTGACTAATGCCTAGTTGCGATTTCAATGCTATTAGGCGTGAAATGGCATCCAGTCGTGACACCATAGTGTTCTCGTGAAGGGGCTGCTTTGCCGCCTCCATCATGGTGTAGTACGCCTTTGCGGTCTCCCCTAGATCTTCTTCATCCACCTCCATTCCTTGAGCGAACCACTCTTTGTGTACGTCTGCCAGCAACTCTGTCATCCTGGCATCTGCATCAAACCCCTTGAGGAGGGGTCTCACCTCCTCCCCCCTAATACGATGGCGTTCACCATGGTAGATCCAACGGGTATAGTTTAGAATGTATCCATTGTTGAAAATATCTTTGTACATGTGACTGTAGTCTTTCTTTTTCTGGTTCTTGCACTTGGTGCAGGGACACAGCATCCGAACCGACCCTTTAGCAATAGCTGGGACAAATGCTTCCTTCGGGAAGTTATCCGTCCCCCTAACCCATTCTGGGCTCTTACTTGCGAAGCCCATGTACATCCACTCACGGTCAGCCATCCTCTGTCATGTGCCAATGTAAGCGAGTAACAAAAGCACCATCTGCATCTACAAGGCATTCCTACCATCTAATAGGTGAAGGATAGGTCCTAATCCCACCTGAGGATGCGTAGATGAGGTTAGCTTCCATGCTTCGCAACCGTCCGAGATGGAGTTTCGGCAGCACCTCCCCGCTGTTCTCCCGATACACGTCCCGACAGGGAGAGTGTGTATCCAGAGAACAACGGGGAGGTGCTCCCGAAACTCCAACTCGAACGAGGGCAGAACATCAAAGCTAACCCATCTGTATACGCATCCTTAGGCTGTCCAAAAAACGTGGACAATTCGAAAGAGATACCGTCGCAGATATGCATTGATCCGCATACCAACGACCACGTATCCCTTTCGGATGGGAGACGCCTAATTTAGTTACGCGATCTACTTACAACAACTATAAGGCAGAGAGGTGATTTATACCTAGGATGGTGGTGCAGAGGTGCTTCGGGTCCCCTCCGATACATCCTGCTCTGCAAAACAACAAAAACATCGCTATTAGTAAAAAATTTCGGCAGAACCACCCCTACACGGGGAGGTTTCCAAAACCTGCAAGAAAAAGCCGACACGATGGCCGACATCCACATTTGGGGCACGAAAGCCCACATAACCATAATTCTGGCACGAAAGCCGTCAACGACACATCGACACGAAGGCCGACAACCCAGGGGCTTTACCTTCTCCTCTGGCAACGCGCGAGGACGACGGCGTGGACGAATGAAATGGAAGGTCGTCGGGGCGTTGCGGGCGGCCGGCGAGCGCAGAAGATTACCTTAGACGAACGGAATGGCATGGATGAGCGGCACGGGCGGGCGGCGGGGCGCAGAGGAGCGGCAGGGCTGTGGGACGGCGCAGGCGGGGGCCGGCGTGGGCGGGGCATGGCGGAGCGGCATGGATGGAGCGGGCGGGGGGCGGCGGAGCAGCGCGAGCGGTGCGGGC
>CM041636.1:3508614-3611352 GCA_023333625.1 Bothriochloa decipiens | reverse complement strand
GGCGCGGCGCGGGCGGGTGGCGGCGCGCGCGGGCGTGCGGGGGCTGGCTCGGGCGGGGCAGGGTGGCGGCGCGCTCGCGGGCGGGCGACGGCAGCGTCGGCGCACGCGAGAGCGTGGGGCGGGGCCGGGTGAGCGGATAGGGTTTGGGGGGCGTTTCCTTTTTTTTAAAAAAAATTTCTCTGCCGACGGTGATGGCCGTCGGCAAAGACACCTTTGCCGACGGTCATGACTGTCGGCAAAGCGCAGCCACGTGGAGGCCGCTCAGCCTGCCACGGCCACCGCCTTTGCTGACGGCTGCGTGGCCAGGCCGTCGGCAAAGGAGCTTTGCCGAGGGCCATTCCTAAGCCCTCGGCAAAGAATTTTTTTTGGTTTTTTTCTTTCCAATTTTTTTCTGGTGCCTTCCTACACCAAATACAACCCAACTTCAAAAGTTAGGAAAATTCCCTCTTGCCCTACAGGGTTTGGTTGTCTACTTCCATGCCCATCAGTGAAAGAATGTCTATTGACAAATGCCCTTCTTGCCCCTCAGGTTGATAGAACTCTCCGGTATCTGCCGATGGGTCAAAGTTGTAATCATCATCATTTGGGATAGGAGCTTTACCTCGCGGCGATGCCAAGTGCACAAGGTACCAACCCTTAAGCTCCCCTTTTTTTGGCACGCCCATGGGAGGTAATAAACTTGCATGGCCTGTTGAGCCACAATATAGATATCTTCTCCAATGATCGAATCCTGTCGAATTTTGACTTGGCCAATGTCATCAACTCTTCTTGTGTCATTAGGATCGAACCAATGGCATTTGAATACCACTGGTTTAAGATATTTGGGGCCCTCAAAGTGGAACTCATATATTTCTTTGACTATGCCATAATAGTCGTGATCATCGGTGTCGGGCGTACGAACTCCTATGCATGTTGTCTTTAGGGTGGGCCAACTCTCCTCGTAACTTCTCGTGTGAAAGCGATAGTCATTCAAATCATAAATGGTCAATGTCTTGACCCTATGGGTGAAGCCCTATTTGTGGTAACTAGAAGCATGTGCATGGGGGCAGTTCACGCCATCCTAATGGCATGCTGGCCCTCCTGATTAAGTAGCACTACCCTGGCCTTGTCACCCACGACGGGACCATAGCACCGGCCTAGAAGTGGTGGGACTTCACCAATGTTAGGGACACAAACGAGGTCCCCATTGCAACCAAGATCAAGAGGGAGTTCTGGGTGAGTCTTCATCGCACCGCTTTTTCAATACTATGCATTCGTTGGACGTTCTAGAAATAATGAAATGATACATGATATCTGTATGCATGAGTGGTTCACGTGTGAGCCGAGGCACGAGGTCAAGGCGTCATGAGTGCAGGACAAGGTCTGCATGGATTGACTCAAGGACATGTACGACAAGGTGCACCTCCAGGTCCTCATCACCTACTACGCCGACGTGCTTCGCCAGTCGCTACCGAAGACGCAAGCCAGGGAGATGATCCTCTACCATGATAGCGACCTCCCCAAGGAGATCTACATCCAGGTAAGCAGGAAACATTAATTATGATTCCTTCCATAAAAAATAAGTAAAACACATTAATTCTGATTCATCTTCTGACATATCAAATGCACGCTGTCATGCAATTTCTTGCTGATTGATGAAAAATGCACATGGACTGCTGGAGGCCATTGTGGACGAGTGGAGAAAGTTAGAGTCATACGAGCAGTGCAGAGCCAAACGAGGACATGCCAAGGTGAGGTCAGGGCCAGCACACCACCAAGGGAGCCGCCCCCTCGGAGGGTTCATGGACACATGGTACGCTTCTATTGATTTATTTATTTATTCATTCTCATTACGTGTAATCATCCTTGTGTTTTTCTCACAGTCCCAGTCGCATGGTGGGTAGGTGGTCAATGAGTTCACGGGCTACGCCCTATCTCACAATGGCAAAGCGATAGATCCGGACAACGTCTACAACCCGGTGGAGGGGGCCGACTCGTACACCAACCCGAACGCCTACGAGAAGATGGTCCAGTACACCGAGGCTGCTTGCAAGCGCCATGATGAAACCTTCGATCCTGCCACCCAGCCCCTAGATATAGACATCCTGATGAGGACGGGAGGAGGGAAGCGGCACGACCAGTACTTTATTGCCCACAGCGCAATCGACCCGACCACCGTTCCCACCCTTCGTCAGGTTCGTTGATCAAACAGCACGACCTCCTCCGATGTCCCCATACGACCTCCACAGCCGAGCTCCACACAAATGTTGGCGGTGGTTCAGGTAACTATAGCTTCAATCGTCGTTCATTGGTTTTACATATGTACCTTTCCTTTTGCATTGTTTATACATCGCATGAGTAATATTGCAGTCCGAGCTGGCCGAGTTGCGAGCCGCGAGGAGGCCACGCAGGAGGCCCATCGATAGGAGCTGGCAGCCCAACAGGAGGCCCATTGGCAGGAGATGGCGCGCCAGATGGAGGCTATCTGGCAGCACTCGCAGCGTCAGATGCAAGACTTTGCCGGCTTCTTTCAGAACCTTCACATCCCTAGTGTTGTCTTGCTTCCATTTCCTGCTCGATGTTCGCTGCACCCCCTCCCCTTGGCCCTATAGGGTCTCCAGTGAGTATATATGTTTGTCTATTGTTTTGGCTTGTGCGACCATCCTGTAGGTACTAATGAGATTGCTTCTCCTTTGTACAGGCACAGTCGGCGGGTTTGAACCTGACTCCTCCAGATGGTCCTTCTCCAGGCTAGGTGGCGCTCCTCCTCCGCCTCTGCAACACGGTTGGTCTCCGTGGTCAGGTGGCACAACTCCTCAGCCTCAGCAGCATGGGTGGTCAGGTGGCGCTCCTCAGCCTCAGCAGGTCGGGTCCTGGACGTACTCCTCGGCGCCGCATGCCTCGGTGCCGCAGGGGTGGCCGGGGTGGTAAGGTGGGGGGCTCTTCACACTCTCGGGGCCATTGGGACGCTGAGTCATCATAGGTACCTCTTGTTTAACTTGTTATAGACTTTGTGATGGATGTTAGACTTGATGAACTTGTTATGTATGTTGGACTTGGATGTAGATGGATTTGTTATGGCATGCAGGCTCTCGGATTTGTTATGGCATGTGATATATTTGTGGATTTGTGTTATATATATGTGTATATACGTGGTTTTCCTACTATAATATATATGGAAAAACAAAAAAAGAAATAAAAATTTTCTAGCTTTGGCGAGTGCCGACGCAGGCACTCGGCAAAGACTGGTTTTAAAAAAAGGAAAAACTCTTTGTCGAGTGCCGGCCTCGGCACTCGGCAAAGACTTTCTAAATAAAAAAGAAAATATCTTTGCCGAGTGCCATGTCAGCACTCGGCAAAGAAGCTGCCAGATGACGGTGGCCGCTTCCTTTACCGAGTGGTGGTTTGGCACTCAGCAAAGTCTTTGCCGAGTGCCCGACGCGTGGTTGTCGGCAAAGAGGTCTTTGCCGAGGCATTCTTTGTCGACAACTCTTTGCCGACTGCCAATGTGAAAAACACTCGGTAAAGCCTTCGCCGAGTGCATAGCAGGCTTTGCCGAGTGCTTTCGACACTCAGCAAAGAAGGTGGATCCGGTAGTGTATGGTTTAATAGTAGAAACTTTGCTTGCATTGTCTTGCTTGCAAGTGGTTACTATAACATCTATCAGACTGCCCTTCTTGCCCACATGAAGCATACTTCTCAGTTTCCTCAACTCAGTGTCCTTTTCCTCCCATAAGTCATCCAATACAATCAAGATCTTCTTGCTCGGGAGCAGGTTATCAAGGCATTGATTTATCACATGCAGTGTATCCCTATTCTGCTGACCTGCTTCTATTGGCAGTTGAGAAACTATAGAGCTTCCTATTTTCTTTAAACTGAAATCCTGGGACACATACCATATAGTAGGATCATACCTCTTCGTGAATTGAACATCATTGTAAAGTAGTTGTGCCAAAGTGGTCTTTCCCATACCATCAAAACCGTAAATAGCAACAATCACCGTCCCGTCATTGTTACCTGCGGACAACAGGTTTATGATTTCCTGCTTTTCACCACACCTCCCTATTGGTTCTTCATCCAAAAGTGCTGATGTTTCACGGCAGTCATTATGCTGCTCAGCAAAAATGCCATTGGCACTTGGTGTGAAATTAAAATTCCGAAATTGGTCGTTGCTTTTCCTCAATTATTCTCTCATACCCTTCATCCTATTAGCCATGGCATTATTCTTTTGTGCAATTGGTAGACACGAGAGAATTCTTGGCATCTACAAGAATTTTAATGTTTTCTCAGTTGGTAGCTACACTCAGCTAAGACACATCAAATCATATAACTTACATGGAAATAGAATCTGCTCTCTTACATAAAAAGGAACTGGCTATAGATATCAAAATTAATTATTAAAGGGCCACCATATAAAACAGTATGACTTTAATAAATCTAAAACCATCCAATGTTGTCTTGCATCGTTATCAAAAAAAATGTTGTCTTGCATCATTTTTTCTTGAATATACAAAATGTTCTGTATTATTCTATTTAAGAAGAAGAGTTTAAAGAAACATACATATACAACACGCTTCTACTGAGCACCGAAGCAGGTCGACCTAACATAGCTGTAGCTGGACCATCCTAGATAGGTAACCTTTGTTTCGATGTCACATAACAGGAAACAAGTATGACCAACGCAGCGGTGCCACCTAGGAGGTGGCATTGTGCTTGGATGGGCCGTTTCCAACAGCCAGGAAGAGCAACACATCCATCGCCTCAGCCTCTGACGTAGTTAGGTTACTGTCGAAGAGCCTATCATAGGCCTCCATCGCCGATGTTGATTGCTCTGATGGACCAGCCTATATGCTGCATGATCAGCATCTCACCTCGCTTGGAAGCAAGTACTCAGGATAGGCTCTAAGCTACCAATTGCTTACTCCGCCATGGCATCACAGGCTCAGGAGACGGCTGCTTGGGAGGCTCACAAATCAGCGGAGAGTCCTCCTTGTGCAACACCTTCATGGTGAAGTTGTTAAGGCGGTGCTCGAAAAAGGAGTCATCGTCAACAGACCCGAATAAGCAGCTAGATGTAAGCGGAACTAGCCTCGAGGAGATGAGACGTTACAAATGGTATCAAAGCTGACCCTTGGGGTTTCACAGGCGCGTGTGTCAGTTGCGCAGGCATGGTGCGCATGACTGCCGTGGACCCGGAGTGGTCATGCGGCATGGCACATGCGCTGGCACTGGACACATAGACGTGGCCAAGAGGGGATGTTCCTGGCCTGGGATTGATCAACGAGGACGTCAATCTCTTAAGGGGGTGAGGATGTTACACCCCGGCCTAGGGCTTAATAGGATTAATAAGATACTCATTCTAACAAGTTGCAACTTCTTTTTCGGAAGCCCGTCACTGAAGAACTCTAAGGTTAAGCATGCTTGGCCTGGAGCGATGGGTGACCGATTGGGAAGTTCTTCCCGGGTGTGCACGAGTGAGGACAAAGTGTGTTAAAAAGACTAGTGTTGGTCGTGAGGTCGGTTTATTATGTCCTAGATAAATGGCCAGATATAAGTGGACCCGGCCTCGAGGAGGCGGGACGTTACATATCCCTCGGTGGTATACATGGGTTCAACTGCACGGAACCTAAGCTTGGTGGGTAGCCTCTTCGCCCACCGTGGCTGCACCAACGCCCGAGGGGTCATCAAACACCGACAGCTTTGGCATGACCTGTACTTAACTGCCATAGTTGAGGTGAAATCGAGGGCGAGACGGGGTGCGAGGGTGGTGTCCGTAGCGTCGAATCGGTATGCATGCTTGGACGGAGTCTGCGTGCAAACATAGGTCATCATCACCAGGGCCTCGTCCTCCAGCTAGGTGACCGGTGGAGGCCATAGGACGACCCGACAACTAGTAAGCGAAATCATGAGCTCCACTAGCATCATGTCCTCCGTGAAGCCGCGATCAACTATGACGTCCATCCGCATATTGTTAGTGTTAGTGGGTCGAGCTCGATGAGGACCATCGCGCTGGTCGGCTCACCGTGCCCAGCCTGGGCATCAGCAGCAATGCCTCTTGTCCTCTTCGGATGCTGAACTGTTCCCTAGTATTTTAGAGATCGCTCGTCTTAGTCTTCTCAAGTTTATTCGTTGCATCTTTTGTTCTCCATCAAACTGGTTGAGTTCATAAATAACAAGAGGTAACATGCATGCACCCGTGCCTCAAGGAAATTGCAAATTTCCATCAAGTCATGTGAGGCATCTTGTCAGGTGTAGTTTTCTGTTTTCCTGTCCCTGGATTATTGCGAAAAACAAGACGCGGAACAATGAATATGTTGTTTTCTAGAATAATAATTGTTATAAATAAATAAGAGCTGAAAATTGCAGATGAAATACCTCCTCGAAGCAGTGCAGGAGTCAGAGGAGGAGGAGTAGATAGCAGTTTTGTTTTGAGGTGCGCAATGTATGCCGCTTCCTTATTTTAGCGAGAGGGGACGGTGTTATTTGTCTGATATTAGGAAAGATACAGGTGAACCACAATCGGAGCTGAGGTGGCAAATTAAAAGGCGTCACCAACGAGAATTCTATATTCCAGAAACATATTCAGCATTAGTACCTATTACTCCTGCTACTACTAATAAATTAACGTACTTATGGTGTTGTTCCTGCTTCCGTTGAATATTGGACGTTACAGATAGTCCAGTATATTACGTTCAGAGCTATGTGAGTTGTCGTCGACACAGGCTGAGCAGCAGCATCAGGCCATGCATGGAGCAGAGGCTGTAGGCCGAAGTCCAGGAGCAGAACACTCCTCAGATGCTCACGGTTATGTATAAGGTGCAGGCCCGATTCGACCAGTTGCAGTTTCAGATCCAGGACAGGCTGAACACTACAGCGATGTTGCATCCACCCAGCACGCCATAATGATGTTATAAATTTTGCCGACTATTTTGAATTGATATCGTCATGTCCATTCTTTAAAATATGATTATATATAGTATATAATACATTAGTCTGCTGTTTATATCTAGTAAGATTTCTGGCCTTCTGTTATTTGAGCGCCCCTGCTTCGTATTTGGGTCCACCACGTACTGGTCACAGGCAAAGGCAGTACCATGTAGATGACCAACGAAACGTGTGGTTCAGCTACGCTGCAGACATGTGTGGTATCACACAGGGGTTATCTGCTCCGCCTACCGCTCATGTGTTGCCTGGACCAGTCTCAGGCCCTCTTTGGATCATAGGATAGGAAAGTTATTGAAATAGGAAAATTGTAGGGATTGAATTGTCTTGTATGATTAATCCCGTAGGAATCGGAACCATGGGAAAGTACATGAAGAGGCCTTTGGTAGCCCCTCACGGCCTGACCATCAGCTGTCGGATTGAATGTGGGTGGGGCCAGGAAGAAGCGTGAAGGCACTTTGGTTTCCCGCCAAAAGAAACACGACCAGACACAATGAGCGACGTAAAAAGTGGACGGACCAGCGAATCTTTCCCGCCAGCAAACTTTTCAGGCCCCCTTTGGTTCACGTGAACCAAAGGAAAATTACAGGATAGGAATTTCATATGATAGGATCCTTTCCTGCCCTTTGGTTCCTACCAAAACGAAGGAACCAATCCACCGGAATAGAATCCTATGACTGGATTCCGGAGGAAACAAAGCATGAGGTCAGACTTCTTGGAAAATTTTCTATGGGACGTCGATGCGCTGAAGCAGAGCGGATGGACGATGCCTTCTCCACGGGCGTGGCCTCCACTTCCAGCCCGGCCCAGGAGAGCCACGCAGCCCCTCGCGCCGCGGTCAGGTGCCCGTGGTGGAGGTCATCGATGACGACATCGACCTGCAGCACGCCAGCCGCCGCTGCCGCCGTCGCTGCCGATTCGCCTAATCCTCGTCGCGGGATTCCTCTCCATCGTCGCCGCACGCGCCATCCCGCAGGAGCTCCCCCCGTGCCTCCGCTGGGCACCCGTCTTCGAGCTGCTTGAGGTGCGGAGGTGGTGGAGATGGGAGGACAGGCGCACGAGGAGAGGGGGTCAGCGAACCGGGTGCGCATGGCAGGAAGGAAGCGGGCAACGGACTCCGATGACGTCGCTGGGCAGCGGTGAGGTCCGCGCATGCAAGAGCGACGGAATCAGACGCAAGGTCCGCGCAGCAGTAAGCAGCAGGCGCCGAGCACGGTGGGGTGCGGTGCCATGCTCCCACGCGAGGTGTGTAATAGGATAAGATCGGCTCCGTTTGTGCGGTGATGCTTGGTGGGCTCCACTTTGTGCGATGATGGCTACCGAGTCCAGGTTCCTGTGTTTGATCTGCGTTACGAAAGGCATTCCAAAATATTTTCCTATGGATTTAGTTCCTACAGGAATGACGGAGCGTGTCACCTTAAATCCTGCGTTTCTCCTCTTCCTATCGTTTGACAATCCTATGTGCCAAAGGAGCCCTCAAGAGCTCAGAGCTCTTGTTATTTTTCCTATGGAACCGTGCTCAGGAATGACATCCAGAGGAATCAATCCCGTGATATTCCTACGAAACAAAGGACACCGTAGGAAACAATCCAGAGGAACTTGATTCATGTACTTTCCTGAGTTTCACCCATCAACCAAAGGGAGCCTGAATGTACAATGGCAGTGTGCAGATAGATCAGAGGAGAAGGGTATCATAACTGTCAACACCAACATGATGCCACTTGCTAGCTGAGGCCGCCTCTCCTTTCTTCCTATCCCTCTGTTTTCTTTTATTTTTTCTTGAAGGAGAACCGGAGGGAAATGCTCTCTCAGTTTTGGTTCACATTTTTCTTTTCTTTTTGCTACTTCTCCATTTTTCCATTTGGATGTGGTGAGTTTGCAGATGGATGTAATGATATCAATAGTTAATATAACACATGTGTACTGGTATTATATCGCAATCATATGTGCTTGTTGCTTGATTTGAATCTGATTTTTGTGTGGGCAGAAAAAAATACGCTAAATTGTATGGGCTCAAAAACCAAAATAAATAATGGGCTGTGCACAGACCAAAATGAATATTGGGCCGAATGAGACTAGACAAACCTAAATTCAAAAAAAAAATGCTGACATATCATGGTGTCCTCACGTCAGATTCCACCTCACCAAGCTGACATGGCAGTGCTGACGTGGAACAATGTTCATGACGCTCTATTTTGTCACTACACGTTGCAGTTGTTGCCGGTAAACCTGAACAGCAAATCAATGACGATTTCATACCGAGTCTGCGACGGTTTTTTTTTTTTTTTTGTTCAGAAGGTTTATCCAGGGATTTTATGACCAATTCCGGAACGCTCACGGATAGTTACCTATGAAGATTTTTAGGATGCCTCTGGCCAATTGATAACGTCATGTATACATATGTTTGGTCCAGGCAAATACTTGGGTACGTATGTTTGGTTAGTGCCCCTGAGTACGATTTGCTAAAATCTGAGCGTGTCTGACTTTTGTTATGTGGTGTTTGGTTGCTACTTCTTGAAACTCAGGCCATCGGGCTCAGGTGTCCAATGTCGACATTGGACGCCAGATCTTCATCAGTTCCACCGGCCTTACTCTCCTGCACCAGAAAAATTCGTTGCTGATGGCGCCCCTCTGCTCTGCAACATCGGAGCCAATATCAAACGGACCTATTAGACAAGATTTTAGTGAAATGCAGCTCCGCAACATTTTAGTATCCACACGATATATGGGGTTGTCGATGATAGACAATTGTAACAATTATTCATTCATTATTAGTACAAAAAAGATCGAATACTCGCTCTTGTTCACCAAGTAAACACATGTAAGACCATTAAACCGCGGGCTTGGATGGACATTTCTTCATGGGAACGGCCTAGGGTGCAGTAGATCATGAATGACCATTGCAGATAAATTTATTTGGCGAGTGCAGTCTCCACCGAGGCAAACATGTTCTGCATCGTCACAGTCAGGAAGCTGCTGTCGCTTGCCACGACCCGTGTTCCTGCACGTTGCCACCCGTGCGAGCTCAGCCATGACAGCATATATGGCAACCTTGCCGCCACATCCTTGGCCATCCCATCCCTCATTTTGATGATGTCGTTGTAGAGTTTCCTTCGGAGGGCGGCCATGTCAGGGTTGGAGCTGGGGTTTGCCGTAGGGTCGACGTCCCCGAGCAGCTTGTTGAGTTGACACAGCACCCGATCGTTGTCCACGCCTCGAACGTCCCAGCACTTGACTCCCTCCTCCAAGACGTACGTCCAGTGGTGATTAGCAGCGGCGATGCCGTTACAGATGTCCAGAACACGGTCCAGGACCTGCACTCTGTAAGTCTCTGTCTCCACTTCGGGGCACATGGAGCTGTCTTGGCCTGCCAGCATCGCCATGGGAGGTCTCTCCATGCACACTTTAGCTTCGTCCACCTTGATCACCGTCTGTTCTGCCTTCATCTCTTTGGTGTTGCTGTCATCCTTGGTAACCGGGTTTCGGTACCTTGCCTTTATAGTCAAGAGATTGGTCTCTGTTGCCACAGAATCGGAGTGGCCTTCTTCTTCAGGAACGTTGACGCACACTAGGAAGTTCTTCTCCTCGTCGCCATAGAGATCCTTGATTTTGATCCTACTACACCGGGTCTCACGGCCGATAAAGTCATTCTTATGGAGCCCGCTCTTGATTTCTGATATCTTGACCTCCGGGTGTGCGGTCTCAATGGTGATTTCCACGTCCTGCGAGATTATGGACGTTAATCCACCAATGCACAGTGCCATGGCATCCTCCATGTTCCTCAAGTCCTTGTTGGCGAAGGAGTAGGTCCCACAACCTTCGCGGGCAAGGTAGTACAACGTGCGTGGATCATGATTGGTGCCAAAGCCGAAGGTATAGGTAGGGAATTGCCGCCTCTGTGCAATGTCTGTGTCTGATTCCTCCAAGCTTTTCTGTGCGATGTTCGCCTGACATTCCTTCAAGATTTGCTTGTCTTTTCCATCTGATAGGAGGAAGATGCAACCCACACGATTCTTCACCGAGCGACTGTGCAGGACCTTATTTTTTCATCATCAGTACATGGTAATGGAAACAAAAAGGTTATTAGACAGATCGTTTGAAGATAGTTTGATGCTAATTTTTTCTCAAAAGACACAAAATAAAAACATTCACAAGCACGCATGCACAACCTCGCTGTCCCCTAAAAAATTAAACTACGCTAGCGGTTCCTAAACTTACCATAGAGTTTCAATGGACAGAGTTACCCTAGGGGTGTGGTGGGGCGGCCGCCCCAGGTACTTGTGTGGTCGCCATAGAACCCCACAGCCCCACTTCTTCCATAGTTCCGGCCAGCTGAGTGCATGATCAAGACGCCAAGAGCTTCCTCGGTAGTGACAAGGAGGAGCCAGTGGCCATAGTAGATAGAAGAAGATGATGTGGTTGATCCTATTTCTCACTCTTTTCAGCCCAACAGCAGCTCACTGA
This sequence comes from Bothriochloa decipiens, assembly GCA_023333625.1. Classification (NCBI taxonomy): domain Eukaryota; kingdom Viridiplantae; phylum Streptophyta; class Magnoliopsida; order Poales; family Poaceae; genus Bothriochloa; species Bothriochloa decipiens. The sequence goes on along the minus strand of CM041636.1, from coordinate 3,599,967 downwards.
TGGCCAATTTGATGTCTGAATAATTCTATTCACCTAGTTGCGAAAAACGCTACTTGTGGTACACTCCCTAAACATGGTTCTGTTTAGTGCTTTTGATTAGCATGTAGCTTGTGCATAGTGTTCGCCCCAGCTAAAAAGAATTCCTGGCTCTGCAAACTTTAAAAATACATTTTTAGGTCCATCAACTTATTAAAGTGTGTCATTCAAGGTCCAAAGCACCGAAAATACCCTTATCAGTTTGACTTGTCAATACGAAATCTCCAGACTAGCGTGCCATGTCGTCATCCTTAGGCATATTTTGAGAACTTTAGACCAAATTACACACTAACAAGTTTGAGAAAAATATGTTCTCATAGTTTATGAACCTAGATAACAACAAATTTCAGGATCGCCCATGCATTTTACTAAAAGAAAGCTACTCGCTGTGTCCTAAAACATAAGGGCCTAGCTATGCACCTGCACAAGCCGTCGATATGCATGGCAGAAGCCTCTTTTATATTCTAGCATGAAGGTACCCCCTCCGGTTCCCTAAAGCAAATCGTTTTAAGGTTGTTGTAAGTCAAATATTTTAAAGTTTGACTACAAATAAATTAATTTGTGTTCAGTTTGAAAATGTGAAAGCAAAGTAAGTAGACTCATCTCAAAATTTAGTTTCATAAAAGTATGTTTTAACTGTATTTTATAGCAAAATTTACAAGCATTGGTTTAGGTAACCGGAGGAGGTAGTACTGTATATGATTTAAAAACTCCCTCAATAAAACAGCTATGACTTGCTTGTGGGACTTGTCAAATTGTGTGAATGAGAATTAATGGACTTGTGCGTTAAAGGACTTTGCAGGGGGTAAGTAATCACAAGTCACCAGAGGCACCAGAATCATTTTGGCAATTTATTAGTATGCCTTGTTTTTAAAAGAAATTATTTGTACTGTGACTTCAATATAAGGCGGGGGTAGTCTTCACCTATCATGGTAGTTTTTTTGGTTTGGTTATGCTAAATTCTTGGGTATCACTACTACAGGATTGATTATGCAAGACACGCCCTAAAACTTAACCAAGGTGGGCGCCTATTTTGCCCGTCTCGGTTAATGCCCACGATTAATGGAGGCAGGCATTTTTTATTTACCGAGGCGGGCACTTTTCCCGCCTTGGTAAATCGGTAAGACAACCATCTCCAAAAATAACATATTTTTGAAGGTGGGCGTCTTAAAGTGCCCTCCTCCATAAATTGATTTTCTGAGGTGGGCAGACTACAAATCCTGCCTCCGAAAAAGGCTAGGCCCAACAGGTCCAGATGAAGCCCGATAACCATCTTTGTATAAATAGAGGAAGTTAGGGTTTCTTTTCACTCATGCACTTCCTCTCTCTCCGAACTCAGTCCACTTGCCGGGCAGCTGCCTCTCATGTCCTCTCTCCCTTGCCTGAGACGCCCGAAGCACACGTGCGAGTCCACTGAGGCGCTCGCCCCCTCTCCACTCAACCCTTCCCACCTCTCCACTCCGGCCGGCCACATCTCCACTCTGGCCTCCCTCTCTATTCCTCTCTCGGTCTCCACCGGCAGCGCTCGGGACATGGGGCGGCTACGGTGGTGGCGCGCAGCACTTGGGGCGGCAGCGGTGCGTGGGACACAGTGGCCGATGCGTCTCTCATTTTCTCCCTGCCTTGCACGGATCTGCCCCCTTCCTTCTCCCCGGTCGGATCTGGTGGGAGGCATCCTGCCCATCCCTCCCCGATGATGGAGGCGCAGGAGCAGTAGCAGCGACACACGTGGATCTAGGTGGACGGCTGCCGGGTCTAAGAGGAGGGTGGCCGGATCCGGTGGATGTCGCATCGGCAACACTGCATGCAGGTACAGGTACAACGCACGGTCTGTCTTCCCATTTCATTAGCCTCACTCTCCCCTTTGTTTCCTTCACTCTACCCTCTCCACTTTCATAGATCTGGAGCTGGCTTGGACATAGGAGCTGTGGCGGCGTGGGAGCGGCGGCGCACGCGGATGGGCGTCTCTGCTCGGCGCCCTCCTCCTCTTCAGCAGCGGCGCTGGGGAGGTGGCAGCAGCTAGGGCGGCGCGATCCAAATCTAGTGTGGCCTAGATCCAAGCCCATGTGGGCTTTTTTCTTTTTTTTTTAAATGATCAACCAAGGCGGGCATCCTAACATGACCGCCTCGGTTAATCTTTTAACCATTGCGGGCATAGGCAACTGCTGCGGTTAAGCCACGATTAATCGTGACCTTACAACTATGGTGGACGCCTTTGCCCTACTACGGTTAATCGAAATTGACCGCCTTGGATAAACATTCTGTAGCAGTGTATGTTGTGGGCTTTGGTGAACCCAGTTGGGAGGGTTACCGTCGCGTGGGTATAGCGAGTTGGGCCGGATCCGATGCACACTCTAACTGAAGCCCCAATGTTGGTCTACAGAGAACGTCCAAAGAGCCTCCGGAGGGACAACTAGGTTTACTCCTAACGGAGCTGCTGATGTGTGTTCCATGCGCGCGGCTTCGTTGTGGGAAAGCGGAGGAAGCAACGGGAAGGAAGGACCCCTGGGCGCTACAATGAAACTATAGTGACCCCTGGGATCAGACATCAAGTCCAAAGTACCGCAAGTAATGACATAGGGGGTGGCGGGGCCCTCTCGTTGACCAGAATTTGGCAAGTAATCTCCCTGCTACAGCACTTCAGAATCAGCGTTTGGTTGCAGAGCCCAGATAATTAACTTTGTAATGTATCCACTAAGTTATCAAGTAGAGAGCAATTGCATAGGGGATACAACTATGAATGCTAAGTTATACAAGTGCTGGCGTACCTCGTATGCCTTCTTTAAGCCATTGCTGATGTGGAGTCGAGACTTGACCTCTAAACATTCCACCACTTCAATAGCGTGGCGCTTGTGTTCGTCGGACATGTGGGTAAATATGAAGAGCTCCTCAGTCCTTGGGCCGTGCGTCACCACGGACAGCCGGTCTTCGTTTCTCAGGTTGAGGATGGCGAACTTGGCGCCCTGCTTAAGATGCTGCAACCCGATTGCCATGGTGGTGCTCATGTCCAGCACCATGACAAGATCGATAGGACCGCGTGCCTGCTGTGTGTAAACTGGCGCTTTCGCGCGCACCAGCACTAGGAATTTCTGACGGTTATGGGATCCAGGGACGGCGCGGACCTCTGGGAACATGCTCAGACGAATGTTTTCGTGACAAGCGGTGCTTACAGAAACCTGAAAATATAATTAGCAAGGATTAATTAATGCGAGAATCACAATAACTCCTAATGGTAGCTAGCACCAGCCTCCGTATCTAGTTACCTGTTGTCGGGTGATTCCAGGCGAGTTAGCAGGTATTGAACGGTAGGAGCTCGTCTCGTCAGAGGATTTGTCAGAATATATAGCTGCGATGGATTTCTTGGAAGAGAAGTGCCGAAAAGGGATCATATCATCAGATACGTACTAGTACATGGATAAATAGATGTACCATATGTCTCTTTCTCTCCCTATATGCATACATGATGAAAAAATTTCAGAAACAGATGCTACTGTGGAGTATGTATCGGAGTAGCGCTTATATATGCACACGCCTACGACGGGTTTTGGTTTATTTAAAATTAAACAACAACAATGTGTTTGTCATGTTTCCTACAGTCCAGACGTTTGAAACTTCGCAATTATTTTAGGTGGCATATTCAAAGCAACAGGGGGTTATTCCCTAATGTTTTAGAGTTGTGAACGATGCAACGTGTATTTCCTTCCCCAAAAAAAACAATGCAACGGCTAAAATATAATACTTATGTTTGTAGCAGGATTTTCTTTCCTTTGATTGAAACGGCAGTGAACATGTTGCAAAGGTTGTTCTCTAATGTTTCATATAGTAATTTCTGATATTGCCACTGTCGTCTAAAAATTGTTGACATCTCTGTCTGTTTAATCAGGGTTGCAAAACTGTGGGGTCTGAATTATGGTTAAAAATTTATAGGATGGCCGTACTCTGTTGGGCAATCTGGTTCAATATGAGTGATTTTCTTTTTAATAACTGCCAACACAAATAATAATAATAACAATAACAACGACAACAATAACAACAACAATAATAATATTAATATTAATATTAATATTAATATTAATATTAATATTAATATTAATATTAATATTAATATTATTATTATTATTATTATAAAAACAACAGCAGCAGCACTTAACAGAAGTAAAAGATACCTCTTTTGTAGAACGATCTTTTAGAAAATCCAAGGCAAGCATCTCATCGCCGGACGGTAAGAACACCAAGAGGGAACTGCCGTGGCTATGTAATATGGCCCGCTTTTGTGGGTCTATGGCCACGTCCTGGAAATGGTGCGACAGGTATTGCCTACTCTCCCCGCGCTGTAGGTGCCTCTTGACGCGCTTGAGCCGCATCATGGCCTCGGAGTTGAGCATGCACCTCGACGCGGCATAGCAGGGATCCCAGTAGAAGACTGTGTTGGGGACGGCGAGTTCGTTGAACCTGAGCACCACCTGGCCGGCGCGGCACATGAGCAGCACACCTTCCCTAACCCACCCTTGCGCCGGCAGAAAAGGCAGCCAGCCCAGGCTCTGGGCGTCGCTGATGGTGCTGTCGACGTGTCGCAGCGCGTCTCCGAGTTGTCTAGCGGCGGCCTTGAGGTCGTAGATGGTGTAATCCACCAGCCACAGGTACCTCCGATTGGCGTACAGCCATTTCAGGCCGTCCTGCAGAATATTTGCGGCCGTATCTAAACTGGTAGCCTTCGCACCGCCGCCCCTGGCCACTGGAGCCCGCTGCATCAGGGGCGCCCTGCACGCGGTTCCCGAGACAATGTCACCACCAGCTACTGCCTGGTGGTGGCCATGGAGTGCCATGGTCGTCCTCGCGCGTGCACGTTAGCTCTCTCTGATCCCTTAGAGATCCACTGCGAGGAGATCTGCAAGAACTATGTGTAAGTAAGGGCAAGAGTGGTTGATGAGGCCATGCTTAAGAGGAGCTCTGGTTGTGGAGGTTAGTTGTAGTTTATACAGTATACTCTTACAGTACGCTGATGTTCAGCACTGATTTAATTCGACAGCTGCCTGTCATGCATCTTGCTACAGAGCGGTGAAGAAAGATATTAATCCGAGTGGCGACGTGACAGCTCCGATCCGTATGAAACACTCATGGAGTCGGGGGTGTTCACATGGCTATTACCGTATCAACGATACAATGGAGTCTCAGTTAATATATGTGGCCTCAGAGTAAGATAATTGAATTAATTATCGTATCATCACAAAGAATTGAGATGTCCGCCGTCTTAATATATGTCCATACAGTGGAATTGTAGGGATCATTCAGCTTTTTCACCAAAGAGAATACCATGAAAGCCTAGCCGCCCCTGGCGGCCCCTTCCATGCCGGCCGCCGCTTCGGCACTGGTGGCTGCATCCACCTTCCCATCCCCTCCCTCTCCGCCACCTATCCTCCTCTCCTCGTGTGGATTGCAGGGCTAGGGCACGCGACGAGCACCAGGAGGTCCCATCCTGCCACTGCCGGCCTTGCCGGCAGTCACTGAGCCAGCCGTCACGGACTCTCTACCCCCGCTACAACAGTCGCACCCTCCCCACCTCTTTTTCACCCAAGATTTGTAGGGCCGGTGTTGGTATTTATTAACGCATACAAAATAATCCGCAAGCGCACAAATATTGATGTAACACTTTACCCGGAAGTATTCTAGAGTATCGTATTTATCCACCGAGAAAACATTGGAGAAACTAAGTCTATGCTTAACCCCTGAATAGAAATAAGGATGGAGAAGATAGGGATATAGAGAAGATCAATAAGGTCTTTTAGTTCTAATGGCGGTAAGTTATGTCTATTGTTGTTCAACTAGGAAAATCACTATGGAAGAGCACAAGTAGAGTATGATCTTCCTATCAACAGATTTTGCCAGGCCTACTAACCTGAGGTGGACTACAGAGGATTCAACGAGGCTATAAGAGTCACCCTCGCGAGCTAACACCGATCTGGAAAGTAGAGTACATCTACGAGTAACTGGGTCTAAGCACCACGCTTACACTATGAATACTACTTCAACCCAAGAGCGACAAGGATTAAAGTACTCAAAAGAGAGTGGCAAACCTGAAGTGCAATATAGATAACATTACTTACTTAAATTAGAAGTTGATTACTAGAGAAATCTCAGAACCAACCTCCGGAGGAACTTGATCCCGTAGGTATAAGTCATAGAGAGAGCACCGACAGGCCGACACTTCCTCAAGACTCTTCCCTCTCACTCTATCTCACTATTTCTAAATAAGTCTAGATCCTAATCTCTGAAGAACTAAAGGACTAATCTTCTTCTTGAATACTAGCTTTTATCCTATCTATGGTTTCTTGATTTTGGAGTAGGATCAGGGTTTCTGTCTAGGATGAGGATGCTTTCGATCTAGAGATATATAGGGGGTGCATCAATTTTGGACCCTTGAAGGAAAATAACCTTGAGCAATGGCATATATGCAGTCTTTATGGTGGTGGAGGAACCAACATTGAATTGAAGGCGGACATGGGGGGTCCACAGGCCGACCGGCCTCACGTGGTGGTCAACTGGTCTTTCCTAGTGATAGGTGGGTCCCTCCTTGGTTGGGAGGCTTCTAGTGTCTTCTAGAGTATTCTACTATTGGAGCCCGTTTGGAATATGATTTTTAACATGATGTGTGGGTGCTCTTTTGCTCTTTTTTATATTTAATCCCTGCAAATACATAGATTTACCAAAACTCTTGGAAATTGTCAGTTAAAAACCTATCTCTATGTTAATGATCACTTTTATGCATTTCTACCAAGTTATATTGACGGCTCATGATGAACGTTAACTACCGTGAACAAACTTCCCCACACTTAAGCTTTTACTTGTCCTCGAGAAAAAGGATGGATTACTTTTAGACATAACCTTTGGACAAGACATCAACACAAAATAGTTAATAGTCATACCTGAACTATGGGATTCAATGTGTCTACCATGAAACTTTGGGTGGTTGTAGAATAGAACAACTTGAAACAGATCATCGTCTTCCTTTGTTCATGTCAATTGGAGTTTTTGCAAGATTTTTGAAAACAAAACATAGCTTACCTTCTTTTTTTGTGGTACTCTCAAATCACTCAGTATATGTGGTATTTTTGGATATTTACCAAGGCTTGCATGATTGTTTCCTTATGTTCATCCTACCTCTAAAAGGCTTATGTGGAGCTTTACGTATTTCAAGGATGTAGCATACTTACCTTGCATGTATTGCTAAGTCAAAACTTGGATCCATGGAGGGGGTGTCATAATCTTAGATCAAGATGTGCATGTGTGTGTGGATGTCATACTCTCATGAAGAACTTTGAAACACTTATGCAAGAGCATAAGGGTCATGAGCTATCTTTATTCTCTTTCCTCTCTCATTGTTTTACTTTACTTTGGACACTTCTCCATTTTTTCAATACTTATCTACATAGCACTGCCTCCTGTCTGCAAACATAAACTTTGAAGAGAGAGAGAGATGAATCAAGAAGTTTGGAGCATTTATGCATTGGAATCTTGTAACTCTTTTTGGTCTACTCCAGTGCAGGAATAGATTTTGGGTGAAAGGCATATTTTTGCATACTCCTAGTGTAGGAGCAGCAGATATGTGGCATGTACATGATCTTGATCTTTGGACCATGAAAAAACTCTCAACATGGGTCACAAGATATGACAAAACTCAACACAAAGCAAGTATCTTATGAGCTAGTTTCAAGTATTCATAGCACATATGGCTTTTCATATGATATAGCATATACCATATAGGAGAAGTATAGCTATAAAATTTAAAAGTTTTGAAATGAAATTCTCCAATGATGAGACATCAAGAATCAGGTTCTCAATATTCTACTATATCTCACTCCACAAAAACTTTAGTGACATAGGGTTCCTAAAAATTAAGTTCCCAATAGTGGTAAGACTTCCAGGAAAAGCATTATGTGAATCTATCCTTAAGTGATGGCTAAAGCAATCTTCCTTTCTATTTTAAAGATATTTTATCAAAGGATTTTTAATTTGGTTCGAAACAGAAAGCAACATGGGTGAAAATAGAATGTTTTGGACGTAAACCTAACTGTGGACGAAGGGCGAGGCTAGAGGAGGCAGGCATGGGGTGACCGGCCCAAGAGGGGGGTCGGTCGACCTGCTCCAGAGGCCATTCAAAGCCCACTTCATCGTACGTGTTCTTTGTATTGCTACTTTCTATTTTTTGTGATTTTCATGATCAAATCTCATCTGTTGTCATGGTGTGCTTTCCCCACACTTGTTTCCTACTATTCTGTATGCACAACATATGGAGACAAAGACATATCCAAAATTGATAGAGAGCATTTAATTATAACCAACTTCCATTGATATCATATAAGGTGCATTTATTACACGTGGCACAATCATAAGTTTCAACATAATTAAGACTCGCAATGAACTAAGTAAACTTCTAAGAAAACTAACAAAACAATTATGTGTGCCTTGTCAACTAACAAGCTAACTATTACCTCATCATTGGATTCAAGGGGAGGATCTTGATGTCCTTCGGTGCTTGAACCATCAGCCCTTCATCTTCTGCAGCATGTCCTTCAGAAGTAGACATTCCTGTAGTGGAGCGAGGACTGGATGATGAACCGCTTGTGTGAAGTAAGACTGCCCATAGCTTCTAGGATGAGCTAGCTGCTTTGGGCAGATGGTGGTAAGAGGGAGAGGCTCCACTACTTTGACAATGGCTATAGATTCTTCTAGAGGAGGAAGGTTGTTGAGGTCTACTTCATAGGGGTTGATCTGCATGTCAGCCATGGGAACTAGGGAGGAGGAGTGCTTCCTTGCTGAGAGACAAAAGATTTTGATGGAATGAGGTCGGAGGCAGGAAGGGGCTTGTCTATATAGGAGGGATAAATTTGCAGTAGGGGTCAAAATCTAAACCTAAAGGCTCATCATGGCAGCACAAGGTCAAATCTATTGGGAATATCCAAAATATGCGAGAATATGGTGGATGATTCATAAAGGAAGAAGGCAGAGGTGAGGTGACACTGTGGTAGGCTAGCTAGCCCAATATGGAGGCCGGTCAACCCACTATCGTGCCCTCTTGTGGGCTTTTCTCATGTGGCCTTCCTACGTGTTTTATTCCCAAAAAATATATTTACACACCATGAAACAAAAAGAGGATGGCAGTGGCTCAAATCTATGGTAAAATAATGAAATCTATTTCATCTAATTCCTTAGGATTTTTATTGGGTTCTAAAATGATTTTTAGATGGTGGCCATTTACCTTGAATAACATACTTTCATCGTTTTGAAGTATTACCACTCCCTGGGACGAAGTGCTGATGACTTTGGATGGCCCTTCCCATTTGCTTCAAAGTTTTCCATGCTTGAATAATTTTACCCTAGATTTAGAAAGTAATACCTTATCTCCTAGGGCAAAGTCCTTCTTCTTGATCCTCTTGTCTTGTCATCTTTTGGTTCTCTCCTTGTATATCTTGGCATTGTGATGTGATTTTTCACACCATTCATCAAGTTCAGAGGGTTGCATCTTGCTTTTTATTCCTATAGCTTCCAAATCCATGTTCCATCATCTGATTGCCCAGTGAGCCTTGAATTCTAGCTCAACAGGCAAGTGACAGGTCTTCCCATAAATGAGTTGATATGGTGACATTCCAATTGTTGTTTTAAAGGCCATTCGATAAGCCCATAATGCAATAGGTAGCCTATCTTTCCATGTAGCTCCCATCTCATTGACTGTTTTCTGTAGAATATTCTTTATTTATTTATTCGATATTTCTGCCTGGCCACTTGTCTAAGGGTGGTATGGAGTGGCAATATAGTGATGAATTCCATGTCTTAACAAGTACTTGCAAAAGATCTTATCAATGAAGTAAGTGCCTCCATCGCTGATTACCATTCTTGGAACACCAAATCTTAGGAATATTATTTCTTCTAATATTTTCTTAAAGATTTTGGAATCAGTAGCTATGCATGGCATAGCTTAAACACATTTGAAAACATAGTCAATTACCACCAAGATGTACTCATGGTTCCTTGACTTTAGAAATAGTCCCATGTAGTCAATTCCCAGACATCGAAGTGTTCAATTTGTAAGTTGCTGGTGAGTGGTATGGCATCTCTTGAGTTGATATTCTCATGCCTCTGACATGCTCTACACCTTTGGATGGAGTTTTTTGTGTCTTCATACATGGTTGGCCAGAAAAATCCACTTTGCCAGATCTTTGCATGTGTTTGAAGTGCATCATGGTGTTATCCATATGGTGATGACTGGCATCTTTCAATGATCTTGATTCCTTCTTTAGCAGGTACACACCTTATGAATAGCCCACCTAAGCAAACTTGAAGAGGTACGGTTCATCCTATATGTGGAGATGACTCTCATAGATGAGCTTCTTTTTGTTCTCTCCTAGTGATACACAACCTACAACCATAAAATTCACAATATTTGCATACCAGGGGTTAGATTGAGAGATTCTATAGAGTATGTCATCCCACAGTGAATTGTTGATGGGCAATTCCTATGGAATTTCAATCAACATTCTAGACATGTGATTAGCAACAAAATTTTCTACTCCCTTTTCATCTTTAATTTCTAAATCAAATTCTTGGAGTAGATAAATCCATCTTATCAATTGGGGTTTAACATCTTTCTTAGTGAGCAGGTTTTTCTAAGCAGCATGATCAGTGTAAACAATCACCTTAGCCTGTACTAAACTTATCAATAGCAAAAACTATAGGCAAGTGTTCTTTATTAGTTGTTGCATTATTAAGTTGAGGTCCGTCAAAGTTTTGCTGGCATAAGCAATTGCATGATGCTTCTTATCTTTCATTTGTCCCAAAACTTCCCCTGCAGCATAATCACTAGCATCACACATGATTTCGAAAGGCAAAGACCAATCAGGGGGTTGAATGACCGGTGCAGAAATGAGTGCTTTCTTCAAAATTCAAAGGGAACATCCTTAGCCAAAAGATTAGTAAGAGGTATAGCAATGTGAGAAAAATCTTTTATGAAGTGGTGGTAAAAATTAGCATGGCCAAAAAAGTTTTGATCCCTCCAATACAGGTGGAGGTAGTTGTTCAATCACTTCAATTTTAGCTTTGTCTACCTAAATTCCTCATTCAGACAACGTGTCCTAGCACTATTCCTTCTCTAACCATGAAATGACATTTTTCCCAATTAAGGACTAAGTGTTTTTTCTTCACATCTTCACAAAACCTTGTTTAAGTTTTCAAGAAAATCATCAAAAGTCTTTTCAAAAGGAGAAAATCATCTGTGAAAACTTCCATAATCTCTTCAATCATATCAGAAAATATAGACATCATGCATCTTTGAAAAGAAGCTGGAGGCTTACATAGTCCAAAAGATGTTCTATAGTAAGCATAGGTTCTGTATGGACATGTAAAAGTGGTTTCTCTTTGGTCATCACGATGGATTAGGATTTGATGATATTTGGAATACCCATCAAGAAAACAAAAGAAAGAGTGGTTTGCTAGTCGCCCCAACATTTCATCAATGAAGAGCAATGAGAATTGATCGTTCTTTGTTGCCTTGTTATGTTTTCTATAATCAATGCACATCGACCATCCAATGATGTTTTTTGGGGTTATAATTCATTCTTCTCATTTTTAAGAACAGTCATGCCTCCCTTTTTAGGCACAACTTGAACAGGGCTTACCCACTCACTATACGGCATAGGATAGATAATCCTGGTATGTACCAATTCCAAAACTTCTTTCTTAACCACTTTTCTCATCATGTTATTAAGCCTATGCTGGGGCTCCCTAGAAGGTGTGGAATTTGGATCTATAGGAATGTGATGGGTGTAGAGAGCGGGGCTAATTCCTTTAAGATCTTCGAGTGAGTAACCAAAAGTTGAGTGATGCTTTTCTAAGATAGTTATCAAGCAGAGGGTTTCTTCCTAAGAAAGTTTACTACTTATGATCATAGGAGAATCTTGAGTATTATTGAGAAAGTCATTTCTAAGGCCAGACGTTAGAGGTTTAGGTTCAATGGGAGGCTTAGGTGGATTTTTGAATTCATCTTTAGGTTCTAGTTCTATGGAATGTTCATCTTCTTCGTCGATGAGGAACTGGGCATCATTTTCAAGAATGGGTTCGATCGAGTGTTCAAGGGATGCTACCTTGAACTCTTCCATTGGGTCTTGCTCGCAATATAGCTCAGTCTCCGCATTTAGAGAGTGAGTGGTGGATAAAGAAAGTTTAAAATTCTTCCCAAGATATATATTTAAATTCCCTATTTATCCTTCTTGAATAAGCCTTTCAATTAGTTGTCCTATCATTTGGTCAAACTCCATGATATCATAGATAAAAAGCTCAAATGAACCATGGTGTCCTTTACCTTGATAAGAAGGATATAAAAAATTTCCAAACTCAAGAGAATGTGTCCCGAAGGGCTTTTCAACAGCATTGTTGCTAGGGTTAATGGCATGTTTTTCAATAAATCACAAGCAAAAGATGCAGAAGTGATGTTGACACCCACAACTAGATTTTCAAAGGCACCGAAAGAGTCCTTATGGATTCGGCAATGAATATAGGTAGAAGGTGAATCCAAATGGATCACATTAGAGGAAAGTTTTGATTCTTCTAACCATTCACTGCTTATAATGGACACTAGCTCTCTAGTTCATTTAAGGAAAGCTTCCTCAGAAGGGTCTAAGATTTCTTCTTGGAGTGATGATTTTCAAGGCTTCTAGGGCTATCATATAGAGTGATATTTTGAGGTGTTTCCATAATCAATAAAAAGTTCATCCTCAAAATCAAGCATAAAATCTAAAATTGGAGTTTCCTCCACTTTAGGATTTGGGATAGTTGAGGGTTGTGGTGGATTTGGCAAAGGTTCAAGTTCAGCTATTAGGGATTCTTCCTCTAGAGGCTTCTCTTCTACTTCTTCAAGCTAGGGGTATCTCTTAGAATTTTATCCAGATGTCTCTTCCTCTTTTAGCAATCAATTGCAAGAATGAACCTATTGAACTTAAGTTAAGAAACTTTGAGGCTTTTCTTCTAAGACCCATATAGAAATGTTGAAGAAGGGGTCTTGCTAATCTAAGGCTGTACCAAAATTAATAAGAGCATTGGGACATTATGCCAGGAGATTCTTTTTCTTCTTGTTTAAAAGATAGAACCTCGGCTCAAAGGCTAATTACTCTAGAGATAGGAAAGAAATCCAAGCAAAAGGTAGGACATAAACTTCCCCTATCTCCTTGCTTACTCCCTATGATCTGATCAATGTTTAGCTCTTCTCTTTAAAGAGAAAGGAAAAAGCTTCCATCATAAAGTCTCATCAGACATGCCCTCAATGTGGATGTAAGGATTTCTGCCTTCCTTTCCTTAAAAGAATTAGTTCTGCACCATTGCAGCCAAACACAAATGCAACTCATAGCCAGGTGATAGCATAGGCTTTGATGATCCTTTTGGCGTGAGGCTTGTGTACGTGGGTGCCACATATTGATAGATAGGAGTGGAATTTATGAAATCCAGGAGGTAAGAAAATAAAGAATAAAATGAAAGGTAAAAAAGTTGAAAAAGGATAAAAGTATAATATAAGGTTAAGCTTTGTTCAAAGTTATCTCAACAGTCATTTTTCCTGGCAATGGCGCCATAAATGCTTATTTATATTTATTAATGCACACAGAATAATCCGTAAGTGCACAAATACCGATGTAACACTTCACCTAAGAGTATTCTAGAGTACCGTATTTATCCATAGGGAAAATGTGAGAGAAACCAAGTCTATGTTTAACACCTGAGTAGCAACAAGGATAGGGATATAGAGATGATCACAAAGGTCCTCTAGTTCTAATGGTGGTAAGCTATGTCTATTATCAGTTGGGGAAATCACTATGGAAGAGCAAAAGCAGAGTATGATCTTCCTAGCAATAGATCCTGCTCGACCTATAAATGGGAGGTGGACCATAGAGGATTCAATGAGGTTATAAGAGTCACCCTCGTGAGCTACCACCAATCTAGAAATTAGGGTACATCTATGAGTAACTGAGTCTAAGCACCACACTTACACTATGAATACTGCTTCAACCCAAGAACGACAAGGACTAAAGTATTCAAAAGAGAGTTGCAAACCTGAAATACAATATAAACAATGTTACTTACTTGAATTAGAAGTGGATTATTAGGGAAATCTCAGAAGCAAGCTCCAAAGGAACTTGATCCCATAGGTACAGGACCTAGAGAGAGCACTGACAAGCTATCACTTCCTACAAACTCTTTTGCCTTACTCTATCTCACAAATTCTAAATAAATCTAGATCCTGATCTTTGAAGGACTCATGTACTAATATTCATATTGAATGTTGGCATTGATCCTATATAGGTTTTCTTGATACTATAGGAGGCTCAACGGTTCTGCCTAAGATGAGGATGCTTTGAATTAGGGGATACAGGGTCATATATTTAGGGGGTGCATCGATTCTGGACCCTCAGATCAAAATGACCTAGACCAATGGCATAGATGCAATCTTTAAGACAGTGGAGGAACCGATGTTGAGGCAGAGGCTGACATGGGTGATCCACATGCTGGCCAGCCTAAGGGGTGGTCGGCCAGACAGTCCTAGTGATAGGTGCATCCTCCCTTGGCGGGATGGCTTCTGGCATCTTCTAGAGTTTTCTGGTATTGGAGCCCGTTCGGAATATGCTTTTTAATATGATGTGTGGTCCTTATTTGCTCTTTTTTTGTTTAATCCCTGCTAATACATAGATTCACCAAAACTAGTGAAAATTGTCAGTTGAGACCCTATTTCTATGTTGGTGATCACTTTTATACATTTCAACCAAGTTATATTAATGGCTCATGAGGAACATTAACTACCATCAACAAGCGGCCTCTGCTACCGACATCCCCCGCTCTAGATGCATGCCCGTGATGGATTACACGGAGTTCATGGACATCGGTTTTGGTGTGGTCATGATGCCTCAATGTGCACCCACACAAAAATAGTAGCCCATGATGGAACTGAGTAGGGCCTATGTGGGTGGTACCTATGCTGGCAGATCCACGGGTGCTGACTCCGGTTGCACGCTGACATAGCCACCGCCCATGACGGAGAAGGCCAGATCCTGTGTAGCAAGCACCTATGATGGGGGAACCATGGCCACCGGTGATGGCAAAGCATTGTTGGCACAACCAATGAAGCCCAACTCACCACAGCATCCATCTCTAGTGCTAGGGATCAAAATCTTCCTCATCCATGCTTCCGCCCCTAGCTCACTGTCATCTTTGCTTCCACCCATGGGGGAACTCAATGGTGCATTCCAAGGCTTGTCGATGGGCGGGTCCTACCTCTGATGTGGAGTCATCATCGGCTATCTCCCAAAATGCAGTTCAGTGGGAGCTGCAGCTATGGACATCGCCGCTACTAAAGCTTCCCAAATGCACTCCACCATGTACAATGATGCTGCCATGGGGTCAAGATTCAGGAGGCAGGGAAAGCACCGTTGGCCTTTCTTAGCGCAATCACCAATGCCTTCCCTGGCAATAACACCAGAAATGCATGTTGGCATTTCTTCATTACTCTTGCCATTATTACCACGTTGTTGTAGGTGATACCCATTGTTGATGTATGCCGCATCTTCATGGGTCATTTGGCAGTCATTGCCTGAGTGGCCAACATCATCACATAACTTGCACGTCATGTGCGATTACATGGGTTTGACTTTGCCATGTGTATCTTTGGTGGCACGCTCATCTTTAAGCGGAAGGTTTATTTTTGTGGCAAGCATGTCCATCTCCTTCATGGTATGCATGTCTTTTTGTGTTTTTGGTAGGGTCCTTTCCTCCCCTAACCTTGATTTGCCACCTTTTTGTCGATTAGGGCCATAGCCCCATCGATGGTGAGTGATAAGAATGCACCACTAGCAGCGGCGTCAAGGTGCGCCTTCGACATGGGTGTTAACCCATTGTAGAAGTTCTAGAGCACCATCCCATGGTGAGGGAATGCCTGGATGTATTCTTGTAGCCTCTCCCATGCCTCTGGGATGGGTTCCATTGAATTCTATAGAAAGTTGGTGATTCTTTCCCTTAGGGCATTGGTTTTGCCCATGGGGAAGAACTTAGGAATGAACACCATGGAGCACTAGGTCCATGTGTCAACAGTGTACTTGTAAAACCATTATTCGCCTTTCCCATGATGGAGAAATGAAACAGACATAGTTAATAGCATTAGGTGCGGCCTTCCTAGTCATACACTATCTTGCTTTCACCCACAATAGTAGAAAATATGAAAAATTAGCTGCATAGACAGTGGCTACCGTACAAGCATAATGCCATGCTCATGTCCTACTAGATTCACATTAACAAATGCCTTCCCCGACAACAACGTCAGAAATGCTTGTTGGCATTTCTTAGCACAATCACCAAGCATGGAAGTTTTAAGTCCATCCCCAGCAGTGGTGCCCGAAATGCTTGTTGGCATTCCTTAATACCACTACTAGAATTGGTGTACTCAAGCAACAATACTAGGAAATACCAACCAATAGGTCTTAATGATTACAGATGTTATCCGCAAGCACACGAATCTATCATTGTATAATTTCACCTAGAAGTATCAACATGGTATCATTATTTATATTTCCTAGAGGAAGACATGGTTTATGAGAGCCTAGCATGGATATGATCAAGACTTGTATGCAAGACAGACCAAAGTGCTATGTAGGGATAAACAATCTGTTGTTGTAGATAGTGGACACAAACTTGGACCAACCTCAAGAATAAAAGGGAAAATAAAATATAAAAGAATAATCCTAAGTGGAGATGGCGTGTTCAAATACAACCATGCAACAAACAAGTTAATTGTCATACAAGTCATATGATCAGAATTAGAGCTAAGTCTAGGATGGACATGGGGATCCCCGGGTCTAGTCTGCAATGCCATTGAGACTTTATGAACTTCTACATGAATATGCTAATGTGGGGGATTACGATGGAGGGACAGGGCTGTCACGACCTGCCACCTACCCCTTAACCATGAGGTACCATCATATCCATAGGTTCCATGTATCTAGGCACCACGCCCGCATACAAGAAACTACCCATGCTGATAGAACATGGGTAAACCTGAAGGAACAACGAACGATCATCCCAACCCTTGTTTTTCTTCAACTCATATAAATCATATGAATGATGAAGAATGGTGATGAACATGTTAAGATCATAGCATACGAACTATATACTAGTTCATATATCAAGATTATAACATGATCAAGACTATACTATAGTTTATATGCAATGCTATATAAAAGATATGAGAACTTGACTAAGGAAGACTAGCCCAGATCTGATCTGATGTTTGGGCCAGTTGGATCCTTTACATTGATGTGCTGATTTGTGCCTTCCCTAATCATGCCTTTTTGGTAGAATTCCCTTGCACTTGGTGTCTTTCCCTGCAAAGTGATAATTCTTCCTGTACAATTAGAATTTGGTCAGTAGCAAAGGGATATGTGTGTAGGAATATATAATTCTCCCCTTTTTGGTCTTAAATTGGAAGTATAAAATTGACATTAAGGACCTTCAACAAGCACCCAACTATCAGTAGCCATGGCTGTAGCTCAATCACGAGCTTCCTGTTTGAGGCTAGGATAGTGGCAACAAAATAGGCTAGAGTGCTCATTATCATGAGCAGCGTCGGCCGCTCCATCGGAGGCTAGGACCATAGCCTGCTTCTAGCATTCGTCAATGATTCTCCACTGTAGATGTCATTGGCTAGCGCAAGGTCCTTTTGCAAGGGTTGTCTGGATGAGATGAGGGGCTCTCTCAATGTCTAGTGCCCCTTTTCCAACCAGAGCTGCAAGGGAAATACCTCAACTGCCTCTCCACCTCACACAGGGTGGCGACCTGCAGGCTGCCCCGACGTTGCTTGTGTTATAGGGCTTCCACCACCGCGTGCAAGACAAGTGGCCACAGAGGCCAAGTTCGGCAAGGAACAGTGTACCTGGCCACTTGGGTGCACCCCGTCAACGTCCTTCGCAGGATGACCATGACCAGCCACATACTCCCACCTGCAGGTCGGGCTTGGGCCTAGATAGATGTGCAATGGGCCTGGGTCATGCTGTGCTAGGCATTGCGACAAAGGACACACACGTCAGGTGCGGCCAAGGAATGGCAGCAAGGCTATGGTGTTGGACACCACCGTCAATGAAATATCCTCGGTAGTCTACCCTAGGATACCCCAAGGTAGTAGATTTGCGGTGAGGGCGCACTAAGACCTACGATCTAGATGTGAGACACAAGACAAACAACCAGGACAACCAGGGTTTATCCAGGTACAGGCCGCTCGGAAGCGTAATACCCTATGTCCTGCATCTCTGCTGTTGTATTAATGAGTATCCAAGTACAATGAGATGACTTTAGATGCCTTCTAGGGGGTCCTTGTCCGCCTTATGTAGCCAGGAGACAAGGTTACTTATCTAGGGTTTCCCTATGGTTGGTTACATTGCATCGTACCCTGGGAGTACACAAACAGATCTAACCAACTAAGACTCCTTGCATGCCAAGCAGCCTTCAGCACCCGTGCGGCCCACCAACCTAGGCAGTAGTGAACCATGGGTATCATCTTGCTATCTGCCCCACCGACCAGGAGGATGATGGACCAGCCTTAGTCTTCTGGTCTAGGTCATCTGGACCGAGCAGCCCAATGCCTAGCTGTGAGGGTATACGGGGTCTATACCCCAAGAGCTAGTCCCCGAGCACCACGTATCTTGAGGGAGTCGCCGTCTTGACCTGTGCCGAGCAGTGAAGATGCAGACCATGTGACACCGAGCAATGAAGATGCAGACCACGTGATGCCGAGCAGTAAAGATGTAAACCACATAGTCCCGTCCAGTACTAACGCTGATCGATTAACGTCGTCCAAGCTTCTCCTGAGCAGTTCGTAAGTCTGCTCCCAACCATAGCTACTGTCAAGGAAAATGATCTGTCAAAAGATGCATGGCGTTCTAAGAAAAAGAAAAATTCTTTTCATATCCAGAGATGTGGGCCCATGTTAACACATGAAACAAAGTATCACTGAAATGTTAACATGAACTATCCATGGAAATAGTGGCAGCGAACCAAGAACAAAACAATAGGCCCAAGTCATCATGAGGTGACATGGGCCCATGTAGTCCTGAAGCTCAATAGAAGATAGAATATGTTGTATTGAGCTTTTGTAGAAAAAGTCAAATAAAACAGCAACTGGTTGTAGTCAATGCTAAGTACGCCTATAGGACATCTAGAGCCAAGAGCAACATGAGCCCAAGTCAGTGTGAGGTGATGTGGGCTCACGTAGTCCTCAAGATCGATAGAAGATAGGATATGTTGTATTGAGCTTTTTAAGGAAAAAGTCAAAAACAGCATCAACAATGACAAGTATTAAAGGACTAAACGTGTACCGATTGTCATGCAGTCCCCAAGTGTGCTCAGGACATTTCACAGGCTCGATCGAGTCAAGGACGCCAAGAGCCCATGGTTCATAAGCACCACTGGGTGGAAAAACTGCCACACAGTCCACAAATGCGCTCAAAATAGTTCACAGGCTTGATCGGGTCAAGGACGCCGAGAGCCTGTGGTTCGTAAGCACCACTGGGTGGAAAAACTACCACGCAGTCCCCAGGTGTGGGAAATAAAATATTTGGCCCAACAAACAAGTCCCCAGATTTAAGGAAAAAATCTGGAACAAATTTAGAAAGAAGTATATATTAAAGGTGAATATGGGATTAGATCCCAAGATTACCGGGCACGTGCCCAACAACCGGGATTGGATAGCAATCATGCGCATGGGGGAATAAATTGTCCCAGCCCACACCCGCGCTCGGGACCAAGACGACCCACCAAGCCGCGTCCACACGAGTCAAGCGGGTCCAACCCTACAAGTCAAACAGACGTCATCCGAATGGTATAAATAACAGGCGTCGCCAGGAGGAGACGATTCCCGAATTGCAATCATTTCTCAACTGCACACTCTCCCACTTCTTGAGCGTTCCACTGCCTCATCCACCTCGCAACCACTGCTGCCGCGCAACCTGCCACCGTGAATCCGGCCATCTCCGTGCACAGCAGCCGGGCAGATCTAACCATCCACACCAACACCGCACTCCGCTCATCCCCCAACCTGACGTCTTTGGAGGAGATGGCGAAGAAGGGAGACAAGAAGGCGAGAAAGGCGACTGGATCTAACGCACCAGGACCGCAATGGCAGTAGTCGACCTCCACACGAGAGTCGCTGTGAGTGCTCACCGATGAGGGCTTGCTACCACCGTTTGAGATGGAGGCATGGCACGAACCACGAGGTGAGGATTCCCCCCTCCTTGGAATGGGAAAATCATGGTTTTTGAGGATATGGTGACACAGGGATTAGGGGTTCCTGTAAATGGATTCCTTCGGGACCTCTGCATCTACTGGATGATTTCTATCTGTAATCTGGATCCCGAATCCATTCTCTCCATTTTTATTTTCATCGCCCACTGTGAAATGTTCCTTTGAATCGACCCCCACTTCAATCTGTTCTGCCACTTCTATCTGTTGAGGAAGAAGGGGGCTAAATCTAGGGGGTCCTAGGTTGCTGGTGGGTGCTACATGCGCCTTCGGGATGGGATAAAGGCACACTGGCTAGGGAGGCGACACCAATCAGCCACCAGGGGATGGAACACTCACTGGTTCTATATGATCCAGGATGTGGAAGGGAGAAGGGTGCCTTGTGATGTGACACGGGTGCCGGAGTTCAATCCCAGGTGGTCAGACCCACCAACCCCAGATGAGATGCATCAGGTGAATGAGTAGCTGACCTCGATTGACAACAAGATTATCAATGGAGCACTGGTGGTAGGAACCTAGCTGACACGCTGGATCCAGCCGTGCAAGGAGCAAGTGAACTGCTTGTATGAGTATCTGGCCGGGCTGACCCTTCGTGGGAGACCCGAGAGATGAAGACGCCGAAGACGGTGAGCCAACGAATGTCCTCATTATTTTAGAAGTTTGACACGACCACTGTTGGTGGTCCTTAACTGCTATTTTACACCACCAACTAAAGACCAAAAGGGGCGAATTATATATTTACATACACATATACATTTGCTATTAACCCAATTCCACTTGTACTTGGATAATTGTCACTCTGTAGGAATACACGCGAAGTGCAAGACATTTAACTCAGAAAATATGTTTTTTGGAAAGCGTAGAACCAAGGAGGAGGGAAGAGGTCCACTTTGGGACCAAACTAGGCCGAGTGCACCTTGCCACCACGACCCAGGACCACTCAGCAACCAACCGACCAAAGTTGGTAGGTGGAGGGCACTAGAGTTGGGCGCGCACCTGGGGGCGAGCGTGCACCCCTGCTAGGTGGCCGTCCATGCCCATCCTTGGTGAGGCGGTTTGTGGCTTCCTTGTGGAGCATAGGCGGTTGTGCACTCGAATGATTATGTCCCCGACCCACCTTCAACAACCTATAAAAGGAGGAGAGGAGGCACTCTCTCACACACACCCCATTTTGGAGCCACCTCACTACCTCCTCTTGTAGCTTTAGTAGTATTAGTAGTACTTTGGAGTGAGGCAAAGCTTCCTTGGAGAGCTTGTACTAGGAAGAAAGGATTATCGATATGAATACAATTATGTTCTTGCTCTCATTTTGTTCTAGTTGTGCTATAGAACTAGAGTATAGTTTTGATCATGTTTTATTCAATGAGTATGAACTAGAATATAGTTTATATGAGAGCTTCTTAGCATGTTCATCCTTGTTCTTCATTGTTCATATGATTTGTAAGACAAGAGATAGTGATGGGAATGGAGTAACGGTTCGATGTTCCTTTAGGTTTGCCTATGTTCTAGCTCGTCCATCCGTAGGGTGGGAGTCCACGGGGGACATAGGTAGTTCCTTAATATGTGGGCTTGGTGTCCGTATACGAGGGAGACTTCGGATATGATGGCATGCCCCAATTGAGGGGTAGGTGGTGGGGAGTAACCTAGTCCCGTTTGTCCTTCGTAATCCCCCACGTTTGTATGTCATGTAGGAGTTCATAAATGTCCCCATTGGCTGACAGATCAGCTGCCGGGATCTCCCTGTTGCTCCTAAATTTGACTTGTTTCTTAGACTGTACATCATATGGCATTAGCTGGTTCTATGCTTGGCTATATTAGAACATGCCTACTCCACTTAGGATACTCTTTCATTCTTTGTTCTATGCTTAGGGATATTTTTTCATTCTTTGTTTTAATTTTTTCCTTGAGGTTGGCCCGAATGTGTATCACACTATCTTAAATCTATCATGACTTACCCTTGTATTGAGTATTGGTCTATCACATAGTTATCTTGTTCATGTCCTTACAAAACACTGTTACACCATGCCTTCCTATGGGAAAATATAAAAGAACGATATTCGAATACTCCCGGGTGAAGTGCTACAACGATAATTCCGTGCGCTTGCAGACTTGTTCTGTAAACAATCAGAACTATGTTGAGGTATTTCTTGGCAATGTTGCTACTTCTAGTAACAACGTTAAGAAATGCCAACAACCACCAGCTACCCAGAAGTGCATGTACTATCGTACCACCTTTCTCGACCACCACCAGAGGTAAGCTGACCAGTTTCACACCTTGATTTGATTAGTATGCCCTAGTATGTGATGATGTCGATAACATGGATGGTCTGACTATTAGACACTGCTTGGACAGGACCACAAAACATTCTTCTCCACTGTGTCGGTGGAGCCATGGCCTCAAGGAGAAGCACTGGCCGGCCAGCGGAGGCATGGGACCAGAGCAGGGCTGGAGACGGTGGACGTCTCTAGCCCTGATGAAGATGAAATTCCCGCCGCTCAGGCAAGGCGCCAAGCAGTAGGCAAGTGACCCATGTCAGAGGCCGCCAAGGAGAAGAGGCCTGCCACACTGCTATCCGGGGGCAAGTTGAACCTGGACGGTGCAGCGGGGGGAAGCAACAAAAGGGGTGCTCCGGCCCCTCGGAGTCGTCTGACGATGATCTCCTGAAGCTGAACCAGCGCCAGAAGAAATTTTAGGCCTAGACGCCTTAGATGGGGAGGACACCGACGACACCTAGGAGATCTATGCGGAATGCGTCACCACCACCTCCTCCCCCGCGTCAGGGGGAAACTACCTCAACCACTCGGCTGGAGCAGGACAGGGGGATGACATCACCACCACCATCACCACCATCTATGCCACACAGGGTGGCGACACCTCCAGTAGGTATTGCCTCATCACCAGGGCATCAAGAGCCGGCAAGGGAGCCGACTTCTCTGATACGCCCCATCGGGACAAGCAGGTCGGGCGAGGCATCACACCGAGTCCCTGGGCATAGCAGCGGGGTGATAGGTAGGGCCCCAGGCACTCCAAGCGGGGGAGCAACCCCACAATTCAGAGGAGGGTTCCAGCGACCAACTGGGTAAGTGCCATTGAGTTTATGTATCTTGCATCTCCTTGATTTTTTAGGTTTCTTGTGAACAGAATGTGTCTATAACATACTTTACAGTTGTGCTCCACCGACTTTGACACTGACTCTGCCACCAAGCCAGACCACACCACCACCGACCACTGAGCAAGTGATGACCAGCGATGTAGTGCAGTCCGCAGGACAAGGGGAAGCAGCCAACAGCACCGCAACACCCACCAGGCCAACCCCTACGCCAACTCCTCATCCAGAGAGGCGGGTGGTGCCATTTAGAGCGATCAACACCACAGCAGGTCGATGGCCGAGCCATATGCCAGGCCAGGCTAGGCCGAGCAGGCCAGTGCCACCTGAGAAGGTTGAGGAGGTGCCCAGGGTGCCTAGGATGCTGCACATGAACCTACCCACGCAACATATCTACACGTCACGCAAGCTGGGGGAGGACAGCTTCGTGTCCTATGAAGAGATTTTGGACAATGACATCGACACAAGTGTCTAGGACACTGTGGAGGTGCTGTTAAACAGGATCAAGGTAAACCTGATGAACATTTGTTTGCATGTCTTAAACTTGATGCTTTGGAACAAATGCGCCGATCAAACCGTGGTGTATACAGTCGCTGCAAGAGACCAATGCTAAGCGTGGGAAGACCATCGACTGGTTCACAGCAACCTGGGAGGAGTGCAAAACCCTCTGGGTAGCCAAGGCCGAGCTGGAGGCACAGGCCAAGGTCTACCAGGAGCGGGAGGTCCAGCATGAGGAGGAAGTCGCCGCTCTACGCTGCAAGGTGGAGGCCCTGGTGGAGGACAATGAGAGTAAGTAATCCTCTCTACCCAATGCATGCTTGGTCTTTGCTGTGTACTTATGTGCACTTCTTGTAGAGCCGAATGGCCAGAATGAAGCCATGGCTCAGGAGTTGGCCAACCTACTGGACCAGAAGGAGGCTGCTAAGAAGCAGGCCAAAGCGGATTAGGAGTAGATTGCCGCATTGACAGGTAATTAGAACAACGTAGAGTTGTTGTATGTAGTCTGCCACATACTGGATGGACCAGGATATGCTAACCATCATTACTTTGTATTTGTAGGTTTACGAGATTGCAACTTGGCACAGTTCCAGGTACTGGAGCACTCCATCTCTGTTCTCCAAGGAAAGATGCGGGCCATGACCGACCATATCATACCGTTCTAAGAGCCATCTTTTGAGGAAGGGAGCACCCTGTCAATCCTATAGGCGAAGCGGTTGTCATTGCCAACCAGTGTAGGAGACTATGGCCAATGCTCCAGGGGTTCATCGCAGGAGCTGGGTGCTACGCGGTTGCAACCGCACTTGCTGTGGTCCGCTCCAGGTACCCAGAGGTAGAGCCGGCGGATGTTGCGCTTGGGATTGCGCCAGAGCTTTTGAAGACCACCGACGATGACCTCCAGACCACGTCGACGCCTGCAGCCGCTGCCCTTATTAATGACATGACATTGATTGAAGACCCTACAGAAGATGATGGTGGTCAGTAGGCCATAAATAATGTATATGTGATGAAATACTATTTGTAAGTTGTGCCGAGCACGAGGTGCTCATAAACTTTTAGCCTTTTGATGTAGACAAGTTAGGCATGTTTAAGTGGATGATAAACATTTTGCCATCTTTAGATGCATATTTGCGCGTAGTTCTTTTTCAAAAAAATGTCAACAATTAAGTTTTGCTCCCACCCTTGAAGCGAGCTAACTCTGTCGGGTGGCTAGGGATGCGCTAGTGAATAGCATAGGACCACCAGGATCACTGGGTACTAGCACCGTTAGAGAGTGACTACTAAATCTCCTAGTGCCATGTAGCGTAGAGCTGTAACACATCGTAAGAGGCTTCAAGACAGTGCCTTATCAAACCATTCTCGGTGGGCAGGAAACAAAATTTAATGGTGACTTATGCAGGGCGCATGTATGACAGATGTATGAACGAATGTAGAGCTATAACAGGGACAAAAAAGGAAAGTTTATTAAATATTAGATAACAAAAAACTGGGTACATATCTCATTCTATGGATAGAAGCGTATGAGGTGGTTGATATGCCACGAGTTGTCTTCCTCTACACCCTTCATCGTCTCCAACCGATAGGATGTGGGGCGTGTCACAACCTTGATCCCGAACGGCCCTTCCCATCTGGATGATAGCTTGTGTAGACCATCTATATTTTGGATCCACCGTAACACCGTGTTGCCGACCACGAACAGCCCTACCCTTGACATTGCTTAGTAACGACACACAAAAGCTAGGTACTTAGCCATACGAGCACAAGATTCGTGTGCGTGCTCCTCTTTGGCGATGATGTTGACTTCTCTAGCTTCGTTGGAGGCCTCTTCATCATAGTACAGGACACGTAGTGAGAGAAACGTGACCTCAGCTGGGAACAGCCTCAGAACTGAACACCATGAAGTACAGGGAAACTCCAGTGTTGTGACTGGGCTGGGTACACAGTCCTCAGACCACGGCAGGCAATTCCTTGAGCCACCGACTAGGTTTGAGATCCTTGTCATCATGGTATACTCATTTGCGCAAGACTTCGATGATCATACTGTTAGCTCACTCCGCCTATCCGTTTGCTCGAGGATGAGCAATGGACACATATTTGACTTTGATGCCATTATCATCGCAAAAATAAAAAAACTCATCGCTGGTGAACTAGGAATCCAAATCGGTGATGATGGTATTGGGTATGCCAAATCGGTGGATGACATCATGAAGGAATTGCACCTCCTTTTCAGATGAAGCTTTCTTGATGGCGTTGTACTCGATCCATTTGGAAAATTTGTCAAACAGATGTCCGCCAAGACTCTGCACTCACCCAGCATGTGGCCCTTGCTAGGATGATGAGGGCAGTCCTGACTGAGGACCTTGTCAAGTTTTGCATTGTTTGCCCTCTTCTTGCCCTTCATCACATTGACAGAGGAGTCATTGCGGTTACGTCGACCACCATTGTAGGCATCCCGACCACGGCGCTTAAAAGAGTGATCGTCGTCACGGTGGTCGGGGTCGCGGTTGCCATGATGGTTGCTACGGTGATCATCCTATCGATCTGATCGGTGATCTTGATTGCTGTTGTGGTCTTGGTCGTCGTCGCAGCGGTAGTTGTGGTTGGAGGGACCGAGGTCGCCCTCGTTCAGCCCATCGTCGAGGTGGGAAAACCTGTGCGTGATGGAGAGGAGCTCTTCCATGGTTCTCGGCTACTCAAGGAGCAACTCCTTCTTGAGGTCCAGAGTACGTGGTACCAGGCCATCAATGAAGAGGTCGATCCCTTCTGTTGGAGTGACATCAGTCACATGATTCCACGTGTCAGAGAAACGTCAGATGAATTATCGCAGCGACTTCCTTAGACGATGCCGTACCTACGCCAGGGCATACTTGGTGCTTGACTGAATGTAGATGGGCTCGAAGTTGTTGGTGAACATCTGTTTGAGCTGAGCCCAGCTGTGGATGGAGCTGACACACTGGCGTAGTAGCTAGGAGGTAGTGACATTGCTCAAGACTACCGAGAGGTAGTTGGCCATGACGTACTTGTCGTCGCCAGCTGCTTTGACAGCCACTTCGTATAGCATAAGCCAGTGCTCAGGATTGTCCCATCCATCATACATTTTGACATTGTTGATCCAGAAGTTCTTTGGCCAGAGAATGACCTTGAGCTCTTCCAAGAATAGTGCTGGTCCACTCATGTGTTGGCGAACACGGTAGCGTTCATCGAGGTGGCCACGAAGATCACGGTCCCAGGGCTGCTCGACTTCCTGGTTGTGCTTGGTGCGATGATTGGCCTATTGCTGAATGCCATGTTGACGGTTCCTAGGTTGGCGCTGGTCGTCACGTGGCTCCTCGTGTGGGGCGTCGTTGGCATTGGCATGCCGAGCCTGCTCGGGTGGAGGTCCTCCCTGGTTGGATCCATTGTTATCGCCACTCTCCGTGGGTTGATGACGACGGCTGCGCCGGGATCATCATGACCGATGAGATGTGGTCAAGGATCCAACGGAGCGGAGCTGAACCACTTAGGCTTCGACAGCGATCAAGAAATTACGGATTGCTTTGACCCCGGGAGTGTTCGGGGGAAGGTTGTTGAGTCGGTCCATGGACACAGCGATGTTAGCCGTGGGAGTCTCATGGACGACTTGACCCCCACCATGTTGAACTCACCATTGAGATTGCGTTGTTGGCGGCGCGACTGAGGGCCTGCGCCGTTGCCGCCATTAACAGCGTTGTTGCCGCCATTGTTGGCGACGTTAGCTTGTTGTGCTTCCAGGAAGCATCGGTGTTCCCGATCGGTGTTGCGACCTTCCCTTGCTTTCCTTTCCTGCTCCGTCTCATTTGGAATAGGGGCTCATCCACGCTGACCATGAACACCGTGCCATTGAAACCAGGTGGAACTCTGGGGGTGTCTGGTGCCGTGTCAATAGACCGGGTCTGGTTAACCGGTGTGGTCGGGCTCTTATCCTCGACATTCTCCCGACTCTGGACCTCGGGACTCTCTTTGTCAAAGAGGAGGTACTCGGTAAGGTCGAAGGAGCCGGAGGGCATCCCGTTGAGCCCCGAGAGTAGATCAGACATGGCGCTGTCCTCGAGGATCGTTTTGTTTGATCCGGAAGTGATCTGCTGCAAAGCCACCATGCCGACCATGGGCCTTGGATCTTCCGGGACTAGAATCAGATTTGGTTCTAGGTCCAGGAGGTAGTTGTCACATCGTCGGGGAGCAATCCACAAGTTCCTTGCATGGGACGCAGCTGCGTTGCTCAACCCATGCAGGAAGACAGGTGCACTACTCGGGCCGGGAGCAATTGGATCTGCAGGCTCTAGTGCAGGTTGAATCTGCTGTGCCTGGCGCTACCGTCTCTGCTTCGCTCAGGCCTGGTGACTGGCACGGCTAAGCATGTGCTGGCGTTGGTGCACGTTGATGAACTCATCTGGCCTAACTGGAGGCGGAGCACGCGCAAGTTGTTGTGCACGGGGCACTGCTGGCGGGGCCCCCGGTTGGGCGTAGGTTGTTGTTGACGGCGTTCCACCACAGTGGGAGGTTCGCCTCAATGAGAGGCCAGAGGTCCTCCTCTGCGGTTTGCAGGAGGTGCTCGGGCCAGAGCCAAATTTGGATCTAGTCGGCATGGGCCACCGGCTTGGCCCATACGTCCTTGCCGGTGCTAAGCGTTGCCATCCTAGTGGACAGGTGGCTGCCCACTAGCCACGAGCAGATTTGGATCTGTGCGACGTGGGTGGTTGGCATGATTGTGCCGACATGGACGGACGGGGGTGAAATCTAGGTATTCTTCATGAAGCCATGCAGGAGCGGACTCCACGTACTCTAGAAGTTCAGCCAGGCCCACGCCATGCCGATCGATCAAGTTGATCAGATCGGTGTTGTCGATGTGCCTCCCCTGGTAGCGCGGAAGCCGCCAGTTCATTGCTGGCGTGGCCAGCCTCTCCGCGGCCGTCATGGGCGGCACGGATGACCCTGGGGGCGCTCTCAAGATCTGGGTTGTTAGAGAAGTGGTTGGCGCAGTCGATGCTGGGGCCGACTACGTCACAGCCGAAGCTGGGACTGCCTGTGCTGCTCCCGTGAATGTGAGGGATGTCGCCACGCTGGTGGTCCAGGTGAGTGAACCAATGGTGAAGGAGACGTCCGCCTTGAAATCCATGGAAGCTGGGAACGAAACCATCTGGATCGCCTGCTGATCGAATCGCGCACCCCCTACCTGGCGCGCCACTGTTGATGAAATATCCTCGGCAGTCTACCATGGGATACCCCAAGGTAGTAGATTTGCGCTGAGAGAGCACTAAGACCTATGATTTAGATATGAGACGCAAGACAAACAACCATGACAACCAAGGTTTATCCAGGTTCAGGCCGCTCGGAAGCGTAATACCCTACATCCTACGTCTCTGCTGTTGTATTAATGAGTATTCGAGTACAATAACATGAGTTTAGATGCCTTCTACGGGGGCCCTTGTCTGCCTTATATAGCCGGGGGACAAGGTTACACATCTAGGGTTTCCCTATGGTCGGTTATATTGCACCGTACCCTTGGAGTACATGAACAGATCTAACCGACTAAGACTCCTTACATGCCAAGCAGCCTTCAGCACCCGTGCGGTCCACCAACCTGGGCAGTAGCGGACCACGGGTATCGTCTTGCTGTCTGGCCCACTGACCAGGAGGATGTTGGACCAGCCTTAATCTTCTGGTCTGAGCCGTCTGGACCGAGCAGCCCAAAGCCTAGCTGCAACAGACCGTCTATACCCCCACAACCACTATCAACGCCAAAAGTGCTACCCGCAAAGGTCACAAGTAGCCTACCAACAAGGCACGGGATCTTTTCGAGCTCGATCCGTTGCTCAGGCACTACTCGGATGCCATGCACCCCGCACGTGAGCTCTCAGAGGATCCGATGATGGAGGAGATTGCAGCATCACTCATGGTCTGTTGGATGGTGGCCAATGACCACCTTGTTGGTCAGATAGCAATAGACGCTCCACTGCCACCTGGGCACGGTCAGGCTCAGGTCACGCCACCTTGAGTGGCACAGACCACCACCTTAGGAGCCGACGCGCCTTTGGAGAATGAGATGGGCGGTCCGCCGGGCTTTGGTCCGGCCAAGCGGGCAGATGTTCACATGTTCAGCACGCCGCCTTGGGACAACCACACGCATGCCACCTCAAGAGCTACACCAGGCGAGTGCTGAACAAGGTCATCTCTCCACTAATTCGTGCGCCTCCCATGCAGCGCCATGCTAGGCCGGCACGACCGGTGCGGAGCAGGAACTGGCGGCTCAGAGCCTCTCTCGATTACCTATATCCAAGTGAGGTGAGGTCATGATTATGTAGCGTGGGGGTTACACATAGGGTCCATCGGCGCCATCTGCATTGGAACTAAAGGCCTATAACAAGATCTTCCATGGCAACCTGATTGCGTCCGACGTTGAAGCACTAGACGTGCTCTTCATAGATGGTGGAAAGGGTTCGTGTAGGCAGCCGTGGATATGCATGCTGACCTCCTAGGTTGCGCCGCTGCGTCGATATTGGTTATTTTCTATTTATGTAATATTGAAATGTGAGTTTTTTTGATAGGACGGTCTAGCTACGGCTGTTTTAGGTCAACCTCTATTGGCGCTCGACAAAAGTGCATTGTTTGTATGTTCAAACTATTCTTCTTAATACAATAATATATAAATTTTTTGCGTATTCAAGAAAAAAAATAATATATGTCAGTGTTAGGTTTGGGTGAGAAAAATAGAGCATACCAACACCATCCATTGCAACCTTTTCTCTACTTGTGAGCAAGCATGAACAGGAGAGGTTTAATAATTTATCCATCGTGATTGAAAATGCTACAACTTTCCAAATTGATGACGTTGCTGACGCACATTATTGTCCTTACTAATCAAATATTAAATAGCCATTTGCATGTGGATGGTGTTGTGTCCGGGTAGTTTTTGTATTTGCATGTGGAGAAGCAACTCTCTATCCATGTGGATGCTGTGAGCCGTTCCGAGCCAACTCAAACGGTGTCACTACCTGTCTACATTGCAACCTTTTCTCCACTTGTGAGCAAGCATGAACAAGGACAGGTTTAATATAATTTATCCATGGAGATTGAAAATGCTACAACTTTCCAAATTGATGACGTCGCTGACGCACATTATTGTCCTTACTAATCAAATATTAAATAGCCATTTGCATGTGGTTGGTGATGTGTCCGAGTAGTTTTTGTACTTGCATGTGGAGAAGCAACTCGATTCTATCCATATGAGCCGTTCCGAGCCCACTCAAACGGTGTCACTACCTGGCTACAGTTGGGGAGAACATCGTGTGTCACAGTCAAAGGCAATACCATGTAGATGGCCAGGGACACGTGTGGACCCGCCACACTGCAAACGTGTGTGGCATCACACAGGGGCCATCAGCTCTGCAGTGGCCGATCCAATAACGGGCAAGGAAAATGATGATATTGATTAAAATATTTCAAACCATACATAATATATGCCTTCATGATTCACACCACTTATACCGAGGTCCTCAATACTAATAATTTATTTTTTAAGAAAAAATCAGTTTTTTTATGCATCTTTCTTACCATGGTATCTTTCCATTCAAGCTTTCTAGCTTTTGTACCGTGAAATATGAATGTTGCAACTGCAAAGTAGCATTTGATGAACAATGAAAAATTAGAAATCTACTACCTCCGTCCTAAAATAGATGTCATTCTCGCTTTTCGAGAGATTAACGGTTTTAAATTATCGGTAATTATATATTAAAATATATAGATATTTATGCTAAGTAATTAGTATTATCGAAAAGTTTTTTAATAAATTTATTTAAAGATATAAATATTATATGTATTTTTTATAAATCTAGTGAAAGTTAAAAAAATTTGAGTGACTTGCTTCTCGTAACATATTCTTTTTAGTACTAAGGGAGCAGCGAGCAGGAAGTACGAATCTGAAGTTCTGCTAGATCTCGCCTGCTTGCCGGCTGCACTCTTGTTGGCTCGCTGCCTTGCAGAGTGGGGGCCTGGCAGCCTTGGAAGTGGTGGGCACTGGGGGCCGCCTGGCCAGGTCACCGTGCAGCGGGCGCCCGGCCACCCGCCGGTGGTGGCAGCCGGGCAGCCGTGCAGTGCGGGGCAGTTTTCGGCACAGCACAGGAGGGCCAAGTGCAGGACTGCAGGCGGCGCAGAGGACTCGCCTGTCGCGTCGCGCGTTCGCCTTCTCCACATCGACTCGCGAATTGGTGTTGTGCGCTGCCGCCGGCCATGCTAAGGTTGCAGGCTACAGCGCATGTTACATCAAACTGTAACAGCCTAGTGCCAAAATCAAACCATCAACAGTAACAGTCAACTCTCAAGGAAACTATATTCCTTGGCGATAGACGTAAACTGCCAATGTATATACGTGTTTCGTTGGCGGTTTACACCACAGTCAAGGAAATGATTTATTTTCTTGACTGTTATTCTTAACAGCCAAAGAAGATACCTATTTTTTTGAGGATTATTGAATTTTTTTTAGAGGTTGGCAGTCAAGGAAATAGTTACAAGTATTTGGGTTACTTTGACAAAAAAACAATAATATCTTAAAGATGTCTGAAAAATCTAAAATTTAGCATGAGATCATAATATGCTTATATTATATTGCTCTAAAATTTTCGAACCATATTAACATTAGTCACAAATAAGCAAATCTCTCACATATAGTCATTGTTACGTAACTATGTGAGAGATGTGTCCATTTGTAAACAATGTATAGTCTCATTTTGTCAAAAATGATTTGAATTTTTCTGAGAAACTTATACACTCATGTTATGGCCGCATAAGAATTCTTGGAATTTTTAGACCAATATATAGTATTATTATTATTATCTTTTGATATCACCAAAATACTAATTACTCATTTGAGTAATGTTTAGTAAAACACTTTATTTTCCATCGATTTTACGATGTCTTCTTAGTCTACATCGTTTATATAGACTACAAGAAGTAAAATATATGGCTATTTCATTTTCTATAGTTTATAGACATTTTTTAATTCACTCTAAAATCAAATGGACATTTCTTAATTCTTAATTTGTACTACACGGCAACAAACAAGTAATTTGTAGAACAAGTATGAAATATGTCTCATAAATAAATTTTAGTTTGTCTAGAACATGTATTAATCTGGCAGAAAAATAAAATAATTTAAACAGTGGATGAAAAGCTTACCGACAGGATGCAATTTGCTCTCAAAATAAACAGAACGTGGCTTCTAATCTAGCATGGCCCACATATCAGACAGCAGAGCGAAAAACCGAGCACGCGCGATACACAAACGCAAAGGGCGGGAGGGGAAATATGTCCAGCCTTATCCTATTATCAAGCGTCGGGTGCCCCTAAGGCAAGGCAAACCAGCCCTTCCGCTGCCGCTCGCCCACTTGTGGAAGGGCAGCCACCCCCTGACCCGCCGAAGGGGGAGCGTTCGCCGTCGCCGTCGTCGTCTCCTGCACCTCAGCACTCCACTCGCACCCGTCGCTACCTCACAACCACTCGCCTCCGCCGCCGCCGCCGCGTCCTCCCCACCCGCCTGCACCGGCCACCGCCCGCATCCTCCAGATCTGAGCGTTCTGTGCCGCGAAGAAGGCGAAGGCGGAGCGATGGTGAACCAGCCATAGCGTGGTGCCCCGGCCAAGGTGAGGAACCACCGTATTCCTGTGTCTCTCTATGCCGATATCTTCTCTCAGATCTATCTCTGTCCTGTAGCTAGCAGAGGGCTCATCGCTGGGACCGAGCGAGGTGGCCATGGCATTGGTACTCCTGCACGATGGGCAACTGATGATGAGGTACTTCCAGTGATTCTCACATATGTACGCAACCTGTTGGTTCAAATCTCTTGTGGTACTATGAATATGCATGGCTTGGAATTGAGGCACGTGCTTCATGATTAGGATTTAGGAATGATTATATATGCATTTGTGAGTCAATTCGGATAAACTAGAGATTATGCAATTCAGACAAATCATGTTTGCAATGTTGTCCAAGGAGGAATTTGTCTAATTTAGGCTTACAGTCATAGGAACTTGTTCTCTGGAGGCAATCCCTGTACCAAGACTGAAGCAATGACGCAGTCTTACTGTACTGCAGTACCAAGACTGAAGCAATGATACGGACTTGTCTAATTTAGGCTTACAACCATACAACTTGTTCTCTGGAGGCAATGCCATGCTCCAGCAGCATCATTGACTAAATTTGAAGGGGTTACCTGAGGAGCTATGGTGTCGATGTCCTGTTTGTCACGCACCAGCAGCAACATTGGTTAGATTTGAGGCACAACATAACTCTGAACTAGTTGCATTTGCAGGTTTGCTCTCATAGTTGTAGGCAGTGTGACAGCTCTATACAAAACTGATTTCTCAGGATGCGAGAGCCATTAGTGAAGCAAATGCACTGGCCAAGTTCCCGAGGAGCCTTCAGAAGTGAGCTGATAGATGATATGATTGTAGTAAGTTAGCATTTTTTTTGTCATTGAGAAGATTGTAGGCCTTTTGGTATTTATTTCAAATCAAAGGTTTGAAATATGTGCAGGCTGCAGCTATGAAGGAGAGATATTGATTCAGTGTTATTCTGGAGGAGAGTCATTCTTTTTGGGTGCTTGGCAAGTCTGGCGTGTCCATGGTGAGCACTATGCAGTTACTGTGAGTGTTTTGCCTCAGCTTTTCCTTACATGTTTCAGTTTCACCGTGATACTGAAGTGGTGTAAAGAAAAGAAAAAGACTGACCTGATCTAGGACAACAAGACCGCTTGTATGTTGATTTTAGTTATTAGTTGGTACAATTTTATAAGGTCTAATGTTTTGAGCCATGTTGTTTCTCCTATTTTTTCAGGGAAAATCTGTCTATGTTGATGGTGATGGATTTTTTCCAACAGAATCATCAAAGGTCTAATATGATTTGTGTTTTGCTTTTACCTTTTGGGGCTTCGAAGCAAAGGAGCAGGACTATTAGGCTAGGACTATGAGACTGTGTTATGTATGTCCAAGGACTTATGTCGGATGGCTTGGACTATGAGGCATGCCTTCTAGTGTAATATAGTTGAAACTCGAAGTTGTAAAATATATGGATATGGATTGGAAGCAACTGCATATATGAATGAATTGGAAATTTGGGATCATGTGTCTATATGGATGTCATTATGTGTCAACTTAGTATGGTGACTAGACTACTATAATATATCGATTATTGCAAATTCTTTTATTGCTCGTATAGATTTTTCTCAAGGAAATTAGAACTAACTTGGTGGTTTAGATAATTTCCTTGGAGGTTGTTGGCAGTCAAGAAAACTATTTTCCTTAGAGGTTATTGGCCCTCAAGGAAACTACTTGGCGGTCGCTATATTTCCTCGGCCGTTTGGCAAATTAAGTTAGGTCATAGTTTTCTTGGCGGGCAGCCTCCAAGAAAATCATCCTTGAGTGTTAAAACTGCTAAGGAAACTATTTTCCCTTAGATTATATTCTTCAGTGTGTTTGCTTGACGGTTTATGGTCAAGGATCATTTCCTTGGCGGTTTAACCCTTTTTCTTGGCAGTTTTTGGCATTCAAGGCAATTCTGGATTCTGCCCTTAACCGCCTTCAATTCCCTTAACCGGAGACAATGCCTTAACCGCAGACGAATTCCCTTAACCGGAGACAATGCCTAAACCCTCTCCGTCGCGCTAGCGAGGCCTTCGTCTTCCCCTCGCGACGCCGCCCATCCGCCGCCACCACAGCATCCGGCCACCGCCGCCCTGGCATCCGGTCGTTGCGTCGCCGGAATTCCATCTCTGCGGCCCCTCCGCCTCGCGCCAACGGTGACGCCTCCGCCACGACTGTCCCTACCTGGCCGCCTTGCCTCGTCCGAAGATCCGATGAGCCCTTCCTCTCTCTCCTCCTTGTCCTCCCCACATCGACCGCCTCTGTCTCTGCAAGTCACTCCGCTTCCATCAGTAGCTGCATGCCCCCTCTGGTATAGGGTTTCTCCTATCTTGGCTGTGTGGATGTGAATTTATTTCTCCGCTTCCATCAGTAGCTGCATGCCCCCTCTGGTCTAGGGTTTCTCCTATCTTTGCTGTGTGGATGTGAATTTATTTCTTACATACTAGTTGAGACTTGAGAAATTCAAATTCGACACAACAATAAGGTCAGGATTTAGACAGGCATTTCTTTCAAAGCAGAGTCCCCCACGGAGAACTGCAACCATTTTTGAAACTTATATGCAAATTTCATAGTCACTAAAACAAATTAGTTAAGAGAGGAAATGATCACCGATTACATCTTGTCCTCCTTGATGGTGTTCCTCATGTCAAAGTTAGAAATCGGTATAAAAACGTTGAATTCAGAAATTAGTCCACACCCCGAAACTCTAGCGTGCGTGCCACTCTGGCTTGAGAAAATGTTACTTCCATGCTTGTGTGTTCTTTTAAAGCTTTGCTTACTATCTCTCCCATAGAGATAGAGAATTTCCTAACTTCTTCGAAGGAATCCTTGTGGCAATAAACATGGATTTGGTTCTTCGTGGGTAAACACACGAAACACACAACGATCCATTCTCCTGAGAAGAAAACAGGGAAGTAAATCTGTAAAAACAAACACTTGTGTAAGGGAATTAACAGTTCCAAAAAAAATTGATGCACAACTTACAATTGTGTTATCTAACTTGGCGGTGGTAGCCCTGTTTCTGTCTCTTTTCACAAAGGGGAGTCCACGCTGAATGTTTTCCTCCAAATGTTCATCGTCTTGCAGTTAGGGGGAAACATAAGTACAAGATATTTTGCTATTCTTAAGTAGATAGCATGGGGAAACCTTTTACCTTGTCTAATGGTAAGACAAAGATTCTTTTGATATCATTGAGAAATTTTTTGTCCAGGAGTTTCATTAATATTATGATAAGATCCCTGGCATCCTGACCTCCTTGGAGGCACTTTTCTAGCTGAGGACCAGTCATTGAGATATCGATATCTTCAACCTTAAATTTCAATATAACCTATTCCTTACTTTTCAAATTGAAAACATGACACATATCACTATAGCAAGTTTTATTTTACAAGAATACAATCATAAGGTTTCCAGAAACATACCAATCAATAGCAAGCTTATAAGCGTTTTAAAGTACTTCAAACATAATATACAGGTGGGTTCTTTTATCATGAAGCTCAGAGAAGTCAGAAGGAGGTTTTAGTTGCCTCTCGGAACGTGATTTCATCACTCCCGAGGAATCTTTCGGTTGTTGCTCCTGACTCGGCTCCTTCTTGCTCCTCCTCCTTTGATAATCAGCCTCCTTCCCCTCCACCTTGCTGTCTTTAATTTTGCTATCTCCAGCCATGGTATTGTCAGTCTCCTTCCCATCCACATTGCTTTCCAGCTTGTTGGGATCATCATCTAGAATATTACTGTCTCTAGCCATGGGATTGTCAGTCTCCTTCTTCCCATCCACATTGCTTCCTGGCTTGCAGGGATCATCATCTGGAATCTCAGTTCGGTTCATGCCAAAGCTAGATAGAAAAGGTTCAGTTCCGTCCATGGATGAAGGTGTTGACAACACCCCTTCCCCACGAAGAGCAGTGTTGAATCTACAGTTGTCTTATGAAAAAGTGTTTTCCACAACCTCCACATCATCATCATTAGAAACAATTATGACTCAGCTGGTTTGTTGAGCTTGTGGTGGCAAAGGTGTACAGAAGTTTCTACGCGGAATTTGTCGACCATATCCTTCAATTTTAATTAATTTATAACAACACCCTAGATAGCTAGATGGTAAACTAGATAGATGACAACTTTTTTGACAGGCTTACTAAACAATATTGATTTATAGCCTACTTGCATAGAAAGGTAAAGCAAATGATAACTTAAGCTAGGTAACTGCATGCATCATTAATTGTTGAATTACCTTATTAACATCACAAATCTGCTCTGCCTTTTTATCATCGAATCCATTGATGTATAGTAACACATAAAAACCGCAATCATAGCTGAAAAAATAACCACAAAAGTGAGGCAGCAGCAGCAGCAAGCAGCAAAGAATGTTTTTGTAAATGAGGCATACTTGTTTTTCTGTGGCAGAACTTCTAGTACTTCAGAGATGTAATCAGATCCAACAACTGCTTCAATGTCGTCAGAATTCAAGAAATAACTGGCACTCTAGACTCGGAAGGAAATGAATCAAGGATGTAAATGGTCTTCTTGCGTGAGATCACGATCAAGAACCATTGATAATTATGAACAATAGGTATAAATATCTGCGGGGAGAAATATCCCATTGTATAACTCAACAATGTAAAAGAACTATGTAACAAAAAGAAAATAGAAGAAAATCTATAACATACCAAATTTGCTTGCAGTTCAAGATCACCAGTTAACAGCTCAGCATCTAAGATACTTGTTCCCCCTTCAGGTTGAACAATTCCAACATTGCCTTGTGAGACAATATAACTTTGTCGATGACTTTCTCCTTCCACTCTTCATTCCATAATGCACATTGCATGAACATTATGGAAGAGTGCATAAAGCCTTTTTGCTTGAAACATTCAACATAGTTCATTGCTGACACTACATGATTCAAGATATTCATTACTATCTTATCATGAGTTTTTTCTAGGACATTTTCCTTGTACAAATGAAGAATGCCCTGAAGAGTTTAAGAGATGTTAATACTTAGAGCATGATAACACTTGGCTAACACTAACAAAGACCACCTCTTCTTTACCTATCAATATCAGCACGAAAAAACTGATCATGCTTGTTGCTGTCATCAGTGGACTTCTTATCCCTTTTGGGCCTCTTCTTCGACACACCCTTGTTCTCCTTCAACACTCTCGACGGATCCTTACCCTCCTTTGAAACTTTCCTCTTCTTAACCTGAAAGGCGATATGGAATGTGTAACATGTATGTACTGATAATAAATCACTATGCCCGTAGTGATGCTCAACATGATAATATAATGTGTAACAAGGTTTTATCTTGCCGCCTTGAGATAATAAATCACTATGCCCGTAGTGATGCTCAACATGATAATATAACTTGTTTTATCAACAAGGTTTTATCACACCAGGAGCGATAATAAAACCTGTAGTCATCATCTGCTCAACAGGATAATAAAACTTGATCTTTTCTATATCTGGAATACGGACCACTATGCTTTCTCATGCTCCATTTTTACCATATTTTTTGTCTAGCATGAATAAAACTGACAGCATCATGTCACTGCATTTACTACAATGCCAAAAATGATGTTATCCTAGGTAGCACATAGTTTAGTTATATCCTAAGAAGCTCACAAGTTCACCCCAGCAACATGCTAGTTCATCTACTGTCTTGCTTTCTCTTTTTTGGCAATTGAACAACTCTATCAGGAACTTTTCCATGGTTTTTCTCGTGGCACAATAAGTACTGCACAAGCCCAAACTTGACTGCTTTCACGAATTCATCCTTCAGCTGCAAGTTAAAAAAAGAGAAAGAATTGCTTAACAGACCTCATCAAACTTATGAAAAAACAGAGAGAGAATTGCTTAACAGAGAGAGAACTGCATAAGGTTAGTTCTTAACAGACCTCATCGCACTCTGTTTTGAACCTAATGAATTGGCTTTCTTCTCGAGCAGTAAGGAAATTCTCAAGGAAATACATTGATGCAGTGGCACTATCATTGTCCTTTATGGTGGACAGCGTGCATGCCACTCTGGCTTGAGAAAATGTTACTTTCATGCTTGTGTGTTCTTTTAAAGCTTTGCTTACATCTCTCCCATAGAGAGAGAATTTCCTAACTTCTTTGAAGGAATCCTTGTGGCAATAAACATGGATTTGGTTCTTCGTGGGTAAAAACACGAAACATACAATGATCCATTCTCCTGAGAAGAAAATAGGGAAGTAAATCTATAAAAACAAACACTTGTGTAAGGGAATAACAGTTCCAAAAAAAAGATTGATGCACAACTTACAATTGTGTTATCTAACTTGGCGGTGGTGGCCCTGTTTCTGTCTCTTTTCACAAAGGGGAGTCCAAGCTGAATGTTTTCCTCCAAACGTTTATCGTGCTACAGTTAGGGGG
Organism: Bothriochloa decipiens; assembly: GCA_023333625.1. Taxonomy (NCBI): domain Eukaryota; kingdom Viridiplantae; phylum Streptophyta; class Magnoliopsida; order Poales; family Poaceae; genus Bothriochloa; species Bothriochloa decipiens. Next base: position 3,559,976 of record CM041636.1, on the reverse strand, counting down.
AAACATAAATACAAGATATTTTGCTGTTCTTAAGTAGATAACATGGGGATACCTTTTACCTTGTCCAATGGTGAGACAAAGATTCTTTTGATATCATTCGGAAATTTTTTATCCAGGAGTTTCATTAATATTATGATAAGATCCCTGGCATCCTGACCTCCCTAGAGGCACCAGTTAACAAAATCTATAACATACCAAATTTGCTTGCTGTTCAAGATCACCAGTTAACAGCTCAGCAGCTAAGATACTTGTTCCCTCCTTCAGGTTTAACAATTCCAACATTCCCTTATGAGACAATATAACTTTATCGATGGCTTTCTCCTTCCACTCTTCATTCCATAATGCACATTGCATGAACATTATGGAAGAGTACCTAAAGCCTTTTTGTTTGAAACATTCAACATAGTTCATTTCTGACACTTCATGATTCAAGATATTCATTATATCTTATCATGAGTTCTTTCTAGAACATTTTCCTGGTAGAAATGAAGAATGCCCCTGAAGAGTTTAAGAGATGTCAATACTTAGAGCATGATAACACTAGGCTAACACTAACAAAGACCACCTCTTCTTTACCTGTCAGTGTCAGCATAAAAAAACTAATCATGCTTGTTGCTGTCATCAGTGGACTTCTTATCCCTTTTGGGCCTCTTATTCAACACACCCTTGTTCTCCTTCAACACTCTCGATGGATCCTTACCCTCCTTCAAAACTTTCCTCTTCTTAACCTGAAAGGCGGTATGGAGTGTGTAACATGTATGTAATAATCCAAAATGTACATATATGGTAAAAAGTACATATATGGTAAGACTTATACTTATCGCTTCCTTGTAATTCTTAGCATATTTAATCTCATTGCTTGAACTTGTGCAATGTTTTTACGATCAAACACCGTGTTTTTCCAATCTTTCAGCTAAAAAGGGGCACAGAAGGGAATTTTATTGTTAGACGTTTATGAATACATGAATGCATATGCATATAATTTGTACATACCTTGACGCCTTTCTTAAAGGCAGCAACAATATCACGGAACTGTCCCTCCGTATAGTATTTCATCCTTGAGGTCTCCATATCATTTGGGAGAGGACAGTCTATGTTCTCCAAGCAAAAAAGCTGCCAGCTACTATTAGTCATAAAACATTGCTGTTCTAAGAAAAGAAAAGAAAGGATTTCAAAGATACTTACAGTAAAGGTCAATGGGCCAAAAACCCTCTTAGTGTCATCGAAGGTTTTTAGACATCTATGCATATGATCAATTAATTTCTTACACTAGTCAGTTGTAACTAGCTCTTGTATATCATACACATGTCCCAGATTTTTAGCACTAAGATAATTTGGAGCGCTTGTGAAGATTCCAAACTCAAAAACAGCGGCTATAAAAAGCCTGACTTGTAACATGTGGTCATCTCTTGTCTTAGCTTGTTCACAAGCATTTATAACATCTCTCAGCTTCCATTGTCTAGCCTTCCCAGAAGCAGTTCTAAGAGCAGATTTAAGAGCATCCTTCACTACAGCTGGAGGAGTTGGACTCTCAAGAAGATTTTGAGGTACATCTTGATCACCCATTGGAAGGCTAATTAAAACTGCCACAGCATGTCTTGTCATCACAAGAGGACAGTTTTCGTCAAGAACGAACACAATAGCCTCCTCATTGTTGCACTTAGCAGGCTTGCATAAAGAAGCTGCCCATATGGCAAAATTTCTTTCCTTAAACTTGTGCATATCGATTTCAAGCAATACACCAAAGCCAAGATCTTTTAGCACTTTGACTGTAGTATCTAATAGCGTTCTTCTTAAATCTAGATAATTGTCTAGCTGATACCGCACTTGGTCGCCTCCCTTCTATCAAATAAACGAACACTCGCGTCAACCCTTTTCATTTTATCACAGAGAAAGCAGATTAGTAGGTAAAAAAAAATGCCATGATAAGGTTGCAGAGATGAATACCAATTGAGGGGCATTTTGTCGGAGTACCAAGTGACAGAGACCACATCAGTTCTTGTAAAATCATAATATTCCATAAGAAAATAATATAACAAAAGCTATAAAGTTTCAAATATATGTTGTTCTTACAGTACTTAGAACATATCAAATCTTGATGCTAAAACAATACAAAAGTACATTAGCAGATATGAATGTAAATGGCAGGCAGGCAGATTGCTAGGGGCAAATTACTATGTAAACACTGCTTCGTCACTAGATGTAAGGATTCCAGCACATTAGTTCTTGTGAAATCGTAATATTCTATAAGAAATAATATAACAAAAGCTATAAAATTTCAAATATATGTTGTTCTTACAGCACTTAGAACATATCAATCCTGTCGAAGTGGCCTCCTCCTGTGTTGAAGTGGCATCCTCCTCTGCCAAAGACATCCCCGCAGTGTACGTGCGCGCAGTCTGTGCCTCCATTACCGCCGCCGCCTCCTTTTTCAAAGCAATCCCCGTCTAGGGTTTGACCCCAAGCAATCCGCCGTTGCCACCGCCGCCGCCTCAACTGCCGCCTCTACTCAACCCTGAATTTTAATCGGGCCCGACCCAACCTTGAATGGCCTTAACCGGATTCAATGGGCTTAACTAAATACACTGACCTTAACCAGATTCACTAGCAGGGAGGGCTCAAATGTCTTTTCCACCCGTCGCAACGTGGCACTTTTTCTAGTTATCGTCCAAAAAAATTCAAAAAATTTTGAAATTAGCCACTCCACCTACTGCTCCCTAAACCCTGTCTGTCCCGCCATGATTTCCTCTTCCTTCTGCCGCCTCACTCCTCGGTGACTGCATCGAGCTCCTCCTCCTCGCCGTCGCAGCCATCCCCTCCATCCGGAGATCGGCGCGTCGGTGGTCAGGTCCGGGCAGTGGCTGGGGAAGACGACCCTGGCCAACGGCGGCTCAGCGGCAAGATTGTTCCGCTCTCTGATCTCTGGCCAACAAGGAAGACAAGGTATTCAATTCGCTACTCCACTCCTTCATCCGAGCTGAACTCCTATTTGTGGAAGTAGCAAGGCAATACCGTTCTTTCGATTCAAAGTAGTGCTTTTGTACCCTAGATCAAGCCCCTCCGATAGGTCTGCTCGTCCTTCCTGTAGCTGCTTTGGATGCACATGAGAATAGTTTTTGTGTTGTTGCAGAGCAGGGAGGTCTGATGCAATTTGTCAAGTTCAGTTATAATGCAGACTATCCAAACATCTAGGAAAAACTAGTCTGCAGATCACGCTTTGGTTGGTTTGCATGATTAGATAAATTAAAGCTTTGCACTGACCAATCTGTTTGCTTATATGAGGACCTGTTGCCCTGCATGACCATTGTTCTATAATCGGTATACGTAGGGTGAGAAATGAGACTTCTGAGATGTACATAGCATTGCTATATGACATTTTTTGTACAATAATCAGAAATTTAGACTACCACTAAGCTTTACTACTCAAGATGATTGTTGATCTGACCTCTGGTCCTGTTTGTTATTAGGTTATTTGGGATGGCATTGTCATCATCGTCGTCCTTGCACTCTCAGTCTTCTGTGTGTCTAGAACTTCCTCTGATCCCTTGTGACATGTGCAACAAGATGTTGAGTGAGCTTACCTCCGGACAACCAAAAATCAAGTGTAGGAAGTTCTACCGGTGCAATGCGGTAACTTTCTCCAATTTATCTCAATTCATAAGTTATATGGTCTAGGTAATTAGAAGGCTCAAGGCTTTATTTTCTGCAGGGATGTGACTTTTTCCGCTGGCAAGCCAGATATGCTGTTATGTTAATCAGGAGGGGGCATGCCACTAATGGCAACCAATTCACTCATTTCCTAATGACTGCACTTGATGATCATAGCCAAGGCTTAGAGTCTCAGTCCTCCACCATCAAAAATATGAAGAAAGAGCTGGAGTGCATGAAGCAAGAGCTAGAGTGCACGAAGCAAAAGCCGCATAACCTAGAGTAGTTAATAAAGCAAGAGCTATATGACCTAAAGGCAGCCATGGTTCAAAATGAGCAAACCAATTCATCAATGGCATCTGCAATGGATCTGATGAAGGGTGATCTACAAATGCTGAAAAGTCAGGGCCAGGTGATCTGCAGAAGCTGAAAGGGTCAGGGTCTAAACCTGGGATGTTGGGAATGTGTTCTCTGGGCCTGCTGCTTTTTGCGACCTTGATTGGGTGGTTTCTAATGGGGCTTAATGGGGAGGAGGCATTCAGGCAACTTATGCTAAGCCCTTAGGTGCATCTTGCTGTTGATATTGGCGTAGTTGGTAGAACTAATGTATGTCTATAGTAAACTTTGCCTAGGTTTGCTACTACTATAATGTATATATTGCTTACTCTGGTACTCTGGTACTCTGGTGCTGCTGCTGTCTAAAATAGAATATTGTTAGTTTTCCATCTGTATATAGTGCTTGCTCTGGTACTTGTGTACTCTAGATGAAGTCATAGTGCTGAAATGGAAGTTGGTTTTGAAAAATGGCATTTCTTAACTAAAATAGATGTCAGAAAAAATTAAGTTTTGCTTCTGAAATAGACATCAGGTCTAAGTAGACCGCCGGTAGTAGAATCAACAATACAACTCCAACCAAAACATGTAGTATCACCTTAGGAGAAAAAGAGATGACATCAGACTAAATTTAGGCCATTGCATCTGGTTAAGGGATTGAAGCGGGTTAAAAGGGAATTGAAGCCAGTTAAGGCATTGTCTCCGGTTTAGGGAATTGGGTTAAGGCCATTGGATCCGGTTAAGTACAAGATAAGGGACCCTTAACCTTGTTGATAAAACAGACCAGCTCCTCACCAGCCAAAATGGACTAGCTCTGTGCCAGCCAAAACGAACCAGCTCTGTGCCAGCCATACCGCCGCCACCGCCGCCATTCTTCCGCCGTGCCGTCCCCCGTTGCCGCAACTTCCACCGCGCCGGTAATCTGTAGCCTCTACGGCACTGGCCACCTCCACTTTGCCGCCCCCCATTGCCGCAGCTCCACCACGCCGGCCACCTTGCACAGGGCCCAGTTTGTATCGGATGGCCTTGCTCGCCGGCAAAGTGCTGCACAAACCCAAATAGTATCTTGCAGAAGAAGTGCTATCATGATCAGTTCATGATATCTTGATCCAGAAGCCACCCCCTTTTATGGTAATGAGGCTCTCCCAGTAGGCAAGATTCCTATTTTGTACCTAATTGATGACTGATTATAAATATTGCTATGTTCTTATAGGTGGAGACGATCCCCACAGAATTCAAAACAGGAGTCGACTACTCAAAAGCATTTCATAACTTAATTCTATTGGAGATTTGGCATAACATTTGCTCGGCCATGGATGACATCTCCAGTGGCATGGATGTGGAGGTTAATGGCATGGATGTGGAGGTTAGTGAGAATAGGAGAATCAAGCTCCATGTGGCAAAGGGTAAGGATTGTCCAAATAAAGGCGATATCATGTTACTTTCATCAAGGGAGTCAAAATCTAGAGACCAAATTCTCAAGGATGATGGCTTATGCACCATCGTAGTGGTTAAGAATACTGCTTTGTGGTATGAGCGGAGTGATAACTCTATGAGAGGGTGGATGACTGTCTCTCTTTCAAAGTTGCCACATGGTGGAAATCCTAGTCAGGAAGGCTTATATCAGGTTATGCACTTGGAAAATCTGAGTACTTATGAATGTTGTTGGAAAGTCATGATGAATGGCTTAAAATGCAGTTCTAAATTAATAAATCTCATATTGAGTAAAAATAATATTGGTGTAAGTACTAGCCTCTCTCTCTATAATTAGAGTATCTTTTTGCATTCTTTTATTCTGCACTAAAGTGGAGTTTATGCTGTAGGCTGATGGGAAATGTGGACAATGCCTAGGATTTGACTGTGAGGCTACTTGTGCTTGTTTTGGACTGAATAACTCGCAGGCTCATGCAGTGAATAGTTGCATTTTAGCATGTCGATGTCCTCATAGGTCTTTTGCACAACTAATTTGGGGCCCACCTGGCATAGGTAAAACTAAAACAGTTTCAGTAATTCTACATGGGCTCCTAAATTTGATGCCATGTGCCAGAATTCTTGTATGTGCTCCAACAAACACCGCCATCTTGCAATTGGCTTCTCATCTTGTTCCTCTAGTTGAGAAGTACTATAAATCCAAAAACTTAATCAATGCCATAATTCTGTTTGAGAATATGGAACACATGAGGCAGAAAGCTGATAATGAAAATTTGTCAAAACTATTTGAGAGCAATTGTGTTACTTCGGAAGCATCAAGAACAAAATATGCAAGACTTGTATTTTGCACTCCCTATAGCTCAAGTTGGTTGCAAAATCAGAAATTTGACATCTTGGTTATTGATGAGGCAGCAAACTTAAAAGAATGTGAATCAATGATCCCTCTTGCAACTAGTGGGATAGAAAAAGTGGTGCTCATTGGGGATGACAAACAACTACAATCAGTGGTAAAGAGCATGGTATGCCTTCATTATATGATCATATGAGTGTATCCATGATTCCTTGTGTTACTAATGATTATTTCTCAACTGCTAATGCATTCTCCTTGCTGGTAATTTCCTAACTATTTGATTGCTAGAGAGAACAATTTTGGGTGAAGCCTCTTTGAGAGATTAAGTGAACTTGATTTCCCAAAGCACATGCTAAATATTCAATATAGAATGCACCCTTCCATCAGCAAGTTTCCAAATCAAAAATTTTATAAAGGAAAAATTATAGATGGTCCCAACGTTAACGACTATAACAACACTTATCTCGATGGCCATATGTATGGTCCTTATTCATTCATCCATGTTGAAGATGGTTTTGAAGAAACAGTAATCAGGGATCAAAAACTATTGTTGAAGCTGTTGTGGTAGCCAATATTGTTGGCAGACTTGCTGAAGGTATGTCTAGCATTTGAGCTTATAAAGAACATTAAGTTTCATGTTTCATTAAAGCTGATATCTTTAAGTGCCATCCATGTTTCTTTGGTCTAAAACCACTGCAGCATGCACCAAGCAGAAGAAGAAAACCAGTGTCGGTATAGTATCAGCATATGCAGCCCAAGTAATTGCTTTGCAAGAAAGAGTTCAGAGTTATAAGAAGCATTACTTCCTTTCTATTGAAGTATGCACTGTTGATTCATGTCAAGGAATGAGAAGGACATATTTATCCTTTCAACAGTTAGACACAATCATGGTGGGAATATAGGCTTTCTGAATTGTGATAAGAGAACTAATGTGGCCTTGACAAGAGCTAAGTATGTTAACTTTTGTTTGCTTTTTTTGTTGGCAAAGGATCAGCCTCTAGATACTTAGTCAATTCAATGTCCCAGTACATATTCATCTAAATAATTATTTTTCACACAGGAACTGCCTCTGGATCCTTGGACATGAACCGACTCTCCTTGACAGTAAATCATTATGGTCTGGTTTAGTCAACGACGCCCAAGATCATAAATGTTTCTTTAAAGCTCGCTGTGATGATTCTCTTGCTAGAACAATGGATCAGTTTAGACTTATGCAAAACTCATAGGTGACAGACAATGTTTTGCGATTGAACATTGAATGTCAGTGTGCTCCAGATGCACAACTCACAGGTGACAACAATGCCACAAGACCAGACGAGGCACAGGTTGAAGAGCCTGCACATGCAGAGCAGGTTCCTGTGCAGGCAGGAGGGGCTGCAGGGCAGGTGCATCTTGGTAAGCTCTCACCCAGTCTTTCAAGGAAGAGGGCCCATTCTTTGCATGAGGACCAGCCTGACAGTCAGTTTGCTCCAGGTGAAGGACTCACAGATGAAGAGGTTATAGAGTCTGCACATGCAAAGCAAGTGCATCTTGCTCAGCTCTCGCCTAGTCCTTCATGCCAGTGTACTCCAGATGCACAACTCACAGGTGATAACCATGCCACAAGACCAGACAAGGCACAGGTTGTAGAGCCTGCACATGCAGAGCAGGTGCCTGTGCAGTCAGAAGGGGCTGCAGAGAAGACATTGCAGGTGCATCTTGATCAGCTCTCACCCAGTCTTTCAAGGAAGAGGATCCATTCTTTGCATGAGGACCAGCCTGCCGGTCAGTTTGCTCTAGGTGAACAACTCATAGATAAAGAGGCTGTAGAGTTTGCACATGTAGAGCAATTGCATCTAGCTTAGCTCTCGCCCAATCCTTCAAGGAAGAGGGTCCATCTCAGTCGGTTCACCCTAGGTGCTCAACTCACAGATGAAGAAATGGATGCACTAGAGGAAGAAGACTGTCCTTGAATTGACCTTCTGGATGGTTTGCCCCAACTAGCTGAGGCTGTAGCCAAGACGCCTGTGAGCTACAAAGGATCAAAAGGGAAGAAGTCTTCGAAATTGGTTAAATATGTAAATTTATATGAACAGGGCAGATCTACAAGCGAAGAGCGTTTTTGGTCCAACAAGCATTTGGATCTATACTACAATATTTATAGCAAGAAGCAATGTGCTAACAACAAATGGATCGATTGGAAAAATATCAGACATTTACCCGCGATGCCATATGTTGAGGAAGCATGTGATGAAATTGGTCTTCGTGAATTGATGGCTATAAAACAGAACTGGCATGAAGAGTTGATCAAACAGTTCTACTCCACATTGTCGGTAAATCAATGTAGGACCTCGTTGACATGGATGACAGGCATAAATAAGAAGATTACTATCACAAAGAGATTTTGTCAGAAGGTTCTGCATGTTCCATCCGAGCACAATATTGAGATTGAGCGCTAGTTGACTGATGCACAAGAAAAAGAGTTCATGAGCGTAGATGATAACCATGTGAATTCATTAAACTGGATTATTAGAAAGACTATCCATCCCACGATTGGAGATAAAGGTCAGATTCACGGATTAAGTAGGGTCCTACTGTATCATATTTTGTTCAGGAAGCCTTTTGACATTGTAGACATGATGTTCGAGGAGATGGAAAACAATCACATGGACACTAGAAAGAGAATGCCATATGCCCCGTACATCATGTTACTAATTAATAGTGCAACTAAGGAGAAATTTGTACCCGAGGTAGAGCACAAAAGGCACAAAATGGGGTTAAGTTTGAATAAATAGCCAAAGGATCATAGAGCTTCAAAGTATGTACCATTGAAAAAGTCCAAATCGATGAGTGTACCATTAATGAAGCCATGAAAGACCAGAGTGCATATAGGTTCTGTGTTCTTTTCATTTGCATAAGCTATCCCTTCAGCCATTACTTTCTAAATTACTTATGGCATGTTTGTAGTGTGACCTCCTAGCTTCTATGTATTCTAGTGAGTTCACTAAGATGTTGTATTTGTTGTGTGCTTATCCTTCTGACTTATCCTTGTCAGCTATTCTCGTCATTCCAGTTATACTAACAGTGGCATCATTAAGCCAAACAACACAACTATTTACCTAGCTTTGTGCCAGTATCTGGTTACTGACACAGACACCAGTTACCATGGGTTCGTTTGTCTTTTGTTTATGCCCAGGTCCTAGAGGTGGAAGTTAGGAGGACTTGGAAGCAAATCTAAACTATCTTTGTGCATAGTACCTGACTGCTGGCACAAATGCTGCTATCAATATGGGTTCATTTTTCCTTCTAGTTATGCTCCTTTGGTCCTAGAAGTGGAACTTAGGAGCCCTAGGAAGCTGATCGTAGTCTTTTGTATGGGAGTGATCAGAAATATGTAAATTATGCAGCTGCCTCTTGGTGAAACGAGATGACACCTCATTGAACCTTATCTGAAATGCTAAATCCTAATTCATGTGGGCATGATGTTTGAGATATGCCCTAGAGACTGCTAACGGGCCCAAACGTTGGGCGTTAGTGGAAACCCTAAAGGCGGGATGCTAATGGGCCTTTTCTGGGAAAAGCCCATTAGCAGGGCTATATAACCAGAAGGTGTGGGGGCGCCCATGGTGCACCCAATCCAGCCACCGCCCACCTCACGCTGATGTCTCCCTGTTGCTCTTGTGGACCTAGCAGTCCAAGGCGCGACGCTTCTTCTCCGCTCATGTGGATACCTTGGAGGCACTGTACTTGGAGTGCAAGGACGAACCGAGCGAGAGGATTGAGGTGATGGACGATCACACAACTGCACTACCTACTGTGACATGTACGACTACATCGAGTCGTCTTTCACTACACCTGCGCATCTAGTGGTAATCCCGTAACCTGTAACTAGCAGTAGATCCTGGTTTATGAGGTCAAAAAGTTTTGTTTTCTTGCTAGCGTAGCACCCTCATAACCCTACACATGAAGCAACAGTCTTTTCTTTTGGAGCATGTATGCATAATCAGTTGAATACCTACAAACAGCTTCACACAACGACCAAAATAGATTGTGCAATAGAAAACAACCACAACCACATCCTAAATCATCTTACCCATCCACATATTCCTTTATACTATCAAATCCATTTAAAACATGCAACGACTATTCTTAATGCCGAATTCATTTGCGACAAACCCTAGTAGTAATCAACAATATTTGAGAAAACATTTGGAGGCTCACGCAAAATCAAACATTAAAATCAATGGGGTAAAACAGGATGTAGGGTAAAATAGGAAGGGTAAAACAGTGTAAAATAGAAAGTAGGATAAAACGGGTACGGCAGAAATGAACCGAATCAGGCCAGACAAGCCAGGTGGATGGCGCCGTCCGTCACCGGGTGGCAGGTTGGGCAGGGGAGAAGGACGGTGGGCGGCCGGTGGCGAAGCCGGAGTGTGGCATTTTTTTGAGCACTAGTGCGGGGAGTGTGGGTGCGGCACAATGACAGGCTAACATAAGAGAGGGTAGGAGGGGGAGGAGGTTCGAATTACCAATACCATCATCATTTTGACTCTCGATCATATCCCCTCTATTCACATACATTATCCGTTCATGTTCATATGTACTCCCTATATATGCTGAATATATACACATCAGTTACACACTTACATCTCAGAAGTCTCATTTCTCACCCTACATATACCGATTTTAGAACAACCACTCCTCCTACCGCTTTGCTCTATGCCAATTGCCACATTTTGACTCTCGATCGTATCCCGTCTGTTCACATACGTTATTCGTTCATGTTAATATGTACTCCCTATATGGTATCAAGGCCGCCCCCGCGCGCGCCCAGATCATTTCAGCCAAACGTGTTTGAGTCATTTCAGAAGATGGTTCAGCATAAAATGGTGTTGGTGTTACATACATCGACACACAATATTCATACTCATACATAAGTCATACGACACATAGCTCACACATGTCCCAGGGGTCATGCGACAGGTGAGAATGGCAGTATATATGCTACTTAAATCCCCTAGAGAGAATTCTGTTGATGAGCGCTTGTCTCTGTGTCGCATCTTCTTCATAGCCAACAATCTGCATAACTTGCAGAGTTAAAAATGAGATGGGCAACACTTTCACATGTTAGTTGCCAAGTAGGGCGTGTTGAGTCTAGGATTAGAGTGCGCACCTGTGACTCTGTTGATGACTCACTTAAAGTGTAATTGGCAGTCAAAGGTAAAGGTGGCATGGTCAAAGGTGGCAAGGGGGCAACACAAATGTTCGACCAGCTCCTTGAAGTGACAGAGTTTTCATATATATGATCTTGAATAAAAGTAGTATTATTAGGTTCAATTACGTCACATGTAGTTGGTATTTTCTGGATCTGCAATGTCAAAAACAGAGCTGGCATTATTAGACTGTACATAAAATAGTAAAGTGTATGAGTTGAATCAGTTATCACCTTGGATAGGAGGAGTTTCAAAAACAGTAGCTGACATTATTAGACTGTCATGAGAAACATCATATGAGAAACCAAATGGATTATGGTGCTGGTCAACACTATCAGCAGTTGAACTCTGACGAATGTGGTTGCTATGTTCATCTAGGCAAAATTCAATCAAGACAAAGAAAGAAAAATGATTAGATTAACCATACAGCACACTTAGTTCAGAATCCATTGATGAGTTAATATAGGATGGGTCAGTACAGTTCAGAGTCGAGGAAACACATGTCCTTAGGGTTAAAAGTAGTATGTTCATCAGATGTCAAGTGGCCTCTTACACTAAGACTCCTGTTACACTAAGACTAGCAAATACTGATTAAATTCTGAAAGCCAACAGTGATGGAAAGATACATGACGCATGGATATATGACAACCCTTGTTAGTTGTTCAACCTACCCCTCCTCGATTTCCTACAGGTCTCGATGGATATATAATTTCATCTTATAGGTCTCGATGTTCACTGATGGGGCTTGATCCTCACCAGGCTCATTCACATCATCATTGCGCCGATTCCACGATGGCTTGCGCCTCTTTCTCAATGAATGATTAGCCGACGAGACTTGATCCTCACTAGGCTCTTAGCCTACAGGACTTGATCCTCAGTGGGCTCATTCACATCATCATTGCCAACGGCTTCATCATCTTGACAGGGCCATTCCGTACCGCAACCAGGACAAGCTCTTGAAGCCTACATATGCAGAGAAACTAGCAAAAAGCTCTTTTAACATCAACAAGGGTAATAGTTTCAACTAGAATTAGGTGATTACCTTTTGCCGTGAGATGCATGTTGCAGCAGAACATAAACAATAGCAGAACATAAACAACATAAAAATAGATCAACTTTTGCAGGTTATACGGCAAATTTAAAACAAGAGAAAGGCAACTGAAAATCATAGAATCATCACGTATCAGTACCTTTATACAAGTTTCATTACAGACCATGCATGATGGAATGCCCTTACCACAGAACCAGCTTTGGAGATCAAGAAATGATATAGGGCCCAGACCAATCTTGCCTGTGGGAGTGTACAACAACCAATGATCCCGTAGTAGTTCATCTAGTGTTTTCTCTTTCTGGCTCAATGAGAAGTTCTCTAGCTGGACATTGAGAGCATCAATACTGGGTATGCTCCCATCATTTCTAGCTTACTGAATAACTTCTTCTAACTGCCACAGGAATCATTAGTTACATCAATACATGCAAAAGTTAATGCAGCATATGTAATGTCAGATTGAGCTATACAAAGCAAGCTACCACATACCAGTCCCTTGAAGAATGCAATCTGGGCCACAAGATACTTTTTTCCAAACTTTGATGCTTCAGGGGCAGCTGGATGCTGTGGTGGTGGCGGATGGGCGGCGTCATGAGGGGAAGACGAAGGCCTCGCTGGCACGACGGAGAGGGTTTAGGGTTTACCCTAGACCAGAGAGGGAGAGGGAGAGGGACAGATTAGGTAGGCGAAGCTTCTAGTCTGAGGTCCACAGGGGAAAGGCTGGCCTTGGGCCAAGGGAGAGGGACGGATATGGGTTTGGTGATCTTTCAGCCCAGATGGAATGCATGACCAGTGTAGAGTGACATGAAGCTATGGCGGTTCAAGGTCATTCCAGGCCCTTGCGTTACCGAGATGACACAGGGGGTCATAGGACAAGACAACGACCAGATTCATATTTTCCACTTATATGTATTTTCACCCTTCGTATATGGAAACATGAATCCGTGTTGAGGAGGTGAACGTGTTTTGGCTCCGTGGCTTCAACAAATCTGTGTTGAGGAGGTGAACGTGTTTTGGCTCTGCGGCTTCATGTCACTCTGCATTGATGGGTCAGAGAACCTCGTGCACTGAACAAGGAGGAGATTGAGAATTTGTGCAGGAAGTGAGAAGTACAAGGCAAAGGATGAGGAGGTGAAGAAGAAGGTGGATGCCAAGAACACGCTCGAGAACTATGCATACAACATAAGGAATGGCATAGGGTTTTGTTTGCAGCACAAAGTCAGAAATCGGTGAACATGTCAGATCCATCACCTCCAAGAGTTCAGAAGGAGGTGTTGGACGAGTGTAGGAAATGGAATCTTGCTTGGGTTAACAAAAACAAGATCGCTCCTCTCACTGCCGGATGTAGCAACAACACCAGCACAATAGTATCAGTACATGATCGATAGACAACAACACCACAAGAAGAGATGACAACAGCGATGGTGATTGTTTTGCTTACCGTTAACGACCGTCGTGATTATGGCCGATGCCTGTGTGATGGCCACGCTTGGATTGTATTTACTCTATCCTTTATTTGCACACGTCAATTGAGTAGGTTGGTCGTTGCTCGTTAGACGGCGATGACACACACGAAGATGACAACACCATTGATTGATGTCGATAATTCCAAACACAGCGTTGTCGGTCCTTCTTGTTCCACACCTCCATGTCTTGGTGGTCGATCGACCTCGCCCTCTCTCCACTGTACAACACGGTTTCGTGTTTCCGCATATGGAGGGTGAAAGTACGGATAAACGGAAAACACTTTTAGTTTCCATTCTTTCAACCGAAATGCCCTCCAGCTCCTTCATCTTGCCCTCGAACTCATCGGTTTCAGCATGCTGGTTGCTGTCCAGCCAGCTGATAGCTCCATCGATGACATCCCTGATCTTCTTGTCATCCGCAGGGAGCTTAGAGAAGATCTTGTCGTCCTTGATGGTGTTCCTCATGTTGTAGGCATAGTTCTTGAGCGTGTTCTTGTCATCCACCTTCTTCTTCACCTCCTCATCCTTTGCCCTGTACTTCTCATCTTACCCATCTACACATTCCTTTATACTATCGAATCCATTTAAAACATACAACGACTATTCTTATTGCCAAATTCATTTTTGACAAACCCAAGCAGTAATCAACAATATTTGAGAAAACATTTGGAGGCCCACACAAAATCAAACATTAAAATCAAAAGGGAGGTAGGGCAAAATAGGATGTAGGGTAAAACAGGAAGGGTAAAACAGTGTAAAATAGAAAGTAGGATAAAACAGGGTATGGCAGAAATGAACCAAATCCGACCAGACAAGCTGGGTGGATGGCGCCGTCCATCACTGGGCGGCAGGTTGGGCAGGGGAGAAGGACGGTGGGCGGCCGGCGGTGAAGCCGGAGTGTGGGTTTTTTTGAGCACTAGTGCGGGGAGTGTGGGTGTGGCGCAACGACGGGCTCACGTAAGAGAGGGTAGGTGGGGGAGGAGGTTCGAATTACCAATACCATCATCGTTTTGACTCTCGATCGTATCCCGTCTGTTCACATACATTATTCATTCATGTTCATATGTACTCCCTATATATGTTGTATACATACACATCAGTTACACACTTACATCTCAGAAGTCTCATTTCTCACCCTACATATACCGATTATAGAACATCCACTCCTCCTGCCTCTCTGCACTATGCCAATTGCCACATTTTGACTCTCGATTGTATCCTGTCTGTTCACATACATTAATCATTCATGTTCATATGTACTCCCTATATGGTGTCAAGGCCACCCCTGCACGTGCCTAGATCATTTTAGCCAACTGTGTTTGAGTCATTTCAGAAGATGGTTCAGCAGAAAATGGTGTTGGTGTTACATACATCGACACACAATATTCATACTCATACATAAATCATACAACACATAGCTCACATATGTCCTAGGGGTCACGCAACAGGTGAGAATGGCAGTATATATGCTGCTTAAAGCCCCTAGAGAGAATTCGGTTGATGAGCGCTTGTCTCTGTGTCGCATCTTCTTCATAGCCAACAATCTGCATAACTTGCAAAGTTAAAAAATGAGCTGGGCAACACTTTCACATGTTAGTTGCCGAGTAGGGCGCGTTGAGTCTAGGATTAGAGTGCGCACCTGTGACTCTGTTGATGACTCACTTAAAGTGTAATTGGCAGTCGATGGTAAAGGTGGCAAGGTCAAAGGTGGCGAGGGGCAACACAAATGTTCAACAAGCTCCATGAAGTGACAGAGTTTTCATATATATGATCTTGAATAAAAGTAGTATTATTAGGTTCAATTACATCACATGTAGTTGGTATTTTCTAGATAGGAGGAGTTCTAGGCTATTATTAGGTTCAATTACATCACATGTAGTTCTGGTATTATTAGACTGTCCATAAAATAGTAAAGTGCATGAGTTGAATCAGTTATCACCTTGGATTGGAGGAGTTCTAGGCTATCTGCCAAATCAGGACCTGCAATGTCAAAAATAGTAGCTGGCATTATTAGACTATCATGAGGAACATAATATGAGAAACCAAATGGATTATGGTGCTGGTTAACACAATCAGCAGTTGAACTCTGACGAATGTGGTTGCTATTTTCATCTAGGCAAAATTCAATCAAGACAAAGAAAGAAAAATGATTAGATTAACCATGTTAGGAATATGCCCTAGAGCTAATCATGTAGATGATGATATTCCGATGGTATCCATGATTAATAAAGTGTTCATTGAATATCCATTATAGACAACTTGTATTGATTGGCAATTATGTGAATTATTTGTGGAACTCAATTACATGAATGGTTATTCTAAAGTTGTCCCTGGTCGATGTTCTTGTGAGAACATACTTGAATATTAGACTAGCACATGTATTAGTTGATGGCTGTGTTTCCCAAGTCATGGGCATGGGGATGTCAAACTAATAATGTGGGCACATGTGAGACATGTAGGCTGGACTGACCCGACATGAGAAAGTCTCTATTCACATCATGTACATTATGTCCTTAGACCTAAGATTGTGGTATGTACTCAAGATGTGAAACGGCCTACTTAGGGACTATCAAACGCTACTCCGTAACTGGGTAGTTATAAAGGTGGTTTTCGGGTGGTCGGGAAGCATGCTATGAGACATGGACAATCAAGATAGAATTTGCCCCTCTCTACATGAGAGAGATATCACTAGATCACTCAAGTGATTGGATCAACAAATGCATGGCCGTGCTTGAGTTAATTGTTAACCCACGAGTTGAACCATATATCGAGTGGCAAAGGGAATAACTTGTATGTGGTCGTAGTGGTTCGTCTGATATGATCTTTGCGTGCACATAGGAGTTGTCAGGCCTTGCTAGAGGCTGCTGTCAACTATTGGGGAGTAGGAGTACTCGACCCATGTCAATGTGTGCGTGAACCCATAGGGTCGCACGCTTAAGGGGCTGGAAGCCTAATTCGGGTTGAAACTGAATTAGACAAGGCTTAGGGTTACTAATGGGCCTCCAACTCGTGAGCTCATTAGGGATGCCTATATAAGCAAAGGGTAGGGGCATGGTCAAGGAGACTCACATCTTTGGTAGCCGCCGTCGGCCTCCCCACACTCGCGCCTTCTGCTCCTCGCGGACCTAGCAGTCCGGAGGCGCATCGCTTCTTCCCTGCACGTGTGGGATTCCTCGGAGGTGCTGCATCTGGAGCACTGGGATGAACCGCATGAGGGGATTGAGGTGATGGACGACCATGCAACCATACTGCCTGCTATGATGCGTACGACTACATTGAGTCATCTTCTGCTGCACCTGCGTGTCTAGAGGTAATCCCATAACCTATAACTAGTAGTAGATCCTAGTTTATGAAGTCAAAAAATTTTGTTTTTTGGCTAGCGTAGCACTCTTATAACCCATCAGTGGTATCAGAGCCATTACTGCCTAGTTATAGGTTTGGTTTTGTGCATATGGTGATATGCATGGTTGTAGATGAGTCTCTTACCTTGGTTCGTCATCTTGCCATGTTGGTCTTGAAACGATCTACTCATACCGGTCGGAATTCCGGCATCCGAGTTAAGTGATTCATGTAAATCCAGTCATGGTGAGTTAGAGATCAACCGTATTAATTGAATTGAACCCTAGGTCAAGTGCCAAGCGCATATGATGCACGGCAGTGGTAGATGGAATTTATTGCCGGACGCCGGTTTGCCGAGAAAAGTGTTGTTCGGTAAAACAGCCGTAACTTTTGTACCATAACTCGGATTGAGGCAAACTCTAAACAAAAATCATAGAGAACAAAATTTTACATTTGATTCTCTATGGCTTTTCCACATTCGGTGAAATTAGAATTATGAAATAAGGCTTGGAAAATAGATTTTTGTATGTTGCAAGATTAGACGTCGGATTCGGATAACTCTATTTTGCAGGTATTGATGACTGGTATAGCCCTTATGTGTATGTGCTGCATGTATATATTTAATTCATGGCTTGCATATCATGAGGATAATATGGGCAGGAGCCACATACATATTGTCAAAATTAATGTAATGGCCTTTGTGCCAATCTATGATGATCTATCTGCGACTATGTAATTTCATTTTACTTGCGCTAGTAGTAGCTAGTCTTGGTGGAATCATCACTGAAGGATGGCATGGAGATGGAGATCACCATGATGCACAGATTGAAGGAGATGGAGATCCTCAAAGGAATAATGGGCTATACCAAGTCATATCTATGTTATGCCTTTCTTACTATGCTCTACTTTCATATGCTATTATGTTTTTGTCTACATGAGTGCGGTAATGAAGTAGAACAATCCCTCAGCAATGTTTAAGTTGAATGCTTCCCCAAACCTTGCACTGTCATGAGTCTTGTACAATCGATGGTGGGTCTATGAAATTAGGGTGCCACTGGTTTTCCTCGACTAGGCAGGTTCATATCAGATACTTACTACAAGAAGGTTTGGTTACTTAAACAAGGTCATCCTAATGGTCAGGGACCTTGGAGCATGGGTAGGTTGAGCATAGCATAGAGATGCTACCCAACAACGAGAGTCATATGTGATATGATTAGCAAAGTGTTGCTTACCGATCTACCATGTCTTCGAGCGGTGATGCTAAAGCTCACTAGTTGACTTGTTCGTTGTGGGTCTTGAATCACTAAGTATCAATTGAGGGATATTGATTTTAGTGGGAGTAGATTTTATTTTGATATAATTTACTCTGATGGATACATTGTATTAGTATTTTGTGATACATTGTATTAGTATTTTGTGTTACTTTTGTTATATATGGCCGCTCGCAATCAACCATTTTCTTTGCGTATAATTCTTGAGAAAGATAAGTTAAATGGAACAAATTACGCGGATTGGATCCGCAACCTAAGAATTGTTCTCAGGGCTGAGAAAAGGAAGATATTCTAGACACCCCATTACCAGATGAGCCTGAGGAGAGTGCTCCTGCTGCTGAGAAAAACGCTTACAAGAAAGCATGTGATGCGGATCTCGAAGTGAGTTGCCTCATGCTTGCTTGTATGGAACCTGATCTGCAGATGCAGTTCGACAACAATCATTCAGCGAATGATATGATCGTGGCACTTGAAGATATGTTCTAAACTCAAGCACGGACTGAAAGGTTCAATGTCTCTAAGGCGCTTGCAGAAACCAAGCTAGCAGAGGGCGCAGCTATTGGTCCACATGTAATCAAGATGGTTGGTTACACTCAAAGGTTGGAGAAGCTAGGCTTCCCAATCGGCCAAGAGTTGGCAACTGATTTCATTCTTTCATCTCTTCTACCCAGTTATGGAAACTTCATCTCGAGCTACCATATGCATGGGGCGGAGAAGGGCTTGAATGAACTATGTGGCATGCTGAAAATAGCAGAGGCTGACATCAAGAAAGCAGGAGGTGGCCAAGTGTTGGCAATTCAAAACAGGCCTAACTTTAAGTGAAAGAAGGGCAATTGGAAGAAGAAGGGTAAGGCTAAAAATGAGATCTCTAAGCCAAACAAATCATCTTCCAAGGATGAACCACCTGCAAAGAACGATGAATGCTTTCGTTGTAAGGTGAAAGGTCACTAAAAGAGGAACTGCAAGGTGTACTTGGCTTCCTTGAAGAAGGACGGCGGTAGTAAAGGTACTCCCACTCATACACTTGTTGTTTATGTTTCAGACATTTTCCTCGCTAACTCTTATATCAATTCTTGGGTATTTGATACTGGATTGGTTGCTCATATTTGCAATACGATGCAGGGAATGATAAGAAGTAGAAGCATGGAGAAAGAAGAAGTTGATTTCTGCATGGGCAATAATGCAAGAGTTGCTGCATTGAACATCAGGACGATGCATCTTCCCTTGCCGTCAGGATTTATTTTGGAATTGAATAATTGTTATTTTGTTCCTAGTTTAAGTCAAAACATTATGTCACCTTAATGCTTGATGAAGGATGGTTATTCATTTGTGAGTAAAGACAATGGTTGTGTGATCTCAAAGAATGATGTGTTTGTGGCTTTTGCATCCATTGTGCATGGGTTATTTATTTTAAATCTTGATGATGCACCTGTCTATAATGTTAGTACTAAACGGCCACTGCTTAATGAGTTAAGTCCTACCTATATGTGGCATTGTCGTTTGGGTCATATAAGTGAGAATCGCATGAAGAGGCTCCATGATGATGGTCTTCTAACTTCATTTGATTTTGAATCATATGAGACATGTGAGACTTGCTTGCTAGGCAAGATGACCAAGGCGCCATTCAAAGGATTTCCTGAGAGGGCATCTAACTTGTTGGAACTTGTACATACTGATGTATGTGGACCAATGAGCACGACAGCTAGAGGCAGATTTCAATACTTCATAACTTTTACTGATGACTTTAGTAGATATGGATATGTCTACCTAATGAAGCATAAGTCTAAAACAGTTGAAAAGTTCAAAGAATTTCAGAATGAAGTAGAGAATCCATGTGGCAAGAAGATCAAGGCCTTGCGATCTGATCATGGAGGCGAATATCTAAGTCACGAGTTTAGCAATCATCTTAAGAGTTGTGAAAGTGTTCCATAGCTTACGCCACCCGGAACGCCTTAGAGAAATGGCATGTCTGAGCGATGTAATGGGACCTTGTTGGACATGGTTCGGTCTATGATGAGCCAGTCAGACCTACCTTTATCATTTTGGGGATACGCTCTAGAAACAGCTGCTTTCACATTGAATAGGGTACATCTAAGTCTATAGTTAAGACACCATATGAGATGTGGACTGGTAAGAGTCCCAGTTTATCTTTTCTAAAAGTTTGGGGTTATGAAGTTTATGTCAAATGACTTATATCAGATAAACTAACACCCAAATTGGACAAGTGCTTTTTTGTGGGATATCCAAAGGAAACTTTAGGGTATTATGTCTATAACCGGTCAGAGGGCAAAGTGTTTGTTACTCGAAATGGTGTTTTCTTAGAGAAAGAGTTTCTCAAAAGAGGAAATAATGGACAAAAGGTGTATCTTGAAGAAGTTCAAGATGAGCCAGTAAGGACTAACTCTACGAGTGATGCTAATGTAGCAGAGCAAGTTGAGACACCCGTGGCAGTGGAGACACCACCACAACCACGAAGATCAGCGAGACTTCATGCATTGCATGGGGATTTGTTATTGTTAGACGATGATGAACCTATGGATTATGCGGAGCTATGATGGATCCAGATTTTGAGAAATGGCAAAGTGCCATGAGATCCGAGATAGATTCTATGGGTGACAATCAAGTTTGAAACTTGGTTGACCCGCCTAATGGGGTTAGACCCATAGAGAGCAAATGGATCTTTAAGAAGAAGAAGGATATGGATGGAAATGTTCACGTCTATAAAGCTCAACTTGTCACAAAAGGTTTTCTGCAAGTTCAAGGAATTGACTACGACAAGACGTTGTCGCCGGTAGCGATGCTTAAATCTATTCAGATCATTCTAGCAATTGCTGCATATTTTGATTATGAGATATGGCAGATGGATGTTAAAACAGCCTTTCTAAATGGGTATTTAGAAGAGGACGGGTACATGATACAGCCCGAAGGTTTTGTTGATCCTAAGAATGCTGGAAAGATATGCAAGCTTAAGAAATCTATTTATTTGTTAAAGCAAGCATCTCAGAGTTGGAATATTCATTTTGATGAGGTTGTCAAAGGGTTTGGCTTCCATCAGAATGAAGAAGAACCTTGTGTTTACCAGAAGGTGAGTGGGAGCGCTGTTGTGTTTCTGATCTTGTATGTGGATGACATACTATTGATTGGGAATTATATTCCTATGTTGCAATCTGTAAAGACTTTATTGAATAATAATTTTTCTATGAAGGATTTAGGTGAAGCAGCACACATCTTGGGAATTAAGATCTATAGAGATAGGTTGAGAAGGCTAATAGGATTAAGCCAAGACACGTACATTGACAAGGTGTTGAAATGGTACAACATGGAACAATCCAAGAAAGGGTTCTTGCCTATGTCACATGGTATGCGCTTTAGTGACAGCAGTGTCCTTCATCAGATGAAGAGCGCAACTGCATGAGTAAGGTTCCGTATGCTTTGGCCGTTGGTTCCATCATATATGCCATGATATGTACTCGCCTAGATGTCTCATATGCTCAAAGTGTTGCGAGAAGGTACCAAGCTAATTCGGGTGAACCTCACTGGACGCTTATTAAGAACATCCTAAAGTACTTACAAAGGACTAAGGATGTGTTCCTAATCTATGGAGGTGAGGAGGAGTTCATTGTAAATGGTTACACCGATGCTAGCTTCCAAACCGATGGGGAAGACACACTATCTCAATCAGGTTTTGTGTTCACAATAAATGGTGGTGCAGTTAGCTGGAAAAGTTCCAAGCAGGAGATGATGTCTGATTCTACAGCAGAAGCCGAGTACATTGTAGCTTCTGGCGCTGCAAAGGAAGGTGTTTGATTGAGGAGGTTCCTCATTGAGCTTGGTGTGTTTCCGAATGCGTCGGACCCATTGAATTTACATTGTGATAACAATGGGGCGATTGCACAGGCTAAGCAGCCTAGGGATCACCAGAAGAACAAACATGTACTCTAGAAGTTTCATCTCATTCGAGAGTTTGTGAAACGAGAAGAGATCAAATTGTGCAAAATACATACGGATTTAAATTAGTAGATCATTTGACGAAGGCTCTTCCACAGCCTAAGCATGAGGCGCACATGAGGTCTATGGGGATTAGACATTTATGAGATTAACTCTAGTGTAAGTGAGAGACTGTTGGGAATATGCCCTAGAGCTAATCATGTAGATGATGATATTCCGATTGTATCCATGATTAATAAAGTGTTTATTGAATATCCATTATAGACAACTTGTATTGATTGGCGATTATGTGAATTGTTTATGGAACACAATTACTTGAATGGTTATTCTAAAGTTGTCCCTAGTCGGCGTTCTTGTGAGAACACACTTGAATATTAGACTAGCACATGTATTAGTTGATGGCTATGTTTCACAAGTCATGGACATGGAGATGTCAAACTAATAATGTGGGCACATGTGAGACATGTAGGCTGGACTGACCCGACATGAGAAAGTCTCTATTCACATCATGTACATTATGTCCTTAGACCTAAGATTGTGGTATGTACTCAAGATGTGAAAAGGCCTACTTAGGGACTATCAAACGCTACTCCATAACTGGGTAGTTATAAAGGTGGTCTTCGGATGGTCGGGAAGCATGCTATGAGACATGGACAATCAAGATGGAATTTGCCCCTCTCTACACGAGAGAGATATCACTGGATCACTCAAGTGATTGGATCAACAAATGCATGGCCGTGTTTGAGTTAATTGTTAACCCATGAGTTGAACCCAGTATCGAGTGGCAAAGGGAATAACTTGTATGTGGTCGTAGTGGTTCATCTGATATGATATTTGCATGCACATAGGAGTTGTCATGCCTTGCTAGAGGCCACTGTCAACTATTGGGGAGTAGGAGTACTCGGCCCATGTCAATGTGTGCGTGAACCCATAGGGTCACACGCTTAAGAGGCTGGAAGCCTAATTCGGGTTGGACCTGAATTAGACAACGCTTAGGGTTACTAATGGGCCTCCAACTCGTCAGCTCATTGGGGATGCCTATATAAGCAAGGGGTAGGGGCACAGTCAGGGAGACACACGCCTTTGGCAGCCCTCGTCGCCCTCCCCATGCTCACGCCTTCTGCTCCTCAAGGACCTAGCAGTCTGAAGGGGCATCGCTTCTTCCCTGCACATGTGGGATTCCTCGGAGGTGTTGCATCTGGAGCACTGGGACGAACCGCATGAGGGGATTAAGGTGACAGACGACCACGCAACTGCACTGCCTGCTGCAACGCTTACGACTACATCGAGTCATCTTTCGTTGCACCTGTGCGTCTAGTGGTAATCCCGTAACCTGTAACTAGCAGTAGATCCTGGTTTATGAGGTCAAAAAATTTTGTTTTCTGGCTAGCGTAGCATCCTCATAACCCATCAAACCATACAGCACACCTAGTTCAGAATCCATTGATGAGTTAATACAGGATGGGACAGTACAGTTCAGAATTGAGGAAACACATGTCA
This sequence comes from Bothriochloa decipiens, assembly GCA_023333625.1. Classification (NCBI taxonomy): domain Eukaryota; kingdom Viridiplantae; phylum Streptophyta; class Magnoliopsida; order Poales; family Poaceae; genus Bothriochloa; species Bothriochloa decipiens. The sequence goes on along the minus strand of CM041636.1, from coordinate 3,535,950 downwards.
TGAGGGTCAAAATTAGTATGTTTATCAGATGTCACGTGGCCTATTACACTAAGACTCCTATTACACTAAGAATAGCAAATACTGATTAAATTCTGAAAGCCAGTAGTGATGGATTGATACATGACACATGGATATATGACTACCCCTATTAGTTGTTCAACCTACCCCTCCCTGATTTCCTATAGGTCTCGATGGATATATGATTCATCTTACAGGTCTCGATGTTCGCTGATGGGGCTTGATCGTCACCAGGCTCATTCACATCATCATTGTGCCGATTCCTCGACTGCTTGCGCCTCTTCCTCGATGAACGATTAGCTGAAGGGACTTGATCCTCACCAGGCTCAACCGATGGGACTTGATCCTCACCAAGCTCATTCACATCATCATTTCCAATGGCTTCATCATCTTGACAGGGCCATTCCTTACTGCAACTAGGACAGGCTCTTGAAGCCGGCATATGCAGAGAAACTAGCAAAAGGCTCTTTTAACATCAACAAGGGTAATAGTTTCAACTAGAATTAGGTGATTACCTTTTGCCATGAGATGCATGTTGTAGCAGAACATAAACAATAGCAGAACATAAACAACATAAAAATAGATCAACTTTCGCAGGTTATATGGCAAATTTAAAATAAGAGCAAGGCAACTGAATATCAAAGAATCATCATGTATCAGTACCTTTATACAAGCTTCATTATAGACCATGCATGATGGAATGCCCTTACCACAACACTAGCTTTGGAGATCAAGAAATGATCTAGGGCCCAGACCAATCTTGCCTGTGGGAGTGTACAACAATCAATGATCCCGTAGTAGTTCATCTAGAGTTTTCTCTTTCTGGCTCAATGAGAAGTTCTCTAGCGGGACATTGAGAGTGTCAATACTGGTTATGCTCCCATCATTCTAGGTTGCAAAACAACTTCTTTGAACTACCATAGGAATCATTAGTTACATCAATACATGTGAAAGTCAATGCAGGTGCATCCCAGGCTGCGAAACAATAGGTTCAACCTTGAATTCAAGCACTGGATAGGGGCAATAGATGGCACTCACATTCCTATGGTCGTGTCAGAGGAGATATTCATGCAGCACTTGTGTTGCAAGGGCAAGACAACCTAGAATGTCATGGCCGCTTGTGACTTCGATATGTGTTTTACATTTATCCTTGCTGGGTGGCCTGGATCAGTGCATGACATGAGAGTGTTTGATGATGCAATGACAAGATACAAAGATTATTTCCTGAAAATACCGAAAGGTACACACGTTGTTATTTTATTAGGGTCGTCTAATTTGGACATTGAAAACTTATAGGTACTACTTGCTGTAGGGAAGTTCTACCTAGTGAACTCGGGTATGCAAACCAGACGGGGTTTCTGTCTCCTTACTGGCAGACCAGGTATCACATCCAAGACTTTCAAAACACCGTTGAACCACAAGGTATGAAGGACACGTTCAACTATGCACATTCATCTCTTATAAATGTGATTGAAAGGGTATTTGGAGTGTTGAAAATGAAATGGCGCATATTGTTGAACATCCTGACCTATCCACCTCAAACATAGACACAAATTATATGTGCATGCTTTGCTTTGCACAACTTCATCACGATGAATGGTGAATTTGATCCTCACTTTGCTGTAGTTGACAACAATATCCACTTAGTGCCAGTAGAAGCCACTCTGGATCAGCCAGAAACTGTGGACGCTGCAGAAAGTGACGACACGCAAGACATGAATGAATTCCGTGACTTGCTGGCAGAACATTTATACAATAGGATGAATTCTTGATAGTGGGAATATAATTGTTTTTGTACTTGCTGAAGTTGTCCTTTCAAAAGGACCTGTATCAATTTTTGTTGGATTTGAGTTTGTATCAATTTTCGATGGACTTATATTTGTATCAATTTGTAATCTGTAACAATATTCTGCATGAGGGCATGCAGAATTGCATGCACAAATGGGAGCATTAATGATTGAAAATAGTGCTTGCTGATTCTGGATTCCTGGATTCTGTGGATGCAATGTACAGTACCAATTTGGGGGACTACAGTGCTTGCCGATTCTGGAGTTCCAGAATCAGGCATCTAAACAAGGACTTATTAAAACGCATAAAAAGATTAGGGACCATCTAGATTTAGGGGGCATTTGGATTGAGTTGCAAAATTGCCCCCGTCGCCACCCCTAATTTGAAATATTAAATACAAATTAATTAAAAAACTAATCATAGGGTCCGACAGTAAATCATGAGACGAACGTTTTAAATATAATTAATCCATCATTAGCGCATGTTTACTGTAGCATCACAAATTATGTCTTAAATAGTCTTAATAGATTCGTCTTGTGAAATTGCCTCTGGCTAACAAATTAGTTTTATAAATAGTATTTATTTAATACTTTAAATTAAGGCCAGAACGTTCGATGTGACGATCAAAGAGGACAGGCAAAGTGTTCAGCAGGCAATCAAAGAGGACAGGCAAATCTATCTATCTCCCATTCTATCTGCTCCAACCTTGTTGCCGTCCACAGATTCTTCATCATCCCGTACATGGCAGGATCCATCCCTGTCATGCATCCACGTCAATAACCCCTATTTAGTAGTAGAAACCAGGTAATGGGAGATTGGCAGTCCCCGCCTTCCCGGGCGTGCTCGAGTAATACATACCTTTCGCACTAGCACTGCTAGTAGCATGAGTCCGCGGCGGCGGCGACGATTGCTGGTGAACCGATGATCATTGCAGCAGCAAGATTGCTCTCGAAAAGATACTTATTGATATCGATTGCCTCACCATGAACACAGAGCAACTTCTTCGCTATAATCTGTTCTTCTTTCATGAGCACCAGCTCAACATTGGAGGTCTTGGATGGCTTGCCCCACTTGACGGCGCAAGGCCACAGCGTCAGTGACTTGAGGAAGAAGAAGGCCATCTTCCAATCATTAATATGTGGCATCCCCTTGAAGAGCATGCCAGAGGTGTCCTTGCCATGAGATCGCCAGTGAACCAGTGATCATTGCTGCAACAAAACCGAGTATCAAATGTTCTTTACAAATCGTATCTAGCTAAATTTTTTTCCCGTGTCACATCGAACGTTTCGGCCTTAATTTAAAGTATTAAATAAATACTGTTTATAAAACTAATTTGTCAGCCGGAGGCAATTTCATAAGATGAATCTATTAAGTCTATTTAGGACATAATTTGACAACGTGATGCTACAGTAAACATGCACTAATGATGGATTAATTATATTTAAAACGTTCGTCGCATGATTTACCGTCAGACCCTGTGATTATTTTTTTAATTAATTTGTATTTAATACTTCAAATTAGGGGCGGTGACGGGGGCAAAACTTTTGCAACTCAATCCAAACGCACCCTAATTCTAGATGGTCCCTAATCTTTTTATGCATTTCAATAAGTCCTTGTTTAGATGCCTGATTCTGGAACTTCAGAATCGACAAGCACTGTAGTCCCCCAAATTGGTACTGTACATTGCATCCACAGAATCTAGGAATCCAGAATTGGCAAGCACTGTTTTCAATCATTAATGCACCCATTTGTGCATGCAATTCTGCATGCCCTCATGCAGAATATTGTTACAGATTACAAATTGATACAAATATAAGTCCATCGAAAATTGATACAAACTCAAATCCAACAAAAATTGATCCAGGTCCTTTTGAAAGGACAACTTCAGCTAGTACAGAAACAATTACATTCCCGCAATCAAGAATTCATCCTATTGTACAAATGTTCAGCCAGCAAGTCACGGAATTCATTCATGTCTTGCGTGTCGTCACCTTCTACAGCATCCACAGTTTCTGGCTGATCCAGAGTGGCTTCTATAGGCACTAAGTTGATATTGTTGTCAACTACAGCAAAGTGAGGATCAAATTCACCATTCATCCTGATGAAGTTGTGCAAAGCAAAGCATGCACATATAATTTGTGTCCGTGTTTGAGGTGGATAGGTCGGGATGTTCAGAAATATGCGCCACTTCATTTTTAACACTCCAAACGCCCTTTCAATCACATTTCTAAGAGACGAGTGTGCATAGTTGAAGCAAAACAATCGCCATCGCTGTTGTCGTCTCTTCTTGTGGTGTTGTTGTCGATCGATCATGTACTGATACTATTGTGTTGGTGTTGTTGCCTACATCCGGTAGTGAGAGGAGCGATCTTGTTTTTGTCAACCCAAGCAAGATTCCATTTCTTACACTCGTCCAACACCTCCTTCTGAACTCTTGGAGGTGGTGGATCTGAACTATTTGTAAGGGTTACATGAATCTTCTCTAATAGTCTTGCGCTAGCCACACAAGTCTGGAGGAAGTTGAACTGTGTTCTTTGGTCCCATGATGGCCACCACCTCTTCTAACGATGAAATGCTCCAGATATTGTCCTTGCAGGTTTGGGGAGGAGAGCTAACATGTTCATCAATTTCTGACTTTGTGCCATAAACAAAACCCTATGCCATCCCTTATGTTGTATGCATAGTTCTTGAGCGCGTTCTTGGCATCCACCTTCTTCTTTACCTCCTCGTCCTTTGCCTTGTACTTCTCACTTCCTACACAAATTCTCAATCTCCTCCTTGTTCAGTGCAAGAGGTTCTCTAACCCGTCAGTGCAGAGTGACATGAAGCCACGAAGCCAAAACACGTTCACCTCCTCAACACGGATTCGTTGAAGCCGCGAAGCCAAAACACGTTCACATCCTCAACAGGGATTCATGTTTTCATATACGGAGGGAGAAAATACATATAAGTGGAAAACATGAATCCTGTCGTTGTCTTGTCCTATGACCCCTGCATCATCTCAGAAATGTAAGGGCCTGGAATGACCTTGAACGGCCATAGCTTCATGTCACTCTACACTGACGGGTCATGAATTCCATCTGGGCCGAATGAACAGCAAACCCATATCCGCCCCTCTCCCTTGGCCCAAGGCTAGCCTTTCCCCTGTGGACCTCAGCCCAGAAGCTTCGCCTGCCTTATCTGTCCCTCTCCCTCTCCCTCTCCCTCTCTGGTCCAGGGTAAACCCTAAACCCTCTCCGTCGCACTAGCGAGGCCTTCGTCTTCCCCTCGCGACACCACCCATCCACCGCCACCACAGCATCCAACCGTCCTCGCTTTGGCATCTGGCCGCCGTCGCCCTGGCATCCGGTCGCTGCCTCATCGAAATTCCATCTCTGCCGCCCCTCCACCTCACGCCAATGATGACGCCTCCGCCGTGATTGTCCCTACTTGGCCGCCTTGCCTCATCCCAAGATCCGGTGAGCCCTTCCTCTCTCTCCTCCTTGTCCTCCCTACATTGACTGCCTCTGTCTCTGCAAGTTACTCCGCTTCCATCAGTAGCTGCATGCCCCCTCTACTATAGGGTTTCTCCTATCTTTGCTGTGTGGATGTGAATTTATTTCTCCACTTCCATTAGTAGCTGCATGCCCCCTCTGGTCTAGGGTTTCTCCTATCTTTGCTGTGTGGATGTGAATTTATTTCTTGCATACTAGTTGAGACTTGAGAAATTCAAATTCGAAACAACAATAAGGTCAGGATTTAGACAGGCATTTCTTTCAAAGTAGAGTCCCCCACAGAGAACTGCAACCATTTTTGAAACTTATATGCAAATTTCGTAGTCACTAAAACAAATTAGTTAAGAGAGGAAATGATCACTGATTACATCTTGTCCTCCTTCATGGTGTTCCTCTTGTCAAAGTTAGAAATTGGTATAAAAATGTTGAATTCAGAAATTAGTCCACACCCTGAAACTCTAATGCTACTTGTTATTATATTTTGGTCTTGTTCTTGCTAGACTTTCTGGGACTGCAGTCACATCGGGTAAAAGGAAGGGTAAACAGGGTAAAATAGAGATAGGGTAAAGGGATGGCATCGTATCTGGTGAGCAAGCTGAACTAGATAGACTCACAAAGTGTCCTGCAGGTAATCAAAGAGGACAGGCAAATCTCTCTATCTCTCATTCTATCCGCTCTAACCTTGTTGCCATCCACAGATTCTTCATCATCCCGTACACGGAAGGATCCATCCTTGTCACACATCCACGTCAATAACCCCTATTTAGTAGTAGAAACCAGGTAATGGGAGATTGGCAGTCCCCGCCTTCTCGGCCGTGCTCGAGTAATACATACCTTTCGCACTAGCACTGCTAGTAGCACAAGTCGGCGGCGGTGGTGTGGGCGATCGCTGGTGAATCAGTGATCATTGCAGCAGCAAGATTGCTCTCGAAAAGATACGTATTGATATCGATTGCCTCGCTATGAACACAGGGCAACTTCTTCGCTATAATCCGTTTGCATACCCTGAGTCCACCAGGTAGAACTTCCCTACAGCAGGCAGTACCTGTAAGTTTTCAATGTCCAAATTAGATGACCCTAATAAAATAACAAGGTGTGTACCTTTTGGTATCTTCGAGAAATAATCTTTGTATCTTGTCATTGCATCACCAAACACTCTCATGTCATGCACTGATCCAGGCTACCTAGCAAGGAAAAATGTAAAACACATATCGAAGTCACAAGCAGCCATGACATTTTGGGTTGTCTTGCCCTTGCGACACTAGTGCTGAATGAACATCTCCTCTGGCACGACCACAGGAATGTGAGTGCCATCTATTGCCTCTATGCAGCGCTTGAATTCAGGGTTGAACCTATTGTTTCACAGCCTGGGATGCACTCTTTTAAATTCTGGGTCCCTAGTTTTAAGGATGTCATCAGTTAGGGCTACCATACATTTTAGGACTTTCTGAAAGAGGTTGTGCACCGTGCCTAGTGATCTCTCAAATCTGTCCCTAGCTTGCCTAACTGATTGTGGTGCCCCACATACCCAAAGAAAGATGGCTAGAGCTTCCTCTATGGTTGATTTGGGTGATGGTTTTAGGCCATAGTCTGCTTTCAATAGTTTATGCAGCCTATAAAACATTCGGGGAGTCATCCTAAACATGTCATAGCAAGCTTCTTCATCCTGAAGCTTGTTTTGCACCCAATCCTCCCCAGTCAATGGTGGTGTCCTATATGGTTGTCTACTACAATACTTGTCCACATGATTAGCGTATTCATATGTACCAAAGAGAAATAGTGCTTCATCATCATCTTCTACCATCATGTTCCAAAAATCTTCCCACCAATCGTCCTCCTCGTCCTCATTGTCCAATTTAGCATGAACTTGAGCTTGAACTTGAGCATGAATTTCCTGGCCATAGCAGTACACAGAGTCAGTAAGATCAATTAAGGCATTACAAGCATAGCTTCCATGACCTGACACATACATACAGTATAATAAGTAATATGCATCGCAATAGATTTCAAATTAACGGCTCATGACAAGTTCATCATCACAACCACAGACACAAAACACATAGTTTGAATACACAAAAGCAATAGCCACAACTACAGACACAAAAGCATGATGCCAACTACAGCCACAGTTAGTTGAAATGCATGGATGGAGGGGGCTGGTTTTACACCATCTTGGCATAATTCTTGATCACTTGCTGCCTTCCTTCGATCGGTGTTTGCAGGTACATATGCCTGGCATCATCATCTTTGCCAATATTGACCACACCCATCCACAGCCCTTCCATCTGGTGCACCCCAAGCTCTGTAGTTGACTGTATAACAAGTGTCTATTCTTGTTTCTTTTCTTCGTCGGGTTCCTTGAGGTGGTGCAGTGTCTGTTCCCTCATGTTCATTCCCTGTTCAATAGTGACCTTCTTCTCTATCTAGGTTCTCTCAAGCATTTCTGTCCTTCTATCATATTTGTCACAGAACCTAGTCATGTTGGTGTTCATGTTCCAAACAACTATGTTATTGGGCTTCTTGCCAGGACTTGTTGCAGTGCTATGGGTGCTGCTCGCAGTCCTCTTCCTTCCACTGCTGGCAGGGGTACTAGGGCTTGGAGGGGTACCAAAATATGAAGGGCTAGCAAAACTCCAAGGGGTGACACAGCTGTGAGGGGTACCAACTTCAGCTGGTGCTTCATTGTCACCACTACTTATGAAGTTCAGGTGGTGGCTTGCCCCAGGAACATATGCGGTCTCACCTATCACAGCAACTCCAGCAAACATACGGTCCATTTCATCAATGAATATTGGCCAGCCATTCTTGAGGTCCAACCACTCTTGCTTATTCCCCTCCTGCAAACAACAACCCACATGCTGTTAGTACATAATAGAGAAGAGAACATGTACAGAACTAAGTGTTCGAAGCTCATGGACCTTTTTATTGCGGAGCTTGTCCTCCCACCACTAGTCAGAAGTAATCATAGAGCCATCTTCTTTGTTTCCTATGCCTGTGGACTTGTGCTGAAGCTCCTCCATGAAACCCCAAAGCTTTTTCAACTCCCTCAACCTATAGCCGAATTGCTCACTATTATGAAGCTTACCAGTGGCAGCTAGAAACCTAGACTACACATCATTCCATCCATGATTGCTCATGTTCCCATGTTTACAGGCGCCCATATCAATTTGGATGCAGCAAAACTCACAGAACTTCTTTGTAAGCTCTAGGTTCCAGTCGGCCCTAGAAATCTCATTCTGTGGACATTGTAAACAACAAGTAATGCATGAACAAGCAATGGACAGTGTACTACCCACATGGGCATAAACAAAATAGAGCTAATATGCACCTAGTGACTAAATGATAGCCAACAAAATAGAAGGTTGCATTTGGTACCCCCAACCCCCACACAATCCTTTAAACATCAGTAATCATAATGTATAATATGCTTGCCTAATTTTGAAGGTTTACAAAAATGTTTGATTGCACTCAGGGTAGCAGTAAAAAGTAATCCTAACCATGGTAAATGAATACATGTTAGTACAAAGTAATCCTAACCACAGAAAGTTAAACTGCTTCACCCTTGTGTAGGACATGCCTAGCCGAAAGCAGCAAACCCCATCCAGAAAAAAGGATGTGAAGTGTTGTCATACCCCGATGCCTCAAGCACCACTAACCAAACAAGCATTATTGCCTAAATCAAATGGCCCACTTTACAGAAGGTTAAGCTTGTTGGTACAGATGGCATCATTTCTAATAATCTTCTAACTACATCTCCTCTTAACACCAACAAATGAGATAGGAAAGCACAACTGGGCTGGATTAATGTGAAGGTGAATGTACCGGGTTTGCAGGGTTGTTGTTGGCGTGGCCACGATGCCCACCACACCCCCTGGATGGCCCTCGGTGCTGAGGAGGCAAGGGAGTCATGTCCACACCAATGGTGCGGGATGGCTCGTTGACGGCAGGGGCGCCCCATCTGCTGCCGACTCCTCCGTGTCGGTCACTGGAGTGAAGGATGCCTTCGTACTCATTGATGTGCGGGTAACTGGAGCTTGCATTGAGGTTGAGGTCAAACATGCCGAGGTGGCTTGTTGTCGATGAGTACGGATGCGGCACAGAGGTGTAGGGGTTGTATGCACTGGACCCGAAACTCGGCGACGTGGAGGTGTAGGGGTTGTAGGCACCGGATCCGGGTCCCGTCATCGCAGTGGTGTAGGGGTTGTAGCCACCGGATAAGGATGCTTGTGGCGCGGTGGTGTAGGGGTTGAACCCACGGGATCCGGATGCCCCCAGTGCGGCGGCGTACGGGTTGTAGGCACCGGGTTGTTCTTGAGGCGGCGCCAGGGAGAACAAGTTCCTGGTGCGGCGGCCATCGTCGGAGTCGGAGTCCGAGCGGTTGCCTTGGCCATTGAAGCCATCCATCACCAGTGACGAGGTCAACCAGGGTCGATCCGGTACCGGCCGCAATGGATTCGACCGATAGGGTCTTGGATCTGGCGCTATACGGGTGGGTTGGAGCGGCGTCGGCGAGAGGAGCGGCGAGGGAGAGGGAGAGCGGCGCAGGGGGAGAAGGAGTGGGTGCTAGGGTTGAAAAGCCACCGGTAGTTAAGTTTGGGCCCACTATATGGGATTTGCCAAGTCTAATTTGGCAAACCATTGGAGAAAGGCTATAATTTAACTTGGCAAAAAATTTAGAGACTTGGCAAAACACAATTTTTACCAAATAATTTTTGCCATACTCCCTAAACCCTAAACCCTAAACACTTTTATACATTTTGAATGTTTATTTGTAAATTTATATACGTGTATATATTTTTGTGAAAATAGTTAAAGGGCCCCTTATTAATTATAGTCCCGGGCCCCCGAAATGTAGGGACTGGGCGGCTCTCTCGGTTGGCTCTGCGAGCTGTAGCAAGGGGCGGAAGCGCAGCGGCGGGCGGAAGTGCAGTGGCGACAGCCACCAACTCATCTGGAGTCCCGGTGACAAGCTCCCCCTTCAGTTTGCCTCCTTCCTTCCCTCCTTCATTTCTAAGGACTGAGCGGCTCTCTCGATCAACTCTGCGAGCTGTAGCAAGGGGCGGAAGCGCGGCGGCAACGGCCACCAACTCATCTAGAGTCCTGCGACAAGCTCCCCCTTCGGTTTGCCTCCTTCCTTTCCTCCTTCCTTCCTACATTTGTTGCTAGAACATCTCCAATGACCGTAGGCCGTAAAGCCCGTAACCCCAGATCGTGTGACCTTTTCTGCACTTGCGGAGCTACGGCTCGGCCAACGTGGTCCAGTTTCAGTGATTCCATCAATAGTAGCCTACACACTGGAATGCTAAGATATGAACAAAAACTACAGGCTAGTAGCGCATACAGCGCCACTGTCACCTGGGTAGCCCCCTGCCTGCTTTGTGCTTTGCTTTGTGCCTTTGTAATTACAACACTTTAACTATTGACTGCACACTACTTTGTGCTTTGTGCTTTACAATATAAATTGTACCGTATACATATACTGCTCTAGATAGATAAATTGTACTGGCTATAGGCTGCTACAGAGCCCTTTCTTGTCTTGTTGGCTGCTGCTGCTGCAGAGCATTAGCTTGAATGAGGAGAGGTGATGACTGATGACTGACCTGAGGAGGAGGAGCTCATCTTGGTTGTGCACTCCTCCCTTGGCCCTTTCACCTGTGCACCCGCTGGATTTGCTGGCCTGCGTGCCTCGAGCAGCAGCCGCAAGGAAGAGAGGCAGAGCAGCTAGAATGGAGGAAGGAGCAGCTGGGAACCAGAAGGGAGTAAAGGAGAGGGAGCTACAAACTGCAGTAATGGAGGCAGGGCTGCTGCTGGGCGGGAGAGCTGAGGAGTGAGAAGAGTTCTGGTGCCAGAGAATGAGTGCGAGGCTGAGGGAGTGCAGGGTAGGAATGGGCTTGAATATTAAGCCTATGGTTGTGGACTAATTACTTTATTCCAGCAACAAGGCCTGGGCCCTCCTTTATTTTTTGATCCCAAGCTGCTAAATTACCTCTACAGGACCATGAGCAAGCAGTGAGCATGGCACCGCTGATATGGCGGCACCATACCCTGTTGCAGGTGCTGCTCTCCCTCAGCCCTATCTTTGAGCGCAACTTCCACGCCATCTTCACCAGTGTCTTCGACGAGAACCCTGGTGCAGCCCTCTCTTCTCTTTATGTGAAACACTCCTGTGCCATGCCTTTGCCTTCCTTCCAGTAGTTCCAGAGCACACCTTCTGCTAGCCTCTCTTCCAAGTGAGGGGCAGCAGCCAGAGCATGGCACCTCTGCCCTGGTGGCAGCAGCTCACACCCTGCTGCAGGAATTGCTCTCTCACGGCCAGCTTTCACACTCATAAATTATTAATGTGGTGGTACTAACACATTTGTTCAGAATGCCGTTTACATCTACATTTTTTTTGAGAATACAGGCATTGTTTTTTACTTCCTTGTTGGACCTAAGTCGACATTTCTTATTTAACTTGCAGTTTTCTCTAATTCATTTTGCCAAATGTCTAGTCCCAAATCACTTATTTCATATCATGGCTTGCAGCCACTCGTCAACAGCTGTTCAATGATACACTTCTCGAGATCAACAAGGAGTTCGCATTTTTGCACCTTGAGTTGCGAGCATGCATAAACTAGTATGATGGAATGGTGTAGTATGGAGTGGCTAATAAGATTGTTGATGAAACATCAAAGTTTGGAACAAAGTATTCTATGGCCCAGATTGCATTCTTCAAGGGACTGGTATGTGGTAGCTTGCTTTGTATAGCTCAATCTGACATTACATATGCTGCATTGACTTTCGCATGTATTGATGTAACTAATGATTCCTGTGGTAGTTAGAAGAAGTTGTTCAGCAAGCTAGAATGATGGGAGCATAACCAGTATTGACGCTCTCAATGTCAAGCTAGAGAACTTCTCATTGAGCCAGAAAGAGAAAACTCTAGATGAACTACTATGAGATCGTTGGTTGTTGTACACTCCCACAGGCAAGATTGGTCTAGGCCCTAGATCATTTCTTGATCTCTAAAGCTGGTTCTGTGGTAAGGGCATTCCATCATGCGTGGTCTGTAATGAAGCTTGTATAAAGGTACTAATACGTGATGATTCTATGATTTTTAGTTGCCTTGCTCTTGTTTTAAATTTGCTGTATAACCTATGAAAGTTGATCTATTTTTATGTTGTTTATGTTCTGCTATTGTTTATGTTCTGCTACAACATGCATCTCATGGCAAAAGGTAATCACCTAATTCTAGTTGAAACTGTTACCCTTGTTGATGTTAAAAGAGCTTTTTGCTAGTTTCTCTACATATGCAGGCTTCAACAGCTTGTCCTGGTTGTAGTATAGAATGGCCCTATCAAGATGATGAAGCAGATGACAATGATGATGTGAATGAGCCTAGTGAGGATCAAGTCCCGTCGGCTGAGCCTGGTGAGGATCAAGTCCCATCGGCTAATCGTTCATCGAGGAAGAGGCGCAAGCAATCGAGGAATTGGCGCAATGATGATGTGAATGAGCCTGGTGAGGTTTAAGCCCCATCAGCGAACATCGAGACCTGTAAGATGAAGTCATATATCCATCGAGACCATTAGGAAATTGGGGAGGGGTAGCTTGAACAACTAACAGGGGTAGTCATATATCCATGCGTCATGTATATATCCATCACTGTTGGCTTTCAGAATTTAATCAGTATTTGCTAGTCTTAGTGTAACAGTAGTCTTAGTGTAACAGGCCACTTGACATCTGATAAACATACTACTTTTGACCCTGAGGACATGTGTTTCCTCGAGTCTGAACTGTACTGACCCATCCTATATTAACTCATCAATGGGTTCTGAACTAGGTGTGCTGTATGGTTAATCTAATCATTTTTCTTTCTTTGTCTTGATTGAATTTTGCCTAGATGAAAATAGCAACCACATTCATCAGAGTTCAACTGCTGATAGTGTTGACCAGCACCATAATCCATTTGGTTTCTCAAATGATGTTCCTCATGATAGTCTAATAATGCCAGCTACTGTTTTTGACATTGCAGGTCCTGATTTGGCAGATAGCCTAGAACTCCTCCTATCCAAGGTGATAACTGACTCAACTCATACACTTTACTATTTTATGGATAGTCTAATAATGCCAGCTACTATTTTTGACATTGCAGATCCAGAAAATACCAACTACATGTGACATAATTGAACCTAAAAATACTGCTTTTATTCAAGATCATATATACGAAAACTCTGTCACTTCAAGGAGCTGGTCGAACATTTGTGTTGCCCCCTCGCCACCTTTGACCTTGCCACCTTTACCTTCGACTGCTGATTACACTTTAAGTGAGTCATCAACAGAGTCATAGGTGCACACTCTAATCCTAGACTCAATACGCCCTACTCGGTAACTAACATGTGAAAGTGTTGCCCAGCTCATTTTTTAACTCCGCAAGTTATGCAGATTATTGGCTATGAAGAAGATGTGACACAGAGACAAGCGCTCATCGATAGAATTCTCTCTAGGGGCTTTGAGTAGCATATATACTGCCATTCTCACATGTCGCGTGACCCCTGGGACATGCGTGAGCTATGTGTTGTATGACTTATGTATGAATATGAATATTGTGTGTCGATGTATGTAACACCAACACCATTTTCTGCTGAACCATCTTCTGAAATGACTCAAACACGGTTGGCTGAAATGATCTCGGCATGCGTGGGGGCGGCCTTGACACCATATAGGGAGTACATATGAACATGAATGAATAATGTATGTGAACAGACAGGATACGATCGAGAGTTGAAATGTGGCAATTGGCATAGAGCAGAGAGGTAGGAGCGGTTATTCTATAATAAATATACATAGGGTGAGAAATTAGACTTCTGAGATATAAGTGTGTAACTGATGTGTATGTATACAGCATATATAGGGGGTACATAAGAACATTAATGAATAATGTATGTGAACAGATGGGATACGATCGAGAGTCAAAACGATGATGGTATTGGTAATTCGAACCTCCTCCCCCTCCTACCCTCTCTTACGTGAGCCTGTCATTGCACCGCACCCACACTCCCCGCACTAGTGTTCAAAAAAACCCACACTCCGGCTTCGCTGCCGGCCGCCCACCCTGCCCAACCTGCCGCCCGGTGACGGACGACGCCATCCACCCGGCTTATCTGGCCGGATTTGGTTCATTTCTGTCGTACCCTAGTTTATCCTACTTTCTGTTTTACCCTATTTTACCCTTCTTGTTTTACCCTACATCCTGTTTTACCCTACCTCCCTTTTGATTTTAATGTTTGATTTTGCATGGGCCTCCAAATGTTTTCTCAAATATTGTTGATTGCTACTAGGGTTTGTTGCAAATGAATTTGGCAATAAGAATAGCCGTTGCATGTTTTAAATGGATTCGATAGTATAAAGGAATGTGTAGATGGATAAGATGATTTAGGACATGGTTGTGGTTGTTTTCTATTGTGCAGTCTATTTTGGTCGTTGTGTGAAGCTATTTGTAGGTATTCAACTGATTGTGCATACATGCTCCAAAAGAAAAGACTGTTGCTTCATGCCCACATGAATTAGGATTTAGCATTTCAGATAAGGTTCAGTGAGGTGTCATCTTATTTCACCATGAGGCAGCTGCGTAATTTACATATTTCTAACCACTCCCGTACAAAAGACTATGATCAGCTTCCTAGGGCTCCTAAGTTCCACTTGCAGGACCAAAGGAGCATAACTAGAAGGCAAAATGAACCCATATTGATAGCAGCATTTGTGCCACCAGTCAGGTACTATGCACAAAGATAGTTTAGATTTGCTTCCAAGTCCTCCTAACTTCCACCTTTAGGACCTGGGCATAAACAAAAGACAAATGAACTGTTTGATCGACTCTTCATGCCAGTTCTGTTTTATAGCCATCAATTCACGAAGACTAATTTCATCACATGCTTCCTCAACATATGGCATCGCCAGTAAATGTCTAATATTTTTCCAATCGATCCATTTGTTGTCAGCACATTGCTTCTTGCTATAAATATTGTAGTATACATCCATATGCTTGTTGGACCAAAAATGCCCATCGCTTGCAGATCTGTCCTGTTCATATAAATTTACATATTTAGCCAATTTCAAAGACTTCTTTCCTTTTGATCCTTTGTAGCTCAGGCGTCCTGGCTACAACCTCAGCTAGTTGGGGCAAACCATCCAGAAGGTCAATTCGAGGACAGTCTTCTTCCTCTAGTGCATTCGTTTCTTCATCTATGAGTTGAGCACCTAGGGCGAACCGACTGAGACGGGCCCTCTTCCTTGAAGGACTGGGCGAGAGCTGAGCTAGATGCACTTGCTCTGCATGTGCAGACTCTACAGCCTCTTCATCTGTGAGTTGTTCACCTGGAGCAAACTGACCGACAGGCTGGTCCTCATGCAAAGAATGGATCCTCTTCCTTGAAAGACTGGGTGAGAGCTGATCAAGATGCACCTGCAATGTCTTCTCTGCAGCCCCTTCTGACTGCACAGACACCTGCTCTGCATGTGTAGGCTCTACAACCTATAAGTTGTCTATTCTTGTGGCACGGTTATCACCCGTGAGTTGTGAATCTGGAGCACACTAGCATGAAGGACTAGGCGAGAGCTGAGCAAGATGCACTTGCTCTACATGTGCAGGCTCTATAACCTCTTCATCTGTGACTTCTTCACCTAGAGCAAACTGACCGTCAGGCTGCTCCTCATGCAAAGAATGGGCCCTCTTCCTTGAAAGACTGGGTGAGAGCTTATCAAGATGCACCTGCCCTGCAGCCCCTCCTACCTGCACAGGCGCCTGCTCTGCATGTGCAGGCTCTTCAACCTATGGCTCATCTGGTCTTGTGGCACGGTTGTCACTTGTGAGTTGTGCATCTGGAGCACACTGACATTCAATGTTCAATCGCAAAACATTGTCTATCACCTGTGAGTTTTGCATAAGTCTAAACTGATCCATTATTCTAGCAAGAGAATCATCATAATGAGCTTTAAAGAAACATTTACGATCCTAGGTGTCTTTGACTAAACCAGACCATAATGATTTACTGTCAAGGAGAGTCAATTCATGTCCAAGGATCCAGAGGCAGTTCCTGTGTGAAAAATAATTATTTAGATGAATATGTACTGGGATATTGAATTGACTAAGTATCTGAAGGCTGATCCTTTGCCAACAAAAAAAAAGCAAACAAAAGTTAACATACTTAGCTCTTGTCAAGGCCATGTTAGTTCTCTTATCACAATTGAGAAAGCCTATATTCCCACCATGATTGTGTCTAACTGTTGAAAGGATAAATATGTCCTTCTCACTTCCTTGACATGAATCAACAGTGCATACTTCAATAGAAAGGAAGTCATGCTTCTTATAACTTTGAACTCTTTCTTGCAAAGCAATTACTTGGGCGCATATGCTGACACTATACCGACACTGGTTTTCTTCTTCTACTTGGTGCATGCTGCAGTGGTTTCAGACCAAAGAAACATGGATGGCACTTAAAGATATCAGCTTTAATGAAACATGAAACTTAATGTTCTTTATAAGCTCAAATGCTAGACATACCTTCAGCAAGTCTGCCAACAATATTGGCTACCACAGCAGCTTCAACAATATTTTTTTGATCCCTGATTACTGTTTTCTTCAAAACCATCTTCAACATGGATGAATGAATAAGGACCATACATATTGCTATCGAGATAAGTGTTGTTGTAGTCATTAACGTTGAGACCATCTATAATTTTTCCTTCATAAAACTTTTGATTTGGAAACTTACTGATGGAAGGGTGTATTCTATATTGAATATTTAGCATGTGCTTTGGGAAATCAAGTTCACTTAATCTCTCAAAGAGGCTTTGCCCAAAATTGTTCTCTCTAGCAATCTAATAGTTAGGAAATTACCAGCAAGGAGAATGTATTAGCAGTCGAGAAATAATCATTAGTAACACAAGAAATCATGGATACACTCAAATGATCATATAATGAAGACAGACCGTGCTCTTTACCACTGATTGTAGTTGTTTGTCATCCCCAATAAGCACCACTTTTTCTATCCCACTAGTTGCAAGAGGGATCATTGATTCACATTCCTTTAAGTTTGCTACCTCATCAATAACCAAGTTGTCGAATTTATGATTTTCCAACCAACTTGACCTATAGGGAGTGCAAAATACAAGTCTTGCATATTTTGTTCTTGATGCTTCTGAAGTAACACAATTGCTCTCAAATAGTTTTGACAATTTTTCATTATCAGCTTTCTGCCTCATGCGTTCCATATTACCAAACAGAATTATGGCATTGATTAAGTTTTTGGATTTACAGTACTTCTCAACTAGAGGAACAAGATGAGAAGCCAATTGCAAGGTGGCGGTGTTTGTTGGAGCACATACATGAATTCTGGCATGGGGCATCAAATTCAGGAGCTCATGTAGAATTACTAAAATTGTTTTAGTTTTACCTGTGTCAGGTGGGCCCCAAATAAGCTGTGTAGAAGACCTATGAGGACATCGACATGCTAAAATGCAACTGTTCACTGCATGAGCCTGCAAGCTATTCAGTCCAAAACAAGCACGAGCAGGCTTACAGTCAAATCCTGGGCATTGTCCACAATTCCCATTAGCCTGCAGCATAAACTCCACTTTAGTACAGAATAAAAAGAATGCAAAAAGATACTCTAATTATAGAGAGAGAGGCTGGTACTTAAACCAATATTATTTTTACTCAATATGAGATTGATTAATTTAGAACTACATTTGAAGCCATTCATCATGACTTTCCAACAACATTCATAAGTACTCAGATTTTCCAAGTGCATAACCTGATATAAGCCTTCCTGACTAGGATTTCCACCATGTGGCAACTTTGAAAGAGACACAGTCATCCACCCTCTCTTAGAGTTATCACTCCGCTCATACCACAAAGAAGTATTCTTAACCACTACGATGGTGCATAAGCCGTCATCCTTGAGAATTTGGTCTCTAGATTTTGACTCCCTTGATGAAAGTAACATGATATCGCCTTTATTTGGACAATCCTTACCCTTTGCCACATGGAGCTCGATTCTCCTATTCTCACTAACCTCCACATCCATGCCACTGGAGATGTCATCCATGGCTAAGCAAATGTTATGCCAAATCTCCAATAGATGGAATGCTTTTGAGTAGTCGACTCCTGTTTTGAATTCCATGGGGATCATCTCCACCTATAAGAACATAGCAATATTTATAATCAGTCATCAATCAGGTACAAAATAGGAATCTTGCCTGCTAGGAGAGCCTCATTACCATAAAAGGGGTGGCTTCTAGATCAAGATATCATGAATTGACCATGATAGCAGTTCTTTTGTGAGGTACTATTTGGGTTTGTGCAGCATTTTGCTGGCGAGCAAGGCCATCTGGTACAAACTAGGCCCTGTGCAAGGTGGCCGGCGCGATGGAGCTGCGGTAATGGGGGGCGACAAAGCAGAGGTGGCCGGTGCTGTAGAGGCTACAGATTACCGGTGCGATGGAAACTGCGGCAATGGGGGATGGCAAGGCAGAAGAATGGCAGCGCTGGCAATGGTATGGCTGGCACATAGCTGGTCCATTTTGGTTGGCATAGAGCTGGTCCGTTTTGGCTAGTGAGGAGCTGGTCCGTTTTATCAACAAGGTTAAGGGTCCCTTATCCTGTACTTAACCGAATCCAATGGCCTTAACCCAATTCCCTAAACCGGAGACAATGCCTTAACCGACTTCAATTCCCTTTTAGCCCGCTTCAATCCCTTAACCGGATTCAATAGCCTAAATTTAGTCTGATGTCATTTCTTTTCTCCTAAGTTGATACTACATGTTTTGGTTGGAGTTGTAATGTTGATTCTACTATCGGCGGTCTACTTAGACCTGATGTCTATTTCAGAAGCAAAACTTAATTTTTTCTGACATCTATTTTAGGTAAGAAACACCATTTTTCAAAACCAACTTCCATTTCAGCATTATGACTTCATCTAGAGTACACAAGTACTAGAGCAAGCAATATGTACAGATGGAAAATTAACAATATTCTGTTTTAGACAGCAGCAGCACACCTAGGCAAAGTTTACTACAGACATACATTAGTTCTACCAACTACGCCAACATCAACAGCAAAATGCACCTAAGGGCTCAGCATAAGTTTCCTGAATGCCTCCTCCCCATTAAGCCCCATTAGAAACCACCCAATCAAGGTCGCCAAAAGTAGTAGGCCCAGAGAACACATTCCCAACGTCCTAGGTTTAGACCCTGACCCTTTAACTTCTACAGATCACCTGACCCTGACCCTTTTAGCTTCTGCAGATCACCCTTCATCAGATAGATTGAAGATGCCATTGATGAATTGGTTTGCTCATTCTGAACCATGGCTGCCTTTAGGTCATATAGCTCTTGCTTCATGAACTCCTCTAGGTCATGCAGCTTTTGCTTCGTGCACTCCAGCTCTTGCTTCATGCGCTCCAGCTCTTTCTTCATATTTTTGATGGTGGAGGATTGAGACTCTAAACCTTGGCTATGATCATCAAGTGTAGTCATTAGGAAATGATTGAATTGGTTGCCATTAGTGGCATGCCCCCTCTTGATTAACATAACAGCATATCTGGCTTGCCAGCAGAAAAAGTCACATCCCTACAGAAAATAAAGCCTTGAGCCTTCTAATTACCTAAACCATATAACTTATGAATTGAGATAAAATGGAGAAAGTTACCACATTGCACTGGTAGAACTTTCTACACTTGCTTTCTGGTTGTCCAGAGGTAAGCTCACTCAACATCTTGTTGCACATGTCGTAAGGGATCAGAGGAAGTTCTGGACATGCAAAAGACTGAGAGTGTAAGAACGACGATGATGACGATGCCATCTCAAATAACCTGACAACAAACAGGACCGGAGGTCAGATCAACAATCATCTTGAGTAGTATAGCTTAGTGGTAGTCTAAATTTCTGATTATTGTACAGAAAATGTCATATAGCAGTGCCATGTACATCTCAGAAGTCTCATTTCTCACCCTACGTATACCGATTATAGAACAATGGTCATGCAGGGCAACAGGTCCTCATATAAGAAAACAGATTGGTCAGTGCAAAGATTTAATTTATCTAATCATGCAAACCAACCAAAGCATGATCTGCAGACTGGTTTTTCCTGGTGTTTGGATAGTCTGCATTATAACTGAACTTGACAAATCGCATCAGACCTCCCTGCTCCGCAACAACACAAATTATTCTCATGTGCATCCAAAGAAGCTATAGGAAGGACAAGCAGACCTATTGGAGGGGCTCAATCTAGGGTACAAAGGCACTACTTCGAATCGAAAGAACGGTATTGCCTTGCTACTTCCACAAATAGGAGTTCAGCTCGGATGTGGGAGTGGAGCAGCGAATCAAAGGAAGTGGAGGAGTGAATTGAATACCTTGTCTTCCTTGTTGGCCAGAGATCAAAGAGCGAAGCAATCTTGCTGCTGAGCCGCCGTTGGTCAGGGTCGTCTTCCCCAGCCGCTGCCCGGACCTGACCACCGACGCGTCGGTCTTCGGATGGAGGGGATGGCTACAACGATGAGGAGGAGCTCGACACGGTCGCCGGGGAGCAAGGCGGTGGAGGGAAGAGGAAATCACAGCTGGACAGACAGGGTTTAGGGAGCAGCAAGTGGAGTGGCAAATTTCAAAATTTTTTGAAATTTTTTGGACGATGACTAGAAAAAGTGCCACGGTGCGGCGGGTGGAAAAGGCATTTAAGCCTCCCCACTAGTGAATCCAGTTAAGGCCAGTGTATCTGGTTAAGGCCATTGAATCCGGTTAAGGCCATTGAAGGTTGGGTCGGGCCCTGTTAAAATTCAGGGTTGAGTAGAGGTGGCAGTTGAGGTGGCGGCGGGTTGCTTGGGGTCAAACCCTAGACGGGGATAGCTTCGGAAAAGGAGGCGGCGGCGATAACAGAGGCGCAGACTGCACGCACGTACACTGCGGGGATGTCTTCGGCAGAGGAGGATGCCACTATGACATAGGAGGACGCCACTTTGACAGGTTTGATATGTTCTAAGTACTGTAAGAACAACATATATTTGAAACTTTATAGCTTTTGTTATATTATTTCTTATAGAATATTATGATTTCACAGGAACTAATGCACTGGAATCCTTATATCTAGTCACCAAGCAGTGTTTACATGGTAATTTGCCCCTAGCAATCTGCCTGCCTGCCCTTTACATTCATATCTGCTAATGTACTTTAGTATCATTTTAGCATCAAGATTTGATATGTTCTAAGTACTGTAAGAACAACTTATATTTGAAACTTTATAGCTTTTGTTATATTATTTTCTTATCGAATATTATGATTTTATAGGAACTGATGTGGTCTCTGTCACTTGGTTCTCCGACAAAATGCCCCCTCAATCGGTATTCATCTCTGCAACCTTATCACGGCATTTTTTTCTACCTGCTAATCTGCATTCTCTGTGATAAAATGAAAAGGGTTGACACGAGTGTTGTTTATTTGATAGAAGGGAGGTGACCAAGTGCGGAAAATTATCCAGATTTAAGAAGAACGCTATTAGATACTGCAGTCAAAGTGCTAAAAGATCTTGGCTTTGGTGTATTGCTTGAAATCGATATGCACAAGTTTAAGGAAAGAAATTTTGCCATATGGGTAGCTTCTTTATGCAAGCCTGCTAAGTGCAACAATGAGGCTATTGTGTTCATTCTTGATGAAAACTGTCCTCTTGTGATGATAAGACATGCTATGGCAGTTTTAATTGGCCTTCCAGTGGGTGATCAAGATGTACCTCAAAATATTCTAGAGAGTCCAACTCCTCTAGCTGTAGTAAAGGATGCTCTTAAATCTGCTCTTAGAACTGCTTCTGGGAAGGCTAGACAATGGAAGCTGAGAGATGTTATAAATGCTTGTGAACAAGCTAAGACAAGAGATGACCACATGTTACAAGTCAGGCTTTTTATAGCCGCTGTTTTTGAGTTTGGAATCTTCACAAGCGCTCCAAATTATCTTAGTGCTAAAAATCTGGGACATGTGTATGATATACAAGAGCTAGTTACAACTGACTAGTGTAAGAAATTAATTGATCATATGCATAGATGTCTAAAAACCTTCGATGACACTAAGAGGGTTTTTGGCCCATTGACCTTTACTGTAAGTATCTTTGAAATCCTTTCTTTTCTTTTCTTAGAACAGCAATGTTTTATGACTAATAGTAGCTGGCAGCTTTTTTGCTTGGAGAACATAGACTGTCCTCTCCCAAATGATATGGAGACCTCAAGGATGAAATACTATACGGAGGGACAGTTCCGTGATATTGTTGCTGCCTTTAAGAAAGGCGTCAAGGTATGTACAAATTATATGCATATGCATTCATGTATTCATAAACGTCTAACAATAAAATTCCCTTCTGTGCCCCTTTTTAGCTGAAAGATTGGAAAAACACGGTGTTTGATCGTAAAAACATTGCACAAGTTCAAGCAATGAGATTAAATATGCTAAGAATTACAAGGAAGCGATAAGTATAAGTCTTACCATATATGTACTTTTTACCATATATGTACATTTTGGATTATTACATACATGTTACACACTCCATACCGCCTTTCAGGTTAAGAAGAGGAAAGTTTTGAAGGAGGGTAAGGATCCATCGAGAGTGTTGAAGGAGAACAAGGGTGTGTTGAATAAGAGGCCCAAAAGGGATAAGAAGTCCACTGATGACAGCAACAAGCATGATTAGTTTTTTTATGCTGACACTGACAGGTAAAGAAGAGGTGGTCTTTGTTAGTGTTAGCCTAGTGTTATCATGCTCTAAGTATTGACATCTCTTAAACTCTTCAGGGGCATTCTTCATTTCTACCAGGAAAATGTTCTAGAAAGAACTCATGATAAGATATAATGAATATCTTGAATCATGAAGTGTCAGAAATGAACTATGTTGAATGTTTCAAACAAAAAGGCTTTAGGTACTCTTCCATAATGTTCATGCAATGTGCATTATGGAATGAAGAGTGGAAGGAGAAAGCCATCGATAAAGTTATATTGTCTCATAAGGGAATGTTGGAATTGTTAAACCTGAAGGAGGGAACAAGTATCTTAGCTGCTGAGCTGTTAACTGGTGATCTTGAACAGCAAGCAAATTTGGTATGTTATAGATTTTGTTAACTGGTGCCTCTAGGGAGGTCAGGATGCCAGGGATCTTATCATAATATTAATGAAACTCCTGGATAAAAAATTTCCGAATGATATCAAAAGAATCTTTGTCTCACCATTGGACAAGGTAAAAGGTATCCCCATGTTATCTACTTAAGAACAGCAAAATATCTTGTATTTATGTTTCCCCCTAACTGTAGCACGATAAACGTTTGGAGGAAAACATTCAGCTTGGACTCCCCTTTGTGAAAAGAGACAGAAACAGGGCCACCACCGCCAAGTTAGATAACACAATTGTAAGTTGTGCATCAATCTTTTTTTTGGAACTGTTATTCCCTTACACAAGTGTTTGTTTTTATAGATTTACTTCCCTATTTTCTTCTCAGGAGAATGGATCATTGTATGTTTCGTGTTTTTACCCACGAAGAACCAAATCCATGTTTATTGCCACAAGGATTCCTTCAAAGAAGTTAGGAAATTCTCTCTCTATGGGAGAGATGTAAGCAAAGCTTTAAAAGAACACACAAGCATGAAAGTAACATTTTCTCAAGCCAGAGTGGCATGCACGCTGTCCACCATAAAGGACAATGATAGTGCCACTGCATCAATGTATTTCCTTGAGAATTTCCTTACTGCTCGAGAAGAAAGCCAATTCATTAGGTTCAAAACAGAGTGCGATGAGGTCTGTTAAGAACTAACCTTATGCAGTTCTCTCTCTGTTAAGCAATTCTCTCTCTGTTTTTTCATAAGTTTGATGAGGTCTGTTAAGCAATTCTTTCTCTTTTTTTAACTTGCAGCTG
This sequence comes from Bothriochloa decipiens, assembly GCA_023333625.1. Classification (NCBI taxonomy): domain Eukaryota; kingdom Viridiplantae; phylum Streptophyta; class Magnoliopsida; order Poales; family Poaceae; genus Bothriochloa; species Bothriochloa decipiens. Next base: position 3,511,727 of record CM041636.1, on the reverse strand, counting down.
AAGGATGAATTCGTGAAAGCAGTCAAGTTTGGGCTTGTGCAGTACTTATTGTGCCACGAGAAAAACCATGGAAAAGTTCCTGATAGAGTTGTTCAATTGCCAAAAAAGAGAAAGCAAGACAGTAGATGAACTAGCATGTTGCTGGGGTGAACTTGTGAGCTGCTTAGGATATAACTAAACTATGTGCTACCTAGGATAACATCATTTTTGGCATTGTAGTAAATGCAGTGACATGATGCTGTCAGTTTTATTCATGCTAGACAAAAAATATGGTAAAAATGGAGCATGAGAAAGCATAGTGGTCCGTATTCCAGATATAGAAAAGATCAAGTTTTATTATCCTGTTGAGCAGATGATGACTACGGGTTTTATTATCGCTCCTGGTGTGATAAAACCTTGTTGATAAAACAAGTTATATTATCATGTTGAGCATCACTACGGGCATAGTGATTTATTATCTCAAGGCGGCAAGATAAAACCTTGTTGATAAAATTGCAGTAAAATATGGTGTAATGAATTAGCTTGTATGTGTTGTTATTTGCAGTGATTTATGATCACTATTTTGAACATGGGGAACATTTGCTTTTGGCTTTTAGATGGTATGAACATGTAGTGTTCTGTTCTTTTGAACTTGTCGAGTGCCTCCTGAGTGGCTGAGTTGTGCACATGTCCAGCAGAAAATTTTAGACCAAGAGTAAATTATTTACCAGGAACATAATAAAGTTGCCACATTGAGTCTCGGTTTGAGATAGTAAAACAAGATTGGCCACCAGTCTAGCTGGATTGAAAGTGTCACCAGCATGATAAAAGAGAGAGCCTGCCAATCTCACTACCATATGAACATTCATGAGCCTGCATCATCTCTTCTTACTTCTTTTGGAAGTCCTGGTTGCCTGCGACGCTCCTAAAGAAATGCCGTTTTTCTTCCCCAGTTCTAGCTTTGACTTTCTTGCGCCGATTCCTCGATTGCTTGCGCCTCTTCCTCAATGAACGGTTAGCCGACCGGACTTAATCCTCGCCAGGCTCAGCCGACGGGAGTTGATCCTCACTAGGCTCATTCACATCATCATTGCCATTGGCTTCATCATCCTGACAGGGCCATTCCGTATCGCAACCAGGACAACCCCTTGAAGCCTGCATATGCAGATAAACTAGGAAAAAGCTCCTTTAACATCAACACAATTTCAACTAGAATTAGGTGATTACCTTTTGTTGTGAAAATTTCTTCCTCAGACAGTACTCATGAATTCTTACATCGCATCCCTTGTTAGGACAACTTGATGCCTGTTGTAGCAGAATAGAAATAACATAAAAATAGATCACAACTTTCGAAGGTCATACAGCAAATTTAAAATAAGATCAAGACAACTGAAAATCATAGAATCATCATGTATTAGTACCTTTATACAAGCTTCATTACAGACCACGCATAATGGAATGTCGTTACCACGGAACCACCTTCGGAGGTCAAGAAATGATCTGATGCCCACACCAATGTTGCCTGTGGAGGTGTATGACAACCAACGATCCCGTATTAGTTCATCTAGAGTTTTCTGTTTCTGGCTCAATGAGAAGTTCTTTATAGAAGTAGGAAGATGAGATTGGCTGTCCTATGAACTGTCTACAGTTATGAGGCCAGAACAGAACAGCGCCTGCACCAGTGTTAGCACATCAACACATGTCAACAATTCATCACACCATATTGCAATCAAAGTCTCTCAATCACTATATATTGTATAATAGTGCTGCAAAATAGTGTATGAAATAGTGTATGAAATTATTGTAAGCTTAACTGCTTGTAAATTTGTAACTCTTATGAGCTACACCAAGCACATGGCCAATGTGTGGTGAATAAATACATGAAAACCAACAAACCATGTTCCCAGAATTACTGTCCAACAAACCTGGACATTGAGAGCGTCAATCCTGGTTATGCTTCGATCATTTCCACCTTCCTGAACAACTTCTTCTAACTGCCACAGGAATCATTGGTTACATCAATACATGCAAAAGTCAATGCAGCATATGTAATGTCAGATTGAGCTATACAAAGCAAGCTACCACATGCCAGTCCCTTGAAAAATGCAATCTGGGCCACAGAATACTTTGTTCCAAACTCTGATGCTTCATAAGCAATGTTATTAGCCACTCTGTAGTACACCATTCCATCATACTGGTTTATGCATGCTCGCAACTCAAGGTGCAAAAATGCGAGCTCCATGTTGATCTCAAGAAGTGTATCATTGAACAGCTGTTGAGGAGTGGTTGCAAGCCATGATATGAAATAAGTAATTCAAGACTAGACATTTGGCAAAATGAATTAGAGAAAACTGCAAGTTAAATAAGAAATGTCGACTTAGGTCCAACAAGGAAGTAAACAACAATGCCTGTATTCTCAAAAAGAATGTAGATGTAAACGGCATTCCGAACAAATGTGTTAGTACCACCACATTAATAATTTGTGAGTGTGAAAGCTAGCCATGAGAGAGCAATACCTGCAGTAGGGTGTGATGCTGCTGCCACCAGGGCAGAGGTGCCATGCTCTGGCTGCTCCCCCTCACTTGGAAGAGAGGCTAGCAGAAGGTGTGCTCTAGAACTACTAGAAGGAAGGTAAAGGCATGGCACAGGAGTGTTTCACATAAAGAGAAGAGAGGGCTGCATCAGGGTTCTCGTCGAAGACGCCGGTGAAGATGGCATGAAAGTCACGCTCGGAGAGAGGGCCGCGGGAGAACAGCGCCTACAACAGGGTATGGTGCCGCCACGTCAACGGCGCCATGCTCGCGGCTTGCTCCTGCTCTCGCTCGGGAATCAGGCTCGAATCGGAGCTAGCGAGCACCGAAGAGAGTCAAAGAATCAGAGCTAGGTCAGGTTGGTGATGGCTGCTAGCGAGAAGAGGAGGGAGTGCCCGGGCATCGAGGCGTGTCGAAGGCACGGCGGTGTGGAGGTGCGGCGTCCCAGCGTGGCAGCGTGGAGGCGCTGTCGGCGGCTCTGGCGTTGGAGGAAAAGAGGAAGGCAGTGAACGAAAGGAATGGATAGTGATTTGGATTTTCTACTAAGTGTCTCGGGTTGGAAGCCAGAGGAGGGCATTGTCTTTGGTTAAGGGCATTGTCTCC
>CM041636.1:3436595-3508604 GCA_023333625.1 Bothriochloa decipiens | reverse complement strand
TTGGAAGCCAGAGGAGGGCATTGTCTTTGGTTAAGGGCATTGTCTCCACTTAAGGGAATTGAAGGCGGTTAAGGGCATTGTCACCGGTTAAGGCATTGTCTCCGGTTAAGGGAATTCGTCTCCTGTTAAGGGCATTGTCTCCGGTTAAGGCATAGGCATTGTCTCCGGTTAAGGCATTGTCTCTGGTTAAGGAAAATGACGGCGGTTAAAGGCATTATCTCTGGTTAAAGAAATTCGTCTTCGGTTAAGGCATTGCCTCCGGTTAAGGCATTGTCTTCGGTTAAGGGAATTGAAGGCGGTTAAGGGTATTGTCTCCGGTTAAAGGAATTGAAGGTGGTTAAGGGCATTGCCTTAACCAGAGACAAGATCATGTTTTATTATCATGTTGAGCATCACTACGGGCATTGTGATTTATTATCTCAAGGCGGCAAGATAAAACCTTGTTGATAAAATCGCAGTGAAATATGGTGTAATGAATTAGCTTATATGTGTTGTTATTTGCAGTGATTTATGATCACCATTTTGAACATGGGGAACATTTGCTTTTGGCTTTTGGACGGTATGAACATGTAGTGTTCTATTCTTTTGAACTTGTCAAGTGCCTCCTGAGTGGCTGAGTTGTGCACATGTCCAGCAGAAAATTTTAGACCAAGAGTAAATTATTTACCAGGACCATACTAAAGTTGCCACATTGAGTCTTGGTTTGAGATAGTAAAACTGGTTTGGCCACCAGTCTAGCTGGATTGAAAGTGTCACCAGCATGATAAAAGAGAGAGCCTGCCAATCTCACTACCGTATGAACATTCATGAGCCTGCATCATCTCTTCTTACTTCTTTTGGAAGTCCTAGTTGCCTGCGACGCTCCTAAAGAAATGCCCTTTTTCTTCCCCAGTTCTTGCTTTGACATTCTTGCGCCGATTCCTCGATTGCTTGCACCTCTTCCTCGATGAACGGTTAGCCGACAGGACTTGATCCTCAACTGGGTCAGCCGACGGGAGTTGATCCTCACTAGGCTCATTCACATCATCATTGGCATCGGCTTCATCATCCAGACAGGGCCATTCCATACCGCAACCAGGACAACCCCTTGAAGCCTGCATATACAGGTACACTAGCAAAAAGCTCCTTTAAAATCAACATAGTTTCAACTAGAATTAGGTGATTACCTTTGGTTGTGAAAATTTCTTCCTCAGACAGTACTCATGAATTCTTACATCGCATCCCTCGTTACGACAACTTGATGCCTGTTGTAGCAGAATAGAAATAACATAAAAATAGATCACAACTTTCATAGGTCATACAACAAATTTAAAACAAGAGCAAGACAACTAAAAATCATAGAATCATCATGTATCAGTACCTTTATACAAGCTTCATGTCATACCCCAAATTTTATATTTTGGAATGTGAACCGAAAACACTTAATAAACTAAAGGATTTATTAATTTCTTTAAAATTAGCCTTTTACTCTTCTATTATCATTATAAAAGGATGAAAGGTGAGGCTTTAAAACTTTTATGAAGATAATAAAAGATGGATTGGTGCTTGGTGCCCTGCTTTCTTATGCTAGTGATTGAAAAAAATTTCTAAAAAACTGAACAAGACACGGCTAGGTTCCTCTCGTGTTTGAAAATAAAGCTTCAAAAACCCAAGTTTGCCTCAAGAAGGTTTTGGGAAAACGTTTTCAGAAAAATCCTTTCTCTTGCATAGGTAGAGAGAGAGAGCCTTTCATTTTCTCTATAGTGTTGACCATCGCTCTAGTTAGACACCATCCTCTACGTAGCCCTACCAGACCTAGTTCAATCTCTAGACATCCCCGGCTTGCCCTAGTCTACCCTGGCCTGACCTAGCTTGCTCTGGCCTCTCCTAGCCTCATCTGGCTAGCTTTGGCCAACCACGGCTAGCCATAGCCACTTGTTGCCACTCACAGTCGGCCATGGCTAACTTCGGCCGGCCACAATCCAGCCATAGCCTTCCCCGGCCACTTTGAGCCTTTCCTGGCCTCAACTGGTGAACTATGGCCAGCATTGGCCAGCTCCAGCCGGCCATGGCCAACTTTGGCCGGCCACAGCGAGCACCAGCTGGCCACCAGCGCCCACAGGTAGCCGCAGCCGGCCCCACGGGCCAAGCCCAATGGCTTCAGCCCCACCGGTTCCCCGCCGGCTATAAAGAGGGCCAGCCCCGTGCATCGCAACCCCTTGGCAACCCTAGAAGGGGCCACGCCACCACTCGCAAACCCTAGCCGCGCGCAGCCGGCCACAGCCAGCTGTCGCTGGCCATAGCCAACCGTCATCGGCCACAGCCAGCCGCTGCCGGCCGGCCAAGTCCCGGTCGAGGGCCGTGGTCCTCCCTTCCCCGTGTGTGGTAGCTGGCCACCGTCGACCGTAACAGGCCATAGCTGGCTGCTGCCGGCCGTAACAGGCCACAACTGGCCACTGCCGCTGGCCGTAGCAGGCCGCAGCTAGCCGCCGTTGCCGTAGCAGGCCGTAGCCGGCCGCCACCGGCTGTCCAGCAGGCCAGGGCCGAGGCCCCTTGCCTCCGGCACTGGTGCAGCGGCACCATGGCTGCCATGGCCATGATCTCCAACAGCCAGAGGTGGAAGATGATGGTAATTAGAGTCTGCCATCTAGCAGTTATTTACAGATTTCCCATCGATTGTATTATCTCCGCCGTTTTACTGTCTTAACTCTGATTCGGGCAATTCAAGTTGCGTTAGTTTTGTATCGTCGTGTTCTACGCAGTAGAGTTAATTTTTATCATGTCTCATGCTTTTTGATATTTAGCTAAATATTAAATTGTTTAATATGCTTGTGATTAGTTAGTTTTATAGTTAAAAACAATATCCGTTTCATATCTTCATAATTATACATGACATGTGAATTTGATTAATCTTAACCTATGTGTTTCTAATTATGATTTGGTAGGATTAAACATGCTACATGTAATAGACCATAGATGCTTTCGTATGTTTATGTCATTTGCAAAGCAAAGTTTAAATGTCTTGATAATGTGAGATATGTTTATAAATAAAACATAGTTAGTTTAACTTAGTTTTTAAAATAAATTATGGTTTTATGTTCTATATGTTAATAACTTGTTCATGTTTTCTTTAAATAAAGTAAATAAAGCTTAAAGTTGTTTCTTTTATAATGTAAAGCCTTTCAGTAAGCGTTTCTTATGATTGTAGCTATAGCTCTCTTTTAGTAAGTTGTTTACCTTGTGTGGTGTACTGTTCTTAGTTGTTTTTCCTTGTTGCTTGTATGTTCCCTGTGTATGGTGCTTGCTACGAGTAGAACAAGAACCATTGTGAGCGTTGGAGATCACAAGCAGCCGAATGGAAGATAATGATGATGTTTCTCTAAGCACATTGCTTTGGGTGTAAAGCAAGTCTTAAGGAAAGTATAGTTTGGGTGTTATTTCTGTGGCCATGATCATGTGACTTAATTAATGTTTAAGTAATAAATGATAAAAATGATTGTTTAGCAACTTGATGATTTATCTGTATGAGTACCTCCGGGATTTACAGCTGTGAGGGCTACATGGCTCTAGTTTTAGCTCAGTATGAGGACCTTTTCTAGCTTGCTAGAGGTTTGCCGAGTTGGGTATAGGATAGCCTCTGTCCTTATGTGTATAGCCGGGAAGGAATGTGCTATATTGGAAGGGGGTTCCTTCATCTGATGATCTGGTAACCCTAGTAAGCTAGAAGAACCTTTGAAAGGCTTCATAGTGAACCCTACCAGTCTTCCTTGGTAGTGGGCTAAGAGGTTGATCACCTCGGGCGAAAGGGTAAATCATGGCTCACAGTGAAAGTGTACGCCTCTACGCAAAGTTTAATAAACTGGTATACTAGCCTTGCTCAAGGACACGAGCGGCCTTAGAATCTTTACACTAAAATGATGACTTTTGTTTGCTAACATGTTCATGGTTTATCGTTTTATGCTTTATATTATTTATGTTACATTGATCATGTGTTATGGGACCTATACTTTTGCTATACTTGTTGAGTTCGACATGGTCTCACTCTTGCTATTCCCCCCACACCTCAGGAGGAGTGTTAGGTTTGTTGTCAACCAGTCAGTTGGATCCAGTGGAGTGAAGTCTACACCTGGAGTTTGAAGTCATCTTTCCGCTGATTGTTCATTAGGTGATCTTTTATATATTATGGACGTTATCTTTAAAGCATTGTAATTGATACTGTTTGTAGCTATATGTGAGATTTATCCTTTAAGACTCACATATAGTGTATATCTGGTTTTGTCCTTAGAACCGGGTGTGACACCTCACTATAGACCATGCACGATGGAATGTCGTTACCACGGAACCAGCTTCGGAGGTCAAGAAATGATCTGATGCCCAGATCAATCTTGCTTGTGGAGGCGTATGACAACCAATGATCCCGTATTAGTTCATACAGGCAGGAGGGCTTGGGCGGCCTCGGGCGGCGGCGACGGGGCGCAGCGGCGGCGGGGGGGTGGCCGGTTAGGGCTTAGGGAGATAAGGCCCTGGTGGGCCTTTTTAGATAGAATGTTTTCCGAGTGCCACGTCGGCGGCACTCGGCAAAGAGCCACTTTGCCGAGTGTCAGACATGGCACTCGGCAAAGATTTTATTATTTTTGAATTTTGAATTCAAACTTTTTCTATAGCCCAAGCATATTGTATTGAATCACAAGTTTGAATTTGGGACTTTTTTATAATATTTTGCTATATTTCGTTCATTTATTTTATTTACTTGAATTTTTCACGATAATCCAAGTTTGAACTGCAGGTGCATGAAATAATGAAACGTTGAAATAATGAAATGTATCCTTTCAAAAAATTTTATTCATATTGGAGAGTTTATTTTGAAGCCGTGTTCATAAACTCAACCAAAAGTTTGTACGCCTTGTCCATGAAACATGACCATTCAGGTGCGGTAGCAGTGTTTTTTAATTATACAAAATCCAAATGAAGTCCAAAAATCACGAAACTTGTCGAGGTGTCATGTTACCGCATGTGGATGCTATGAAAAAAATTTAAAAATATTCGGAGCAAGTTGCGACGCCAGATGTCTAAAACCCACACATCCCCACATGTGATCAACTGCGATCACATGTGGAGATGTCTGTGTTTTAGGCACTCAACATCGCAACTTGCTTAAAACTTTCTTAATTTTTTTACCACAGCCTCCGTATGTGAAGAAAACACACCTCGATACGTTTCGTCATTTTCGGACTTCATTTAGATTTTATATAATTTAGAAACACTTTTCCCGTACGTAACTCGTCATGTTACGACACCAACATGGTCGTAACTTTATGCGAGGTCCAGGATACGGCCTCAACATACTCCGAAAATTATGAATACCATCTTTTGAATGACCAAATTCTATTATTTCATATACCTGCAGTTCAAATTTTAAGTTGTCGAAAAAATTTAAAGAAACAAAAATAATTAAAGAAATATAGCAAAAAAGTCAAAATTGTCCCAACTTTTGAAGTTGTGATGTATTTACTGAATCTAGGCCCCATAAAAAAGGGAAGAAAAAACAAAAAAAATTATGCTTTGCGGAGAGCCAGAGCCGGCACTCGGCAAAGATGTCTTTGCCGAGTGTTGGCTGACGTGGCACTCGGCAAAGGATTTTATTAAAATAAATAAAAGAACATGTTTGCCGAGTGGTTGCCTGCTTGGCACTCGGCAAAGGATTTTGTTAAAAAAAATAAAAAAACCTTTGCCGAGTACTGGCCCGCTTGGCACTCGGCAAAGGTAGCTCCTTTGCCAAGTGTCTAACGGCAGGGCACTCGGCAAAGGGGATAGCCACGGATGCCGTTTGTCCAGGTCCGACTTTGCCGAGTGTGCCTCTTTGCCGAGTGCTTGACTCTCGGCAAAGAGCCCTTTTGCCGAGTGCTTTGCTTTGCCGAGTGCTTGACACTCGGCAAAGAAATCTTTGCCGAGTGCGGTATTTGACACTCAGCAAAGAGACTCTGTCGAGTGCCCCTGTTTTGTCTCTCGGCAAAGATGGCGTTTCCGGTAGTGATTTACCGGTAAAGCCGAGTAAGTGAGGCCAGCACTTACTCACAGGAACATGAATATAAGAACCAAATTGCACCTCCAGATAAACCGGCACCAGAATTGAATGGAAATGAAACTTGAAACCTGAATATCACGAACAGGGAACTTGAACATGAACCGAAAAGATATAATGCTCGAAACATTTTAACAAATAGGAAAAATTCAAGCAATTGGCATAAAGCCCAAACACAAGTTCGTCATGCACTTGCCTTAGCAATTCTACGTAGTGCGTCGAGTAGAAGATTGGGTTGTGCCCTCAGATCCACTACCCCGTCGAGTAGAAGATTGGGTTGTGCCCTCAGATCCACTACCCCCTGAGCAACCGGTTCCCAGTCAAAAACAATAATCAGAAGCTATAACTAGTTCAAACAAATATAATTTAATGTAAACAATGTTGGTGCTGCGACCTTCAAATTTATTTTCTATTATTATTTTTCCTACTCCACTATAACTAAGACATGGACACTGGAAAATGAGCTACACGGTCAGGAACATTGTAGAAGTCAACGTAAGGTCTACTATCAGAATTTTTCTTGATAAAACCACATATCTAACTTGATCGGTTGTGTATATAGTGTATATACAGATTTATATATTTTTTTTCCTTTAGCAAAGCCATCTAAAACATGACGATCAATATGTCTTTGATCTCAGACCATTCATCAGAGTTACCGAATCCAATTTGAGCACGATCCCTCGTCCATTCGTTGATGCATATATGAACACGTACTACAACTATTACCCAACCAGATCGAGTGTGGCTTAAAGGATATGCAAGAAAGGTAAATACGTATGTATATACATATATTTACCGCAAGACTGATCACGAACCGGAACAACAGAACAGATCGATCACCAACTCCCTGATCTTCCTTCCTGATTCCTTGCCTCCGATCCCTTGCTGTACGTGAGATTGTGAGATTGAACCACTGGACAGGTTGTCACCCTATAATAGTGCCATCGCTCAAGAAATTTCACAAGGACGGATCAGGCAAACAATGGATTTGCCCCCAACGAACAGGTGGGAACAGAGAAGGTGATGAGCACAATACCGATACGGCAGCAGAACTCGCCTCGCCTCTGGTCCGGGATCTAGCAGGGGCGGCGGCGTGGGAACAAAGGACGAGAGGTGTGGCGGCTCTGGAACAGGGTGTGCGGCAGGACGGGAGTCGGTTTCCTTTTTTTTAAATTTAGAAGAAAATACCCAAGCTATATGCAACGGTCCCAATTCAACGGCTCAGTTAAAATTCATATGGCATCCAAACGGAACAAGTTGATAGTCAAATAAATTCGTTTCGATGGGATCTACGCAACCATGGTTTCCGATTGTCCATACGACTCATAGACCAAAAAGTCAAAGTTTCCTCCTCTCATTAAATGCCAAGTCAGCCTATTATTTTTATTTGTTGTTAATAAAATTCAGGGTATTACAAGGTCGATCCAATATTGGAGAATCAAATAATTGATGGTTAGGTAGTTTAAACAACATGGGAATTTCAGATCTCATGCACAAACAAAGTTTTTCCTCCATGAAACTTGAATTACCTGTATGTGAGAGATCTCTTGTAGCCGTGCATGTACCTAGTGAATCGGTACTATAAATAGAAATTACATAGAAGGTTCAACTAATACCAGTTAAGACTTAAAACATAGTTTTAAAAATGTCTGAAACACATGAAACAAAATATTGAAACATTTGAAACACAATGTTCGCCCTGTAGCCACGACCTACCTGCGGGGATTGTAATGAGAACCATGAAGGAGGAGGATGTGGTGGCCCAGCCAAGGTGTCCTAGCCGAGTAGGAGGCTGAGGAGGGCTACCACCTAGAGGGCCCCCACGAGGCACCATCTGGTAGGTGACCCGTCCCCATGCCCCATCGGGGCTAGCTAGGCGAACAATGACGGCTTGCATGGGTGGGTGTGGGTTGGGGAGGGGGAGGAGATGGGACACATGATACAACGCATATTGGAGCTCACTGCTGGAATCCAGAGCCAAGCGTTGCCAATGGGGAGCGAGCGACCTAGTGTAGTAGTGATATTGAAAATTGTGTATGACGAGATGAATTATAATGTTGATCATTTAACCATGTTCTAAATTGCAACTTAATCATGTATCATACTTGTTAAGGATTGAAATATAAGTAATGAGCATGTCCTTAGTTTAACAAATGTCATGCTTTGATGCAGCCATACAAACAATGCCTATTAATTTTCTTGCATCCTCCAACTATAGTTATATGTTGGAATTGAGTCCTGCGAGTATGCAATGTGCATGCGGTGATGCAGACAAGTTGCTTGCAGGTACCTTCGAGTTGATGATCATTGAGCGAAGCTCGACTAAGTAGAAGTGTGGCAGACTTTGGGATGGGTGTCCACAAGAGGAGCTTCAAACTTCTCAAGTTTAGTTGTATTCGGATGTTTTATTTTTTTCATTTCACAGTCATTATTTTTTCTTATTTTTAATATTAGTTTTTAGTTATTTTTTAATGTTTTAGTTTTAGTTCAAATTGAGAGTTTTTTAATTTTTTCATACTTTTATTATTTAGTTATTTTTTTAGTTTCAGGTTTTAGTCTAGCCTTTTCCATTTCCATTTTCTGGTTATCAGTTTTTTTGTATTTTTGCTTCCATTCTTATTTATTTTTTTAGTTTTATTTTTTAGCAACCCTTTTAGGTTTGAATGTCTTCCTAAATCTAGCATACTAGTATTGGTAAAAATTAAGTGCAACTAAAAATATGAAGGATTCTGCAATCGTACAAAAAAATACCATTGTAGCATTTTACCGGGAGTATCCAGGTATCATTATTTATATTTTACCGCAAAGAAGTATGGGTTAAAGAATCTGATAATTCACCATCATATATCTACTAACTTAGTAACCAACTAGACTAAAGCAGGGGTAAATGATAAATGATAGGAATTATGAATAATGATACTCATGAGAATTCTATGATAAATGAGTAGCTAGCTAAAGTGAGAGGACAACAAGAGAGATAAAGGTTTCTATATACTTCTATAGTACTTGGGTTCTAAACTAACATGGGATATATAGATACAGCAATCACACAATAGCACTTCGGGACATCAGAACACTAACCACAGAAAGGGGTGAGGAGGGGCTACGAAGTTCTGACCACGGTCCTACAAACACCAACCCGAATGAGGTGGAATACGTCGGCCATCAGGACTGTCACGATCCTGGGGCTACCACAACAATCCGTAGGATTGGGTGCAATCTTAGGTAACCTCTAGTATATACTATCAGGTACTACTCTAGCTACAATCGATAGCTAGAGCACTCGATGTGAGCAAAGATCCCATGCTAAGGCATAACAACTATACTCAGCAATCGAATGAAAGACATAGAAGTACATAGAGAAGATAAATACATTAAAGCATGAGTCTTGCAAATAGTAGATACAAAGACATACCAAATCCTTGAAGACTTCTCCAAAACTAGAGTGCAGCTCCACTCTCCCTAACTCTCATGTAGATCTAGTCTAGTACATTGGAAAGTCTAGCCCTAGTTTTCTAGAGATGAGAGATCATCCTTTCGAGGGATGCCTCTACATATCCACAATGAGATATGAATAATGAATTAGGGTTTCTCCTAGAGCCAGGGGCCTTGCTTATATAGACCCCTAGGATGCACCGTGGCCGTAGGATCAAATCGACCTTCATGCACGGCTTGGATTGAATCTCAACGGCAGTGGGAGGCACGAACCGTGTGCTCGCTCTTGAATGGCCAGGAGGTAGGGCGGGCGCCCTGTCCCTTGGCCCAAATGGGCTCATTTTTGGTGGGCTCGTAGATATCTTTGTTAGCTTTTAGAATCATCTTGGATCACCCCAAACGGAGTTTGTATGTGTCCTGGGCTTCCGTTTTACTTCGGACTATTCCTCGAGTCCATTTGCAATCTTCTGGAAGGCATAACTTTGTGGCCCGGACTCCGATTTGGGTGAACCAAAACTCCATTTCATGTGTCTCGATGACCCCTATGCAATGGTTCACTTTATTTCATTATTTGATATACTTCTATTTTGCATTTCTGGTACTTTTCTGCTTAACCCCTGCAAAACATAGATTGACCAAAACTCGTGAAATTCTGTTAGTGTAACCCCAATATCTAGATGGTAATTATGTTTTGGTCATTTTTTATGTTTTGTTGATGATTAAAAATGATACTTAACTACCATCAACAAGCTCCCCCCAAGCTTAACTTTTGCTTGTCCTTGAGCAACGATAAACTCAGTGATAGGTCAGGAGTTGCTACCATGCTTTCACGCCTCAAAAGTACACATGCGATCAAACAAGAACTCTCCTCCGGATTAGAGTCAACCATCCTGACTTTCAAACTTACCCATATTACCTTCAACCATGGGGCTTGTAACTTTCACTTAGGCCTTGAGTAAATGAAAGACAGAATGATCAAGTCAAGCACCATGTCTCAAGTTCTTTAATCAACCTTCATTCTGGAGTTTTTGTAAGATTTCAAAATAAAACCCAAAGATTTCTTTGTATGACCCTCTCAAGTCTCTCATATGTGATATTTGTGGATTCTCGCCAAGGTAATAATGGTGTTTTTCCTTCTCTCTTCTCTCAGAATATGTGATATTTTTGGAATAAGGCAAAGTAAAATTATGCCTTCTCTCTCACCCTATTACTAATAGGCTTATATAGAGTTCACAGGTGGGAAACAAATAGCTGATACATACTTGTAATACATATATTGCCTAATCCAACCAAGTATCCAGAGGAACTCATCATACAATCAAATCAAAACGTGCATGTGTGGTTGCAAATGAGTAGTGAACAAGATGGAAGAGAATATTTATGGAAGATAGAAGGGGTGAAAGCTTAATTCTACAATGCTCCTTTACAAAGAGTAACTTCTCTTAACTTGGAACGTGGAAAGCTTTGGAAAAATGGGGCTTTGCTGTCACTATTTTTTTTCATCACACATTTTTTTCTTTCTCTCTTTTTCTTCTCCTTTTTCTCTCTCTTTTTTTGATCACAATTTTTTTCACTTTTTTAATTGCCCAAACTCTAATATAATGGAACCTTTGAGAGGAAAAATAAAATAATAAAAACTTGGAGTATTTATGTTGGAACCATGGTAGCAGACAAGAAAAACCTATGGGGAATATTTTTTTTTGTTGTTCACTCCCAGTGTAGGAGCAGAATATTTTTGAGTGGATCTAAATGGGTAAATATGTTGGTGTGTACTTCCAGGGTAGAAGTAGCAGGGGTGTGAATTGTGAATGAAATCTTGATTTTAACCATATGAAAAGTTCCTAAGGGTCGACACGGCTCGACCAAACTCAATGCACACAAGTAGTAAATAAATATGGAAGTTTTCCTAATCTAGTAAGCATGCATATATGGTTGTGGTAGGAATTTAAGCTCTCATCATATAGGAACTCATCATGTAGCATTTTTAAGTTTTTCAAAATATAAATCTCCAGAAATCTAGTGTCACTAGGAACTAGATAAACAGCAGCTCAGACCTTCTCATATCATATCCGTCAACTACCTAGACTTAGATTAAGCATTCGCAACCCACAAGTTTTAGGTTTAGAGCAAATCTTAGGACAAAATAATTTTATCCAAAACTCAAAAGAATTCAAGGCTGAAAACTAGGTACTTAAAAGAAATTACAGCAGAGCAACTATTCATCATTTCCATGCAAAAGGATTATCTTCAGAATTTATTATTAGCAGGCAAACCTTTGCACACTAACTTTTTATTTTATTTCAAATTAAAGATCACACATAACTATATATATGTAGCTATAAAAAGAAATCTTTATTTGATTTTAGGGTTATGTACTTTTTATTATTTTTAATCAAAGGACTCAATACTAGAGGGATGGAAATACTTATCTAGATACATGGGGGATGCTCTCCTCCAAGCTGGTTTTTGACATAGTCGTACACTCGTGAAGTGTAGCAGATTGGCAGTGGAATTGTACTTTCTCCTGCAGAGTGTCAATGATGGTGACTATTAAGACAACACTCTGACAGTGGATAGAACAAGCACTTGCTTGTTAGCTTTTCTCGATCCTTCAAATCCTATAGAACTCAATAGGCAACAAAACTTGTGAAACTAATTAAGCCTTAGTGGTCAACCACATAAGTCTTAGTTGCCTAGAGCTTCCTATATGATTATTCTTCAAAGTAGAATTTCAACCGGATCTCTTTCTCAATATTTTGAGGATTTTTTTATTTTATGATGCAAGAGAAAATGCAACGAGATGAACGCATCTTTAATTCTTTATGCCACCACGGCGAATATCTCTGCAGGTTGTTACACACCACAGAATTATTCATATGGGGCTTAGCATTTTTAGGATGCAATGCGATAACATTTTTATTTTCTTTTCTAATGCAGGTGTAACAAATTAAATATGCTAAAAGAAAAACTTATGCAATGCTGAAAAGGGAAATATGGATAACTACCAAGTTTACCTCCCTGGCAAGGGTTCGATGATTCAAGTCCTTCGAATAAGACTTCTTTCTTTCATTATGTCCTGACCTTTTGCTCTACTCATCATTTTTTCTATAGAGGATTAGTGGACAACACATACTTGAAGGAATATACAAATGATAACAAGGGTAGAGTTGTCATAAAGCTAAAGGTCGCTTTTCATGCTACAAAAAAGTTGGTTTGAAAATTTTAATAAACATAGAACATTTACTCACCATTATTTCTTCTCTCAAGGATTGATTTTATTTCATCTTAAGATTGATTTGCATTTCTTCTCTTAAGATTTTATTTCAACTTTGGTGTATACTTGACTTGCAGGTGTGACATGTGAAAATACACAAAAACCATAAAGAAAGCGCATTCCAGAATTCGTATTCAGAAAAGGCGCAAAGAAAAAGAGAAGCCCACCTTTATTAGCATTCTGGGCCCATTCGTAACCACAGGAGAAGTCCAGGCCCAGAGACGAACCAACCACGCAAAGGCGGTGGCCAAACAAACCCACCAGGGGGGTGGCCGGTCCCAGGGGCGGCCGGTCCACTAGTGGGGCCTCCCGGGCCCAGTCTTCTCAGGCGGTGCGTAGGACAGTTCCCTCAAGGCGGTTCCACCTGCTTTCATATTTGTTGGCACCCGAACCATCCTAGTTGGACTATAAAAGAGAGGGAGAGCTCCCCTCCAACATACACCATCATTTGGAGCCACTCACCTCACTTTCCTCACTTGTACTCTTTAGGTTAGTTTTAGTAGTAGAGCAAGGCAAGAGCTAGTAAGAAGAGCTTGTCTCCTTGGAAGAAGAAGAACACCTTGGTATGAATACTATGCAATTCTCTTCCAAGTTCAAGTTCTTATCTTATTTATATAGCAATGCATATGAGCTAGAGTATAGTCTTGTTCATGTTATAATCATAATATATGAACTAGCATATAGTTTATGTGTTATGTTCTTAACATGTTCATCGTTGTTCTTCATCGTTCATCGAATTAGTATGAATAGAGGAAGAACTAGGGATGAGGTGACGGTTCATCGTGCCTTCTCGGTTGCTCTTAACCTAGCTTGTCACTCCAAAGAGGTGGGGTCCATGAGGGTTAGGAGTTGTTTCCAATTACACGGGCGTGATGCCCGGGTATGCGGAGATCGGCGTTAGAGATGCATCTTGTACGAGACGTACGATCCAGTGAAATTCAGCCGAGACAATTTCCAGGAAATTTGAGGATGCACGTTTTCAGAAAGGGATGAGGTGAAGTTTGTAGAACAAATGGCAACGGAAATTCTCTGCTTTCTGATCGATGCTGCTTGCTGTATTCTCCCTGTCTCACTCACCAGCCCACGCACACGTAGCTCTGCTATGCTCTGAGATGCTAGAACGAAATCTTAACATGCTAGCGGTTTTAGAGAAAGAATTTTCGGATGTCTGCTGAAATTTTCAGAGATGGATCGATGTTCGTCTTTATCCGACTTCATGTCATTAGTATAATGCCTGTACTAATTCTAGGCTTCATCTTGGAGATTCTCATTAAAACAACCATTTTTTGCATATTTTAACTTGTACACAATGGTATTTGAGCCTATATAATTTGGTAACACTTTTGCATATAAGAAAACATAGTAAAATTATTTTTTGTATTAATAAAATCTAAGTTACATTCTGCCTAACTCCTTATCCATGCAAGAGATATTCTAGGATGTTGACAAAACATTCATTTACACGACTCGTCAAAACATCGGCCAACAATTTGATGTTGATATGGCAAATAATAATATTTTATTATTTTTGTATGCAATGTACAAAATATAGTTATTATTACATAATATATATATTAGTTGATGGGTGGCCATCTTATGCCATTCCATGGCTTCATCAAATTGTATGCAAGAAAGCCTCTGAAATGCCCATGGTAACGTTATGGTGACATGTCTCCTCTAAAATTGAGGAAACAGAGCAAATAGTCCCATCTTACTTTGCTTCAAGACCAGGAGGTACCAGCAAGAAAAACCTCCATATGTGAACCCAGCATGCAATGCTGTTTGCCTGCTTGTCGCATGGGGTTCCACCTTAAACTTGCATTCCTTCGGCTTCCTAATCCTAGGTACGAATAAGATACATGCTACTTTGCTATATCTAATTTCACAAGCTACATATCACGCAGGTGTACTTCAGAAAGATTAGAATGGAAAGATTGGTCCAACTAAACGGTTATAACAAAAAATGAAGTTGCAAATATTACAAGGTATAGTAGTTATATAGCTGAATAAAGGTTTCGGAGTACAATTACATGTTATGCAATACAATTGGCTGTTACGCAAGAAATAACCAATGCAAGTAGTTAACCTTAGGAGTCCTTCTCACAGATAATGATAATGGATGCAAATAAACACGGAATACATAATCTTGTTATCTTTAGGATGCAAATTTCATAAAGCAGGTCCAATAGTTCAAAGAACTTTGTAAAAAATGTCAGTGACCCCTTCTAAAAATAGATAAATGATACAAATCTATGGAAATTTGTATAAAAGAAGGGGGTGTCTAAAAGCTATCACCAAGAGATATCATTGGACAAGCGATGCTGGGCAAACCTGATGAGTAAGTGGTTTAAAACTCATACTGTATGCACCATTCCGTCAGCGATAAAATAAGAACACTTCATTTTTTAATATTGACAGCAATGAGAAGGCTGACTATATAGCTTCATGACAGATACAATAATAAGCATACCTCCTTCAATCAAGAGTTCCAGATTCAGTGCTCATTCTTGCCCCAGTTACTACCATGAGCCTTTTACTGAAAGAAAAAAAGAAAATGAAGTTCCTTTCATTTCAATTACAGCTCTGAGAAATGACAAGTTCGTTCAAATAGGGAGGGTCTCACCTCTTATTAGTAAATTGATACAATAGGTCCATATATTTAGAGCTTGGAGGATCTGAATCAGGAACTATGTTATCACTTCAATTGATGCTGAGTATTAGATTCTATCATAAGGAATACAAAACGATGCAAATCAACTAAATACAGTTTCAGGATTACAATCAGGGCCCATATTCAACTTTGCAAAATACATATTTTAGAAAACTTTTAGCTACTGTAACAAACTATTGATTACTAAGCCAATGAACTGCCAGAGCTCAATAATGGAAAACATTGCAAGGAAGAAGCCCACACAAACAATTAGGACACATGATCTATGCAATTTATCAAACTTCCAGTGCAAGAGAGGAATTCAAGCAAACAATTATTGGCCTGCAGTGCACTCGTGAAGCTCCCAACTTTAGCCTTCAATAAAGCTCCTAAAATCGGAAGGAACAATTACGTAAGTGGTAAGAGGCTTCAACCGTGAAACTCCTAAATTTAGCAGGCACATGAATCTATACTATGGCCTGCATTGCAGCGAGAAGTTTACAGGTCGCAGCAGTAAAGGTGTCATAGTTAAAAACACATGGTCAAGGAAAGGGCCTACTAACAGGATGTTACAGAGATTTTACCTTTGAAATGTATAGTTGCATTTTTTAGTGAATTAGCATGAGCTTTCAGATCATTCATTCTCTCGACCATAGTATTGTTTGCCTTCTTCAACTTGCTATTGTCCTGAAGGATAACAATGAAGTAAATAGAGTATAAACAACAGCCAATGAAGATTGCACCGTTGAAGGGGATTCACAAAAGGCATTAGTTTGTACACCCTGGATTCACAAAAGACGTTTTTCCTCCAATTTTGACCAGTTCAGATATTCAAAAAGTCATTTGCTCAAAGATTCAATCTATACCATTGCATACAAAAAATCAACGGAAAAAAACATAGACAAGAAATATGCCTTCTTCATTAGCAGCACAAGTCGATAAGTAAAGCTTTTTCAATCTCTCTGATGCAGTTTATCCTCTGACTCATCTGTAAACGCATAATCAGAATTCCCACAGCCAAACGTGTGGCCGCGGTGGTGTTCATCACGCACGTGGTGGTGGGCGTTGGGGCTGCTGTAACCGTCGTGGGGGCCAGCCCGGCCACCCTCGGAACCTGCGGCTGCTCGAGGCAAGCTGGCACGCCTTAAAATTTGAAAACGAATTTGAATCTGAGGAAGAGAAAGTGATGAGTAGCACGAACAACAAGTAGATGCCAGTACACACACAACGCACGGACGTACTTGGATGGGCAGCCCATCGGCGATGCCGCCCCAGATCCTCCCACTTGGACTACTGCAGCTCCAGAGCCGCGGCCGCATCCGACGATGACATCATCTCCAGCTCTAGCACCGGTTCCAACGAACTGTGATATCGACCCAACAGGTTGCTTGTGTCGTCGAGAAGAAGCAACTAAGCGAGGAGTTACCTCAGATCACTAGTAGAGATATGGTTTCTAGTCCCGGGTTGAAAACTCCCAGTTGTCCCGGTTACTCAACCGGGATTGCCTAAGCGGGACTAAAGGTCCCCCTGTTGTCTCGGTTGCGCGAACCGGGATTAGAGGTCAACCTTTAGTCCCGGTTGATGTCATCAACCGGGACAAATAGGTCTCATGATACTTGCCTCCTGACATGCCTTTTTAGTCCCGGTTTGTGATATCAACCAGGAAAAATTAGTTTGGTCTTTTTCTATTTTGGTATATTTTTATTTGCTTTCATATTTATTTCAAATTAATTATTTGTGTACGAATTCTACATGTAATAATCTAATGTTTAAGTTTACATCAATAAGAAACAACAGGTTACTACATATAATAAGCATTTTACACATGAATAAGAAACAAGCTTAACTAATGTTTAAGTTTACATCAATCCATGCTTGCATAAAATAATAATTATAAGAGTATCACATGAAACTTTGCTCTTGGGACTTCGTCGTCCTACCGCCGACTTGCCTTCGTGTCACTGGTACTATGTAAGACTCGGTTAGGGTCATAGTGGAACTCGCCGGTGGACGCCACGACTTGATCAACAAGAAATCCTGAAATAGCCTCTTGAACTGCTTTGATCTGGTCTTCTCGCATGCACCTTGTCTTTAACCAATCTGCCTGCAATATGCGTGAATAAATGAAAGTAAGATATGAATATATACACACTATATGTACCGAGAAACGTACATAGTCAATTGTTTTTCGTTACATACTTATAGTTGTTCTTCTGGAATCCTCTTTCTGAAGGCCATCATGTACTTGCAGACGTAGAATGCGCATAAATTGTTCCCTGATCCTTGTTGTAGACA
Source organism: Bothriochloa decipiens (assembly GCA_023333625.1). Classification (NCBI taxonomy): domain Eukaryota; kingdom Viridiplantae; phylum Streptophyta; class Magnoliopsida; order Poales; family Poaceae; genus Bothriochloa; species Bothriochloa decipiens. The sequence goes on along the minus strand of CM041636.1, from coordinate 3,490,886 downwards.
CCACTTAACGAAGAAAATAAATGATTCATATCATCATGAGCCGAAGAAGCATGTTAGTAATTATCATTTTTAGCTAATAATAAAGAAGCAATCAAGAGCTATTATATATATACTTACACACCAAGGCCTTATAGTTAGAGGCATGGTCCAAGCCCCACGTCGACTTTTGTATTCACCCGTGAACATAAGCCAAGCTCTGCATCCACATCATCATCCACACCTGCACTATCATCTGTCGCTAATGCCTCCTGCTCTGCAAGATACTCTTTAACATGAGTCTCATACGCTTCCTCCTAGTACCATCCCTTGCATGATCCTGTGACATCCCACTGAAATTACACCAACATATATGAGAGGACTGTTAATTAACCGAAATCATCATAATCAATAGCTCCAAGACATAAAATAAGTAACGTGACAAAACAAACAACTCATGTTGCAATCCGGACATGTGTAGAAGATACGATCATTATTTGCACCCAACTTCCTCACTCAGTACTCCTCCACGGCCTTCTTCTTACACTTGTCGCACGGAACGAGCGGGAGGTCTGGCCTCAATCGCCTAGGTTGACGTGAGCCCGAGGAAGCGGTCAAAGCGGTCGCCATATACTCTCTGGAAGAAGGGTGGTATTTATGCCGAGACTTGTAGTCCCAGGTTGAATCTAGAACCTAGATTATAGGTGAACCTATAGTCGCGGGTGGTGCCACAACCCGGGGTAAATTCATTAGTCTCGGTTATCGGCTGCAGCCGGGACTACAGATTGATCTCTAGTCCCGGTTGGTAGCTTCAACCAGGACTAATCTAACATCACCTGTCACCGGGCTACAAAAGCTGCCTCCAAAGCTGTTGTGAGGGCCTTTAGTCCCGGTTGGTTAGACAGACCAGGACTACTGTAGTTTTTAGTCCTGGGCCAAAAAATGACCGGGACTAAAGCTCCGATTCAAAAGCCATTTCTCTATCAGTGGATCTGGATCTAGAAAATCAGACGGACTGTGGGGCTCACCATAGCCCATCAAATCCCGCTCCTGTGATCACAACTATTCCCCAACCTGGCTTCGATCAATCATTGGGGCTGGATGGATATGAGTAATTGTCTCTAATCAGGGCACAATCACTGTTGGAGTTTGTTCCAAATTCACTTCAAGATGAGCCCAGTACATGTGTTTCTAATGGGCTTTAATATTTAAGTCTATGATGTAGAGGTGGGAGGCACAACATCAATTAGTACCATATTGCTAGTTGATGTAGAGATAGGGAGTTTTCCTCCATATATATACGTACCAATCCTCCTGGGAAAATACACACAAAATCCTCCATAGAGACTTGATTCTCTTGTAAGCCTCTATAGGCGTGTAACCCCAAACTTTGATATAGTGAGATTGTTGCCGGCTGGTGCCCGTGGTTTTTCCCCTTCGCATTGGAGGGGTTTTCCACGTAAATTGTGTGTCTCTGCATTGTTTGATTTCGTTTACTTCATATTTCTATACGTCGTTCATAACAAGTGGTTTCAGAGCTACGGTTGCTGTACGGCTCATGACGACGTCGATGAAGTTCGATCTTCCGCTGTTGAACTATGACACGCGGTTCTCGCTATGGCAAGTCAAGATGCGGGGGATTCTGGCGCAGACTCATGACTACGATGAGGCGCTGGATAACTTCGGCAAGAGGAAGGCCGATTGGACTCCTGAGGAGATCCGCAAGGATCAGAAGGCTCTCGCTCTAATTCAGTTACATCTTCATAATGATATTTTGCAGGAGTGTTTGATTGAGAAAACTACTGCAGAACTATGGCTGAAACTGGAATCGATCTGCATGTCCAAGGATCTAACTAGTAAGATGCAGATGAAGATGAAGCTGTTCACTCTGAGGATGAAGGAGGAGGATTCGGTGATGACTCACATCGCTGAATTTAAGAAGATCGTGGCCGACCTTGTGTCAATGGAGGTGAAGTATGAGGATGAGGACTTAGGTCTTTTACTGTTATGTTCTTTGCCAAATTCGTATGCAAATTTCCGTGACACCATACTTTTGAGCCGTGATGAACTAACTCTAAAGGAAGTTTATGAGGCTCTCCAGTCCAGGGAGAAGATGAAGATCATGGTGCAGAATGACGGGTCATCGTCCTCAAAGGGCGAAGCTTTGCATGTGAGGGGCAGAACTGAAAACAGATCCTCAAATGAAAAGAGCTACGATAGGAGAGGCCGTTCAAAGTCCAAGCCGCCTGGTACTAAAAAGTTCTGTGTTTATTGCAAGCTGAGAAATCATAATGTTGATGAGTGCAGAAAAGTACAGAATAAGGAGAGAAAAAACAAGATGGCTGGTAAGGTCTCTGTTGCTTCTGCTGCTGCTTCTGATGATGATTCTGGAGATTGTATGGTAGTATTTGCTGGTTGTGTTGCTGGTCATGATGAATGGATTCTTGATTCCGCATGTTCATTTCATATTTGCACTAAAAGAAATTGGTTTAGTTCTTATAAGCCTGTGCAGAAAGGGGATGTTGTGCGGATGGGAGATGATAACCCATGTGACGTCGTGGGGATTGGATCAGTTCAGATCAAGACTGATGATGGCATGACACGCACGCTGAAAAACATCAGGTATATGCCACGAATGTCCAGAAATCTTATCTCATTGAGCACGCTTGATGCAGAAGGTTACAAATATTCCGGTTCAGATGGCGTTCTAAAGGTATCAAAAGGTTCTCTTATCTGTTTGAAAGGTGATCTTAATCCTGCAAAGTTATATGTCCTTAGAGGGTGTACTTTACCTGGTTCTGATTCCGCTGTTACTGCTGTTACTAATGATGAACCTAGTAAAACTAACCTTTGGCACATGTGTTTGGGACATATGAGTTACCATGGTATGGAAGAATTGATGAAGAGAAAACTGTTGGATGGCTGCACTTCGAGTAAGATCAAATTTTGTGAGCATTGTATTTTCGGCAAGTATAAGAGGGTACAGTTCAACACTTCTATTCACACCACCAAAGGTACTCTTGATTATGTTCATGCTGATTTATGGGGTCCTTCTAAGAAGCCCTCACTTGGTGGTGCTCGTTACATGCTTACAATTATTGATGATTACTCTAGAAGGGTTTGGCCTTATTTTCTAAAACATAAAGATGATACTTTTGCTGCTTTTAAGAACTAGAAAGTAATGATTGAAAGGAAAACTGAAAGGAAGGTAAAATTGCTTCATAGTGATAATGGTGGAGAATTTTGTTCGCATGCCTTTAATGATTATTGCAGACAGGAAGGCATTGTTAGGCATCACACCATACCCCATACTCCACAACAGAATGGTGTGGCTGAACGGATGAACAAGACCATTATCTCTAGGGCCCGTTGCTGGTACGCCTATTGAGGTATGGTCTGGTACGCCTGCTGATTATTCACAGTTAAAAGTTTTTGGATGCACTGCTTATGCTCATGTTGACAATGGAAAATTAGAGCCTAGAGCCGTTAAGTGTCTTTTCCTTGGTTATGGTTCGGGAGTCAAAGGCTATAAATTGTGGAATCCTGAAACTGGAAAGACTTTTATGAGCAGAAGTGTTATATTCAATGAATCTGTGATGTTTACTAACAGTTTGCCCTCAGAACATGTTCCAGAAAAAGAGTTGCAGCGTATGCGCATGCAGGTGGAGCATGTTGATGATGATACAGGTGTTCAGGTGGAGCCTGTTGATGAGCAGGATGACCATAATAATGATGTTGCTGCTGATGATGCTCATGATGATGTTCAGCAAACTCCTCCTATTTTGCAGCTAGAGGAGGATTTACCTATTGCTCAACGCAAGTCAAAAAGGATAGTAGTTCCTCCTAAACGTCTTATTGAAGAATGTAATTTGTCTTACTATACTTTAAGTTGTGCTGAACAGGTGGAGAATGTTCATGAGCCAGCAACCTATAAAGAAGCTGTTCGTTGTGCTAATAGTGAGAATTGGATTTCTGCTATGCATGAGGAGATGCAGTCTCTTGAGAAGAACAGTACATGGGAGGTTGTACCTTTGCCTAAGAAAAAAAAGACCATCAACTGCAAGTGGATCTTCAAGAGAAAGGAGGGTTTATCTCCAAGCGAGCCTCCAAAGTATAAGGCAAGGTTAGTTGCTAAAGGCTACAGTCAAATTCCGGGTGTTGACTATAATGATGTGTTCTCTCCAGTGGTAAAACACAGTTCAATTCGTACTTTCTTGAGTATTGTTGCTTCACATGATCTTGAGCTTGAGCAGTTAGATGTGAAGACTGCGTTTTTGCATGGAGAGCTAGAGGAGGATATATACATGGACCAACCAGAAGGGTTCATAGTGCCTGGCAAGGAAAAATATGTGTGCAAGTTGAAGCGCTCCTTGTATGGTTTGAAACAGTCCCCTCGTCAGTGGAACAAGAGGTTTGATTCATTTATGTTGTCACACGGTTTCAAAAGATCTAGATATGATAGCTGTGTTTACATCAAGCATGTTAATGGATCACCTATATATTTGCTATTATATGTTGATGATATGCTGATTGCTGCCAAGAGCAAGAATGAAATCACTAAGTTAAAGAAGTTGTTAAGTAGTGAGTTTGATATGAAAGATCTTGGTAGTGCTAAGAAAATTCTTGGTATGAAAATTAGTAGAGACAGAAAATCTGGTTTGCTATTTCTTAGTCAACAAAATTATATCAAGAAAGTTCTTCAGTGTTTCAACATGCAAAATGCTAAGGCTGTTAGTACCCCTATTGCACCTCACTTTAAGTTGTCAGCTGCTCAGTGTCCTAGTACAGATGCAGAGATTGAGTACATGTCAAGGGTTCCTTATTCTAGTGCTGTTGGATCTTTGATATATGCCATGGTTTGCTCTCGTCCAGATTTGTCATATGCTATGAGTCTTGTTAGTAGATATATGTCTAATCCTGGCAAAGAACATTGGAGGGCAGTTCAGTGGATTTTCAGGTACCTCAGAGGCACAGCAGATTCCTGTTTGAAGTTTGGAAGAACTAATAAGGGTCTCATTGGTTATGTGGATTCTGATTATGCTGCTGATCTGGACAGGCGAAGATCACTTACTGGTTATGTGTTTACTGTTGGCAGTTGTGCTGTGAGTTGGAGGGCTACTTTACAGTCTGTTGTTGCTTTGTCTACTACTGAAGCAGAATATATGGCTCTTTGTGAAGCGTGTAAAGAATTATTATGGCTGAAAGGTTTGTACGCTGAGCTCAGTGGAGTTGAATCTTGCATAAGTTTGCATTGTGACAGTCAAAGTGCAATTTACCTCACTAAAGATCAGATGTTCCATGAGAGAACTAAGCACATAGATATCAAGTATCATTTTGTGCGTGATGTGATTGAAGAAGGTAAGCTGAAGGTATGCAAGATTAGTACTCATGATAATCCTGCTGATATGATGGCAAAGCCTATTCCTGTTGCTAAGTTTGAGTTGTGCTCAAGCTTAGTTGGTTTAATTGAATAGTCCAAGAGACTATTGTTGGCACCAGTGGTTTTCTATCTTTGTTGTGTTCAGGATGATGGGTTGATTTATGATACAGGATGAATTTATCTCAAGGTGGAGTTTGTTGAAGTTTGTTCCAAATTCACTTCAAGATGAGCCCAGTATATGTGTTCCTAATGGGCTTTAATATTTAAGTCTATGAGGTAGAGGTGGGAGGCACAACATCAATTAGTACCATATTGCTAGTTGATGTAGAGATAGGGAGTTTTTCTCCATATATATACGTACCAATCCTCCTGGAAAAATACACACAAAATCCTCCATAGAGACTTGATTCTCTTGTAAGCCTCTATAGGCGTGTAACCCCAAACTTTGATATAGTGAGATTGTTGCCGGCTGGTGCCCGTGGTTTTTTCCCTTCGCATTGGAGGAGTTTTCCACGTAAATCGTGTGTCTCTGCATTGTTTGATTTCGTTTACTTCATATTTCTATACGTCGTTCATAACAATCACCTCCATACAAAGCGAAATTTCTTGACTGTGAAGTGCATCACACAATCTGCTGGATGGTTTTACATTTTCATCTAGGTGTGAAAAGCTAACACTACTTTGCTTCTATATTCACAGCCACGTAGCAGGCTTTCATCGACGCAGCAGTCAGTCCCTGCCGCACCCCAGCAGTCAGTCCCTGCCGCACCCCGCACCCCCCCGCACGCCCGGCGCCCCTTGCCAAAAAAAACCCAACAGTCAGTGGAAAAAAGCATGCACAGACAAAGATTATACACCCATGACAGGTTGCTCACATGTGGAAGCATTCAATCGAGAAGAACTTGTAATGGAGTGGTTCCGCTTGCTCTTGGACACCCTGAGGTTCCCATTAAGACATCGACCCCTCCAAGTCGTTTGGTATACATATTACATATATACATACTATAGTCGATATACACGAGACATTAAATATGTATTCCTGTCAGAGTACTGCTAAACGAAAAACGCACCAAGGCGTGATCGAGAAAAAAATTTGTTAGGAGAGTAATGCACTTCGTCCTATGCATTAGTTATAATCACTGTCAGCTGTCGTGTTGAGGCCATATATGGTCATTCAACAATTCATGGTTGTGTGTGCACACTAATCCGGTAATTGTGTCATGAGTCCACCGTGATACAGCAGCCGGGTGATTCGTCCACCGTGCAGTGATAATTATGAGATCACTGCTGATTGATGATTACACCCGCCAATGACCGTGTAGTTTCGTCAAAGCAGCAGCGAGAGGTCACCTCACATACATCACTGAACATTAATTTTGAATGTTTGAGTATGTATAATATATCCTTTGTCGCTTGGGTTATTCTCGGCCCAAGTCGTATCTTGTATAGTCGATCGTATGGCAAGACTCTACATCAGCCAGCGCTTGGTGATTAGTGGAAAAAAGTCATGCAGAGCCAACCGGTGCTTGGTCGATCGAGACGTCATCATGGTGTGGTTCTGCTTGGTCGTTTGTCAAAACGGTTTATATTAGTCTGGCCAGTTCCCATTAAGACATCGACAGCTCGAATTCGTTTGGCGTAGAATATATATACAAAAAAACGAGATCGGTGGGGGAGACCCCCCCCATCCGTAATGCTTTAAGCAGAACACCGAGGTCTCCGATCTCGAAAAAACTCCCGAACCCAGCCCCGCCCAGACACTGTGAACAGGACCCCGGAAAACCGTAACTTGGGCTGTCCTTCGCCACAGGCCAGAAACAGGCCATTCCACCGGTGCTTTGACCCACGGGACCGGCGAGAGGATTTTTATTACCCCCAGGGTGAAATTCGCCCCTTCACGGGGTTCGAACTCAGGACCTGAGGGTACCTCCAGAGTGTTCGGTTGGTTGGGATAACTAATCGAACCCAACATTCTTTGGCTATAGAATATATATTCACAAAATGAGACATTAAATATGTTTTGTTATGAAAGGAAAGTACTGCATCTGTTACTGCTTTTTTTCGTCCAACAAGTGGGCGAGAAGTTATTACTCTTAAATTCATGAAGCAATCACATGTGTTTATATCATACCCACTACCCGAAACGGCTTCTTTGCCGAGTGCGGGTGGCTTTGCCAACTGCCAAGGCACCCGCACTCGCCAAAGAAACTCTTTGCCGACTGCCAAACAAAGCAGTCGGCAAAGATTTCTTTGCCGACTGCCTGACACTCGGCGAAGCCAGGAGCTCGGCAAATAAGCCCTTTGCCGACCGCCGCACTCTCGGCAAAGAACGGCAGTCGGCAAAGCTTGACGGGGGCAAACGGCGTCGTCGCCGTCGCCTTTGCCGAGTGCTCTTTGCCAACTGCCGGGTCAACCACTCGGCGAAGAGACACGTGCAGGAAATTGGGCCCAGGTTGGCCCCTCTTTGCCGACTGCCAACCCGGACACTCGGCAATGTGGTCATCTTTGCCGAGTGCTAGGTCAAAGGCAGTCGGCAATGCCGAGTGCCAAAGTCGCACTCGGCAAAGTTTGCATTTTTTTTTTAAATTTTGAGTCAAATTTTTTTGTAGCCCAAGTATATTGTATTCAAGCATATTTTTGAATTTGAGGCCTTTTTATAATATTTTGCTATATTTCGTTCATTTATTTTATTTACTTAAATTTTTCCGCAAAATCCAAATTTGAACTACAGGTGCATGAAATAATAAAACCTCATCATTCGAAAAATAATATTTATATTGGAGAGTATATGTGGAGGCTGTGTCCATAAACTCATCAAAAAGTTTGAGCGCCTTATCTACGAAACATGACCATCCAAGTGGAGTAGAAGTGTTTTTTAATTATATAAAATCCAAACGAAGTCCAAAAATCACGAAACTTATTGAGGTGTCAGGTTATCACATGCAGATGCTATGATAAAAATTTAGGAATGTTTGGAGCAAGTGTGACGTTGGATGTCTAAAACCCAGACATCTCCACTTGTGATAATAAAAAGGTCCCAAATTGGAAAATGTGCTTCAATACAATATATAAAAATATAGAAAAAGTTTGAAAACAAAATAAAAAAAAGAAATCTTCGCCGAGTACCAAGGCTGGCACTCGGCAAATAGGTCCTTTGCCAAGTACTGTCGACATGGCAGTCGGCAAAGTTATCCTTTGCTGAGTGTCCGAGCTGGCACTCGACGAAGGTTAAAGAAAAAAATCCAGCCCACCACCAGGGCCTTAACCCCTCCTAAGTCCTAACCCTAACCCGATCCGCACCCACACAAGCCCCCCGCGCCCCTCCGCTCCCAGCCGCCATTTCCGCCGCCGCCGCCGCACCGCACCCCCCGTACTGCCGTAGCTCTGCCGCGCCAGTCCGGTTCGCACGCGCTATGCGCGCATGCCCGCGCGCGGCTGCCTCGTGTGCGCGCCGCGCCGCTCGCGCAGGCCAGCACCACCTGCGCGGCCCACCGCCGTCCGCACCGCTCTTTCTCCCCTCCTCCGCGGCGGCCCCTCTAGCGCCTCTCCTACCCTGCGCCCGCCCCCGGCCATCTGCTTCGGCCTTGCCGACCCCGCGCCCGCCCGGCCAGCTCCACCGCCACGGCCACTGTAGCCGCGCTCGCCGATGCCACCATCCCTCTGGCTGACCCCCTCCATCTCCCCCGGTTGGCTCCTCTGCGTTAGCCGGCCCTGTGCCCCTGCCCCTGAGTAGTTGGAGCTCACAGCAGAGAGGAGGAGAGAAGAGAGGCGAAGGAGAGGAGCAGTTGGAGCTCAGTGCAGTATGAGAGTAGAGGAGAAGGAGAGGAGAAGAGAGGAGGGGAGAAGAGAGGAGAAAAGAGGAGGGGGAAGAGAGGAGGAGAAGAGAGGAGAAGGAGAGGAGAATGAAGGTGCCGTCAACCCTCATGCCGCTGTGGTCGTCCCCGCTGTCGTCTTACCAATCTCGCCATGATCGTCCATCGTCGGCAAGGTAAGTAGTAGTAAGTCAGTAGTTAGTAGTAGTAGTAAGTTAGTAGTAAGTAGTAAGTAGTAGTTAGTAAGTTAGTAGTAGTAGTGTTAGTGATAGTAGTACTTGTGTTAGTAGTAGTAGTTGTTTTACTACATTGACACTTTTGTCTGCATGGAAAGAGAAATTAAATACATGGAAAGAGAAACACTCTCTGGTTTTAGGTATGAGAGTTATCATACCATAGTTCAGTCTGCTCATGTTGAATTCCTTCTCATGTAATTTTTGAAACATCTCACAATTTCACTCTTTATGTGAGGCCACATTTTCTTGTGAAAACTAGCAGGGATCCCATCTAGCCCTGGAGCTGAACTGGAATCCATATCTCTAAGTGCCTCTTCAATTTCACTCAAGCTAAAAGGTCTTATTAGGTCATTGGCCATTTCTTGTGTCAAAGTTCTGGCCTAAAATTGTCTATAATGCCTATATGTCCTTTCTCTTCATGTCCAAATAGGTTCTTATAGTATCCTTCAATGTGAGCTCTAAGATTCCTATCACCTGAAATCACATTATCTCCATCCTACAACTGAAAAATAGTGCATTTCTTTTTCCTTCCATTGGCTCTACTGTGAAAGAAACTTGTATTTGCATCTCCCTGGAGTATCCATTTTTCACCCCCTCTGTTTTGACATTGCAGTTCTTCGAAACTATATATCTATTCTAATGCAGTCTCTCTAGCATACCTGTCTCTCCACTGTTTAGCAGTAAGACCTTCTGTGTCTACTTTGTCATCAAATTGTTGCAACTGTTCCAATAGAGCTTTTTTGTCTCTTCTGAGTTTTCCTCTAATATTGCACCCCCATCCTTTGTAGAAAGTTCTTATGTGCTTCTTGATGTTTTTCCAGTGTTCCTGGATCCCTCTATTATCTCTTCTTGGCCAGTTGGCTAGTAGTTTACTTTGGAACTCAGTGTGAGTAAACCAAGCTGGTTTAAATCTGAATATATAAGGGTGACTAGCTCTCACATCTTCAGTGTTAACTATGATTGGATTGTGATCTGAACCTATTCTTGTTAAACTATCACAAGTTTCCCAAGGGAAGTGTGTTTCCCAATCATAGCTAACTAGGACTCTGTCTAGAACACTCATGACTGGGTTATCCTGTTTGTTGGTCCATGTGTATTTACTCCCTTTCCTCACCATCTCTTTTAGTCCATTATCTGAAATGAAACTGTTAAACATGTTCATTCTCTATTGATCCACATTCTGAGATGATTTCTCTGAGACATTTCTAATTAGATTATAATCATCTCCCATCACAAAGGCATAATTTATAGTTCTGAACTTTATTGTCAATTCTTCCAGAAAAGCCTGTTTCCTCTCATTCTGAACTAGTCCATAGACATTGATGACTTCCCACTCAAAGTGATCCTGCCTGTTCTTGGCTCTAATGCTTGAGAAAAAACTCCCTTTATCATAGTTAATAACCTCAATGTCTCCCTCCTTAACCCCTGTTAAAGTACCACAAGAGTAGCCTTCAGCTTCAGTCCATATTCATGTGTAGTCTTGACCATTAACCAAATCTCTCAAGATAGTATTGGTGAAATCTCTTATTATTGTCTCTTGTAGACATACCACCTCCATATGTTGCTGAGTCATCAGATTCTTGAATTGACCTTTCCTTCCAGAGTTACCTAGACCTCTTATATTCCAAAAGTGTATCTTCATTTATTCTTCCTTGGTCTGCCCATACTAGGGGCCTTATTCTTAGTGCTTTCACTCTTTGCAAATTCTATCTTTTTAGCTAATTCCTGTTGTGTGCTCGCTCTCTGTTCCTGGTGACTCTGTTGAGGTATCTTCTACATCTGGTTTCATTTCCAGAATTGCAAACCTGTTTGGGAAGTTGGTGGTCTCCTTGGTTACCTGCACTCTCTTTTTAGCTTCCTGTAAAGCAACTTTTGTTCTCTCCTGCGCCTTCATCCTGTCAATTGCTAAATGTGTCTCTGTCTCATTTCCTAACTTAATGCCACAGTTATTTGCTAATTTAGATAATTTTTCATTAGGTTGTGAGCAAAATGCAGTGAAATGAGATTTACCTGAGATATCATCCTGTTCTTTGTGCTACTGTAGGTTGAAACTTTCCTGTTTTGTTAGCCTCTCCAGCCATCTTGTGGTATGTTTTGCCATCTGTTTCTCCAATTAGAGCTCTGATAGCTTTTGCTAATTCTCCATCACTCTTTTCTTGGTCCTCTTCCTCAGCCATGTTTGAGTTTACATCTTGAGAGAAATTCATAACAGGTTCCAGCTTCCTGGTTCTCTTTTCTATTTTTTGTCCAAGATTGCCATTTTTGCTTTCTGTTCATTGAGATCAGACTGATCAAATTCTTTCTCACATAATTCCTCCTCATATTTGTCTAACTTCTCTTTTTCTTGTTCAGTTAACTCATATATCTCCTCATAATCAAGCTGTTCCTCTTCCGTTTCCTCACTCCTGATTGGTTGGTCTCCATTGAGAATTGTGATTTCCTTACATTTGTTTTCCCTACCTCTCTCTCCTCCTTGTCATTCATTCCTCCCATTTGTTTAGTAAGTTCTTGTGGTTCATATAGAGAACTGTCCTGTAGATCTCCTTTTGCAGTGATATTCATCCCTGTTTCACTCTGTTGTGTTAAGATTTGGTTGTCTTCATTCACTGGTATAGTTTCCTCTGTTTCAATGGCTGCTCCTTTAGGACACTTATCTTGTGTCATATCCTGGTGATCTTGATTTCCTCTCAGTTTTGCAGCAGATCCTGGAACAGCATTGGATGTCTGTCCTCCTTCCGTAGCTATCTATTTTTTCTAAGATGCATATTTATCCTAGAACTCATCTTCCTCCTCCTCTTCATCTATCTTATCTTTGTGTCTGTCAAATTTTGAGGTATTTGTTTCTTTATCAAATTCATCATTCCCTGTTTCCACAACCCATCTAACTCTTCTTCTCTCACCATTGAAATATACCTATGTATCTTCCTTTAGCTCTTTGGAGTCTCTACAACCTAGCTTAATCCTGATAGGTCCATCCCATGCCAAGCTTACCATATCCACCTCCTCAAGGTCTCCCACAAGGTGTGCAACTTCCATCACCACCTCAAGGGATCTAGCATAGTCAGGGATATTGTGAGCTCTCACCCAAACTACTTCCAGGCTTCCATCAGATCCTAGGTCAAGGCTTGTAGCTCTCACTTGAGCTCTACAGGAGCAATGTTAAACTCAAATGTATCCTTGACATTTCATATCTCTTGTCTTCATTTGGAAACATTATCATGAACTGTTTATCAGGCGCCAACACTATGATCTCCCATGTGATGTTGTGCCTAAAGAATGATTTTAGTTCATTTCTAACCAATTCAATAGTAGCTGATCCCTGGAATATGGACAACACTTCTTTAGCTCCCTTTTTTGTCTCCTCTTTGACTGGTACTCTAATACTGTAGAAGCCTTGTCCTGGCAGCCCAAAACCATAGACCCCCAAGCCCTTCTTCTCTAGACACATGCCACTCTTATGTCCATCCTTACCACAACATAGCAGTGTGGTGGATTTTGCAATCCTTCTGAAAATGGCCATCTTTACCATAATTGTAGCAATGCACCTCAGCTATAATGAAAAACCTTCTTCCCCTTAACATCCCAACCACTTTCTGGTTTGAGGCCCCTGCTGGCCTCAGCTCTGATTCTCTCATCTTTATTTCTTAAAGCTTTTTGCCTCAGAGCAACTTCTTCTTGCCAATCTTCTCTTTCATTAGGTCTCTTCTTGCTATCACCATGTCTATCTAGATCTTCCTCTCTTTTATTCATGGCTGCATAACCTCTCTGGTAATCTCCATATCCTGACCCCCTGCCCTGTGCCTCTGTAGCTTCCTCTCTGTGAGTCTTCATCATAAGGACCTGCCTGGCTTGACCTGTAATATCTCCTAATTGAGTCATCCTGGTAACCCCTACCAAGCATCATCTATCTATGAGTTGTACCTATTCCTGTCATCCTCTCTGTGATAGCCTCCCTGATTCCTTCTGTTTTCTTCATCTCGCCGGTCGTGGTTGTCATCAAACCTTCTTGGTCCCTCTCTTGAATTAGGGTGACTTTTCTGTTATCCCTGCTCCCTGTACACTCTCTCCCTGCCTCGCTCCATTGGTTCTTGCTTGAGGACAGCCACAAAGGACCTCCCGTCCACCTTCCTGGCCACCACCCACTGGATCTACCGGCTCCAAGGTTGATTGCGACTCACCTCCGCCGCCGTCGCCGGGTACCCCTCTCCTCGATCTAGGGTTAGGAGCGTGGACTTTCTGGGAACCTAGAACCACCCCTCTACCTCTTGACGCCCACCCTGTGGTTGGTATACATCCTCGAAGCAGGTTCCAAAAGGATGCTTCACTTCTCTAGCATTTGCAGATTGGTCATCCTGTGACTCAGCATAACTGTTGCCTACCATTGCTGTCCCACTTGTCCTTGCATCTACCACCTGTATCCCCTGTTTCTCTGTTTCCCTCTGTGGAAACATCTGTTCCTGATACATCCTGTGATTCCTGCCAATTCGATCCTCTCTAGCTCTAATCCTCGCCTGTTCCTCAATTCTCATCAGTTGAGATGCCTCTGTGATCATGGAATTGTGGCAACATTGTTCTCCAACCAAATCTGATAACCTAAATGGAATATTATCATCTCAATCACAGCTCCCTGAATGAAACTCTGTTATGGAACCTGGTTGTTCGGACTCGATACGGAGTTCATCTTCCCCGGCGAGTTCAGTGCAGACCATGGATGCTCAAAGGAACTTCCTAGTTTCGTCGCTGCCGTGCTCATGGCCATCACCAGAAACAATTGTGTCTCTCCGATCACCCTCATCCTGCAAAAGTCCTGTTCTACCCATTCTCCCAAATTCTCCCAAGGATGATGAGTTCTTGATACGCCTCACCTTTGCTCGTACCTGCTGTGACGATCGCCGACGATGGGGAAGTTAGGTTACAATGGCAAAGTTAGGTTATGCGTTGTGCCTCCGTGGCCTCCCGATCCCCCAACCGCTGCCGCCGTCATCGCCTGCGAGCGCGATTCCTTAGTGCTACTCCTTTCGAGACCAACCCATGGGTGCGAGAAACGCTGATGTCGCTTCCCCCCACCCTGCTTAGCCCCGATGATCGCTGACGGCGATGAATCGAAGGGGGGATCCCCCGCGTCGCCCTCCGCCTCGCCTGTCAGAGCACCTATCCTAACCGCCATCCATCCTTTATTCTTAGCTTTTGCTCTCTTGCTTGCTTGTCGCTGATGCTTTCAGCTTTTCTAATAAGTCCAGGTCATATGGACTTGTCATGCAACCGTTAGTTGCATGCTTTACTGGTTTCCAATAAATAACGTCAGCTCTGCTAGCTTGTTGTCGTATACACTAACTAATACGTTCTTGGAATGGCTACTACCTACTTCATGTCGGATGCATGTTTCCAAACCCTTGCACTAATGTCCTCGATACGGAGCCGTTAAACCAGTATAGCGGTGATGATATAACCAATTTGTATACAGAAACGATTTAGAAACCCAGATGGCCACCCTTGGTCTGTGGTTGGTCGATCCGATACAATGGGGGCTCCGGTGAGTGTAAAACACTCCACCGATCAAGCAGGCAAAATATTCGGTGAAAACCACGTCTTCTGTGCAATCGGTAAAAACTCTACTAAAAACATACTTAGAAGTTTTCTAAAAATTTAAAACTATGCACACCATTACAGCATCTATAAAGTTATACTGTCACAAAATTTAAGATGCAAACTTGTTTTGTAAAGATTCATATGAAAATAACAAATTTCATTTGCATATGCACTAAAGGACAAAATTTCTAAAATTTTGTCCTCTAGTGCATATGCAAGTGAAATTTGTTATTTTCATATGAATTTTTACAAAATAAGTTTAAATCTATTTTTTTGTGACGATATATCTCTATAGATGCACTATTAGTGTACGTAGTTTTAATTTTTTTTGTAAACTTAACGTTAGTTTTGCAAAGGTTTTTATAATTGCACCAAATATGTGGTTTGCACTGAATATTTTGCAGATCAAGCCTTTCTCAAACTTTTTCTAATGGCTAACTCTAAATTATTTCCCACAAGAAAAACCAACACCTTTAAAATTGAGGTAGTATTTTTAGAAATGTTTTTCAAACATTTTCACTTGCTTCATCGCTATGCCGCTCAATCTGATACGTACATATGCAAACTCAGACCTCACAAAGCTGCACTAGATAAAAGTATGAAGTAAGCATTTGCCTTACAGAAGTACCCACAATAGGTGTTCATGGTCACTGATGTTCCGTTGAGTCTGTCCCCACTTATTTTTTTCCACCGAAAGGTGAGGTGGTAGTTTCACAAAATTTGCCTTACAGAAGTACCCACAACAGATTTTTTATTGCATCCTCCTAACCGGTCTGGCTCTATAAGTATGGCCCCATATATCGTCCTCTCGATCAGCTCAAACCTCCTACTAACAGACGTAGCGTCTGTTGATACTGCAGTCACGACCTCCGTCCACTAGCCATGAACCCCAGAACTGAGATTGCTCGTACTGCACTCAAGACCTCTGTCTTCCAGCCAGGGAAGCTTGCTGATTCCGTCGATCTGATCACAGTGGATGGGAGGAATGATCCGAAACCACCACTCGAGATCTTGGTGGCTACTCCAAAGGACGCCGGAACATACCCGGTCTGCATGTTCCTGCATGGTTTCAAGCTTGACCCCTATGCTTTTAAGCAGATCCTGAAACATGTTGCCTCATTTGGTTTCATCACGGTTGCCCCCCAGGTGAACAATATATTATTTATTTATATATATGCTGCTAGCTTCTCATGCATTTCAAATCATCACAGGTTTTGCCCCTTCTGTTTTAACTTTCTGGTTTCTTTTGTACTGAACAGTTTTTATCTTTAATATAATTTCTGCAGGGGCTTCGGCCCCTGCAGTTTCCTCAAAAAAATGCATAATAATTCATGAACATGACAATGTTTATGCCTGGCATGTGTACGTTATTTTTCGCAGCCTCTGTACCAAGTTCTATGTCGTTTTGGTTTTTCAGGAACATAGCTTTTGCTATGCATGTCTAGATACTTAGCAAAAGTAGTGTACCTAGAAAATATCAAAATGGACTATAAATTGGGAACAGAGGGAGTCGGATCCAAGTCCGTTGAATCATATGAATCATGTATCTCTCTCTCAATTCTGTTGCAGTTCGTCTGGTACAAGAAGGATATATACGCCACCGCTCAAGTGACAGATTGGCTCACTGAGGGGCTACTAAGCGTACTTCCCAACGGCGTGAAGCCCAACCTTTCCAAGCTCGCTCTGGCCGGCCACAGCAAAGGTGGGCACACAGCATTCTCTCTTCTCCTGGGGCACGGTGAGACCAAGCTCAAATTCTCCGCAATCATTGGAGTCGATCCAGTTGCCGGCAATGGCGAGTACTCGCAAATCTCACCAAAAATCCTCACCTATGAGCCCTCCTCTTTGGACATTGCAATGCCAGCCTTAGTCATTGGCACTGGGCTTGGAGAGGAGTGGAACAAGGAGTTCCTTGTGCCACTTCCTCCCTGTGCCCCCAAAGGTGTCAACCACAAGGAGTTCTACCTTGAGTGCAAGCCACCTTGCTACCACTTTGTGACGAAAGATTATGGGCATTTGGACATGATAGATGATGATGCACCAATACACATTAGAATCATGAAGGCCCTTACAGTGGAGGGGGACGGCTCTATGGACATGATGCGAAGAACCATTGCTGGCATCATGGTCGCGTTCCTAAAAGCCAAGCTCAATGATGATGATGGTGATCTTGAAGCCATATTGAAAGATCCTAAGCTGGCTCCCGCCACGCTCGACCCTGTTGAATACCGTCTGGCTTGAGGAGATGGATCACAAATCATATATATGGACTTGTCATGCAACAGTTAGTTGCATGCTTGACAGGTTTCCAATAAATAACGTCAGGTTCTTGCTTGCTTGCCGCTGTATATGCTCTCCTAATAAGTCCAGATCATATGGACTTGTGGTGCAACAGTTGGTCGCATGCTTTACTGGTTTTCAATAAGTAGCGTCAGCTCTGCTGGCTTGTTGTTGTATACGGTTTCCTAATATGTCCAAATCATATGCACTTGTCATGCAACTGTTAGTTGCATGCTTTACAGAGAGTTCTCGCAATGTCAACTACTTCATGTTGTATACGCTTTTACATGCATGTTTCCAGATCCTGGCATATGGTGACGTTAAATCTGAATCTATTTTAAGCTTCCATCCTTAATATTTGATACAACAGAGATATCCTTCCCGCCATGTACTTTTACGATGTATGACTAAACCCAACAGTCTCCCATGTTATCATGTGATCCACCAGATTTTCCAAGCTTTTCCGACCATTGGATCAGATACCAATTATTAGAAATTGGCCTCCCGCACTGGCAAGTTTTCTATCAATCTCCACGCGTGGAAGCGTCGATTGAATTTACCAAGATAAAAATGCAAGATCACATACGATACTAGGGTCATGATATATGTTAACGAGGCTTCAGCCGGATCATAGTACTCGGGGCACGATTACGGGGGCTCCTCCCCAATACCAGCAACACCGGCCGCTCCCCGCCCCCCTCTCCCCATGAACCCGTCGCTATGTCGTTATGGTTAGAAAAACAGCCCTCCTCTCATATTTATGAGAAGACCAGGTTACAGTGTCCAACATCAATTCTACCCTAAACTGACAAATACATCCTAGTATAACCAAACTTGTACATAATATTCTAACACCAACAACTTGTCACATACATATATACCAGAAAAATCAGGTCCTACCCTCAACTCCTAAGGAAAATAGTATTTTATATACAAAAAAATATGGTGAAATCAAGAGTTCTTGTAAACAGTTGTTTCCCAAAGCCTTCCATGTTTCCCATACCTCATTTTTCTTTCACGTTTCCAAAGAAAATTACATGTATAATCCACATCTCTAGCTGACATACATACATGCCTGTTCGATTGTAGGCCTGGTGACCTTTCCTGGAAAAAACTGATACTTGAATGTTTTTTGAATAGTTGATGTTTCTTGCATGCCTAGGCTAGGGTAAAGAAGATGTGTTTGGTTGGTGACGCGATATGATTTCTAGTACTCCCGTTGTCCATTTATCCATCGTATTAGCCTTTGGCACAAGGAGCAATAAATACAGACAAAGTGCAGCCAATGAATACAAAATACGCAGCGCGTATGAGGAGCCAAACATGTGGTCTCAACTAACATGAAGAAGATATTTAGGAAAAAAAGACTTTTGCTTAGATGAAGGAGATAAAATGGACGGAGGCAGTACAATTTAACTTTAACACTTATGAATAATACGATGATAATTAAAACTTTTAAAAAAATATAAATATTCACAATCTAGATGACAAAACAAACTTTAATTTTCATGAACAAAAGATCATTTCTGAACAGTAATATGTTCTGATTTTTTAGCAGCAACCTGTACGTCATTTGTGGAAATAAAAAAAATAAGATATTTGTTAATTAACAGTACAAAATCTACATAGTAATTATTTAACATAAACTGACTTTGATGTTTCTGTCATGCGTGCAACGCAGACTCTACACTGCGTCAAAGAAAATGGGCCAACTTCGGTCCAAGAGGAAGGCGCCACCTCTGCGACAACCGCACATCGCGAACCTAGGGTGCCGCGTGCGCGCTGAGGAGCCCGGGGGCGGCAACGAACTTAAACTGAGTCCAAATAATAACAGAATCCTGTAACTGTAACATCTAGAACTCCAGCCTATCAGACAACTAAACCTATCAAATAACTAAACCTTTTGTTTCTTTGATGATCCAAGCCCCAGGGACACTGTTCTCCATACATTAAAAATGATGAGGCCACGTGTCTTAGGGTTCAGGAGCAAGAATATGCAGTGTCTCCTATTAAACTCATTAGATGTATTATCAGTGCCTAGTTGATCATGTATATATTAGTATATTCAGTTTTGAATGAACCTTTTGTTACTTTCTCTATAGAGTGGTGGTCTTGTGTATTCCAAATGTCACAATAGCCATGGTTGGTATCTTTGACCATGGTATCGATTAGCTTGCACAATATGTACCTCACGAGGATTCTATTTATATTTTCCCATAGAAAGGCATGGTGTAAAGTGACTATATGATAGACCAGTGCTCAATACAGGGGTAAGTCATGATAGGTTTTAGATAGTGCGATACACATTCGGGCAAACCTCAAGGATAAAAGGGAACACAAAGAATAAAAAAATATACCTAAGTGGAGTAGGCATGTTCTAATATAGCCGTGCATAGAACAAGTTAATGATCATACAACATATATCACTAGAATCAGAATTAAGCATGGGATAGACAAGGAGATCCCAGTAACTGGTCTACTAGTCGATGGGGACATTTACAAACTCCTACACGACATATGAACATGGGGGATTACAAGGGACGGACAGGACTAGGTCACTCCTTGCCGCCTACCCCTCAACCGGGGCATGTCATCATATTCGAAGGTTCCCGTACACCCTGGCACTATGCTCGCATATACTAAGGAACAACCCATATCCCCCATGGACTCCCACCCTACGGATGGACGAGCTAGGACAAGGGCAAGCCCAAAGGCTACAATGAACCATCATCTCTACTCCATCATATATATGTGTTGTATGAATGGTTAAGCACAAAGTTGAACATGTTAATATTATGATATGCAAACTATATACTAATTCACATATCAAGATTATAACATGATAACAACTATACTCTAGTTCATATGCTTTGATATATAAAAGATAGAACTTGAATATGGAAGAACTCTTAAAAGTATTCATACCAAGAGTAGCTCTTTTCTTCTAGGGAGACAAGGCCTCCAAGTTGCTTTGCCTTGCTTCAAAATACAACTAAGACTAAACTAGTACAAGAAGAGGTAGAGAGGTGGCTCCAAATGAGGAGGTGTGTTGTGGGGTGCCTCTCCTCTCTTCTTATAGCATGGGATAGGCGGTTCGGAGGCCAAGCATTCAAATCCCCGTCGCGCACCGCCATCCTAGGCATTCAATGTACTGACACCATGAGGCTAGGCCCGAACCGACTATGGAGTACGCCGGCTGGCCCATCTGGTCTGGCAAGCCCACTTTTGTGGCCAAATCAGCTCAAATTTGGTGGGCTTATAGATCTCCTCATTAGCTTTGCGTGGCCTGGTGGATCGCCCAAAACGGAGTCCGCATGAGTGTGTTATGACCAATTTACTCGGGCCTACTCCTACAGCCCGAGTTGGAGTTGGACCGGGTTTTGGACCGGGCCTACTCCTACTTCTTGGGTTCATGCGTGGGCCTGGGCCATGGATATATCGATGGCTGGCACAAATTTACATGGTAGGTGGGCTTCTCTCCTTATTTCTATTTTACGCTTTGTTGGAAAGCGTCTTTTCTTTATAAAATTCCATGTACTTGGTACATTTCGTGTAAAGTGTCGCAACTTCCAGTATAAGTGAATTTCGATTAATAGCAAAGGTATATGTGTATAAAAAATATATATATCTCCCTTTTTTGGTTCTCAGTTGGTGCTGTAAAATCGTCGTTAAGGACAGCCAACAAGATCCCAAGCTTACCCTTTGCTCGTCCTCGAGCAAAACTAGGCTTTGGTTGTTGATCAGGAGTTGCTTCTTTGCCAATTAAATTTCAAATGTACCAGATTTATAACAAAATTTTCTACCATAGTTTGAATAAATCAGCATGCTATCCACCCTGCTATTATCTCAAAACAAATGGGGCTTTTTAGCTATCTTGAGTCTTGGGCGATTGCAAGATCGAGCAGATTCACAGACATTGCTTATCATTCATTCCAAGATCAACCATCTTTTCGGAGGTTTTGAAAGCTTTGCAAAAGATACCCGAGTTCCTCAAATAATTCTCTCAATCACTCAATGTATATGATTACCTCACCAAAGGCATTATATACGACTAAAAGGTTTGCAAAATTTAAACATTTCATATGGCCTTGGTAGGTATTTTATAATCATTGAGAAAATTTTATTTTTGAATATTTTTGAAATAAAACTCCGAATGTCAAGTCTCACTTAGAACAAAGTCATAGCATAGTCTGTGGAACTATATCATATCAGGCAATAACTTAGACAAAATTAAGCATGTGCAACCCACTAGTTCAAGTTTTTAAGATGAGACATTTTTAGCTGATAAACCTAAACTTTAGAGAAAGCTCGATTATAAATTAAATACAAAGGAAACATAAGACAGAGCAACTATTAATTATCTCAACAAGAGTAGAACTAATATTTTCACATCACATATAAATACAGTGGAATAAATATTTTTGGTCTTTTTAGCATTTTTTCAATGCATGATTGCTAAAAATTAAATATGCTTAAAAGAAAATAAAATGCAGAAAAATAAATATGTAATGCAGATACCTGAGTGGGGTTCTCCCCCAAGCTAGCCTACGGCTCATTGTCCATGGTTCTTATTTTGAGGCAGGGTTTATTTGACTTAACCTATGTTTGTCATCATCTTTAGGACTCCCTTTATGATGTTCGAAGATTTATTCTGTAAGGGTTAGTCCACACAAATATACCAAGTCCATGCTAGCAATTTGTTTCAATGGTCAATTGGGTTTTCCAAGGTAAGCTAAGAACCCAAGCACCATGCTTGTATTTTTAACTTATGAAAATATGATGGAGCTACAACATCATATCCAAATCAGCATGCTTAAGCATAAAAAAAGGTCGCGTGATAGAATTAGATGACAAACTAGAAAGTTTTTTATTATTATTTTATTATATCTCACTATTATAAGATAGTCAATTTATTAAAGAAGTTTGAGATATGAGTTACCTTTGCGGAGGTCCTCCCCTAAGCTAGCTTCTGACTTAACTTTAGTGATTCAGCTTGGAATGCTGCTAGCTGGTGCATGCTATGGCTTGATTCACGATTTGTGGCATCCTTTGAGCATGCTAGGAAGCTTCCCTCCCCCAAGCTTGTCTTGTGGTGACATCAAGATAGTAGAATAACAAGCTTGGGGTTCAAAGGTTTATTTTATTTTATTATTTTTATTATGTATATTTTTTAAAAAGAAATTATTATTACTCTTTTTGTTTAAGATTCACTAATAAAATTTTCATCTCCATTATCATCTCAGGACTTACCCTTATAAAATTTATATATTCCTGCAGGGGTTAGTCTATATGATCAACTAAAATCTATAATAGCAATGTTCACATTCTCTGAAACGTCCATACTATTCGAATTATGTGACACATGTGACTGTACAATTGTTAATCTTATATTATATATTTGACACTCTTAATGCTCTTAGATTCAAATTAAATAGCAATTTTTAGCACGATCTAACCCTTCAAATAAGTAGAATCAGCAGCCTGGTGGGATGAAACACTACTGCACGAGCAGCCAATTTCTGAATGGGAACAGACGAGGCCTCCCGATTGAAAGCAACAAATCCACGTGATTGGTAGCTACTTCAACAGTCCGCTGATGAAGTACTCATCACTGATATTAATTCGACAGCTGCTTGTCACACTACTGGAGACTGGGTCTTTATCGTGTGTCATACTACAATTTGACAGCTAATTATAATCACATACGAAGATGTCTGGGTTTTAGGTATCTAATATCGTAACTTGCTCAAAACCTTGTCAATTTTTTACCGTAGCATACACATATGATGACATGACACCTCACCAAATTTCATAATTTTCAAACTACGTTTGGATTTTATATAATTTTTATTCACTTTTCCCTCGCCTAACTCGACATGTTACGTCAACGAAATGCTCGAGATTTCATGTGAGCTCCTGGATACGGCCAAAACATACACCAAATATCATAAATCTCATTTTTTGAATGATCGAAATCCATTATTCCATGTACCTGCAGTTCAGATTTGAAATATTCTAAAAAAGTCAATGAAACGAAATAAATTAAAAAATATATAAAAAAGCCAAAAATGGATAAAATTTTAACATTAAGTCATACATACTGTCACAAGGATGCACAAAAAAATTTGGACTTAAAATAAAAAAAAGACAAAAGTATTTTGCCGTGCGCAACGGGTGGCACACGGTAAAATAGGCGTTGCTGTGTGCCAGGCCCAGCAGCACACGACAAAGTTATTATATTTTGCTGTGTGCCTCGTCATGGCAGATGGCAAATTTTTTAAATTATTAAAAAAACTTTGGTGTGTGTTTTGTCTTCGCACATGGCAAAATGTATTTTTTAAATTATTTAAAAAATTTTGCCGTGTGTTTTGTCGTCGTACACGGCAAAATGTATTTTTAAATTATTAAAAAAATTTTGCCGTGTGTTTTGTCATCGCACACGGCAAAATGAATTATTTAAATTATTTAGAAAAACTTTGTCGTGTGTTTTATCGCCGCACACAGCAAAATGTATTTTTAAAATTATTAAAAAACTTTGCCGTGTGCTTTGTGGTGACGCACGGCAAAATCTAACGGTAGGTGTGCGCCATGACGGGCCGGCCACCTTTGCCGTGTGGCTTAGCGCTGCACATGGCAAACTATCGTATTTTGCCTTGCGCAATATTTTACCGTGTGCCTAACACACGGCAAAGCCACCTTTGCCATGTGTATTATTTTACCATGTGCGACACACGATAAAAATAATATTTACTGTGTGTCCTGCTAAACTGCACAAGACAAATGTCCAGGCACACGGCAAAGTGCAGTTTTGCAGCGGTGTCACGCATCTTCCGCGAAGAATGATAGTAATTCACGATGCCACCACATTGTCTCGAGACAAGTCTGATCCACACGTGAAACCACTCATCGAGTCGGGGGTGTTCACATGTTTATTTTCGTATATATCATCTCGATGCAACGGAGTCTGAGTTAATAACATCTTACTGTTCACGGTTAAATTATAAGCAGCGGACCCTTCTGTGCTTACAACCAAGTGTTGCACTGGACTGTCCATTGTTTATGTGTCTAAAGCCAAAGCAAGTATTTAATTTCTATGTTTGCTTCATGTCAAGTTTTCGTCACCTAGAATAGACCTTTCACCATATGAATATAATAAATGGTCACCACAGACTGAGGTATCCACTTGATCAATGAATACAATATTTTTCTTTCTTTCCTTTAATTTTAATCTCCTTTTGCCGTAAGCTCCTCAAAACTCTACTGTTGTACAAGTTTCTAGCTGGCCTTGCCAGACAGTACATATTATAATTACTAATTCGAGACTTTAATTGAGGAGGCTCCACGTTAGTTCTAACTAAACGTGATAGAAAAAAGATAAATGTCAGAAATTTTCATATTAATTAGAAACATTTAGCTATCAAATCTATAAGCTCTCTCCATTTATAACTGTTACTAGAAAATTAACCACCTCTGCCGTTACTATTTTAGATAATAATAAGAAGAAAAAAATCCTTCGTGTTCCTTCGTGTTTGTTCACGGGCGCCGCTGCCGAGTTCTCCGCTCCCACAGGCGAGTGGGCTCACGATGTTGAAGGACGACGACTGCGTCACGATGTTGCCCGCCTGCATCTACATGTTACACCTCATCTATATCGACGTCTCTCTGCAGGGCAACGCCAACTGCCCTATCACTACAGGGGCACATGTGTGGGTACGTATGGCGCCGCTCCAGGGTAATGGCCCCGGTTGACTTTGCTTCTTCCTTCTATTGGCACAGTGTTTACTCGCTGAAGCAGTTTGTGTATGCACAGCTAAATAACAGCGATCTCTGACCGACCAAGATCCGATCGGGAGTCATCGAAATCAGGTATTTTTAGAAAAGGGAATATATTTTTATTTCAGTCTTTGCATCAAATAATGCATGTAGCTGTTCTTTATTACATACTAAGACAAAAAGGTCCAAGCAATCTTAAACACAAAACTCTGAAACATAGGGGAAGAAGGATAAGTCTTCTGAAGTAACATCTAAACTGAAATTCTATTAACGAATCTCCAACCGTTTCTTACAAACACCTCCATTGCGGCTATCTTAATTTTTCTGCATCCCATCATCATTATTTGGTGATCCTCCTCCTTCTAAAGTAGGACCAGAATCTAATCCAATAAGTCCCCCTGAAGATATCATATAAATAAGAAGGTGTTAGGATCTTGTCAAAGACTAAGTCATTCCGGGTTAACCATATAACCTAGCAAAAAGCAGCTGCACCCATAAAAATCTTAGGTATCAATTTTCTATTCATCTCAATTAACCAATCTGTAAACAGATTGTGTACACTTGTTGGAGGAGTTATATTAAATGAAACATGAATAATCCACCACACAAATCTAGCAAAATGACAATCAAATATGAGATGTTGTATAGTGTCCTCCGATGAACAAAAACAACATTTTTTGTCTCCTTGCTAATGCCGTCTTGCTAGATTATCCTTTTGTTAGAATTACTCATTTATACAAATACCACAATAATACTTTGATCTTAAGAGGTAGTTTTAGTTTCCATATTATAGTGTTATATGGTAACGCTTCAGATCCTAACAAAGCTCAGTAGATGGACTTTACTGAAAAAAAAACATTCTGATATAGCCCCCAAACAAAACGATCCCTCTGGTTTGTTAATTGTACATCTGCCACTATAGAAACCACCTCATGCCATGCTTGTCAATTAACACCTACCAAAGATCTTCAGAATGTCACATTC
Source organism: Bothriochloa decipiens (assembly GCA_023333625.1). Lineage (NCBI taxonomy): Eukaryota > Viridiplantae > Streptophyta > Magnoliopsida > Poales > Poaceae > Bothriochloa > Bothriochloa decipiens. The sequence continues at coordinate 3,464,856 of CM041636.1, read as the reverse complement.
AACGGTATCGTAGATAACACCGTTCTTACCAATGCCCCCTTCCTCCTAACAATATTATATAGTGCAAGAAAGATTGATTTTACCAGATGTGGTGTTATCCACGTGTCCTCCCAAAATCGCACTTGAGAACCATCGCCTAGTTCGAACTATCCTAATGAGAGGAACTCATCCTTGAACTTCATGAGGCCAGCCCAAAACTGAGAGTCCCCAGGCATATGTTGAACCTAAGTTAGAGTCTTGTTTTTAGATATTTATTCCTAAGTAATTGTTGCCAAATCCCATCTCCATTCAGCAACTTGAAAAGCCATTTACCTAAGAGACATTTATTTTGAACATCTAAATTTAAAACACCCAACCCCCCTTGATCTCTCGGTGTACAAACAATCTCCCATTTAGTCAGTCTATATTTCTTCTTATGCTCATCACTCTGCCAAAAAAATCGTGATCTGAAATAGTCTAATTTTTTAACACCCTTTTGGTAACTCAAAGAAAGATAGCACAACCATGATATGTATATGTGTATTCACCGATTTAGTGAAATCTTTGTAAGCTTTGTTATCGATTTCACCGTACCTTAATTTCTTTTCGTCGTCTGCCACTGAACAGCATGGAACAAAGATAATTGTTTGCAGTCATCGGACCACACTCACGGCAACATCATCTTGCTGTTCATAGTGGCAGTGAGTCTCCACGTGTTTAAATTATTTCTGTTCTGAGTTCCGACTATAATTGATTTTATATTATATTTAAAAATGCACACTTCCAAATTTTCAGCAAAAGAAATCTAGTGATATAGCCATAACCTTTGAGCACGATATTTCCCAAAGTCGGGTGAGGAACCTCCCTATTTTAGGGCTAATATTGTAACAAGAGGGCATGACTAAGGAGCAATGGTGCTAGATGTACTTCAACTCTGAGGAACCTTCCTATTTTAGGGCTGATATTGTAACAAGAGGGCATGATTAAGGAGCAATGGTGCTTGATCTACTTCAACTCTGTAGCTATGTACAAAAGCATAACGTTGATTTACATCAATATCAAGAAGTTACCACATTCTTTGTTGATTTTATTACTCGATTTGAACTGGTGGGCACAGGCTCGCAGCTCGATCAAGAAATGGGTGTATGCTTGGATTGGATGTGTCTTTGTAGGGGGGAGTTAATTCAATGAGGGACTATTATAAGCGTGTTTGGTTGTGAGGATTACCAAGGACAAGATGGGACAAACCCATTTTCATATATGTTCGCCTCTGAGGTGATGAGGGAGCCCCTACAGTAATTCTCACCCGACACGATATGACAAAAAAGATAAATGCTACAAATTGTCATACTGATTAGATGTGTCTAGCCACCAAATCTATACGATCCCATCGATCAATAACCGTTAGATCTATTTTATTTTCTAAAAAACTACTCACATCTTCTATTATAATAGATAAAAATAAGAAAAAATACATAATTTTTCCCCTACTACAACGGAAAGGATCGTATTGGGGAATCTGTTCAACCCAAATACATCTTCGAAGAAAGGATAGGCATGAGCGGGTGTTCATCAATGCCACCGCATCTACTTCATCCATGTCCAGACAAGATCAATGAGGAGATCTATGTTAAGCCAGGAAAGGAGATGGGTGGTGTAACACCTCTGGTGTTATATTAACTAAAACATGCCATGTCATCATATGCATCGCAAAGCATTCATGTTTAAGTCAACCTTAATGTGCATTAACTAAAACAAGTTTATATTTCATAGGTTGATTGAGCTCCTGTAATGTTTGGTCACATGAAATAATAAAACCCTATTTTCGAATGTCATTGCAAATACTTAGTTTATACTCTATGTACTTGAGGTGTAAACTGTGTTTACACTAGTGTCAAGCATAGTGTATAAGTCTAAGTCCAACCCTAAAAATGATTTCCATATTTGAGATTGAATTTGGATTCCAAAACTTATTCCTGAGTCTGGCAATTCAAATTTAAATTCGAATTGGAAATGCTATGGAAGGTTTTTCAAAAGTCAACTTGGTCAACCAAGGGTGTCATTGGGTCAATGACCTAAAAATGTCCTTGGATGATATTTGAGATCACTAATAACCAACCGATTAAGTTAGAAACCAAATTGAGTTTAAATTCTATTTCAAAAACCCTTTATTTCAAAACCTAGTTTTATCTCCTTTTCTATAATTCAAAATCTATAAGGAATTTGGAGATACTCTAAAAAGACAGTTTGTGGATCTTGACAAGAGCTACAAAGTTGGTATATAAAGTTTTTCAAGTTTCCAAAAGGAATTTCAAATTAATTTGAAAATACAGTTTCCAGCATTTATCCCCTTTTGATTTTAAAACCATCATTCAAAAATTATGCATAATTTGAGAAAAACTTGTATATGAAAAATGTTTGGTTTGACAAGCTCAACATTTCATAGTTTTAAATATTTTCAAGTTTTATTGAAAAATCAAAAGTAATTTCAAATGTTTGTTTCTAGGGTTTTATTCCCTTTTCAAATCTGAATTCAACTTTCAAAATCTAGACAGAATTTGAGGATGCTAGTTAAAGGAAAAGTGTAGCTCTTGAAAAGTTATGCAAATGATATTTTTGGAGATTTTTAAGTTTTTATATAAATTTTGGAGTAATTTGTATTTTGAAACAAATGGCATTTCTGTAATTAACTCGAACAGTACCTAACCCTATCGGCGCCCGCCATGGCCGGCTTCTCATCGCGCGCCGTCGTCCACCGCCGCACCTTCTCGGCCGCTCGCGCTCTCCTGGACGTGCGAAGGTTCACCGTCGTCGTGTCACTCGCTCGAGTATCGACTCCATGCTATAAATACCAATCGTCCGACGCTGTTTTTCTTCTTTCTTCCTCCCGCCGCCGTCGCCGACGACCTCGCTCCACCGCTGAAATTCGCCACGAACGCTTCATCTCTGTCCGATTGTGCTTGCCATTAGCACCGTCACATCCTCACGGTCATCTTGGGCCAGTTCGTGCTTGCTCTCCTCGCCCGAGCCACCCGCACGCCGCCTTCTTCCCCGCGGCCGGCCAGCCGAGCCGCCGTGCCATCACCGCCGTTTGCCGCCGCCGGAGGCGAATATATTTTACCTCTGACCCCACTACTGTGTTCTCTGTGTTCCACTGCTCCTGATGCGCACCTTGGTTTGAGCAGCGCATTGCCGGAGACCGCCGTGACGCCGTCTTGCCATCGGAGCTCCGTCGCCACCATCAGCGCCACCGACCGCAGCTCAACCCAGCAGCTCCGAGCCTCCATTAACGCGCGCGTCAGCGCCGTGCTGAGCTCCTGCATCTATCTGTGCCATCAATTTCACTCCTCTCACATCGTAGCCGTCGGCCACCGTGGCTCGCCGCCGGCACGGCCATGCCGCTCCACCGCGCGCGTTGCTGCCTTGGCTAGGGACCCGGAGATGGTGTCATGTAGTTGCCAAACTTGTATGTTTGAGTGCCCCGCGTGAGTTCATCTGGTCACTGTCGCCGGAAATCACTCCGGTGAGCTCTCCCGCCGGACCACCGCTCCGCCGCGCCGCCATGGCTGTCGGCGTGGTTGCCGCCGCCGCTCCCCCACACCATTAGCCACCTCAATCGACGCGCCATGTCGAGATGAGCCCGTAGGAGCAAACCGTGTCGCCGGAAACCTCACCGTCGGCGAGCAATCGACAGTCAACCGCCGCGCCGCCGTCGGTCAGCGCAGGGGTACTGTGCCGATTTTCTTTTTCTATTTTTAGAAAATGATTTAAATGTTGTTTTCTTTGAAAAATCATAGTAAATCATATATAGCTCCAAAAATTCTAAAAATTTTTGTGAGTGTTCCTTATGATGTCATCTACCTAGGAAAAATATGAAATGCCAAAATTGAAAAATTTTGCATATGTTAAAATTAGCCATTTTAATTAAAAAATAGACCTTCAATGATTTTTAATAAATAAAATAATTAGCTTTTAATTCAGAAATTTGTTTTGCCATCTAATTAGGCTAAGAGCTTTCTAAAATAAAATTTTGGGCTTAATTTGATAACTTTAATTTTTATGACTTTATTTTAATGCTTTTAAATAATTAATAACCCCTTTAGTTAAACTTAATCATTATAGAATTTGTTTGACCTTGGAATTGATTGATGACCTTAGGTCATTAACCCTAATGACCTTTGGCACTTTAATTAATTATTTGCGCTTATCTTAATAATGTCATTAGGGCTTAATTTAATGTTATTTTATATGTTTAATTAACCTCTTAAATGGCGTAGTTAACCCTAATGAGTTATATAAGCAAAGTTTTGTTAGCTTGCAACTTTATCGTGAAGAAAAGTTGCACTCGATCCCTTAATCTGATCATGCATTCATCGAGCATCATGTTTACTATTCCATCATGTTGAAGCATATTAATTATCGAATAGTTTCCGTTAACGGAGCGATAACGTTATCGCCCAGATCCGAAGGACGAGCAGATTCAAGAATCGAGAGTTGATCCAGAGTTCGAACCCGTCTACCCCGAACATCAAGGCAAGTCCCAGATGCATTCAAACCCTATTCTATTTATAAAAGTTTTACCGCTTCAGCTATGGTATGTTGCATTAAGTAATAGGAGTTGAGTGAAAACCCACCCAAATTGCATTACCTGTCTTATTTTCTTATTCCTTGTTACCTTCTTAGAAAGATAAGTAGTAATGCTTAGCCCTGCTTATTTATTTATTTGTTCCAAGGCAAAAGAATGAAAAACATGAGATTGGTTTTCTTGTTGAAAACTTGATGATAGAAATAAATCGAGTCCGGACGGCGAACTTGCACTGAGAATGGAGTCCCTCTGTAGTGTTCTCGTCTGTTGATGCCCTAGGTCCCATTCATTGGTGAACTGGTGATATCGAGAATTTAGAAATCCACATGCATGAAGTGGTATACGGATGGTTGGAGCCGTGTATATCATGGAGTGACCTAGCGTGGGGCCAGAGATCCCATCTGTGTCATAGTGTGTTTTACTGTGGGGTTTAAGTTCCCATGTATCTCGGTACGCTGGGCCGCAGAGCTCACGGGTGCCATGTGGTGATATACGGCTATGGTTGTTATCCCGGTATATCGGTTACCTGGTTTGCATCGGAGTTAAAGTCTCCGGTATTCCAGTAATCTAGGTCCCAGCTGGGTATGAAAATGGATTCGAATCGCCATTGCTTCTCGGAGAAGAAGACTCGATCGGTGTTCATCATCGTGGTAACAACTTGAACAAAAATAAGGATCAATAATGAAGTTGGTTGATAATGGGAGCTAGTCCAAGCAAACTCTCTTTCTGTAAAGCTTTTTTGCAAAATTTTTTATCTCCTACAGACCTTACCTTGTCCCTCTAGCCTGCATCTCTTGAGTCTCTACCCTTCTCTTTCGTCGGGTCAATCTTGTTGAGTACTGTTGTTCTCAAGGTTTGTTAAACCCTTGTTGCAGGTCAGCATCATGGGCATGAGTGTTTTGCATCCTGCTGCACGACAGTCATCAAGGAAAGTGACGACGAGTAAAGATGTTTAGCTCTTGGGCAGAGCTTTTGTTTAGTATTGTAATCTACTGCTACTCCACTACTATTATGGTTTGTATAACCTAAATCTATTGTTGTAAATATTTGAAACACAGAGGTTTGTAAACTTATGTTATTATAAGTCTTCCGCTGTTTTACTCCGTGGTAATTTATTTATATCAAACTGTTGTAATACTGCAATGTCTCTCTACAATGATTGATCCTGCTCGGAGAATCGTGGATGATTCGGGATTTACCCGACAGACTTTTTAAGTCGTATGGAACACAGTCATGGTTACTTGGAGTCTGTTTAGACAATAATCATGCGTGTGGGCCATATGATTTAGGAGGTTCTGCCATAGGTGGCCATGAAACTAGCAGCATCTGACATCAATAACATCTGCATCAAGTTGGCTCCAGTGGCACTACACAATAAATGTATGACAATCTTGCTAGATCCCACAATTAGAATTTAATTTTTATCATGCAACATACATGATATGATTCTCATTGACCATTAGGCACAATTTTCATTTTAATTTAGTTGTCCTTGGATTAATTACTTTCTGCAAATAAGTTTTGATATTAACCTTAATGACAATAAGGTATAATTTTTTTACTTTAATAATGAAGTCATTGGATTACTTTGAGTTTACAGGCTAATAATGCTAAAAAAATTAGGAGAACATGATCCTTAGAGATGGAAAATACAAAACTCCATAATTATATTTATAATTAAACAAATCTAGTAATATATTTTATATAAATTAGCCATGTCTATCATCATGGATGACAAGACCCCTAAGTCTGCATATAAATTACAAATATGGAATTATGAAATTTAATGTAAAGTAATATATACCTATGTCATTTGTACCTAAATATGTTATACTCATAAACCATTATAAATAATTAACAAAATTTGTGAGATATACATGTAAATACTAATATAAGCTATTATGACAGATAATGCTCCAATGGTTAAAACTTACATTAGTACAAATATTTATTTTATAAGCTTATCCAGCTTAGTGAAATATCCTTAATTAACAAACCACATAGTAATGACACATGCCGGCCGTTCAAAGTTATGCTATTAAAACTCATAATAATAAATTTCATAAGTCGTTGCCTTGAAAAATGTTTAAATATTTTTATTGAGACACTATATCATAAATATTAGTAACTTAATTTTAAGAATTATTCGTTTAATAAAACAATACTTATACGAACATCTTGAGTGGTATGGTGCATGCTAAAACAACAATTTATGCCATTGTAGGAACAAAAGGGTGTAGCCTAGGACCTAAAATATTCTTTTAATAAAAAACTTGAAAAATTAAGAATCACCTATTCAATAAGAATTAGACATTCAAATTAACACACATATAAAATAAAACACCAACCGGATCAAAAGTTGAAAGTCAAAATATAGATTTTCATGACATCACATAGCAGGATGAAATTAGAGTTTATATACTTTAAGTTTATTTATGTACAGCTAAATACATATGGTTCTAGAAAAAGATTAATCCTAGAAATCGTTACACACAAAACCGTTAGAAAATATATCTTAAAATTCTTATAAAAGTCTAAACATTTTTTCATCAAATTGGTACACTATAATCACCATGGTAAATAATAGCCATTCTATGTGAGCAATTAATAAGCAAAAAATTTGGACAAAAAAAACCGAAATATTGGTTCATGTTCTCAAAATAAACTGCAGCCATAGTTAGGCATATGTTTTTGGTAAATGTATATCGGGGATATACATTATGTAAAAAAAAATTATGAATATGGATGAAAAGTACCTATAATTTGAGAATATCAGTGAAGAGAAAAGGTATTTAATGTAAGTAATTTTTATTAGTTTGCATCTTATAAGATTCTGACACGTACGAGAACACGGGTTGGTGAACTAGTGTTCACAGTCAGATTATGAGCACAGGACTGTCTGGTGTGCACGTCTTTGTCGAGTCCGAGAAGGACGAACCCTTAACTAGTCGATTTCTGAATGGGAACTATTGAGGTTTCCGAGTCAGCCTATGCAAGCGCCCCATCAACAACATGGGCTGCTTGTTCTGCTCGACGGAAAGCAACAAAGCCGAGCGATTGGTAGCTATATAAATAAAAAAACTCCAAAAGTAAGCTGGTATTAGTTCGACAGCTGCCTCTCCTGCATTTTGTTACCTGGCGGCCAAGAATGATAGGGCCATATTAATTCGCCTTGCGATTCCGTGTCGAGTGGCGACGTGACAGCTCCAGTCAATACGTGAAGCCACCTGCATAACGAGTCGGGGCTGTTCACACTTCACAAAGTGGGCGTGGCTCTGTGGCCCGAGTATGTGGGATGGGGATGGCAATGGCACTAGGCCGATGTGGCGGCGCAGCCGATTGGAGAAAAAAATAATTGTCTCCTGGATGATTTCAATTTTTCACCCGGAAGTGTCCAATCCAGCTGTATTATTTGATTTTTGATACCAGTTATCCAATCAATATTTTACAACTATAAACGAATGATTAGTGGTAGCTCTATTTTACAACGGTATTAGGCCTAATACTTGCCTTCCAAACACAAGCTTTCTCTATGTGGTTAAATTCGGCTGGACCCCTCAAATTGTGAGCACCGGAGAATTCGGTGATTAGAACTTGCATTGCACCGAACTATCCGTTGTTTGTGCCGATGCTAGAATTAATGGAGGACACAACTTTCGTGTTTATTTCAAGTTACTTAATTTTCGTGATGTATTACACTTCAGGGATAGATCGTCCAACATAAATAAATATAAAAGGCCACGGCCGATTGTGGTACCCACCGGATCAATCAAAATAACATTTATCCGTTTGCTATTGATTTTAATCTCCTTTTGCCATATGCTCTAGAAAACTTTTCTCTATTGTTCTACAGGTTTCTTGAGTGTCTGCCAGTTTTAGGTAGTGGTCTTTCCCGAGAGGCGTTCATAGGTCTTCGCAGAAAAAATCAACGCAATGGATGATTGTCCGTGGGCAACCACTGGACGGTCCGACGCTCACGTCGCTACTGGATCCGTCACCTTTGCTGAGTACCGACCGTACTCGGTAAAGGTATCTTTGCTGTTGGCAAAGGCTTTGCCGAGTGCGGCTCTCGGTAAAATCCACTCGGCAAAGAATTGGTCGGCAAAAGAGTCTTTGCCGAGTGCCGTCAGGTTGACGTCGCCCGTTACCTTTGCCGAGTATAACGTATCAGGCACTTGGCAAAGATATTTTATTTTATTTATTTTTTGAAAAATTATTTGCTGAGTGCCATGTATGGCACTCGGCAAAGATTTTATATTTTTTTTAAAAAAATTGTTAGCCGAGCGCTGGCGCTCGGCAAAAGTATGGTCTGTTTGCCCAGTACCACGCTAGCACTTGGCAAAACTGGGCTCTACTGGAAAAAATGCCCAGCTTTGCCGAGTGCTGGCACTCAGCAAAGCTGAAAATATTTTTTGTTTTTTCTGTTTTCTTGCATTCCAGATATGCAATTTCACGTATACTCACGACTATAAACTAAATATCACATAAAAATCACGTTTCATCGTCAAATGATGTCTCAACACGAATTCATACATAAGGGTCTTCAAATTCATCCGTTACATCGATACAAATTCATAACATGTCCAAATTTGTCCGGCGCGTTTACCATCCGCGCGCCAAGCCACTCGTTCAAAAACTAGCCGTTGGGCCGCCTACGATACACGCGTTGGACGCGCCTGATGGAACCACCGGACGCGACCGGTGCGTTCACCATCCGCGCGCCAAGCCGCTGGCATGCCGGACGCGCCAGCTCCACCGAGCACCGGACGCGGTCACGACACTGTTCAGCGTCCGGCGTTTGATCCGGACGCCGGCGCCGGATGCGTCCGCCGCCCGCCGGACGCTACTCAAAGCCGACCACACGCGGGGCCGTCCACCGGACGCTACGTCGGACGCAGTCCCGCGTCCGGCCAGTGCTCCGGCCAGCGAGCCAGCCAACCTGCCTCAACCTCCATGCACCGGACACGCCAGGATAGCGTTCGGCGCTCCGGCTTCACGCGTCGGACGTGCCCGGACGGCGTCCGGCGCTCCGGTGCGCCACGTCCGCCGCTTAGAAAATACCATTTTCAAGTCCGCGATGATGCAAACTTTTTCCCACATGCTACCCAACAAGTATATCAACTTGAGCACAAGAGTTAGCATGATTTCAGCACAAATTTGCATCCGGCGCAATAGAAAATATGGGCAGTTACCAAACCAACTCAACCCCGCAAACTCCATCACCTTTGCAAATGTGCTAAACTCCATCATGTGACATCTCCATGTGCAAGTGAGTTAGCATTTCAAGCCATTTTCCAAAGGATGTTTATCGCGCACTAGATCCTAAATGCAATCACATAAATTGATGGACCTAGTGGCACTCATGAACTGAATTATTGAAGATCTCCCCTCTTCATAGTTCGGCTATCGATCCTAAACCACTCACAGGGTAAATATGTTGGTGTGTACTTCCAGGGTACAAGTAGCAGGGGTGTGAATTGTGAGTGAAATCTTGATTTTAACCGTATGAAAAGTTCCTAAGGGTCGACACGGCTCGACCAAACTCAATGCACACAAGTAGTAAATAAATGTGGAAGTTTTCCTAATCTAACAAGCATGCATATATGGTTGTGGTAGGAATTTAAGCTCTCGTCATACAGGAACTCATCATGTAGCATTTTTAAGTTTTTTAAAATATAAATCTTCAGAAATCTAGTGTCACTAGGAACTAGATAAACAGCAGCTCAGACCTTCTCATATCATATCCGTCAACTACCTAGACTTAGATCAAGCATTTGCAACCCACAAGTTTTAGGTTTAGAGCAAATCTTAGGACAAAACAATTTTATCCAAAACTCAAAAGAATTCAAGGCTGAAACTAGGTACTTAAAAGAAATTACAGCAGAGCAACTATTCATCATTTCCATGGAAAAGGATTATCTTCAGAATTTATTATTAGCAGGCAAACCTTTGCACACTAACTTTTTATTTTATTTCAAATTAAAGATCACACATAACTATATATATGTAGCTATAAAAAGAAATCTTTATTTGATTTTAGGGTTATGCATCTTTTATTATTTTTAATCAAAGGACTCGATACTAGAGGGAAGGAAATACTTATCTGGATACATGAGGGATGCTCTCCTCCAAGCTGGTTTTTGATGTAGTCGTACACTCGTGAAGTGTAGCAGACTGGCAGTGGAATTGTACTTCCTCCTGCAGAGTGTCAATGATGGTGACTATTAAGACAACACTCTGATAGTGATAGAACAAGCACTTGCTTGTCAGCTTTTCTTGATCCTTCAAATCCTATAGAGCTCAAATAGGCAACAAAACTTGTGGAACTAATTAAGTCTTAGTGGTCAACCACATAAGTCTTAGTTGTCTAGAGCTTCCTATATGATTATTCTTCAAAGTAGAATTTCAACCGGATCTCTTTCTTAATATTTTGAGGATTTTTTTTATTTTATGATGCAAGAGAAAATGCAACGAGATAAACGCATCTTTAATTCTTTATGCCACCACGGCGAATATCTCTGCAGGTTGTTACACACCATAGAATTATTCACATGGGGCTTAGCATTTTTAGGATGCAATGCGATAACATTTTTATTTTCTTTTCTAATGCAGGTGTAACAAATTAAATATGCTAAAAGAAAAACTTATGCAATGCTGAAAAGGGAAATATGGATAACTACCAAGTTTACCTCCTTGGCAAGGGTTCGATGATTCAAGTCCTTCGAATAAGACTTCTTTCTTTCATTATGTCCTGACCTTTTGCTCTACTCATCATTTTTTTTCTGCAGAGGATTAGTGGACAACACATACTTGAAGGAATATATAAACGATAACAAGGGTAGAGTTGTCATAAAGCTAAAGGTCGCTTTTTGAAAGGATCTAATCGGCCTAGAGGGGGGGTGAATAGGCGATTTTGATAACCTGAAATTTTCAGCTCAAATGCGGAAGTTAAATGCCTACCGGAAGTAGGACCGGAAGTAGCACCGGTACTACCGGTAGTACAACACCAGTACTACCGATGCTAGATTTCCAGCACTTCCGATTCCCTACGAAGCCACTAAATCGAATGCGAAATCAGAGTATATGAGCTGTAAATTTAGATTCAAAGGTTACCACCCCTTTGTTGATGTTGATAATGAAAGCGTTGAAGTTGTTGAAGCTTTTTACCGCACCAACGTGTAGATCGAGTCCTCCAACCTAAGAGCTTTGGGGGTAGGGATGAAGAACATGAAGAACACAAGAACAAGGGTAGTCGATGCTACCACCACAGCAAGACACAAGATTTAATCCGAGGTTCGGCAATCCCCACGAAGGAGTTCCTACGTCCTCGTTGTTGAGTTCACCACAAAGGATTCCTCCCTCAAGCAACCACGAAGGCTAACTTGAGATATTCACTAAGAATCAAGGGTAATACAAACACTTCGGGGTGCCCTCACAAATGAATCAACACGGGCAACCACGAAGAACGCCTAGCCGGCTAGGGTTCCAAGAACCCAAGAGTAACAAACACAAATCAAGCCGGCAAGACGAGGAATCCAAGTGCTTAAGTCGTAGATTGAAGTTCCCACACTCTAATCTCACGTCCCTAGCTCAAATCCTTGAGGGGATGAAGTTTGGGAGCAAAGGAGAAGAGAGAGTAGGTGAGCTTGTGCGTGGGAGAGGGCCTTTTTTAGTTGCAAGTCGGGTGAGTGAAGATCATCAGCAAGCAGGAGAGAAAGGAGAGAGTAGAGAGGTATTTATAGTCTCATGTTCAGAACAACTACCGGTAGTACTGCCAGTACTACCGGTACTAACGGTTTCTCTCAAAAAGGACCGTTGCAGGTGTCAGATCGGGCAGAAAGAGTACTACCGCTACTACCTGTCCTAGGACCGGTACTACCGCTAGTTCAAAAGTGAACAGTAAATGGCCCTTTCGACTTTCGCTAAAAACATTTTATTTTTACTACCGGTACTACCGCTGCCAGGAGCGGTACTACCGCTAGTACATAAAACTGCCAACTCGAAGATCTCGACTTTTGAAAAATAGGCCCGATACTTCCGGTATATAATTCTAATAAAAAGCGCTACTACCGGTGACCACCGGTACTACCGATGGTGAGACCGGTACTACCGGTAGTAGAAAAACTACTACAACTTTGCAAGCTCGATTTTTAGAGAAAAATAGCACCGATACTACCAGTTTAAAAAACGTACAACTTCAGTACTACTGGTAGGCCAGATTGGGTAAAGCAAAGGTCATATCTAAGTGATGTGAGAGAAACGGTGACTCTCCAAACGCCCTAAATATAGACTTGAGCACTTTTAGACCTCGAATTACCAACCTTATTTGTATCCCTCTTGATAGTACGACATTTCCTATGACTCAAGTAAATATAAAATGATAGGGTCCTCTTGAGTAGAAACGTCATCCATCCACATAAAATTTAGGGTGCTTGTATCACCAAATATTTATCATTCAAATCTTTCAATAGACTAACACCTGTGAATTCACTTGAACAAACTTGTTAGTCCCGAACTTGATTGTCATTAATTATCCAAAATCCACTTCGGGGGCGAATGCACTTACAAACTTCCCCTTTTTGGTAATTGATGACAACCAACTTAGGCTTACAAAAAAATAAAAGAATTAAAGCTTTTTAAACCCCAAACTTTTTGGAGAGCTCCCCCTAAATGTATGCATAGGATTTTGAATTTCAAATCTTGAATAAAGTCAAGATAACATACATTTAGAACAAGCTCCCCCTAAATTTTGCAATTCGTGGGGTGCCTAAAAGGATGTGTGTGACAAGAATAAACCGTGATGCTTATGACAAGATATATCACAAAGAGATAAATAAAAGAAAATGAATGATTATGCAAGAAGAAATATAAATTAAGACCAAGATAACCATTCAAAAAATAACAAGCATCATCATGATATCAAATATAGGCCATCATAAAATGATATATCAAATAAGTATAAATGTTTAGCCTACAAGCATCCATCACACACAAAGTTCTTAGTTCACCATATAGTTCACCACGAATGAAGAGAGATAAACATAGCTGAATAAAAGGCTACCCTATTACATCAAAGTAAGCCTAACACTCCCCCTTTGACAGCAAGTGCCAAAAAGGTAGGCCATGATAAAAAAAACTATGGGTAGAACATCACTGGAATGCCGAGAAGTCCGGATCATCATCATCATCATCACCAAGGTACTTGCTCTTGCCATGAGGATCTGCAGAGGAAGACGGCAAGTACGTAGGCGCAACACTGGTAGACCGGCGGGTGATATCGTCAGCTTCATCAAACAGCCCAAAACCAGAACCAGCGTAGCCTGCAGAAGTACCCTGATAGGACGAGTCTGGCTGAGAAAAGAACTGAGGAGGCTGAGGAGGCGGCTCATAGGGCTGCTGCTGAGGGGGCTGCTCAAACTGGTCATCATCAACATCATCATCCGCAAAGAAATCCAGAGGAGGACGAAGAGGAGCTGAGGGAGAGAGACCAAGTTTGTCCTCAATACGACTAAGCCGCTGACTCGTATCTGCATGGCAAGCACACATGTAGGTCATGAACTTCTTGAATGCACCAACAAGGCCGCCACGACCACGACCACGACCACGTCTAGTGCCTGGGCCAGCAGAAGCTCCAGCTGAGGGATCCATAGAAGGGGCAGCATCCCGCTCAAGTCCAACAGGCTCCCCATGAGCCGAAGAAGCGTCAGCCGGAGGAGGACTAGCGGAAGAGGAAGAATCTGCCTTCTGCGTATGAGGACGCAAGTTCTGAATACTCCACCAAGCATGATGAGTATCAGGAGGATAGGAGCGATTAGTCACCTGCTCAATCACATGCATAAGGTAGGGAGCATAAGGAAGAAGCCTATGAGGATCAACAGCTGCTTGGCCAATCTTAGCCCACATAAACTGAGAGATGCTGAAGCGTTTGTCCAAACCAAAGCAAACCAATATGGTGGGAGCATAACCTTGAATCTTAACCGAATCACCACCTTTGGGATCAAGAGTGTGCCTCAGAATATTATTCAGGACATAATAAAATGGCTTCAGCTTAGCATTGGAGCCAGTAGCATACTTGTCAGCAAGGTACATCTGAGCAGCAATGTAATCATCCCTACCAACGGGGTTAACATAATGAGTCCACAGGCTCCATGCATCTCGATCCACATGATCAAAGCCTAGAAGACGGGAGAACTGCTCATAAGAACACCTGTAGTGCTGACCATGGGACATCCAGTGTAAGACCTTGCGCTCCTCGTCAATATACAGAGTGGACCAGAACTGATAAAGAATCTTAGTGTTCCAATCCTTCTGAAAAGTCACAAGCTGCAATAGGTTCCATTCTTCAAGCTTGGCCCTTAATGCATGCATAGCAGCCTGATCAGAGAGCTTGGGAGAGGTAAGGGAGTCAAGTTTCAAGGCCTTGTGCTCAAAAAGTTTACCATGTTTTCCACTATCCCAGCAAACAGACCAATAGTAATCATGATGAAACAGAGTCCAAAACCTTTCCTCAACACCTGAAAATCTGACCCACTCATAGGGATTCTCCTCTCTTTGCTTTTTCAGAGCAGGCACATTGGAAGAATAATCAAAAAATAGCTGCTCGGGCTTAAGAGGACGACGAGGCCTAGGACGATGACCAGAGAATGGTACAAGAGTCCTAGATCGCGTCATGTGAGTAAGCTGAGGAGGGGAAACATTGTACTGAGCATCCAACGCAAGCCCCTGCACATCCCTCACATCATGCAACTGAGCATAATTGACCATGGCATTGTGACGAGGAGGAGAGCTACCACGACCATAGCCTGCCGGGACAGCAGGTTCAACAGGCTCCTCATGATGGCTGCCACGGGAGGACTCCCCATGACTTTTCCCATGCCTTCGAGCACGCTGACGGGCATCACGGTCCTCCTCCCCATCACTCAAACTTTGGGGACGAGGACGAGCATGGCGATTTGGATTCCGGCGCTCAGACATGCTGTAAGGGGCAAAACAAGACAGGGAACGTCTTAGACATGGCAGCAATGGATTGCAACATGGGAAGAATGAACACAGCGAGTAGACCGAGTCGGCGGGCTGCTAGCGGTACTACCGCTCAGGAGACCGGTAGTACCGGTCGAAGCGGGCTTCTAGCGGTACTACCGCTCGGGTGACCGGTAGTACCGGTCGAAGCCGCGCACGGCGCAACTCCACCCGGATCATTGAATCCACCATGAATATGTGCAAATGAAGCAACGGGATAGCATGTATACGCCATAAACAGCAAGCATGTGGAGGGAAACGACCTAGAACAAAGTACATTGAGAGATCGAGCATGAACTCCATGATACCTTGTTTCTCACGAGGAAGAGGCCAATCCACGCGTGCAAGATGTCCCGGCGTCTAGAAACACCTCCAATGTGATCTCCAAGGCTTGGGGAAGCTCTCACTCAAAGGGATTGAGAAATGGCCAGAGGAGAAGGGAGATCGGGGAGGGGCGGCGGCGTCGGGCAGCGGTGCCACGAGCAGGAGAAGGGGGGGTCGGTTGGGGAAGAGAGGGGTAAAATTTTTTTTTTGTTTTTAACCAGCGGTACCCTTTTACCGCTGTCAAATTTGGCTACCGGTACTACCGCTCAGACGACCGGTACTACCGATGGGCAAGAGACGCGCAAGATATATTTTTAGTCGAACACTCAGCGTGGGGCGCGATTTTGAACAAGCGGTACTACCGATCGACCCAGTGGTACTACCGCTAGACCAAAAAAATGCCAGAAAAAGTACTCTCGACGGTGAATTTTATAAAGCACTAGAACACTCCCAAATATGACCAGATTTCATCAAATCAATACAAAGCAATGGTCATATTTGATATAGTGAAAATAGATTTTGAAATATCACTCAATATTTTATAAATATTTGGCCAATTCTAAGCTCATCAAAGTATGCAAGATTTCATTCCATGTTACGAGAATCAACGATATTGAGCTCACGCCTTAAAGCACAAAATCTTGACTCATCTAGAGGCTTTGTGAAGATATCGGCTAACTGATTTTCGGTTCTCACATGTTGAATTGCGATATCTCCTTTGGCTTGGTGGTCTCTAAGAAAATGATGACGGATGTCTATGTGCTTTGTGCGAGAGTGGTTAATGGGATTATCGGCTAGCTTGATTGCACCCTCATTGTCACATAAGAGTGGAATCTTGGATAGGTTGCAACCAAAGTCTCTCAAGGTTTGCTTCATCCAAAGTAGTTGGGCACAACAAGAGCCTGCCGCCACATACTCGGCTTCAGCGGTGGATAGGGCAATGGAGTTTTGCTTCTTAGAACTCCAAGACACCAAAGATCTACCAAGAAGCTGGCAAGTCCCGGATGTACTCTTCCTCTCTACCTTACAACCGGCATAATCCGAATCGGAATAGCCAAGTAGAGTGAAAGATGAGCCCTTAGGATACCATAAGCCAAGATTAGGTGTGAGCACCAAATACCAAAAAATTCTCTTAACGGCCATGAGATGACATTCTTTCGGATTAGATTGAAATCTTGCACACAAGCACACACTAAGCATAATATCGGGTCTAGATGCACAAAGATAAAGTAAAGATCCAATCATGGAGCGATATACCTTTTGATCAACGGCCTTACCATTTGTGTCAAGATCAAGATGTCCCGTAGTGGGCATTGGTGTGTTGATGGGCTTGGCCTTGTCCATGCCAAACTTCTTCAACATGTCATGGGTGTATTTGGTTTGGCAAATGAACGTCCCTTCCTTGAGTTGCTTGATTTGAAAACCGAGGAAGAAGGTCAATTCTCCCATCATGGACATCTCGAACTTTTTGGTCATAATCCTACTAAATTGCTCACAAAGCTCATCATTAGTACTACCAAATATTATGTCATCAACATATATTTGGCAAATAAAGATATCATTCCCAACTTTGCGAGTAAAAAGAGTAGGGTCAGCTTTGCCTATCTCAAACCCTTGTTCGAGTAGAAATTTCTTCAGAAAATCATACCAAGCTTAGGGGCTTGCTTGAGCCCATAGAGCGCCTTGTGAAGCTTGTAGACGTGGTTAGGGCAATGTGGATCTTCAAAACCTGGTGGTTGTTCAACATACACCACTTCAGAGAGGGGGCCGTTGAGAAATGCACTTTTCACGTCCATTTGAAACAACTTGAAATCATGGTGAGCAGCAAAGGCAAGTAATATACGAATAGATTCAAGCCTAGCTACTGGTGCATAAGTTTCCCCAAAATCCAAACCTTCAATTTGGGTGTAACCTTGAGCAACCAACCGTGCCTTGTTCCTTGTAACCGCGCCATACTCATCTTCTTTGTTGCGGAAGACCCACTTGGTACCTATTACATTTTGCTTGGGCCTCTCCACCAAGGACCAGACTTCATTCCGAGTGAAGTTTTCCAACTCCTCTTGCATTGCCATCACCCAATCCTCATCCTTCAAGGCATCCTGCACCTTAAGAGGTAACATAGAGGAAACAAAAGAGTAATGCTCACAAAAAGATGCTAAACGTAAACGAGTCATCACTCCTTCTTTTATACTTCCTATCACATTTTCAACGGGATGGTCCCGTTCAACGGTTTGGCGAACTCTTGGGTGAGGTGCTGCTGTTCTTCTTTGGATTTGCCCATCATCTTCACTATCATACTCTATGTTGTTTGGAGAAACACCATCAAGTGCTCCCCTTTGATCATCATCTTGATTGCTTTCTTCAACTTGTGGTGGATATTGAATTGCTTGTTCTCTTGAGTCATGACCATCTCTTGATTTGGAGGCACCACCATGGGCATCGGTTGACCCATGATGTATGAGCGGGTCATGTTGGATTTGCACTTGTGTATCATCATCATCATCTTGTTCAACGGGCTTTACTTCACCGGTTGCAAGCTTCTTGATCACTTTATGAGAAGGCTCTTCTTTACCTACAATGTTCATATTGACTTGCTCTCTTTGAGAGCCGTCGGATTCATCAAAAGTCACGTCTACCGTTAATTCAATTAGACCGGTGGTCTTATTGAAAACACGATATCCATGTTCGTTAGTACCATAACCAAGTAGGAAACCTTCATCAACCTTAGGTTCAAACTTAGAGCTTTTGGATTTCTTTCTAAGTATGAAACACTTGCATCCAAAAACTCTAAAATAATCAACCTTAGGCTTTTGACCGGTGAGTAGTTCATAGGCGGTTTTGTTCTTGATCTTGTGAAGATATAGACGATTGATTGCATGACATGCCGTGTTGACCGCCTCCGCCCAATAATCCTTCTCCGGAGTCTTGTACTCATCCAACATTGCTCTTGCGGCCTCTATGAGCGTTCGGTTTTTCCTTTCCACTACCCCATTTTGTTGGGGAGTATAAGGGACCGAGAACTCATGCTTGATTCCTTCTTCATCAAGGAATGCTTTAATGTTGGTGTTCTTGAACTCCGTCCCATTGTCACTTCTCACTCTCTTGATCTTCACGTCAAACTCATTTTGAGCTCTTCTTGCAAACTTCTTGAAGATCTCTTGGGTTTCACCTTTATCTCTCAAAAAGAATACCCAAGTGAAACGAGAAAAATCATCAACAATTACAAAACCATATTTGTTACCTCCAATGCTTATATAAGCATTGGGTCCAAAAAGATCCATGTGTAGCAACTCAAGTGGTCTTGAAGTTGACACGATGTTCTTTGCGGGATGTTTGGCTCCAACTTGCTTCCCCGCTTGACATGCACTGCAAATCCTATCTTTCTCAAAAGAAACATTTGTTAGTCCAAGAATGTGTCCACCTCTTTGAAGGTTGGCCAAGTTCCTCATCCCAACATGAGCTAGTCGGCGATGCCACAACCAACCCATGCTAGATTTTGCCACTAAACAAGTCTCGGACCCCACTCTACTAGATGTGAAATCAACTAGATAGAGCTTGCCCTTTAATTGACCCGTAAAGACAATAGAGGAATCCACCCTTTTAGAGACTTCCACACCCTTATCCGTAAAGAGACAATTGTAACCCATCTCACAAAGTTGAGAGACGGACAACAAATTGAACCCCAATGAATCCACAAGTAATACATTTGAGATTGAGTTGTCATTAGATATAGCAATTTTACCCAAACCAAGAATGTCTCCTTTACTATTATCACCAAACATGATTCCTTCACCCTTGCTTTCACATGGTTGGAAAGAATCAAACATTGTCTTTGCTTCGGTCATATGATTGGTGCATCCACTATCTAGCACCCAACATGGTCCACCGGAAGCGTATACCTACAAAAAGGAGTTAAGCCTTTGTTTTAGGTACCCAATTAGAATTGGGTCCTAGAGGGTTAGACACATAAGATTTGGGCACCCAAACACTCCTCATGATTTGCCTTTTCTTGAGGGCACCCACATACTTTACAATAATTTTACCATCCTTATCCCAACAACATAGATAGTCACACAAGTTGTTCCTTGAGATAGGCACATTTTACATGGATGCCTTCACTTCCTTCTTCTTGGTATTCTTGTTGTCGGAGGAAGTGATGGAAGAAACTTCAACATTGTTTATCTTGTTAATGAGATCAACAAGAGGCACACTCTTGTTGAACTTCACACAAGATACACCATTTATCATGTTTCTCCCATTGACCTTACCATTGTACCTATTGTAGCCGAGGCCATCCTTTATGTGTGGATGCCTAGGTGCCTTGTAGATTGTGGTTGGTTGCTTATCCTTGTTCTTGCAACCATTACCCACAACGGTCTTCAACCTAAGAATTTCTTTGTCCTTCTTCTTTAGCTCAACAAGGTTAGTAGCACAAGCATTTATATCAGCATTATAGTATCTTTTACATTTTACACTTGTTGAAGCATTTGAGTCCTTAGAGGAAGTAGAAGTGCTCTTCCAAAGAGTGTCATAGTTTATCTCAAGTTCATGATATTTATTTGTCAAGCTTGTGAGGCTTTCTTGAGATATACTATAATCATTCTTTAGACTAACCAAAGAGTCATTAATTGAGGACTGTTCCTTGGTTAAGCGCTCACATGAATTCTTAGCCAAAGACAATTCTACATTTAACTTCTCAACTTTCTCCTTCTCTTTGGTGAGACATGCTTCTAGCCCATTGTTCTTTTCCCTTTCCACTAGAAGCATTTCACTTTGCGACTCTAAGCATGTCTCAAGCTCATCTATGGTGTACTTCAATTTTAGAATTATAGAGGCAGCTTCTTTTCCATATTTTTTAATGATTTTGATAGCATAGTTCTCATCAAGCTCTTCATCATCATTAGAGTAAGTAGAAACATTGGATGATACCTTCTCCTCCTTTGCCATAAGGCAAATAGGAGTGTCATTTTCATCATCGGAGAGGTTGGCAAAAAGCTTAGGTGTAGAAGAGATGTTGGTGAAGAACGATGTCGAAGAAGAGGGTGCGTCATGTACGGCAATTGCAGCCACACTCTTCTTGTCATTGTCATCTTCTTCATCACTATCATCATCCGATTGCCACTCTTCACCTATATGTGCTTCACCTTTCTTCTTACCCTTGTACTTGTTGTCACCTCCCTTGTTGTATCTTGATATCTTGCCCTTGTTTGGACAATCCGCAGCAAGATGACCGGCCAAACCACACTCATAGCAAAACCTCTTCTTGTACATCTTGTTACCACCACCACTCTTCATCCTCTCTTTCTTCTTTATCAAATACTTTGCATAATTCCTCACCATAAATGCTTGTTCATCATCAAGTTCTTCATTAACATCATTGTGCTTGTGATTACAACATCCTTGATTGCCATGACTTGTTCCACTTGCATGAGATGCCGCTAGTGCAATGCTTCTTCTTTGACTGAGCCTTTCTTTGGTCTCATCATCTAGAACTTCATGATGCATAATCTTAGCAATCATCTCTTGTGTTGTCATGGTGGTGTAGTTCTCTCTTTCCATTATTACCGAAGCTAGGATGCTATTTTTGTCTCTATATATTCTACATAGCTTTCTTGCTGCAGCTTGTTCATCCCATCTATCACAACCAAGAGCTCTAACTCTATTGATCAATGTCATGAATCTATCATACATAGCCTTAGTTGTTTCTCCTTCTATCACATGAAAATTCTCAATCTTGTTTTGGAGAAGCTCAATGTTTCCAATTCTCACACTCTTGTCACCTTCAAATGATGTCCTCAAGGTTTCCCAGATCTTCTTTGCATTCACCATACCATTCACCTTGTTGTTGTCTTCCGGAGTGAGACATTGCAAAATCAATGTTGCAGCTGTAGCATTGAGATGGAAATCCGCCTCATCTTCGGGTGACCAATCCTTAGGATTCTCAGGAATATTAATGCCTATTTCAACCGCTTGCCAACACCTTGCGGCTATAAGATGCAACTTCATCCTATGAGCCCAATCGGTGTATTTTACTCCATCAAACGAAGGTGGCTTTCCGGGATTGATCATTGGTATGTGGGGGTTGCTCTTGCTTGTGCTTTCATAGCTGTAGCTTGCTCTTGTGTAACTCTTTGGTGTCTTGTCTCCATCTTCACCCTCATTTTTCTTCTCACTAGTTCCTTCTTGATTCTTCTTGTTAATGATCTCTTTCATCTTGCTTAGTTGTTCTTGCACCTTGTTCATTTGCTCTTCTTGTTGCTTTTGCAGCGCTAAGGTGAGTTGAGCGGTGACTTGAGCGGTGATTTGCTCAACTAAGTTCTTCGTTGCCTCCGGATCCATCTTGGCCAATGTTGTCCCTCACGCGGTGAAGCGTTGAGTTGAGGGACCTAGCGCTGATACCACTTGAAAGGATCTAATCGGCCTAGAGGGGGGTGAATAGGCGATTTTGATAACCTGAAATTTTTAGCTCAAATGCGGAAGTTAAATGCCTACCGGAAGTAGGACCGAAAGTAGCACCGGTACTACCGGTAGTACAACACCAGTACTACCGATGCTAGATTTCCAGCACTTCCGGTTCCCTATGAAGCCACTAAATCGAATGCGACATCAAAGTATATGAGCTGTAAATTTAGATTCAAAGGTTACCACCCCTTTGTTGATGTTGATAATGAAAGCGTTGAAGTTGTTGAAGCTTTTTACCGCACCAACGTGTAGATCGAGTCCTCCAACCTAAGAGCTTTGGGGGTAGGGATGAAGAACACGAAGAACACAAGAACAAGGGTAGTCGATGCTACCACCACAGCAAGACACAAGATTTAATCCGAGGTTCGGCAATCCCCATGAAGGAGTTCCTACGTCCTCGTTGTTGAGTTCACCACAAAGGATTCCTCCCTCAAGCAACCACGAAGGCTAACTTGAGATATTCACTAAGAATCAAGGGTAATACAAACACTTCGGGGTGCCCTCACAAATGAATCAACACGGGCAACCACGAAGAACACCTAGCCGGCTAGGGTTCCAAGAACCCAAGAGTAACAAACACAAATCAAGCCGGCAAGACGAGGAATCCAAGTGCTCAAGTCGTAGATTGAAGTTCCCACACTCTAATCTCACGTCCCTAGCTCAAATCCTTGAGGGGATGAAGTTTGGGAGCAAAGGAGAAGAGAGAGTAGGTGAGCTTGTGCGTGGGAGAGGGCCTTTTTTAGTTGCAAGTCGGGTGAGTGAAGAGCATCAGCAAGCAGGAGAGAAAGGAGAGAGTAGAGAGGTATTTATAGTCTCATGTTCAGAACAACTACCGGTAGTACTGCCAGTACTACCGGTACTAACGGTTTCTCTCAAAAAGGACCGTTGTAGGTGTCAGATCGGGCAGAAAGAGTACTACCG
Organism: Bothriochloa decipiens; assembly: GCA_023333625.1. Lineage (NCBI taxonomy): Eukaryota > Viridiplantae > Streptophyta > Magnoliopsida > Poales > Poaceae > Bothriochloa > Bothriochloa decipiens. Next base: position 3,441,566 of record CM041636.1, on the reverse strand, counting down.
GTACTACCTGTCCTAGGACCGGTACTACCGCTAGTTCAAAAGTGAACAGTAAATGGCCCTTTCGACTTTGGCTAAAAACATTTTATTTTTACTACCGGTACTACCGCTGCCAGGAGCGGTACTACCGCTAGTACATAAAACTGCCAACTCGAAGATCTCAACTTTTGAAAAATAGGCCCGATACTTCCGGTATATAATTCTAATAAAAAGCGCTACTACCGGTGACCACCGGTACTACCGATGGTGAGACCGGTACTACCGGTAGTAGAAAAACTACTACAACTTTGCAAGCTTGATTTTTAGAGAAAAATAGCACCGATACTACCGGTTTAAAAAACGTACAACTTCAGTACTACTGGTAGGCCAGATTGGGTAAAGCAAAGGTCATATCTAAGTGATGTGAGAGAAACGGTGACTCTCCAAACGGCCTAAATATAGACTTGAGCACTTTTAGACCTCGAATTACCAACCTTATTTGTATCCCTCTTGATAGTACGACATTTCCTATGACTCAAGTAAATATAAAATGATAGGGTCCTCTTGAGTAGAAACATCATCCATCCACATAAAATTTAGGGTGCTTGTATCACCAAATATTTATCATTCAAATCTTTCAATAGACTAACACCTGTGAATTCACTTGAACAAACTTGTTAGTCCCGAACTTGATTGTCATTAATTATCCAAAATCCACTTCGGGGGCGAATGCACTTACACTTTTCATGCTACAAAAATGTTGGTTTGAAAATTTTAATAAACATAGAACATTTACTCACCATTATTTCTTCTCTCAAGGATTGATTTTATTTCATATTAAGATTGATTTGCATTTATAGACTAAGAACCATTCAAACTTGTAGAGAGAAAGTAATAGTGAGTAGAGGGATTGCAAACATGTGTGTGTTAGAGCCTATTTTCTACCACCAATATATTACTAAAATAAATAGTAGGTAGGGCTTTAAACTAACATTTCCACAAGCTTTGGTGTATACTTGACTTGCAGGTGTGACATGTGGAAATGCACAAAAACCAAAAAGAAAGCGCATTCCAGAATTCGTATTCAGAAAAGGTGCAAAGAAAAAGAGAAGCCCACCTTTATTAGCATTCTGGGCCCATTCGTAACCACAGGAGAAGTCCAGGCCCAGAGACGAACCGACCACGCGAAGGCGGTGGCCAAACAAACCCACCAGGGGGGTGGCCGGTCCCAGGGGCGGCCGGTCCCCTAGTGGGGCCTCCCGGGCCCAGTCTTCTCAGGCAGTGTGTAGGACGGTTCCCTCAAGGCGATTCCACCTGCTTCCATATTTGTTGGCACCCGAACCATCCTAGTTGGACTATAAAAGAGAGGGAGAGCTCTCCTCCAACATACACCATCATTTGGAGCCACTCACCTCACTTTCCTCACTTGTACTCTTTTGGTTAGTTTTAGTAGTAGAGCAAGGCAAGAGCTAGTAAGAAGAGCTTGTCTCCTTGGAAGAAGAAGAACACCTTGGTATTAATACTATGCAATTCTCTTCCAAGTTCAAGTTCTTATCTTATTTATATAGCAATGCATATGAACTAGAGTATAGTCTTGTTATGTTATAATCATAATATATGAACTAGCATATAGGTTATGTGTTATGTTCTTAACATGTTCATCATTGTTCTTCATCGTTCATCGAATTAGTATGAATAGAGGAAGAAATAAGGATGAGGTGATGGTTCATCGTGCCTTCTCGGTTGCTCTTAACCTAGCTTGTCACTCCAAAGGGGTGGGGTCCATGAGGGTTAGGAGTTGTTTCCAATTACATGGGCGTGGTGCCCGGGTATGCGGAGATCGGCGGATATGTCAGTGCCCCACAGGCAGAGGGGTAGGTGGGTAGGTGGTGACAGCCCTGTCCATCCCTAGCATTCACCCACGTTCGGGTATTGAGTTGGAGTTCGTAAAGTCTCTATCGGTTGGCAGATCAGCTGCGGGGATCTCCCTGTCATCCCAGACTTAGTCCTGATGCTAGATATGCTAGTTAGCTGTTTACTAATAGTTCTTTGCATAGCTGTATAAGACCAATGCCTGCTTAGTTAGATCTATTCTTTTATTCTTTGTTTCTCTTTTATCCTTGAGGTTAGCTCAGATGTGTGTCCAGTATCTTTGAACCATGATTTACCCCTGCATATGCTATGTCTACCTATGCATTTAATAAGTAATCATATTTATACCAAAGCTAGATGCATTCATCCTGCCCTCCTACGGCAAATTATAAATGCGACACCCTTGAATACTCATGGGTTGAAATGCTACAATGATAGTTCTATGCGCTTGTAGATTAATTCTTTATTCATACTGAGCTATCATGATTGGCGTACCTAAGTACCGTTACCTAAGGTCTGTAATTCTTGTGCACCCCGAGGTGCTGTGCTATAGTTTTGCATATCTTAAATAATGACGGTTAGGAAGGCCAATCAGGCACTTCTAACTGTTATTACTAGACTGCATTACCTAGGCTGGCGCCATTAAGGGCCTAGGGTTACCTTTCTAAAGTAATAGAGGTTAGGAATGTCAACACACATTTCTAGTAATATTATTAAGGATGGACATATAGTCTATCTTTAGTAGTGATGCTAGAAACGCCAACAAGCATTTCTGGTGCTGTTGCCAGGGAGGGCAAAAGGAAATAAAAACATCTAGCTTGGCATAAACATTGATTGCAGAATAAGCAAATGGTAGACATAGTTTAGGCAGGCTAACTTTGCTTGTTTCTTCCTCTTTTTATTGCAAAGAAAACAGGATAGTGTTTGAGTGGTTTGACCTGCCGAACAACTTCATCGATGATCCGGAGGCACCCCTAAGGAAGAACAGGTCCCGTACCACTTCTTGTTCTGCTACTCAATCGGCAGATGAACCATTCACCCTCGCAACATCTGCTACTATCATCATGGCCAAGTCACCCCGTGACTACTCCACTCCTGCTATTGCCAACATGTCTGTTGGGCCCGCTGTCAATATCAGGAATGGAAACTTCGAGCTCCGCACAAGCCTAATGAAGATGGTGCAGGAAAGCCAGTTCTGTGGCTTGCCAAACGAGGACGCAAATGCTCATCTTCAACACTTCCTTGAGTTGTGCGACACCATCAACATCAAAGATGTTGCACCAACTAGCATCAAGCTCTGCCTGTTTCCTTTCTCCATTGCGGGGAAGGCAAAACAGTGGTTCCACCAGAGCAAGGAAACTGTCAACACGTGGGATAAATGTTCCACGGTGTTTCTTGCCAAGTTCTTCCCCATGAGCAAAAACCAGTGCTCTAAGGGGGAAGATATCCAACTTCTAGTAAACGTCACTTGAGTCCATACCTAAAGCATGGGAAAGGCTGCAGGACTATGTCCGAGCCTGTCCCCACCATGGAATGGAAGATTGGCTTGTGCTCTAGAACTTTTATGAGGCCCTGATGGCCATGTCAAAGGGGCACCTTGATGCCACAGTTGGAGGGGCATTCCTCTCCCTCACCATCGAAAATGCCACTGCACTCATCGAAAAGATGGTGGCAAACCAATGCCGGGGAGAAGGAAGAGAAACACAAGAAGGCATGCATTCCGTGAGGGAGACAGATTTGCTTGCTGCAAAATAGACCTCCTAATAAAGAGGCTGGACGATCGTGCCACCAAGCCCACAACAGGCACCGTCCAAGCCATGGGCTCACACATGATGTGTGAAGTCTATGTAGATGTTGGCCATTCGGGGAACAGCTGTTCCGAAACCGAGGGAAAAGCATCCTATATCAACAACGGGTTTCGCCAACATCAACAACCAGGTAATAATGGGTGGAACAACCATAACCACCCTTAAGATAATTCTTCCAAACTCAATTCGAATTACATTTTTGATCAACCTTCCTCGAGAAGCTTTGTTTTAAGGCAACCTGCATTTAATGCATATCTTGCTAGAGAGCTTTCCTTCAATGATAAAATGTTTAAGATCTAAATGCTAAGTTTGAAACTCTGCCTTTTTTTGTTAGACATCAACTGAGTTTCAATAAAATGATAGAAACCCAGTTTGCTCAAATTGCTGCTTCTATTCCTGTCAATAATACATGAAAAATCTTAGGGCAACCTGAGAATTCTCCCGAGTTTATTCATGCAGCTACAGAGCAATGAAGAGGGGAAAGTCTTGCCAATAGACTATAAATGTTGAGCCCTTGCCGAAGGTCATCGGTAGTTATCAAAAAAAAGAAAGGGTTGAAAAAAAGGGCATCGGAGATATAAAAAATAATATAAAAAACATATATAAAAAGAAAAAGAAAAGAAGGAGTCTACTCCTTTACACCTTTGCTACCAATAAGGCCCAAGGTCCATATACACTAATAGTGTGTGTGTGATCCGGCATGATGGTTCACTTGAGTTGGAGCATGTACGACCACGCCACCGGTACAGGATCTTCAAAGAAATCCACATATGCTGCCGGTAAGAACACTCAGGTATACAAAAGGTAATAAATGTTCACCAACCCTTTCGCTCATACTTGTCTCTCTATGATCATTCAAATTCATGCTTCCTATATTTATGTCATATCCTCTGGTTTGGGTATGCTTGTATACGATCATATATAGTTTACGTATAGGCCCTTTTAAATTAAGCATGGTGCTTAGGTTAAAATTGCCTTCTTTAATCATGTTTTGATATGGTGTTAAAATTGATTAATGAAACTTGGGTTGTTTTCATAAACAATGGAAGTAAACTGATATGAAGATAAATCTTGGCTATGTTTTCATTACATCTTTTTCTCAGTCTTGCTTGAGCTTTAATAAAAGTTGGTTGAACAAGTTTTTAATAAAATAAAAATAACTAATAAAATTTTATTTCCTTGATCTTTTAGTCAATAAGACTCTTGCCTGTTGTAGTCCCTTTTTTTTGTTTTCTTTGTTATAATAAAAACACGTACAAAAATAAATGTGGGGGAGATCCCTCAAGCATAACTTAAAATAAACTCAAGATCTCCC
>CM041636.1:3335331-3436585 GCA_023333625.1 Bothriochloa decipiens | reverse complement strand
CAAACAACTTCCATTAGCTCCTTCATATTCAATGGTGGTTTGTGCAACTCTACCCTCGCTCCTTTCAAAAGTTTTGAAATTTAACATTGAACATTTTTGAAAAGACAAAACTTTTGATGCTCCATCTCCATGTCATCCTGTGATTAAAGTTTGCATACTCTTTATTCCTTGCCAATACTCCTACTACTTGTGAACACGTATCATAGGGACCCCATTTTATCTAAGTGATTGACGAATAAGATATAGTAGGATTACATGATGCTTGCTCATTTTTTGCAAAGAACTTCGGATTTAACAAAACAAAAATTAGTATAGCATCTTCCTTGAATGATATGCAAATACCTACCAAGGCCATGTATGATCTTTTATGAAAAAACCTTCCACATATGCCTCTTACTTTGTGTTGAGTTTGGTCAAGTTTTGTGATCCCTGTCGAGAGAAGTTTCATGCTCCCAAGATCAGAATTCACGCACCCAAAAAAAATTGCCAACTCTTACACTGAGAGTTGCGCACAACATTCATTCATCCATCCACCAAATAATTGCACTACTCCTACCCTGGGAGTAAGCGTAAACATGCCTTCCATTTAGATCCACCCAAAAATATTCTACTCCTACACTAGGAGGACACCAAAAATATGTTTGTTAGGTTCCACCCAAATAAATGCTCTGAATTCTTGTCCACATCTCCCTTGAAATTTTTGTTGCAAATAGAGGCATGAGGCTATCATTCAAAAGGTGGAGAAGAAATGAAAAAAAGAATAGTGAAAAAAAGAAAAAAGTGATGAAGGAAAAATATATATATAGATAAAAAAAGAGAAGAGAAAAGAAAAGAAAAGGTGAAAGAAAAGAAAAAAGGAGAAGAGAGAATAATTATAGCCAATGCTCTCATAGAAGATCTTTCTAAGTCCTAATAAGGAGGGAGATGTGTTTTTAAAGAGCATAGTAGGTGGAAGTGGAATGATGCACTTCTGGTTGGCGTCGAGAGCTTGCGCTCCAGACCGGCAAACTTACGCTCCAGGCGGTCGAAACGAGCGGCGAAGAACTTGTCGATCTCATCCAGAAACAGCTTCTTAGATGGATCCATGGCGCGAGGATCGGTAGTCTTTGATACCACTTGTTAGCAACTCACTAGATATACTCGACTCAGATAGCAGGGTACATGATCTTTGAGGAAGGGAGATCGGCGCAGAGAGAAATCCTGGGTACAGAGGAAGGGATAGGTGGGTAAGATGAACAGTCGACCAGAGGGAGGAATTTTGTTTCTGTGTAATTGATTCGATGCCTTGGACTGCTTCTGTTACAACCCTTTGTACTGATGCTCGCCTCTATCGTCTCGGGCTTGCATGGGCCGTACTTACCGGCCCACCAATGGACAATCCCTGACACTTCAGAACCAAACGACCATATCGCTATGCGGTTTCTTCTTAATGAAATACAGGACAACAGGTCTGCTATCCGTTCCAATCCCCAATCGGATTGCATGAACCAATCCCTTGCTTTCTCGCGGTAGATAGCAAAATATGTACACGTGCAGGAGTGGGCTGTCTGGCTTTCTCGGGAAGCTCCCAAAAGCAAGCCAAAGCTGCTCAAAATTTATCCACAGGAACCTTGCTTCAGCAGATTCTCATTCTCTAGCATGGGCACTAGGCTTTAGCCACGCCACGCACAGGGTGGTCGGTCAAGTCTATAGCATGGGTATATCCGTGGGTGCTTTCATTTATCCATCAAATGATTGGACTCGATCTTTTGTTATTTGCTGTCGGTTAACTAACACACTGATTCTGCTAACGCGCGGAACGAAACACCAATTCTTGGATCGCACATGCTTCATATTCATGCATCTCACCTGAGCCCGGCCAGCAAATAGGATACGTGCAACAAGCCAAGAACCTCCCTTCTTGACCAGTCACAGCAGCAGCAGTTAGAGATGCATCTTGTACACGAGACGTACGATCCAGTGAAATTCAGCCGAGACAATTTCCAGGAAATTTGAGGATGCACGTTTTCAGAAAGGGATGAGGTGAAGTTTGTAGAACAAATGGCAACGGAAATTCTCTGCTTTCTGATCGATGCTGCTTGCTGTATTCTCCCTGTCTCACTCACCAGCCCACGCACACGTAGCTCTGCTATGCTCTGAGATGCTAGAACGAAATCTTAACATGCTAGCGTTTTTAGAGAAAGAATTTTCGGATGTCTGCTGAAATTTTCAGAGATGGATCGATGTTCGTCTTTATCCGACTTCATGTCATTAGTATAATGCCTGTACTAATTCTAGGCTTTATCTTGGAGATTCTCATTAAAACAACCATTTTTTGCATATTTTAACTTGTACACAATGGTATTTGAGCCTATATAATTTGTTAACACTTTTGCATATAAGAAAACATAGTAAAATTATTTTTTGTATTAATAAAATCTAAGTTACATTCTGCCTAACTCCTTATCCATGCAAGAGATATTCTGGGATGTTGACAAAACATTCATTTACATGACTCTTCAAAACATCGGCCAACGATTTCATCCACAGTGATGTTGATATGGCAGATAATAATATTTTATTATTTTTGTATGCAATGTACAAAATATAGTTATTATTACAGAATATATATATTAGTTGATGGGTGGCCATCTTATGCCATCCCATGGCTTCATCAAATTGTATGCAAGAAAGCCTCTGAAATGCCCATGGTAACGTTATGGTGACATGTCTCCTCTAAAATTGAGGAAACAGAGCAAATAGTCCCATCTTACTTTGCTTCAAGACCAGGAGGTACCAGCAAGAAAAACCTCCATATGTGAACCCAGCATGCAATGCTGTTTGCCTGCTTGTCGCATGGGGTTCCACCTTAAACTTGCATTCCTTCGGCTTCCTAATCCTAGGTATGAATAAGATACATGCTACTTTGCTATATCTAATTTCACAAGCTACATATCACGCAGGTGTACTTCAGAAAGATTAGAATGGAAAGATTGGTCCAACTAAACGGTTATAACAAAAAATGAAGTTGCAAATATTACAAGGTATAGTAGTTATATAGCTGAATAAAGGTTTCGGAGTACAATTACATGTTATGCAATACAATTGGCTGTTACGCAAGAAATAACCAATGCAAGTAGTTAACCTTAGGAGTCCTTCTCACAGATAATGATAATGGATGCAAATAAACACGGAATACTTAATCTTGTTGTCTTTTGGATGCAAATTTCATAAAGCAGGTCCAATAGTTCAAAGAACTTTGTAAAAAATGTCAGTGACCCCTTCAAAAAGTAGATAAATGAAACAAATCTATGGAAATTTGTGTAAAAGAAGGGGGTGTCTGTAACAACCCTAGAAATCCGGTCGCCAAAAATACGGGCTTTCAAAAATTTTTCTGAAGTTTACCAGTGTATGGTGGATGTCATATAGGAAACCCGCCAATAGATGCACAAATAGCACCCGACGTTAGCCCGAGCATTGCATTTAATTACCAGAGAATGTTTTGCCTCTTATTCGATTTTATGTGATGACTAATAAAATCAAATAACCTTTTTATCACATGTATATATATATGCCCGCTAACTTCGGAAATGGAGCCATCATGACCTAGAGACCCTAGTGGACCCACCATGGTGTATACATCATGGTCACTAACCTCACATAACCTAGGGTTGTGGCTAAATGAGTTGCTTTGCAAGAAATAGAAATAGAAAAGGATTTGGAAAATAGAAGGAAAAAGAAAAGAGGAAACCAGCCCAGACAGCCCGCTCGGCCTGCTCTCACCCACGCGCCCGGCCTGCCTGAGCGCCCCTGCTCACGGCCTGCGCAGCCACATGGCCCAGCATGCGATGCTCGCACGCCAGCCCAGCAACGTGGCCCAGCAACGCTCGCCAGCGGCTTGCCCGCACGCCCGGCCTCGCTCGCTAGCGCGTTCGCGCCGCGGCCCATCAAGGCGGCCCAGCCAGGCCGCAGCTCGCCGCCCGCCCGCGCGCGCTGCCACGCCGTTCGGCCCATCAGCAAAACGCGTGGCCCACCGGCCAGCTCGGCCCATCGGCAAAACGCCCGCCAGCGTCACCGGGCGCTCCCGCCGCCACTCTCGCTGACAAGCGGAGCCCACCTGTCAGCTTCCACCTTTTACCATTTCTGTTCACCGCGCGTCGCGTCCGTCATTCCAAAAGAAGACACGGCGCCCTCCGTCGTCCGCTGCTCGCCCGTGACCCGCCAGCACGCCTCGGATGCCGTCCATCCTCACCTGCCCATGCCGCGCCTTTCCCCGAACCCTAACCCTAACTCGCGGTCGCGGCCAGCCGCAGGATTGGCATCTACCATCCTCGCCATCCGCCATGGACGCCGGCCGCTATAAAAGGGAGGAGCGTCCAGCCTCTAGGGTTTCCCATGCCGTGCAGTCGCCTTGACCGTGCCGCACCTCTCGCTTGCTGCTGTTGAGGAGAAGGGGTAAAGTGAGGAGAGGAGGAGGTGGGGGGAGCTGCGCACGCTGCTGACGTCCGTGTCGCCGGAGGAGGACCCGAAACCGCTGCTCGACTCCACCAAGCGAACCGCGAGCTCAGCTTCTCCTTCCCCGAGCCGAACCGCGAGCTACGCCACCGCCATCGGGACAGCTCGGTGAGCTCGACTTCCATGGTCGCCGCCAGTGCATCGCCCGTGTTCCCACTCTGCTCTTCCCCTTTCTCTCCTTTAACTCGATTGCTAGCTCCGCGTCGTCCTAGAACACCTTTAGGGCAACCTCTTGGGGCCTGGCAACGACCACAGTGGGGCTACGCACCTTTGCAGCCCTGGTCGCCATGGCACCCCGGCCGCCAGCGCACCGCCTTGACGCTCGTCGTCGCGCACGCTCTGCCGAGCCTCCACTCACCACGGTAGGCAGGTCCAGGAGCTCCTAGCTGCTCCAATCGAGGAATGGAGGGGAAGATGGAGGCCAATGCCAGGTCTCGCCGGTGAATTAGACCTCGACGTCGCCGCCGCCCGCCGCCATGCCTTGCTGCCTGCCACCGGCCTGTGAGCCGCTTTTTCCAAATTGAAGCAACCGCTGAGCATGTCCTGGTCCTGCGAAGCCTTTGCGCTTGCTAATAACGCGTCTCGCGCGCGATGGTGCTCTGCTGCCGCGACCTCGCCGCCGGCCGCCGCCAGAGTACGTGCGCCGGTGAGCCGTGCCCTGTGCGTGCCACCGCGACCCCACCAGCACCTCTGTTGTGCCCTTGCGCTGCCCTAGCCGCTCGCCCGTCGAGCTCGCACCGCCCGCGGCCGCCGCTTGCCTGCTCGCCGCTGGCCGACCGGCCATGCCCGTCGCGTGCGTGAGGAAGATGGGGAAACTTTCCCGTGCCCGCATGAACCAAGTCCACCACGTGGACCCAGCCAGCCAACCGCGCAGTGCCACCTAGCCACCCAGTCTTCGGTGCACCATGAACTGGATCCGTGAGCCAGAGCATCGTGGACTCGGCCCGATGCCGGCCCAACCCAGCCCAGATCCAGCCCTACCCAGGCCCGCCGAGGCCTGGTCGAGGCCCGGCCGGCGTTGACCGTTGACCGATCGACGTTGACCGTTGACCTGGCCCACCTGTCAGTGACCAGACCCACGTCAGTGCTGACGTCAGCATGACATCAGCACGGCCCCGGCTGCACTGTTCCCGCATGCCACGTGGCCCAATCAGGAGCCGCCACGTGTCAGCACCAGGTTAATCTGCCCTTTTTCTTTTTTAGAAAATAGAATAAACTTTAGAAATTCATAACTTCTTCATACGAGCTCCGAAAAATGTGAACCAGGTGTCCAAATTTTCATAAAAATGAGCTCTACGTCATAGGCTTGTGTATGAGTGCATTTGGAGTTATCAAATTTTATGGCTTCTTTGTGTTGACTCTATGGGAGCCGCTGACGCGGCTATTATGTCTCGTTTCAGAGGAGGAGCAGCTTGGGGAGGACGACTACGAGTACGAGGAGGAACTCGGTGACGACTTCGCAGGTGCCACACCCCACCCAACCTCATAGATCCTATTACACATGGCATAATATCTAGTTGCTAGTGCTTTAATTATGAATATCACCTGATGATAGGTTGCATGATAGCACTGCCTGATGAGCCTTTACCTTGTCGCAACCATACTCCTGCACACCTGCTGATAGGCTAGACACTTGCTTATTTCTCTTATGATGCTTTACTTCTACTATGCTTATATCTGTGTGATAATGATGCGTGGTGGAGAGCATGGTTATATGGTTAAGGCATGTGGTGCCACTTTACTCGGGGAGAGTGCTGTGTGCGTCTTGGGTGTGTGGTGAGGGTTGAGTCGATCGGACAGGATTCTACAACGAGCCATGTGGGCGAGTCTTGTCGGGGAATGTGTTCGGGGCATTCCCGTGTGAGGTGCTTGTGGCGGGCACATTGTGAGGCATAAGGAGATCCCGGGGGTGAGAACCTTCATGCAGCGAAGCCCTGGGTAGGAGGTGCTGTTGTAGCATGGACTGTTGTAGTCCATAAGAGAAGATAATCCTGTCAGATCCCCCTAGGACCTAATATCTCTTGAGGACCGAAACCTTGGGACTTACGTGCTCACCACTCGCTCTTGTATGGGCGGGAGACGGATGTCTGACTAGCTAGGACGGTGCCACTACTACTAGGTGGTTAGCAGATAGTGTCGGGAGTTATGGGCGTGGAGACCCACACCCTCCTTAGACAACATAGTGACCACGGAGGCCTGGTACTATGTCTCACAGTCTCAGTGTGCCGGTGGTACCTATCCGGGATGTCCCAGTACTGAGTGGTAGGGTGGCATCGCACCGGTTAGAAAGCAATCGGAATCAGCTTAGGCGGGGCACCGCCGATGATAGTGATCTTGTGGTTACTGGAGTACACGCTCTGCAGAGTTTATGAATCTATATATATAGTCCGCGAGCCACTGGTATGGCTTCTTCCTAAGACCCACGCTTCTCGGGAGTAGTGAGAGGAGTCCTTCTATTTCTCCCCCTGGTGTTACCCTTCCGGCTGTGAGCCGCTGAGACAGGCTCCGAGAGGGAGTTGGACCTGTCAACTGAGTGCGAGAGGGTGAGAAGTGTGTGATGGAGATGGAATGGGTTTGGATGTGTGGATGAGATGGATTAAAATTTGATGAATTATATTATATAATACTGGTCACTGTTCGCATAGGAAACTATAGCCACATATTAGGTCAAATTGATTACATCCTTTGCATCCCACCAAATACTACATAGCAAAAGCAAAGCATAGGGTGGGAGATGTGGCCAGTACAAACCATACTGAAAAATTATTTGGCAGGCGAGCCCGACTACGATTATGATGATGAGGAGGAGTAGACGTCTCGTTCCTACGCTCAAGCTTCTTTTGGAGATGTTTTGTACTTCCGCCTTCCGCAGCCATTCCAGAGGCTGCTGCTACTCTGATGATTCCGCTAGTGTGGCGGCAAACTATTTATGTAATCCCTCCTAAATGTATTCTTTTGTTCGAAGTATGAATTACTGTATCAACTAATGCTGGATGATATGATGGTTTGAGCTTCAAACTATTGAATTATTCGTCATTCTGTGTATTTTCCCTTCGTAGAAAATTGAGGATGTTTCAGTTGGTACCAGAGCCATGCTTGACCCTAGGACGAGACTCATAGGATTGGACGATAGAATTAGGAAAATCTTGAAATATCTCGGTTATACACCGACCACTGCATACGCTTTTATGCATGGCTTACCTCTCTCTGCAACTTTTCTAACTTCTTTCTCGTGTCACCTGCAGATGGACCCTAACTTGCCGCTTGGTCTGTTACCGCCAATGGATGTCATTGAGTTCAGACTCGACGGAACGGAGCATGGAGGCTATGCTCACGTGCTTCGCGAGGGTCTCACCGAGCTAGGTGTTCTCGTGGAGGACGCCGAGTATCTTTGCCGCGGCAAGCCCACCCTTGGAGGAGGCATCGAGGACTACAAGGCAGTCCACATCAATGTGCCTGCAAGCATGAACCTGCCGGAAGTTATCGCCTTCACTGACTTTGCCTTCGACAACGACACCGGCATGTGTGTTCAGACCGTTTCGTGCCAGGCACTCCGTACTGTGCTGCGCAACAGAGCTGACTATCTGAAGGAAAGTTGCTTTCGTCTGCTTCGTCGCGCCCTCAATGATCAGCAGGGTACTTGGGGAGAGGTCATCTACATCGAGCAGAATACCAGAGTCGACCGCAACCCCTGCCACCGTGCCTCCATGATGTGCATGCAGTGCCAGGAAATGTACATTGCTGAGTTGGAGCGAAAGGGACGCCGCGATCGTCGCTACCTGATGGAAGTTGACGAGAGGATCCGCAAGTCAGAGGATAAGGAAGTGGCATGGAAGCAAAAGATTGTAGATCTAGAGCGTGAGATAGCACGCAAAGAGCACATTCACCAGGATCAGATCACTAGTCTGATGAGCGAGATGAATAAGCTTCAAATACACAACAGCCAACTCAACAAGAATATCTGGGAGCTTGAGGCCACCATGGCTGAGAAGAATGAAGACATTGCAAAGAGATTCTAGGAGAAGAGTCAATATGCTGCCTATAGGGACAAACTCTGTGAGCAGTTCAAGGCTCAACGTGAGAAGCTGCTACAGGAGTACACCCTTGCTAGCTACAACCAGGGACACCTGATCAACTATGTCCATAAGACGGCATACCTCATGGATAAGCTCAAACGCACTATGGAAGCTTGGAAGAGGTCAGATCGCAAGAGGGTCAGAGAGTACGAGGAGTTGCAGGACGAGCTTCCCTTACGTGCCCGTAAGAGGGTCAGGGTTGAGACATTTGAGCTGGGGCAATCTCGCCTCAACTTGAATGGATGTCCCACCACTGGACTCAGTGGACAGGCAGTGTCCACCCCTCAGCTCGAGGAGGCCCGTCGCTATGTCTCTCGCCTTCAGATGACCGATGAGCAGATCTAGGCTTCTAGCATCAGTATGCCTCCCATAGCTTACAGTTTGGACCAGCCTCTAGAGATGGTCTAGAGTAGTATCAGGTCAGGAGATGATGAGCCCTGTATGGCCAAGTGACCAGACTCACCATGATGCTGGGTAGTTGTCCACCCCTTTTTTTGCTAGACTACCTACGTGTAGTACGTTTCTCACGAGTCTCCAAGGGTAGCCGCTAAAGACATCGCCATGTACCCCCTGATGTAATGAATGATTTGGTTTTTATCGCATCTTATTGGATCTTCATGCTTCTTCGTCTGAGTGTTGGATAAATTAGTAATATTTTAAAATTATTTCGAAATAAGTATGTCTTTAATATCAATAGTTATATTAAGCACGTATGCCCTAATCTGAGGTTTATGTTGAGCAGGATGTCCACTCGTCATGCCAGCTGCCTGAGAAACCGCTCTCCTTCACCCGTGCCCGCCAGGGGCCACGGACGCAGAAGTGGTCGTGCATGCGTTGGTCGCATACCCCTCGATCTTGAGGAGCCACCCCGCGCTGCCACCCCATGGCCTGCACACCCACCGCCACTGCCGGATGTTGAGCCAGAACCAGCTGCCGGAGGCGCGGCTGGAGGACAGCCACAACCTGCTGCTGAGCCCGAGCCCGAGCCTACCGCAGGAGGAGATGCAGCTCCACCACCACCTCCCGTGCCACTCTTGGCAGATGTGATGGCCCAGCAGACTGAGCTTCTTCGAGTCTTAGCTGAGAGCGTGCTGCACCCCCAGCACCGGGAGCCCCGCGATGATTTCTACAAGAAGCTGGAATTCTTTCTCAAGCTGAGGCCCCCGATGTTCGATGGCACCAGCATCGACCCTATCGCTGCTGATGATTGGCTTAAGGAGATTGAGAAGAAGCTAGACTTGACCACTTGCACTGACAAGGAGTGCGTTGGCTTGGCAGCTCACCAGCTTGTGGGTGCTGGGCGATCTTGGTGGGACAGCCTCTGCGAAACCCACCGAGACCCCGCCAACATCTCCTGGGATGAGTTTGTGGACGAGTTCCGCGCATTCTTCATCCGTGAAGGTGCACTGGAGAAGAAGGAGAATGAGTTCCACAGCATTTCCATAGGAGCTGACAAGGTGCATGAGTACACTACCCGCTTCACCAACCTGCTACGCTATACACCCGTCTCAGTGGTGAACTCTGAGAAGGAGAAGATGTACTACTACCGCAAGGGCTTGTCTAGCCGTATCAGGCTCTCTCTCTCAGGCACCAAGAGCCACACCCTGCATGACCTGATTGACAGGTGCATGGAAATTGAGAAGGACCACGACGAGGTTTTCGCGGAGAGGGAGGCGCTTGGCAAGAACAAGAAGCGCCGTATTGAGGGCACCTCCCGTGCACCTGCCCCACGGAGGTCGCATGGTGAGACCTCTCAGCCTCCCCGCTCTCACTTCGCCCAGGAGCGGCTCACGGTTTGAGCCGGGGCGGTGGTACCCACACCAGCAACTACCCCCGCCCTGCTCAGGACCGCCAAGCATACGCTTGTGCCACACCAGGAGGTAGTACGTGGAGGTCCGCCGCGCCAACCCCCACAGGCGGCGTGACCTACACTTGCTTCGCTTGTGGCCAGCCAGGTCACAAGGCAGTCGAGTGCCCAAACAAGGCTGCACCAGCTACACCAGCGCCTCCTAGGCAGAACCAGGGCACCCCGCACAAGTAGGTGCCATCCGGAGCACCCCGTGGCCGCCTCACCCACATCTCAGCAGAGGCTGCCCAGAGTGCCCCCAACGTGGTGTACGTTATGTTTTTAGTACATGGAGTTAAGGCATCCGTGCTGTTTGATTCGGGTGCTACATGTTCTTATATCCTGCAAGTTTGCACAAGAGCACCTTATACCTGTCACTCCACGAAAAGAAGCCTTATACACCAGTTCACCTTTGGGCAACATTTGTTGTACCAAAATTTGTAAGGGAGTGAGTATCACCATCGACGGTCTTGCCTTTCTTGCTGATCTTACCTTACTACCCTTCGAAGGCCTAGACGTCATTCTAGGGATGGATTGGTTAACCCAAAACAAAGGAGTGATATCTTGCTCACCCAGATTTGTGGATATAACCCATCCAAGTGGTCGTCAGATCAGATGTGAGCCAAACAAAGGGACAGATATATCCATGCTGTGTGCCTTGGAAGAGAAGTCACTTGAGGAAGTGCCCGTAGTTTGTGAGTACCCGGATGTCTTTCCGGAAGAGCTACCAGGAATGCCACCGGACAGAGATGTTGAGTTCGTGATCAACCTAATGCCTGGTATGAGTCCGATTTCCAAGAGACCCTATCGTATGGCAGTTGACGAGCTTAAGGAGCTTAAGAAACAGCTTGAGGAACTATCCGAGAAAGGGTTCATTAGGCCCAGTGCCTCGCCCTGGGGATCTCCTGTTCTGTTTGTTAAGAAGAAGGATGGAACGTAGAGGATGTGCGTTGATTACCGGAACCTGAATGCTGTAACTATAAAGAACAAGTACCCTTTGCCGAGGATAGATGACCTACTTGATCAGCTTCGTAATGCCAAGTACTTCTCCAAGATCGACCTCAGATCAGGCTACCATCAGATGAAGATCAGAGAGGAAGACATTCCCAAGACAGCATTTGTCACCAGATATGGGCAGTTTGAGTACACCGTCGTGTCCTTCGGTTTTACGAACGCGCCGGCTTATTTTATGAACATGATGAATAAAGTGTTCATGCAAGAGCTGGATAAGTTCGTGGTGGTCTTCATTGATGACATTCTTGTCTATTCTGCCACCGCCGCATGAGCAACATCTGAAGATGGTGTTAGAGAAACTGAGAAAGCATCAGCTCTATGCCAAGTTCAACAAGTGTGAGTTCTGGCTTGAGGAGGTCGCTTTCCTAGGACATGTGCTCAATGCTGATGGAGTGGCTGTCGATCCATCCAAGATTGAGACAGTGAAGGAATGGGAGCAGCCACAGAATGTGACTGATGTGAGAAGTTTCTTGGGATTGGCTGGTTACTATCGCCGATTCATCGAGAACTTTTCCAAGATAGCTCGCCCCATGACCAACCTCCTGAAGAAGACCAAAGAGTTTGAATGGACGTCCCAATGCGAACAAAGTTTCCAGACCCTGAAGGAGAAGCTCACCACAACGCCTATTCTAGCCTTGCCCGATATCCACCAGGACTTTGTGGTCTATTGCGATGCATCTCACCTCGGGCTTGGTGGTGTTCTAATGCAGAATGGGAAAGTCATTGCCTATGCTTCCCGCTAGCTTAAGGAGCATGAACAGTGTTACCCCACCCATGATCTCGAGCTTGTAGCTGTGATCCATGCCTTGAAGATTTGGAGGCACTACCTGATAGGGAACAAATGCGAGATCTACACCGATCACAAGAGCTTGAAGTACTTTTTCACCCAGGAAAATCTGAACATGCGACAGCATCGTTGGCTCGAGCTGCTTAATGACTACGACGTGGAGATTCTCTATCACCCTGGGAAGGCCAATGTGGTCGCTAACGCTCTTAGCCACAAAAGTCATTGTCATGCCTTGTTCACCACCGCCTTGCCCAAGGAGTTGCAAGAGGGCATTGATGAGTTACAGATGGAGGTGATACCTCATGGCCTGTTGAATGAGCTTCGCGTACACTACACCCTCATCGATAGGATCCGAGAAGCCTAACGCCTTTGCCTAGAAATTTGGGAGATACATGAGCTCCTGACACAAGGCAAGTGCCCAGAGTTCAGTGAGGATGAGCTAGGCACTTACTAGTACAAGGACAGAATTTGTGTGCCTACCGACCCAGCTATCCGCGACGAGATCCTGTCAGAAGGTCATGACTCCAAGTATTGTATCCACCAAGGCAGTACTAAAATGTATGCTGATTTGAAGAAGAAATTCTGGTGGAAGAACATGAAATCAGACATTGCAGAGCATGTTGCTAGATGTGACATTTGTAAACGCATCAATGCTGAACATAAGAGACCTACAGGGATGTTAAAGCCACTGGATATACCTGAATGGAAGTGGGATAGCATTTCTATGGACTTCATTGTGGGTTTGCCTCGAACCCCGAAAGGCCATGATGCCATATGGGTGATAGTCGATCGCTTGACTAAGGTAGCTCACTTCTTAGCCATCAAGACTGATGCTCGAATCGACCAGCTAGCAGATCTGTATGTTGGGAACATTCTCAAGCTTCATGGAGCTCCTAAGAGCATAATATCCGATTATGGGCCGCAGTATACGTCCAAGTTCTGGAAAGCCCTGAACAAGTCAATCGGCAGCAAGTTAGATTACAGTACCGCATGCCATCCTCAGACAGATGGGCAGACAGAAAGAGTGAACCAGATACTTGAGGATATGCTTCGCGCTTGTGTTCTAAAATATGAAACTGATTGGGAGAAGAGCTTGCCCTTTGCAGAGTTCTCCTACAACAACAGTTACCAGGCTAGCCTCAAGATGTCACCCT
Source organism: Bothriochloa decipiens (assembly GCA_023333625.1). Classification (NCBI taxonomy): domain Eukaryota; kingdom Viridiplantae; phylum Streptophyta; class Magnoliopsida; order Poales; family Poaceae; genus Bothriochloa; species Bothriochloa decipiens. The sequence goes on along the minus strand of CM041636.1, from coordinate 3,423,214 downwards.
TCAAAGCTATGTACGGAAGACCATGCAGAACACCCTTGATGTGGTCTGAAATGGGTGAAAGATCGTTCTTTGGCCCGGCCACCATTAAGGAGGCCGAAGAAGGAGTCGCCCAGGTGTGAGAAAATCTAAAAATTGCCCAGAGCCGTCAAAAGTGTTATGCCGATAAGCGGCGCAGAGACATCGAGTTTGAGGTAGGAGACTATGTCTACCTCAAGGTCTCCCCGCTTCAAGGGACCGTCAGGTTCCATGTAAAGGGAAAGCTAGCACCAAGGTATGTGGGACCGTACAGAATCATTGAAAGGATTGGCAAGCTTGCCTACAGAATAGAGTGGCCCCCTCAACTGGCAGGAGTAGACCCAGTGTTCCATGTGTCATAACTTTGCAAGTGTTTGCAGCCGCTGAAACATCCGATACCCGCAGAGGCACTCGATATTCAGGACACTTTGGAGTACAGAGAGCACCCCGTCCGTATTATGGACAGAACCACCAAGGAAACTAGAAACTCCAGCACGCCATATCTGAAGATTCAGTGGAGCAATCACACAGAACGGGAAGCAACATGGGAGAAGGAGTCAGAAATGAGGAAGCTCTACCCCTACCTTTTTGGAGAGTAAGTTACACTCTTGAATCTCGAGGACGAGATTCTCATAAGGGGTAGGACTGTAACAACCCTAGAAATCCGGTCGCCAAAAATATGGGCTTTTAAAAATTTTTCTAAAGTTTACCAGTGTATGGTGGATGTCATGTAGGAAACCCGCCAATAGATGCACAAATAGCACCCGACGTTAGCCTGAGCATTGCATTTAATTACCAGAGAATGTTTTGCCTCTTATTCGATTTTATGTGATGACTAATAAAATCGAATAACCTTTTTATCACATGTATATATATGCCCGCTAACTTCGAAAATGGAGCCATCATGACCTAGAGACCCTTGTGGACCCACCATGGTGTATACATCATGGTCACTAACCTCACTAACCTAGGGTTGTGGCTAAATGAGTTGCTTTGCAAGAAATAGAAATAGGAAAGGATTTGGAAAATAGAAGGAAAAAGAAAAGAGGAAACCAGCCAAGACAGCCCGCTCGGCCTGCTCTCACCCGCGCGCCCGACCTGCCTGAGGGCCCCCACTCACGGCTCACGCAGCCGCATGGCCCAGCATGCGCTGCTCGCACGCCAATCCAGCAACGCGGCCCAGCAACGCTCGCCCGCGGCCTACCCGCACGCCCGGCCTCGCTCGCTAGCGCGTTCGCGCCGCGGCCCATCAAGGCGGCCCAGCCAGGCCGCAGCTCGCCACCCGCCCGCGCGTGCTGCCACGCCGTTCGGCCCATCGGCAAAACGCGCGGCCCACCGGCCAGCTCGGCCCATCGGCAAAACGCCCGCCAGCGTCACCGCGCGCTCCCGCCGCCACTCTCGCTGACAAGCGGAGCCCACCTGTCAGCTTCCACCTTTTACCATTTCTGTTCACCGCGCATCGCGTCCGTCATTCCAAAAGAAGAAACGGCACCCTCCGCCGTCCGCTGCTCGCCCGTGACCCGCCACCGCGCCTCGGATGCCGTCCATCCTCACCTACCCGCGCCGCGCCTTTCCCTGAACCCTAACCCTAACTCGCGGTCACGCCCAGCCGCAGGATTGGCATCTGCCATCCTCGCCATCCGCCATGGACGCCGGCCGCTGTAAAAGGGAGGAGCGTCCGGCCTCTAGGGTTTCCCATGCCGCGCAGTCGCCTTGACCGTGCCGCACCTCTCGCTTGCTGCTGCTGAGGAGAAGGGGTAAAGTGAGGAGAGGAGGAGGCGGGGGGAGCTGCCGCCGGGAGCAGAGCGTCGTCAGAGCCGGAGCTGCGCACGCTGCTGACGTCCGTGCCGCCGGAGGAGGACCCAAAGCCGCTGCTCGACTCCACCAAGCGAACCGCGAGCTCAGCTTCTCCTTCCCTGAGCCGAACCACGAGCTACGCCACCGCCATCGGGACAGCTCGGTGAGCTCGACTTCCATGGCCGCCGCCAGTGCATCGCCCGTGTTCCCACTTTGCTCTTCCCCTTTCTCTACTTTAACTCGATCGCTAGCTCCGTGTCATCCTAGAACACCTTTAGGGCAACCTCTTGGGGCCTGGCAACGACCGCAGTGGGCTACGCACCTTTGCAGCCCTGGTCGCCATGGCACCCCGGCCGCCAGCCAGAGTACGTGCGCTGGTGACGACTTCGCAGGTGCCACACCCCACCCAACCTCGTAGATCCTATTACACATGGCATAATATCTAGTTGCTAGTGCTTTAATTATGAATATCACCTGATGATAGGTTGCATGATAGCACTGCCTGATGAGCCTTTACCTTGTCGCAACCATACTCCTGCACACCTGCTGATAGGCTAGACGCTTGCTTATTTCTCTTTTGATGCTTTAATTCTACTACGCTGATATCTGTGTGATAATGATGCGTGATGGAGAGCATGGTTATATGGTTAAGGCACGTGGTGCCACTTTACTCGCGGAGAGTGCTGTGTGCGTCTTGTGTGTGTGGTGAGGGTTGAGTCGATCGGACAGGATTCTACGACGAGCCATGTGGGCGAGTCTTGCCGGGGAATGTGTTTTGGGCATTCTCATGTGAGGTGCTTGTGGCGGGCACATTGTGAGGCATAAGGAGATCCTGGGGGTGAGAACCTTCGTGGAGCGAAGCCCCGGGTAGGAGGTGCTGTTGTAGCACGGACTGTTGTAGTCTGTAAGAGAAGATAATCCTGTCGAATCCCCCCCTAGGACCTGATATCTCTTTAGGACCGAAATCTTGGGACTTACGTGCTTACCACTCGCTCTTGTATGGGCGGAAGACGGATGTCTGACTAGCTAGGACAGTGCCACTACTACTAGGTGGTTAGCAGATATTGTCGGGAGGTACGGGCGTGGAGACCCACACCCTCCTTAGACAACATAGTGACCTCGGAGGCCCGGTACTATGTCTCACAGTCTCAGTGTGCCGGTGGTACCTATCCGGGATGTCCCAGTACTGAGTGGTAGGGTGACATCGCACCGGTTAGAAAGCAGCCGGAATCAGCTTAGGTGAGGCACCGCCAATGATAGTGATCTTGTGGTTACGGGAGTACATGCTCTGCAGAGTTTATGAATCTATATATATAGTCTGCGAGCCACTGGTATGGCTTCTTCCTAAGACCCACGCTTCTCGGGAGTAGTGAGAGGAGTCCTTCTATTTCTCCCCTTGGTGTTACCCTTCCGGCTGTGAGCCGCTGAGACAGGCTCCGAGAGGGAGTTGGACCTGTCGACTGAGCGTGAGAGGGTGAGAAGTGTGTGATGGAGATGGAATGGGTTTGGATGTGTAGATGAGATGGATTAAGATTTGATGAATTATATTATATAATACTAGTCACTGTTCGCATAGGAAACTACAGCCACATATTAGGTCGAATTGATTACATCCTTTGTATCCCACCAAATACTACATAACAAAAGCAAAGCATAGGGTGGGAAATGTGGTCAGTACAAACCGTACTGAAAATTATTTGGCAGACGAGCCCGACTACGACTATGATGACGAGGAGGAGTAGATGTCTCGTTCCTACGCTCAAACTTCTTTTGGAGATGTTTTGTACTTCCGCCTTCCGCAGCCGTTCCAGAGGCTGCTGCTACTCTGATGATTCCGCCAGTGTGGCGGCAAACTATTTATGTAATCCCTTCTAAATGTATTCTTTTGTTCGAAGTATGGATTACTGTATCAACTAACGCTGGATGATATGATGGTTTGAGCTTCAAACTATTGAATTATTCACCATACTGTGTATTTTTCCTTCGTGGAAAATTGAGGATGTTTCAGTGTCTAAAAGCTATCACCAAGAGATATCACTGGACAAGCGATGCTGGGCAAACCTGATGAGTAAGTGCTTTAAAACTCGTACTGTATGCATCATTCCGTCAGCGATAAAATAAGAACTCTTCCTTTTTTAATATTGACAGCAATGAGAAGGCTGACTATATAGCTTCATGACAGATACAATAATAAGCATACCTCCTTCAATCTGGAGTACCAGATTCAGTGCTCATTCTTGAACCAGTTACTACCACGAGCCTTTTACTGAAAGAAAAAAAGAAATTGAAGTTCCTTTCTTTTCAATTACAGCTCTGAGAAATGACAAGTTCGTTCAAATAGGGAGGGTCTCAACTCTTATCAGTAAATTGATACAATAGGTCCATATATTTAGAGCTTGGAGGATCTGAATCAGGAACTATGTTATCACTTCAATTGATGCTGAGTATTAGATTAGATTCTATCATAAGGAATACCAAAACGATGCAAATCAACTAAATACAGTTTCAGGATTACAATCAGGGCCCATATTCAACTTTGAAAAATACATATTTTAGAAAACTTTTAGCTACTGAATAACAAACTATTGATTACTAAGCCAACAAACTGCCAGAGCTCAATTGGAAAACATTGCAAGGAAGAAGCCCACACAAACAATTAAGACACATGATCTATGCAATTTATCAAACTTCCTGTGCAAGAGAGGAATTCAAGCAAACAATAATTGGCCTGCAGTGCACTCGTGAAGCTCCCAACTTTAGCCTTCAATAAAGCTCCTAAAATCAGAAGGAACAATTACGTAAGTGGGAAGAGGCTACAACCGTGAAGCTCCCAAATTTAGCAGGCACATGAATCTATAATATGGCCTGCATTGCAGCGAGAAGTTTACAGGTCGCAGCAGTAAAGGTGTCATAGTTAAAAACACATGGTCAAGGAAAGGGCCTACTAACAGGATGTTACAGAGTTTTTACCTTTGAAATGTATAGTTGCATTTTTTAGTGAATTAGCATGAGCGTTCAGATCATTCATTCTCTCGACCATAGTATTGTTTGCCTTCTTCAACTTGCTATTGTCCTGAAGGATAACAATGAAGTAAATAGAGGATAAACAATAGCCAATGAAGATTGCACCGTTGAAGGGGATTCACAAAAGGCATTAGTTTGTACACCCTGGATTCACAAAAGACGTTTTTCCTCCAATTTTGACCTGTTCAGATATTCAAAAAGTCATTTGCTCAAAGATTCAATCTCTACCATTGCATAACAAAAAAATCAACGGAAAAAAACATAGACAAGAAATATGCCTTCTTCATTAGCAGCACAAGTCGATAAGTAAAGCTTTTTCAATCTCTCTGATGCAGTTTAACCTCTGACTCATCTGTAAACGCATAATCAGAATTCCCATAGCCAAACGTGGCCGCGGTGGTGTTCATCACGCACGTGGTGGTGGGCGTTGGGGCTGCTGTAACCGTCGTGGGGGCCAGCCCGGCCACCCTCGGAACCTGCGGCTGCTGGAGGCAGGCTGGCACGCCTTAAAATCAGAAAACGAATTTGAATCTAAGAGAAAGTGATGAGTAGCACGAACAACAAGTAGATGCCAGTACACACACAACGCACGGACGTACCTGGATGGGCAGCCCATCAGCGATGCCGCCCCAGATCCTCCCACTTGAACTCCTGCAGCTCCAGCGCCGCGGCCGCATCCGACGATGACATCATCTCCAGCTCTAGCACCGGTTCCAACGAACTGCGATATCGACCCAACAAGGGCTCTTGGGTTGCTTGTGACGTCAAGAAGAAGCGACTAAGTGAGGAGTTACCTCAGATCACTAGTAGAGATATGGTTTCTAGTCCCGGGTTAAAAATCCTCCGTTGTCCCGGTATCCAACCGGGATTGCCCAAGCGGGACTAAAGGTCCCCCCTGTTGTCCTGGTTGCGCGAACAGGGATTAGAGGTCAACCTTTAGTCCCGGTTGATGGCACCAATCGGGACAAATAGGCCTCACGATACTTGCCTGTTGGCATGTCTTTTTAGTCCCGATTTGTGATATCAACCAGGAAAAATTGGTTTGGTCTTTTTCTATTTTGGTATATTTTTATTTGCTTTCATGTTTATTTTAAATTAGTTATTTATGTATAAATTCTACATACAATAATCTAATATACGTTCGTTGGAGAATTTTATACATGAATTCGTTGGAGAATTTTATACATGAATAAGAAACTAATATATATATACACACACAAAAGCTTAACTAATGTTTAATTTTACATCAATCCATGCATGCATGAAATAATAATTATAAGAGTATCACATGAAACTTTGTTAGGACCGCCGACTCGCCTTCATGTCACTGGTAATCGGTAAGACTCGGTTAGGGTCATAGTGGAACTCACCGGTGGACACCACGACTTGATCAACAAGAAATCCTGAAATAGTCTCTTGAACTGCTTTGATCTGGTCTTCTCGCATGCACCTTGCCTTTAACCAATCTGTCTGCAATGTGCGTGAATGAATGAAAGTAAGATATGAATATATATACGCTATATGCACCGAGAAACGTACATAGTCAATTATTTTTCATTACATACTTGTAGTTGTTCTTCTGGAATCCTCTTTCTGAAGGCCATCATGTACTCGCAGACGTAGTATGCGTATAAATTGTTCCCTGGTCCTTGTTATAGACACCACTTAACGAGAAAACAAAAGATTCATATCATCATGAGCCGAAGAAGCATGTTAGTAATTATCATTTTCAGCTAATAATAAAGAAGCAATTGAGAGCTATTATATATATACTTACACAGCATGATCTTACAGTTAGAGGCATGGTCCAAGCCCCACGTCGACTTTTGTATTCACCCGTGAACGTAAGCCAAGCTCTGCATCCACATCATCATCCACACCTGCACTATCATCTGTCGCTAATGCCTCCTGCTCTGTAAGATACTCTTTAACACGAGTCTCATACGCTTCCTCCCAATACCATCCCTTGCATGATCCTGTGCCATCCCACTGAAATTACACCAACATATATGAGAAGACTGTTAATTAACCAAAGTCATCATGATCAATGGCTCCAAGACATAAAATAAGTAACGTGACAAAATAAACAACTCACGTTGCGATCCGGACATGTGTAGAAGATACGATCATTATTTGCACCCAACTTCCTTACTCGGTACTCCTCCACGGCCTTCTTCTTACACTTGCTGCACGGAACGAGCGGGAGGTCCGGCCTCAATCGCCTAGGTTGACGTGAGCCCGAGGAACCGGTCGAAGCCATCGCCATATACTCTCTAAACTCATTTTCATCAACTTCTATAAATTTCTAATTTATGAATATATAAATTTATGCCACCATGCATCGTTGACACTAGGAATCAAAATATTGAAGCTAGTTTTCATGAACTACTATAGCTTTCTTCATCCAACTATGCAACTATCAAGCAATTTTGAGCTCAAAGGGAATACAAATCAAGAAACATCACTATTTATCTTCGATTGTATAAAGCCACAAATCCTCATATTCTAGACCACGAAATTAGAAATGACATGGATGAATCATAAGAGGATGAAGTTTCTAACCTTAACAACCGAAAAAAAGGAGGGGGAGTAGATGAAAATCGCAGATGGCTGAAGAGGATGAAGAAGACGCGCCGGTGACAAGCAAGAACTGAGAGCACGCAGATGGCTCGGGCTGGAGGAGGAAGAAGGGTGGTATTTATGCCGGGACTTGTAGTCCCGGGTTGAATCTAGAACCCAGATTATAGGTGAACCTATAGTCGCGGGTGGTGCCACAACCCGGGGTAAATTCATTAGTCTTGGCTATCGGCTGCAGCCGGGACTACAGATTAATCTCTAGTCCCGGTTGGTAGCACCAGCCAGGACTAACCTAACATCACCTGTCACCGGGTTGGTTAGACAAACAGGGACTACTGCAGTTTTTAGTCCCGGGCCAAAAAATGGCTGGGACTAAAGCTCTGATTCAAAAGCCATTTCTCTACAAGTGGATTTGGATCTAGGAATTCAGACAGACTGTGGGGCTCACCATAGCCCATCAAATCCCGCACCTGTGATCACAACTATTCCCCAACCTGGCTTGGGTCAATCTTTGGGGCTGGATGGATATGAGTAATTGTCTCTAATCAAGGCACAGTCACCTCCATACAAAGTGAAATTTCTTGACTGTGAAGTCCATCACACAATCTGCTGGATGGTTTTACATTTTCATCTAGGTGTGAAAAGCTAACACTACTTTGATTCTGTATTCACAGCCACGTAGCAGCCTTTCATCGACGCAGCAGTCAGTCCCTGCCCCACCCCCCGCCGCCCCCCAACACCCCCGCCCCCCCTCCGCCTTGCCCAAAAAAAAAAAAACCCAACAGTCAGTGGAAAAAAGCCATGCACAGACAAAGATTATACACCCATGACAGGTTGCTCACATGTGGAAGCATTCAATCGAGAAGAACTTGTAATGGAGTGGTTCCGCTTGCTCTTGGACACCCTAAGGTTCCCATTATGACATCGACCCCTCCAAGTCGTTTGGTATACATATTACATATATACATACTATAGTCGATATACACGAGACATTAAATATGTATTCTTATCAGAGTACAGCTAAAGGAAAAACGCACCAAGGCGTGATCGAGAAAAAAATTTGTTAGGAGAGTAATGCACTTGGTCCTATGCATTAGTTATAATCACTGTCAGCTGTCGTGTTGAGGCCATATATGGTCATTCAACAATTCATGGTTGTGTGTGCACACTAATCCGGTAATTGTGTCATGAGTCCACCGTGATACAGCTGCCGGGTGATGCGTCCACCGTGCAGTGAAAATTATGAGATCACTGCTGATTGATGATTACACATGCCAATGACCGTGTAGTTTCGTCAAAGCAGCAGCGAGAGGTCACCTCACATACATCACTGAACATTAATTTTGAAAGTTTGAGTATGTATAATATATCCTTTGTCGCTTGGGTTATTCTCGGCCCAAGTCATATCTTGTATAGTCGATCGTATGGCAAGTCTCTACATCAGCCAGCGCTTGGTGATTAGTGGAAAAAAGTCATGCAGAGCCAACCGGTGCTTGGTCGATCGAGACGTCATCATGGTGTGGTTCTGCTTGGTCGTTTGTCAAAACGGTTTATATTAGTCTGGCCAGTTCCCATTAAGACATTGACAGCTCGAATATATATATAAAAAAAGAGATCGGTGGGGGAGACCCCCCATCCAGAATGCTTTAAGCAGAAGACCGAGGTCCCTGATCTCGGAAAAACCGCCGAACCCCAACCCCGTCCAAACACTATAGACAGGACCCCAGGGAACCGTAACCTGGGCTGTCCTTCACCATAGGCCGAAAATAGACCGTTCCACCAGTGCTTTGGTCCACGGGACCGGCGAGGGGATTTTTATTACCCCAGGATGAAATTCGCCCCTTCACGGGGTTCGAACTCAAGACCTGGGGGTACCTCCAGAGTGTTAGGTTGGTTGGAATAAGCAACCCAACCCAACATCCTTCGGCTGAATATATATACACACAATGAGACATTAAATATGTATTGTTATGAAAGGAAAGTACTGCATCTGTTACTGCTTTTTTTCATCCAACAAGTGGGCGAGAAGTTATTACTCCTAAATTCATGAAGCAATCACATGTGTTAGATCGTTTTGCTCACACACGTGTCATTTATATCGTACCCACTACCCGAAACGGCTTCTTTGCCGAGTGCGGGTGGCTTTGTCGACTGCCAAGGCACCCGCACTCGGCAAAGAAGCTTTTTGTCGACTGCCAAACAAAGCAGTTGGCAAAGATTTCTTTGCCGACTGCCTGACACTCGGCGAAGCTAGGAGCTCGGCAAATAAGCCCTTTGCCGACTGCCGCACTCTCGGCAAAGAACGGCAGTCGGCAAAGGTTGACGGGGGCAAACGGCGTCATCGCCGTCCCCTTTGCCGAGTGCTCTTTGCCGACTGCCGGGTCAACCACTCGGCAAAGAGACACGTGCAGGAAATTGGGCCTAGGTTGGCCCCTCTTTGCCGACTGCCAACCAGGACACTCGGCAAAAAGAGTCTGGCACTCGGCAAAGTTTGCATTTGTTTTGAATTTTGAGTTCAAATTTTTTTGTAGCCCAAGTATATTGTATTCAAGCATATTTTTGAATTTGAGACATTTTTATAATATTTTACTATATTTCATTTATTTATTTTATTTATTTAAATTTTTCGCATAATCCAAATTTGAACTACAGGTGCATGAAATAATGTAACGTAGCCATTTGAAAAATGATATTCATATTGAAGAGCGTATGTTGAGGCTATGTCCATAAACTCATCAAAAAGTTTGAACACCTTATCTATAAAACATGACCATCCAAGTGGGGTAGAAGTGTCTTTTAATTATATAAAATCCAAACGAAGTTCGAAAATCACGAAACTTATTGAGGTGTCATGTTATCACATGTAGAGGCTATGATAAAAATTTGGAAATATTTGGAGCAAGTTGTGATGTTGCCTAAACTCAAGCTTTTCCCTGGTGATCTGGCACTTGGTGAAGTTTTTTAAAAAATAAAATAAATTTATTTACCGAGTGCCATGTCAGCACTCGGCAAAGATTTTTTTAATTAAAAAAAGAAACAACTTTGCCGACTGCTGGCTCTAAAGACACTCGGCAAAGAAAATAATTAAAAAATAAAAAATTCTTTGCCGACTGCCATGTCAGCGGTCGGCAAAAAAAGGCGTCAGATGGCTGATGTCGTTAAACTTTGCCGACTGCTGACATAGCAGTTGGCAAAGTCTCCATTAAATTCTTTGCCGAGTACTCTTTGCCGACTGTCGACGTAGAAAGCGGTCGACAAAGCCTTTGCCGACTGCTTTTGGCTCTTTGTCGACTGCTTCCAGTCGGCAAAGAAGCTGAGTACAGTAGTGACCCCACCCCATTGTAGTTTCAGAAAATTTGCCTTACCAATGTACCTACAATAGAATTTTTCCATCATCCTCTCACGGGTTTGGCTCTATAAATGTGGCACCTTGCACATTCATCACGACCAGCTCAGAGTTCCTACTAGAAAACGTAATGCCGATTTGCGGTGGGTACTGCAGTCGCGACCTCTGTATTCTACCTGCCATGAACCCCAGAACCGAGGTTGCTCATGCTGCAGCCATGATCTCTGTCTTCTAGCACTACTGCACAAATTTTAACCATGATGGACGTTTTTGGTTTTCCGCAGCGGGCAAGAGTGAACACCACGAATGGAAGGTCACGATTAATCGTGGCCTCCACCATAGTGGGCACCGGTGCCCGCTACGAAAGTTTCTTTACTACAGCAGGCAACATAAGCCACCAGCTACGGTAAATGAGTATTAACCGCAACGAGCGGCTTATGTTGCCCGCTGCGGTAAAGAATTTCAAAAAAAAAAATACACAAACCCTAGGTAGGCCCACCGAGCCCATCCACGGGTCCGACGAGCCCATCTAGGGCTGCAGTGCCACCGCATGCGCCATCGCCACCGTCGCCGGTGGAACCACCCTCCACCGTCGCATGGCATGGGGAAGAGAGGACGGCCCGTCGGATCCGGTCCTGCCGCTGGATCTGCACAAACCCGTCGTCGTCCGCGCAGATCCACGAGCACCGCCATCGTCCACGATGTTCCGCCGCCGTCATCTAGATCTGCGTAGGGGAAAGAGAAAAGAGTGAGGGACTTGGACAGGGAAAGAGAGATGGAGATGGGAGAGGCATACCTTGACCACCGACGCTAAAGAGGATCCTGCACCGCCGCTGCTACACGCCGCTCATTGCCAGCCTGTTGCTGCGCACTTTGCTCCATGCGCCGCGTCACGCTCGATGCACCGCCGCACTCCACCGCTGTTAGGGCCTCCACGCCGTCTGCAGATGGGAGAGAAAGTGGCACGTCCACCACCGCGAACGAGCAGGTGAAGCAGGTCGGTGAGGACTAGGTCACGGCTGCCTCGTGTCGCCATCCCGCAGCCGCGCGCTGTCCAGCGCCTCGCGCTGTCATCCCGCAGCCGCGCGCTGCCCGGCGTTGCGCACCGCCGTCCCACCACCCATGCACAGCACGTCTCCTCGTGCCGTCATCACCCTGCTGCGCGCTGCCCGATTCCTCATGCCACCGCCCCGCTTCGCTATGAAAGGATAAAGCGGAGATGCAGTGGGAGAGAGAGGCGGTGGGAAGGTTAGGGACGAGCTTGAGCCGATGGTGGTGGCAGCGGGAGAGAGTGAGGGAGAGCAGTGGGTGAGAGGAAGAGATGCGGGAGAGTGTGGCCAGGCGGCGCAGAGACGCGAAGTCTCGCGACGCGCGGCTGCGGGTGGGGATTGAAGAAACCCTAGCTGGTAGAGTATTTATATTTGATGACCACCATTGGGCCTCATTTGGGCCTCTGATTTTCCGTGGCGGGCTTTTAATGTTGCCCACTATGGTAAATCCATTTACCGCAGCGGACATCTTAATATGTCCATCATGAAAAATAAGTATTTTCTATGACGGACATCTTAAGATGCCCACTACGGTAAATTGATTTATCGCAGTAGGCAAAAATGCCAATCATAGTTAATAAAAAATGCCCGCTGCAGTAAATCACAGGATTTACCATAGCCGGCAAAATAAGGTCCGCCACGGAGTGGCTTTCGGCAACGCCATAGAAGTTTATTTCTGTAGCAGTGCAGCCTGGTAAGCTTGCCGATTCCATCGATCTGATCACAGTGGATCACAATAATAATCCGAAACCACCAGTCGATATCTTGGTTGCCTTTCCGAAGCTCGCCAGAACATACCCGGTTTGCGTGTTCCTGCATGGTTTCAAGCTTGACCCCCATGCCTTTAAGCAGATCCTGAAACATGTTTCCTTATTTGGTTTCATCATGGTTGCCCCCCAGGTGAACAAAATATTATATATAAGCTTCGCTTCTCATGCATTTCAAATCATCAAATGTTTATGTAGACAGCTCATATTAATTCCTGATCATGATAATGTTTATGGCTGGCATGTTTACGTTACTATTCAGGTTATAGTTCGTTTTGATTTTTTAGATACATTGATTTTACTATGCACATCTTCGTACATAGCAAAATAGTTTAGCTACAAAATATCAAAATGGACATTAAATTGGATCGGATGGAGTGTCATCTAGGTCCGTTGAATCAATATAATGATGCATCTCTCTCTCAACTCTGTTGCAGTTCGTTTGGTACAAGAAGGAAATATACGCAGTCAAGGAAATATACGCAGCCAGCCAAGTGACTCGTTCACTGCCACGGAATACTTGATCTGTGCCGGGTCTAGAGGCCCTTTCAGTGCCGGATTTTGAACTGGCACTATCTAATCGGCGCTGATATGGGGCTGGCATCAGTGGTGGCGCTTTTAAACCCGGCACTGATGTGGGTTTTCAGGAATCCCAAAAAATTACAAGTCGCGGCATTTTTCGCGTGAAAATCGCGCGCTTCGCGGTTTGTAGGATTCGAACCTGCTACCTCCCCCTTGCGCGTTCCCTGCTTTACCACTGCACCCCTTAGTCATTGTGTCTATATTCTATTTTGGTTCCCCACATATTATATCCAATCGAGTATAGTTTGTTTTTTGGAGGCCCCAAACGAATTCAAATCAAAAAGTTGTCAACAACAAAGTTTCATAACTTTTAAGATCTACACTTTTTGTTTAGGAAGTTTTTCCATCCGGGGTCATTTAGAAAATTTGAATTTTAAATTTGAGAAATTCAAACGCACGTTTAGCATGGCAAGATGGACTCAAATAAAAAGTTTTCAACTACAAAATTTTATAACTTTTTAAGATCTACAAACACTATTTTGGGTGTTTTTTATCTGATGTCTTTTAAAAAAGTCATATTTTGAATTTTTGAAATTATGACGTAGTTTAGCATGGCAAGATGAACTCAAATGAAAAAGTTTTCAACAATAATATTTCATACCTTGTCAAGATTTACAACCTTATTTTGACCATTTGTTCATCCGACGAATCAATAATGTTGTTGTTCACGAAATCTATATATCACTTATATGGTTCATAAAGTTTCCTAAACTATAAGAGAGATGTGTAAATTTTGTGAACTATGTTACTTTCACGTTATCATATGCAAAAATAACTAAAATAGGAATTATAGATCTTGATGAGTTGTAAAACTCTCTGTACATGACTTCTTTAACCGAGACCATTTGATGTTTCAAATTTTTTTTTAAACTTATGTAGATCTATGAGCCGGCACTAATGACCCACATCAGTGCCGCCGGTTCATGTTACAACCCGCCACTAATAACAACATCAGTGCCAGTTTGTGTTATGAACCGGCACTAATGTGTCGATCCATTATTAGTGCCTATTCATCTTATGACCCGGCACTAATAACCCATTATGAGTGCATATCAGTGCCGGTTCTAACCTTATACTGCCACATCAGCGCCGGTTCGTGTTACCAACGGGCACTGATGTGCCAAAATAGGCTATCAATGCCAGTTCTTTAAATTCCGGCACTAATGATGCCCGACACTGATAAGGTATTTTGTAGTAGTGATTGGCTCACTGAGTTGCTATTGACCGTGCTGCCCAACGACGTGAAGCCCAACCTTTCCAAGCTCGCTCTGGCAGGCCACAACAAAGGTGGCCACACAACGTTCTCTCTTGTCCTGGAGCATGGTGAGACTAAGCTCAAATTCTCTGCGATCATTGGCATTGACCCAGTTGCCGGCGAGCGTCAGTACACACAAATCTCACCAAAAATCCTCACCTATGAGCCCTCCACTTTGGACATTGCAATGCCAGCCTTAGTCATCGGCACCGGGCTTGGAGAGGAGGGGAAGGAGGTACTTCTAATGCGACTCCCTCCATGTCCCCCAAAGGTGTCAACCACAAAGAGTTTTACCTTGAGTGCAAACCACCTTGCTACCACTTTGTGACCAAAGATTATGGGCATTTGGACATGATAGATGATGATGCTCTAATGCACATTAGAATCATGAAGAGTTTCCTTGCCGTGGAGGGGGACGGCTCCATGGACATGATGAGAAGAACCGTAGCTGGCATCATGGTCGCGTTCCTAAAAGCCAAGCTCAATGAAGATGACGGTGATCTTGAAGCCATACTGAAGGATCCTAAGGTGGCTCCCACTATGCTCGACCCTGTTGAGGGTCGTCTGGCTTGAGAAGAAGGATCAAAAATCATATATATGAACGTGTCATGCAATAGTCGAAGTTGCATGCTCTACAGATTTCCTATAAATAACATCAGCTTATTGGCTGCTTGTTTCTTTAGACCAAACACCAGATGGTCCTGCTTTATAGAAAGCATAATTTGTTTGCTGGGGATACTAGCTTTACAAGCGTCTTAATATGAAAAGCAAAAGATACAAGTTTCTCTCCCTGCTGATACAGACTATAAGGCTACTCAGTAGCAAAGAACATCACTAGAGCTTGACAACACCATCTAAGAGCGATATATGAAAGATACACTCGACTTGCTTTGGGCTACACCATTAGCCTTGGACGTTTTGTGCCAAAAGACTTGAAATTTTCTCCATCTTCTTCAACATCCACTCTGTTTCCTTTTCCTTCAGAAGTGTACTCCATTTCTGCATAAAAACTAGTGATCGATGTAGAACGTTGCTAGGCTGAAATCACTTTGTTATGAAACACATACTCATTCCTAATGAGCCATAGGCTCCAGCAAATGCAGGCTAAGATGTAAATCATCAAAGGTTTTGGTGCCAGGCGTTTGCCTCGACTAAAAATTAAGAACTATTCTAGGGAAGTTGGAGTAATCGACCATTGCAAGACTTCTCTAAATGACCACCAGCAAAAATTTGCCAGATAGCACTCAAAGAAAATATAATGGTGAGCTGATTCTGTCATATCACATAATTTGCACTTCTCTTCCCCTGGCCATGCTCTCTTTACCAGCTGTTCAGCTATTGGTAAGTAGTCTGAGTATATGGACCATAAAAAGAATCTAATTTTCATAGGATTTTAGCTTGCCATAATCTCTGTATTCATCATTCCAGGGAATTTAAGTTCCTGGTAAAGTGAGGCAGTTGTGAACACTCCTTTCTTGTCTAGTCCCCAAATGACTGTGTCTGATGTTAGCTACACTTCCTGTAGTTTTTCACTGAAGCCTGCCATTCTCTCAATTCAGAGTCTCCAAAATATCTTCTAAAAAATAGGTTTATCTCATTGTTTTGACAAACTTCATGGACAGTCTTATCCTATTCATTGAAAATCTCAAAAAGATTACTGAAAGTATGCTTTAGTGGACACTGTTCCAACCACACATCTTTTCGAAACCTTGCTTTCTTCCCATTTGTCACAATGTAGATCAAACCTCTCTCACACCACTATTTTTATCTCATGTAAACAACTCCAAAATTGTGATGTCCCCCTTTGTTTTGAGTTGTAGAAACCTTTGTCGAGGTTTATATATCCACTTAGATAACAAACACTGATTCATCACTATGGTATCAGTAAATCCTAATCCTCCATACTTTTTGGAAGTGGCTAGCACCTCCCATCTCATCATATGGTATTTCTTTTTTTTCCCTGGTCCATGCAAAAAGAAGTTGGACCTTGCTGTCTCCATTTTCTGGTGGGCTTCAC
This sequence comes from Bothriochloa decipiens, assembly GCA_023333625.1. Lineage (NCBI taxonomy): Eukaryota > Viridiplantae > Streptophyta > Magnoliopsida > Poales > Poaceae > Bothriochloa > Bothriochloa decipiens. The sequence goes on along the minus strand of CM041636.1, from coordinate 3,406,785 downwards.
CCCTCAAGTAGAAGATCCCCATAACATAGTTTGGTATAGAACTAAGACAAGACTCAGCTAGTATAATCTTACCCCCATATGACAGTAGGTAGCTTTGCGAAGTGGGTACTCTCTTTTCTACTTTCTGATAAACATAATCAAAATCTGCAGAACTCATGTAATACCTATCCAGCATCACTCCCAAATATTTCAGAGGAAATTCTCCTATATTGCAGTTAAGCTTGTATGCCACCTCTCTTTGTTCTTCTAATGTGGTTTCCAGCACAAAAATCTCACTTTTGTCAAAATTAATTTTAAGGCCAGACATTAACTCAAAGTAGTATAGAATGAATTTGATGTTACAAATAGTCTCTTCATTTAGATTCAGAAATAGAATGGTATCATCTGCATATTGTAAGTGTGTCAAACCTCCCTCCACCAAATCTAGAACTAAGCCTCTTGTTGCACCATCACTTTTTGCTCTCTCTAGTAACATAGATAGAGTATCACCCACTAGATTGAAGAGTAGAGGTGAGAGTGGATCACCTTCATTGAATGTTCTAAAATAATTCCCTGGTTGCCCATTGATCATTATTCCTACCCTACCTCCTTTAATAATTTGTTTCATCCAATTAATCCATTTTTCTAGAAATTTCTTTTTCCTAAGTACCTCTATCATAAGCCTTCTCAATTGACCTTGTCATAAGCCTTCTCAAAATCCAATTGACCTTGTCATAAGCCTTCTCAAAATCCAATTTCAAGATAACTCCCTTTTTGTGTTGGACTCTGAGATAGTGCAAGACTTCATGGAGCATTACAATCCCTTCTAGGAAATATCTCCCTGGGATGAAAGCTGTTTGAGCTGGACTAATGATCCTTGGAGCATGTTTGGCTAGTCTCATTGAAAGGACCTTTGTGAACCACTTGTAATCTACATTTAGTACACATATTGGCCTATACTGTTTGATACTGTTAGCCCCTCTGGTTTTAGGTATGAGAGTTATCATACCATAGTTTAGTTTGCTCATGTTGAATTCCTTCTCATCTAATTGTTGAAACATCTCAGCAATTTTACTCTTTATGTGAGGCCACATTTTCTTGTGAAAACTAGCAGGGAGCCCATCTGGCCCTGGAGCTGAACTGGAATCCATATCTCTAAGTGCCTCTTCAATTTCACTGAAGCTAAAAGGTCTTATTAGGTCATTGGCCATTTCTTCTGTCAAATTTTTGGTCTAAAAATGTTTATAATGCCTATATATCCTTTCTCTTCATGTACAAATAGGTTCTTATAGTATCCTTCAATGTGAGCTCTAAGATTCCTATCACCTGAAATCACATTATCACCATCCTACAACTAAAAAATAGTGCACTTCTTTTTCCTCCCATTGGCTCTACTGTGGAAGAAATTTGCACCTCCCTGGAGTATCCATTTTTCACCCCCTCTGTTTTGACATTGCAGTTCTTCAAAACTATATATCTATTCTAATGCAGTCTCTCTAGCATACCTGTCTCTCCACTATTTAGCACTAAGACCTTCTGTGTCTGCTTTGTCATCAAATTGTTGCAACTATTCCAATAGAGCTTGTTTGTCTCTTCTGAGTTTTCCTCTAATATTGCACCCCCATCCTTTGCAGAAAGTTCTTATGTGCTTCTTGATATTTTTCCAGTGTTCCTGGATCCCTCTATTATCTCTTCTTGGCCAGTTGGCTAGTAGTTTACTTTGGAACTTAGTGTGAGTAAACCAAGCTGGTTCAAATCTGAATATATAAGGGTTCTTGCTTGAGGACAACCGCAAAGGACCTCCCATCCACCTTCCTGGCCACCACCCACTGAATCTGCCGGCTCCAAGGTTGATTGCGACTCACCTCCGCCGCCGTCGCCGGGTACCCCTCTCCTCGATCTAGGGTTAGGAGCATGGACTTTTTGGGAACCCAGAACCACCCCTCTACCTCTTGACGCCCACCCTGTGGTTGGTATACATCCTCGAAGCAGGTTCCAAAAGGGTGCTTCACTTCTCTAGCATTTGCAGATTGGTCTTCCTGTGACTTAGCAGAACCGTTGCCTACCATTGCTGTCCCACTTGTCCTTGCATCTACCACCTGTATCCCCTGTTTCTCTGTTTCCCTCTGTGGAAACCTTTATTCCTGATACATCCTGTGACTCCTGCCAATTCGATCCTCTCTAGTTCTAATCCTTGCCTGTTCCTCAATTCTCGTCAGTTGAGATGCCTCTGTGATCATGGAATTGTGGCAACATTGTTCTCCAACCAAATCTGATAACCTAAATGGAATATTATCATCTCAATTACAGCTCCCTGAATGAAACTCTGTTATGGAACCTGGTTGTTCTGACTCGATACAGAGTTCATCTTCCCCGGCGAGTTCAGTGCAGACCATGGATGCTCAAAGGAACTTCCTAGTTTCGTCGCTGCCGCGCTCATGGCCATCACCAGAAACAATTGCGTCTCTCCGATCACCATCATCCTGTAAAAGTCCTGTTCTACCTATTCTCCCAAATTCTCCCAAGGATGATGAGTTCTTGATACGCCTCACCTTTGCTCGTACCTGCTGTGACGATCGCCGACGATGGGGAAGTTAGGTTACGATGGCGAAGTTAGGTTATGCATTGTGCCTCCGTGCCCTCCCGATCCCCCAACCGCCGCCGCCGTCGTCGCCTGCGAGCGCGATTCCTTAGCGCTACTCCTTTCGAGACCAACCCATGGGTGCGAGAAACGCTGATGTCGCTTCCCCCCACCCTGCTTAGCCCCGATGATCGCCTATGGTGATGAATCAAAGGGGGGATCCCCCGCATCGCCCTCCGCCTCGCCTGTCAAAGCGCCTATCCTAACCACCATCCGTCCTTTATTCTTAGCTTTTGCTCTCTTGCTTGCTTGTCGCTGATGCTTTCAGCTTTCTATTAAGTCCACATCATATGGACTTGTCATGCAACCGTTAGTTGCATGCTTTACTGGTTTCCAATAAATAACGTCAGCTCTGCTAGCTTGTTGTTGTATACGCTTACTAATAAGTTCTTGGAATGGCTACTACCTACTTCATGTCGGATGCATGTTTCCAAACCCTTGCACTAATGTCCTCGATATGGAGCCGTTAAACCAGTATAGCGGTGATGATATAACCAATTTGAAATCTATACAGAAACGATTTAGAAACCAGATGGCCACCCTTGGTCTATGGTTGGTCCATCCGATACAATGGGGGCTCCGGCGAGTGTAAAACACTCCACCGATCAAGCAGGCAAAATATTCGGTGCAAACCACGTCTTCTGTGCAATCGGTAAAAACTCTACTAAAAACATACTTAGAAGTTTTCCAAAAATTTGAAACTATGCACACCATTAGTGCATCTATAAAGTTATACTGTCATAAAATTTGAGATGCAAACTTGTTTTGTAAAGATTCATATGAAAATAAAAAATTTCATTTACATAAGCACTAAAGGACAAAATTTCTAGAATTTTGTCCTCTAGTGCATATGCAAGTGAAATTTATTATTTTCATATGAATTTTTACAAAACATGTTTGAATCTATATTTTTTGTGATAATATATATCTATAGATGCACTATTAGTGTATGTAGTTTCAATTTTTTTTCAAAAACTTAACGTTAGTTTTGCAAAGGTTTTTACGATTGCATCAAACATGTGGTTTGCACTAAATATTTTGCAGATCAAGTCTTCCTCAAACTTTTTCTAATGGCTAACTCTAAATTATTTCCCACAAGAAAAACCAACACCTTTAAAATTGAGGTAGTATTTTTAGAAATGTTTTTCAAATATTTTCACTTGCTTCATCGCTATGCCGCTCAATCTGATACGTACATATGCAAACTCAGACTCACAAAGCTGCACTAGATAAAAGTATGAAGTAAGCATTTGCCTTAAAGAAGTACCCACAATAGGTGTTCATGGTCACTGATGTTCCGTTGAGTCTGTCCCCACTTATTTTTTTCCACCGAAAGGTGAGGTGGTAGTTTCACAAAATTTGCCTTACAGAAGTACCCACAATAGATTTTTTTTTTTTTGCATCCTCCTAACCGGTCTGGCTCTATAAATATGGCCCCATGTATCGTCCTCCCGATCAGCTCAAACCTCCTACTAACAGACGTAGCGTCTGTTGATAGTGCAGTCACGACCTCCGTCCACTAGCCATGAACCCCAGAACTGAGATTGCTCGTACTGCACTCAAGACCTCTGTCTTCCAGCCAGGGAAGCTTGCTGATTCCGTCGATCTGATCACAGTGGATGGCAGGAATCATCCGAAACCACCACTCGAGATCTTGGTGGCTACTCCAAAGGACGCCGGAACATACCCGGTCTGCATGTTCCTGCATGGTTTCAAGCTTGACCCCTATGCTTTTAAGCAGATCCTGAAACATGTTGCCTCATTTGGTTTCATCACGGTTGCCCCCCAGGTGAACAATATATTATTTATTTATATATATGCTGCTAGCTTCTCATGCATTTCAAATCATCACAGGTTTTGCCCCTTCTGTTTTAACTTTCTGGTTTCTTTTGTACTGAACAGTTTTTATCTTTAATATAATTTCTGCAGGGGCTTCGGCCCCTGCAGTTTCCTCAAAAAAATGCGTAATAATTCATGAACATGACAATGTTTATGCCTGGCATTTGTACGTTATTTTTCACAGCCTTGTCGTTTGGGTTTTTCAGGAACATAGCTTTTGCTATGCATGTCTAGATACTTAGCAAAAGTAGTGTACCTAGAAAATATCAAAATGGACTATAAATTGGGAACAGAGGGAGTCGGATCCAAGTCCGTTGAATCATATGAATCATGTATCTCTCTCTCAATTCTGTTGCAGTTCGTCTGGTACAAGAAGGATATATACGCCACCGCTCAAGTGACAGATTGGCTCACTGAGGGGCTACTAAGCGTACTTCCCAACGGCGTGAAGCCCAACCTTTCCAAGCTCGCTCTGGCCGGCCACAGCAAAGGTGGGCACACAGCATTCTCTCTTCTCCTGGGGCACGGTGAGACCAAGCTCAAATTCTCCGCAATCATTGGCGTCGACCCAGTTGCCGGCAATGGCGAGTACTCGCAAATCTCACCAAAAATCCTCACCTATGAACCCTCCTCTTTGGACATTGCAATGCCAGCCTTAGTCATTGGCACTGGGCTTGGAGAGGAGTGGAACAAGGAGTTCCTTGTGCCACTTCCTCCCTGTGCCCCCAAAGGTGTCAACCACAAGGAGTTCTACCTTGAGTGCAAGCCACCTTGCTACCACTTTGTGACGAAAGATTATGGGCATTTGGACATGATAGATGATGATGCACCAATACACATTAGAATCATGAAGGCCCTTACAGTGGAGGGGGACGGCTCTATGGACATGATGCGAAGAACCATTGCTGGCATCATGGTCGCGTTCCTAAAAGCCAAGCTCAATGATGATGATGGTGATCTTGAAGCCATATTGAAAGATCCTAAGCTGGCTCCCGCCACGCTCGACCCTGTTGAATACCGTCTGGCTTGAGGAGATGGATCACAAATCATATATATGGACTTGTCATGCAACAGTTAGTTGCATGCTTGACAGGTTTCCAATAAATAACGTCAGGTTCTTGCTTGCTTGCCGCTGTATATGCTCTCCTAATAAGTCCAGATCATATGGACTTGTGGTGCAACAGTTGGTCGCATGCTTTACTGGTTTTCAATAAGTAGCGTCAGCTCTGCTGGCTTGTTGTTGTATACGGTTTCCTAATATGTCCAAATCATATGCACTTGTCATGCAACTGTTAGTTGCATGCTTTACAGAGAGTTCTCGCAATGTCAACTACTTCATGTTGTATACGCTTTTACATGCATGTTTCCAGATCCTGGCATATGGTGACGTTAAATCTGAATCTATTTTAAGCTTCCATCCTTAATATTTGATACAACAGAGATATCCTTCCCGCCATGTACTTTTACGATGTATGACTAAACCCAATAGTCTCCCCTGTTATCATGTGATCCACCAGATTTTCCAAGCTTTTTCGACCATTGGATCAGATACCAATTATTAGAAATTGGCCTCCCGCACCGGCAAGTTTTCTACCAATCTCCACGCGTGGAAGCGTCGATTGAATTTACCAAGATAAAAATGCAAGATCACATACGATACTAGGGTCATGATATATGTTAACGAGGCTTCAGCCGGATCATAGTATTCAGGGCACGATTACGGGGGCTCCTCCCCAATATCAGCAACACCGGCCGCTCCCCGCCCCCCTCTCCCCGTGAACCCATCGCTATGTCGTTATGGTTAGAAAAACAGCCCTCCTCTCATATTTATGAGGAGACCAGGTTACAGTGTCCAACATCAATTCTACCCTAAACTGACAAATACATCCTAGTATAACCAAACTTGTACATAATATTCTAACACCAACAACTTGTCACATACATATATACCAGAAAAATCAGGTCCTACCCTCAACTCCTAAGGAAAATAGTTTTTTATATACAAAAAAATATGGTGAAATCAAGAGTTCTTGTAAACAGTTGTTTCCCAAAGCCTTCCATGTTTCCCATACCTCATTTTTCTTTCACGTTTCCAAAGAAAATTACATGTATAATCCACATCTCTAGCTAACATACATACATGCCTGTTCGATTGTAGGCCTGGTGACCTTTCCTGGAAAAAACTGAAACTTGAAAGTTTTTTGAATAGTTGGTGTTTCTTGCATGCCTAGGCTAGGGTAAAGAAGATGTGTTTGGTTGGTGACGCGATATGATTTCTAGTACTCCCGTTGTCCATTTATCCATCGTATTAGCCTTTGGCACAAGGAGCAATAAATACAGACAAAGTGCAGCCAATGAATACAAAATACGCAGCGCGTATGAGGAGCCAAACATGTGGTCTCAACTAATATGAAGAAGATATTTAGGAAAAAAAGACTTTTGCTTAGATGAAGGAGATAAAATGGATGGAGGCAGTACAATTTAACTTTAACACTTATGAATAATACGATGATAATTAAAACTTTTAAAAAAATATAAATATTCACAATCTAGATGACAAAACAAACTTTAATTTTCATGAACAAAAGATCATTTCTGAACAGTAATATGTTCTGATTTTTTAGCAGCAACCTGTACGTCAATTGTGGAAATAAAAAAATAAGACATTAGTTAATTAACAGTACAAAATCTACATAGTAATTATTTAACATAAACTGACTTTGATGTTTCTGTCATGCGTGCAACGCAGACTCTACACCGCATCAAAGAAAATGGGCCAACTTCGGTCCAAGAGGAAAGCGCCACCTCTGCGACAACCGCACATCGCGGGCCTAGGGCGCCGCGTGCGCGCGTGAGGAGCCCAGGGGCGCTCCCGCCACCACCGCCGCCGTCTTCAGAGATCGTCACATCATCAAGATAAATTAGGAAATTAGAAATAAATAAAATAGAAAATAGAGAATCCACAGGATCTCTAATGGCTTAGAGGTTAAGTCTTACCGAGACTACAAATATAAGCCACAATGTTACTCATTGCAATCAATAAAGGAATTAGGGTCAATCCGTTTAACCCTAGGTCTCCACCGCTTTGGTTCTTTCCCTCCTCTACCTCACGCGCACGCACCGCCGCTCCCCGCCTGTTGAACCCTAGCGCCACGCTCAGCCGCCACGGCCTTGTCACCGGGCGGCGTCGCCGTGGCCGCAGACCGCCCCTGTGTTATACCCCTTATAGTTTCAGACAGCCAGACATGTATCTTCTTCATTTATTTTGTCATATTTCAATAGTAACAGAAATGGGGTTTCTTTTTTACGGAGGAAAACCCTGCTTTTATAATAAAGCACTGTGATAGGTACAAAAAGTAGCTGGCGATACCAATGCACAAAACCAAATAAAACAAACGCTGCTATGCTGCAACGAACTTAAACTGAGTCCAAATAATAACAGAATCTTGTAACTGTAACATCTAGAACTCCAGCCTGTCAGACAACTAAACCTATCAGATAACTAAACCTTTTGTTTCTTTGATGATCCAAGCCCCAGGGACACTGTTCTCCATACATTAAAAATGATGAGGCCACGTGTCTTAGGGTTCAGGAGCAAGAATATGCAGTGTCTCCTATTAAACTCATTAGATGTATTATCAATGCATAGTTGATCATGTACATATTATTATATTCAGCTTTGAATGAACCTTTTGTTACTTTCTCTATAGAGTGGTGGTCTTGTGTATCCCAAATGTCACAATAGCCATGGTTGGTATCTTTGACCATGGTATCGATTAGCTTGCGCAATATGTACCTCACGAGGATCCTATTTAAGTCATTATATATATATATATATATATATATATATTATCAGTGCCTAGTTGATAATGTACATATTAGTATATTTAGCCTTGATCTTGTGCATTCTGAATAATTAATTCCTATGATGTCTCCACTCTCCACCATACAAGAATTTCCAGGTATTTTATCAAAATAAAAGGCAGGAGCTCTGCCTCGTGTAATTAAAATGGGAATCTCCAGCAATTACCTTCACAATCTTGTAGCTGCCTTCCAAACTTGGAGAATACTAGGTGAACTTGTTGTGTTTTAATCTAAGAGGCAAAATGATCTTCCAAACTATATCTTCTACTTGGAGCATAGTCTGACCTTCTTGTGTGTGATAGGGAGATGGGCAGGAGGGTCCTACATAATGCGCTGATTTAACCACGCTTCAATAAAAGTTTCGGATCAAGTGGTATTATCACCGTCTATGTTTGTCAAGACGATTGTGATAGTGAAAGCCCACATATCACTGCCCGTTGAAGAATGAACTGCACTACCGGAAATCGCGACTTTGCCGAGTGTATATTCTTTGCCGAGTGTCTTCCTGTTGGCACTCGGCAAAGAGCAGACTTTGCCGAGTGTCTTCCTGTTGGCACTCGGCAAAGATATTTTCAATATTACATTTCAAGACACTAAATGAACTCAAATGAAAAAATTTTATACTACAAAGTTGTATAACTTTTTAGGATCTATAAAGTTTATATTGGTCATTTTTTTATTTGATAAATCGATAGTAATGTTGTTTATAAAACCTACATCTCACTAATAGTTTCATAAGAATTGTGAACTATGTTAGAACCACCACATCGGATGAACAAATGATCAAGCAAGCAAAATAATGTTTATAGATCTTAATAAGTTATGAAATGTTATAGTTTAATTTTTTTTCATTTGAGTTCATCTTGCCATGCTAAAGCCATATGTGAATATCTTAAATTTAAAATTCAAATTTCGTAAAAGACCTCGGATGAAAAAACTTTCTAAACAAAAAGTGTAGATCTCGAAAGGTTATGAAATATTATAGTTGACCACTTTTGGATTTGAATTCATTTAGGCCCTTAAACAAGCTAATTACTCTCGGCTTAGTATAGAATATAAGGAAATGAAACTAGTTATAAACACATGTGACAGAGTAGTGCAGTGGTTAAGGCAGGAGACACGCGAGAGAGAGCTCACGAGTTCGAACCCCACCGGACGCGAAGCGCACGATTTTCGCGCGAAAAATGCCGCGACTTGCGAGATTTTCATTTTCGCGCGTGGCGGTGGGTCCCCCTCAGATTTAAATTTTTTTCTATTATTTTTGGGTTTTTTTTAGATTTTTTATTTCGCTGAGTGCCGGCCTTTGCCGAGTGTCTAGGACACTCGGCAAAGCCTTTGCTAAGTGCTTGCCAGGTGGCACTCGGCAAAGACTCCTTTGCCGACCAATTCTTTGCCGAGTGGGCTTTGCCGAGAGCCGCACTCGGCAAAGCCTTTGCCGAGTGTTATTCGGCCTTTGCCGAGTGTCCAAGACACTCGGCACAGAACCCGAATCCGGTAGTGCTGGTGATGCTATATAATCACAGCTGGTTACAAAGTATCGGATAGTGACGGGATAGCATGCTTGAATATTCTGTAGCAGTACACACTAGTGCTCTAGTTGTGGCATCCTACGCCATAAGAACATTACAAGAGTATCTTTCTCATTACATTCATATTTTCAGTCGCAAAAAACACATAATTTTAACTACAAGAGTGTCTTCATAAAACTATAAAAAAATTCCTTTAAATGACAAAACATAAATTATGTAACATGGTAGGAAACAATAAGCTTAAGGATACACATCATCATTTGTTCCTCATACTATGGACAAAGGTTTTATGTAGTGGGTAAAACCATTCAGATGTATAAAAAGCTATTACAAGAAATAACTTTTTTCTAACAAAAGAGTTGGAAATTTTCCACATGGAACTCATCGACAGCTCAAGGGGACATGACTTCCTTTCCAATGGTTGCTCCACGAAACTAACTTTTTATAAACATTCAAATTTATTTGATCGATGTTAATTAATTGCTTCATTACATTATTGAGAAAATAGTAGATTAAGAAAAAAGCTCCAATAGGATGATATAAGGAGCTTTACAATTTTGGCCCTAATGCTTCAATGCGCTGGAAGCGCCCCTTCCACCGCGCCGAGGAATGAGCCATGCCAGAAATAGCAGAAGGGTTCTTATCCTATGCATGCTAGAATGGTCCAGCCCAAGGTTCCAAACCTGTAGACCTCCTAGGGCACTCAGCAGATGCACAAGTCTTTTGTGTCCACTGAGTGCATGGGCCGGTGATACCATGTAGCCCACTTTCCCTGTTGCACGGCTCGACATCGCTTGTGAAAGGTACACACATTGACCTGTGCTGCACGCGACGCACCGCACATGCTGCATACTCACATCAGCACTTTAGCTTTGCTCATGCATGCTGCCGGGGTCATGACAAGCATGGTACGTGGCATGATGCTTTACAAACTTTTTTTTTATTCATTTTGCAGGAGACAAGGAGAGGAGTAGTTAATCACAGTTGAGCTCGCTCATAAAAAACAGAAGACCATGATTTGGATATATTGACCTGTAACATGCCAAGTTTCCTAGGTAAAACACTGTTACTTTATTATTAGAAGACCTACATCACCATCTACAGTGAATAATAGACCCTCAATACTCATGACAATGATAACGAGGTGTGCGAGTCTTCGAGCGAAGCGGTGGCACCATAATGCGATATATAGGACTCAGGGAGATGCCACCGTATCTGTGGATGAATAGATAGGGTATCTGATTCCAGGGTACCACACATTACGTGCAGGCTGCAACCAAACAACCCTATCGCTATCTCATTTCTTTTTAATCAAACACCGGCCAACGGGTCCGCTGTCGGTAAAGTTTCGCTATCCGGTCCAGTCCACAATTGCATCACATTACATTTGGCTGAACCGAAACGCTTGCTCAAGAATCTGCCCCATATAAGCATAAAGAAAAAGCACTGAAAAAAAACTAGTAGGTGCCAAATATGTACACGTACGTACAGGATTGGGCTGCATGGCTTTCGCAGGAGGCCTCCAAAAGGCTAAGCCTAAGCTGCTGAAAATTTATCCACAGGGAACCTAGCTTTGGCAGATTCTTATTCTGTAGCATGGGCAACAGGCTTTAGCCACGCCACGGCCACGCACGGGGTGGTTGGTCAAGTCTGTAGCATGGGTATATCCGTGGGTGCTTTCATTTATCCGTCATGGACTCTTTTGTTGTTTGCTGTCGGTCTAACTAACAGTACGTGATCCTTCTAACGCGTGGAAACGCATGCAATTTTATGGTACATATAAACCAGGTTATTTTTAAAGGCAACCATATTTATTGAGACGAGTCTTCTAAAATGTCCAAATTAATTTGTTAATTGCTTTCTAAAGGCAGACCATTAGAATGTAATGTTAGTTGTCCACAGATGATCTGAAATTCCAAAATATACTCATTATAGAATGCACAGATATATTTGCTACTAATAAAAAATATAATTCTAACACATGCGCGAGAGAGCCCTTGTGTCATTCGGGCTCAAACGCATGCGACAGCCATGTTGATTGGCCTGTCTTTTTTTTTTAGAAAGGGTTGGATTTTATTAATAGGATAACAGTATCCAGCCCCTCGACAGGGCACCCCTAAACAGAGAAAAGATATAATAATTTTTCTAAAAGAGGAGCCAGGCTTCAATGTCGTCGACCAACATTGTCGCAGACCGGTCCTTCTCCATCTCCCGCAATGAAGATGTCCTTATATGAAGCTCACGGTTGATACCCGGATCGATGAAGAGCCTTGAAATTTTAAAAGCCCCATCAGTAGCATGCACAAAGCATGCTTTTAATCTATGGAGCTCTTTAGCAAACAACAACATGCCGTCTCTTCATCGTCGTCGGAATCTGACACCAATCGCGTTACCGGCGCCCAGACGACGTATAGCGAACTCATAACAGGGGGTCTTAGTACACCATCTCGTAAAGACTTGAATGTGGATGAAAACACTGGCAAACAACTTGCCATCACCATCGGTATAGCCACCGAGACTCCTCCAAACAACAACAGCCGAGTCACGGGTGAGGTTGTTGACGGCGACGCCAACCGCGTGGGTGCATACAGTACAAATTATTTGATAGAAGATTCGAAAACCGACGCATAGAAAGGCAACAAAGAAATTGTCATCGGTTTTCAAATCCATGCATATGAACCATCAGCAAACTCCACATGCACAGCACACACCTCCGGGGCCAAAACAACATAAGGAAAACCAATGCCTGAGAAACTCCGAAGGAAGCAATACAAAACCAGTGATTTTCCCATTGGGATGAAATTCAACGCTAAAAAAAAACTAACTAAATAAGAACGGAAATAGCAATCAGCTGCCGGATCCTTCCCTTGCAAATCGGCGCACTGGACGACACTGACAGCGAAGGGAAAGCGGCGAATCCAGCGCCCGGATGGAGTCGCCGTCGATTCTACCCGCGATTCTTCTGTAGGATGGGGAAGGACTCGATCCTTCTCTATTGTTGATCGTCGGTTTGATTGGCCTGACTTGCCCACATATTGTTGCGTTTTCGACCTGAGTGGTGAGCCACACAAGCTCGCGGAAGCCCAAAGTCTCGTCATTTGCCCTAGGCTGCACACACTCCCTATCGAGTCACTTGAACACAAACCAAACTCATGTGGCCCAGTCCCCGGGCCACTAGCTTTTGCCCACACCGCTGCCACTGCCCCCGGGCCATCTCTCCCAGGGCTCTCATAATAGTTTTGCAGATGTAAAAGATTCGTACATGGTTACAAATAATATTTAGGATATAAAAGATATAAGATGTAAAAGATGTAAAAGATTCGTACATGGTTGCAGATATAAGATCTTTTTGAGGAAATACAAATAATATAAAATCTTGAGGAATACATGATGAAAAAGACCAACCTTCTTGTGAATTCTGACACGAATGTTCCTCAGTGAAGGCTTTTAATAAGGCGACATGTATGTGCTTCAAATTGCAATCGTGTTGAACAAAATCTTAGCAGCTAAGGTTTTCTTTGGATGTCGTCAAATTCACCTCAATCCTTGTGTGTTAGTATGGTCTGAGTCTGAACTCCTATCTCCATCCACAACAACACACGTGGATTGATGTTAATCTGGCTAAGCAATGCCTAAGTGTAATTGACAACAAAACGCTTGTATATTTGCAAATGTGATGTCATGTATACGACCTTGTTCACTTGTCCCACGTGATTTGACATGATTTGTGGTACTAGCAGGCCACGGCCTACTCTGGGTCCATCTCGTCCGGCTCCTCTTGGCTAAGCCTTAATATCAGAGTCACAGACCATCCACCAAAAAAAAAAAAAAAAAAAAACAAAAACAGAAAAAACAAAAATCAGAGTCGCAATCGGACCTGTTACTGGTTCGCCCCACCAACGTTTCAATCAATATATATTACTTGGGCGGACTGACAATCAACAAGGTCACGCAGGATCTCCACAGTAAGCTAACCGACGAATCGAGACGACCAAGCAGCGTCTCCGGCGTCATCTGTGGCCGCGGTGTACTTCATGAGGGGAACGTTCATCGTCCCCGAGACCGAGAATCTGCCTGTCCTACCCGCCCCCGGCGCCATCTTCTCCAGCTCTCCGACCGTTGTCGTGGTCATGCTCGACTAGATCGTGTACGTCTCACATATTTAGATGTACGTCTCACATATTTAGATTTCCAGAATGTTTTCTGCCCTCAAACCTAAAAACCGATATACAACCTCTCTTTATCTTTTTCCCATCTACTTATTCTCCTTGTTCATAACTGCTAATGCATGACTGGTGGACCAACGATAAGTCGATAACAAAGCTCTAGAGTGGTCAGGTGGGCTAGCGTAGCCCATAGCAGTTGCATGTCCATCCCGAGCATGTGACGGTTTGGTTTTCTAAAGACCTAATCGCTGTGACTTGCGTTTTGGAGCTCCCCGGTCCGGCAGCCACGTGAGCTCCACAAAGCGTCTGTATAAATCCAGAGCCCAGTTCGGCCCCTCTCCTGACTATCACCATTTGGGCATTAATACCACCGACAGGCACAAATTCGCCCAGTCGAACTATAACATCCAAGAAAAATCCACGGCCCACTTCGGTCCATCTCATCGACCCTATCACTTTTTGGGCCTTAATACCACCGACAGGCCCAGTTAGCCTAGTCGACCTTGGATATATGAATACGATACGACTCGGCAGCTGTTGTAATTAAAAAGCACCCGTTCCTAAAAAAAAAAAAAAAAAATTAAAAAGCACCACAGACGTGAGCAGCAGCAATCCTCATTGAAAACCCGGATTCGCAGAGGAGATCCTCCAGCAACAGCAGCCCAAGAATATAGAGACGAGGAGCAGCCTCGCCGGCGGCGTCTGGCCCACCATGCCCTACGCGACGAGAGGAACGTTCATCGCCCCCGAGTCCGAGAACCCGCCCCTCCTACCATCTCCGGACGCCATCTTCTCCGACTCTTCCGCCGTAATCATGCTCGACAAGATCGCGTACATCGGCGACAACCTCCGTAAGAACGGGACCTTCGCTCAGACCATCACGCGCACGGGCGCGGCCATCGGCGTGTCCCTGTAGCTCACCGATCCGCCGGCCGCCTCCCACCTCATGGACGAGTCCTCCGTGATCTGCTCCGGCAAGGACGTCGCCATCATCCGCGTCATCTACAACCTCGGCGTCAGACCCATTGCGTCCATCCAGGAGATGGGTATGGCCGACTGTGACTGCTTGGCTTACAGAACCCACAACAATCCTCCGTCGCTCGACGTGCTGCCGAGTCCGAAACCGAACGTCTTCCATCCATGGGAGATCGGCTTCTCTCCTGGCGACGCCGAGGATTTTCTTCTGGCTGTGCTTCGTCCTAAACCACACGTCCACCTGCAGTACAATCTCCACGTCTTCTCGTCCAAGACCAACACGTGGACGACCAGGCTGGCGATGCGGGA
Organism: Bothriochloa decipiens; assembly: GCA_023333625.1. Classification (NCBI taxonomy): domain Eukaryota; kingdom Viridiplantae; phylum Streptophyta; class Magnoliopsida; order Poales; family Poaceae; genus Bothriochloa; species Bothriochloa decipiens. The sequence continues at coordinate 3,391,483 of CM041636.1, read as the reverse complement.
GCCGCCATGGCCTGGGTACAGGGACGACGACTACCTGGAGCACGAGAGCTCCGAGGTGATGACGCTTGGTGGAGGATTGCTGGGCTGGGTGGATCTCTGGCTTGGTATCCTGCTGTGCAGCGTTCTTGATACCGATCCTGTTGTGCGCTATGTCGAATTTCCAAAGCCCATGGATGGTAACTTGAGACAGTACCTACAGAGGCCGGCACGGACATTCCGTGACGTCGTGTTCACCGACGGCGTCATCAAGTTAGTTGAGATGGAAGATCACGTGAGACCGGATGAGACTATCACCTCTAGGTTGAATGTGCAGAACAGTATGAGTTTCGGCAACACGAAACCGTACATGCCTGATGGTTGGACTATGGTCACATGGTGCAGAGAGCTCTCATCAGATTGTTGGAGACAAGGACGGAACGGCATATGTTAGCACAGGCTTAATTTTGTCCCAGCTGAAGGAGCGCCAGCACTCTGAAAGTTCAGCACTGAAATCCCTGACAATGGCTGGACCTCTTTGGAGCATGCATGGTGGGGATGTTGTTTATCTGATTGCCAAGGCAGATTTCCAGGGCAAAGTTGCGTGGGCAATTGCGTTTAACACTAGAAACAGCACATTGGAGGGCGTGACCTCTTTTCAGGCAGAAAGATATGAGTTTTTCACGCTTTCGTACCAGCCCTTTGCACTATCCAAACTGACTGCTTCAGGTAATTGAAGAGGACTCGGGAACTTGTTATGCAATTGCACAATGCAAGTTTGCAACAGAATCACTTTGACCTTTGAATTTTATAGGAGATGTTTTGTTTTCTGTCATAGTTTCTCTGTATTTACACATGCTGCACTCGAATATTTACATAATATTCAGCACACGGATCATTGTTTTTTTTCTGACTCACGATTTAGCACAACATTGCTACTGGCTACCTCCTGCTGAAATCCTTGTTTATACAAACGCACTCAATTGTGAACTTACACTTGCCTATGTTTGTTAGTAGCTGCTGCTGTTTGTTGCATCTCAGAAAGGGCGGAGAACTCAAGGAACAATACAGAGAACTCAACGGTAGGTGTTTCTCATAAAGTTCCTATCTGTAAGGTGTTGCTTTCTACTAATTTCGACCATATTTCTGTGCTAGGTCCGTGTGGAGGGATTAGATCCCAGCGTTACTGTCGACCAGCTCAAGGCCATGGTTGAAGTGTTCGGAGAACTAAGTTACCTGAAGATTCATAAAGACAGACAATATGGTATTGTCGATTTTGTCCGCAGGTTTGTACAATCTTAATTTCACCATGTGTATTTTGCTCTGGTTGTGGTGGGCTTTGTTTTCATTGTGCTCTGTTTTGTCTTCAGGTCGTCTGCTGAGCTGGCAATCAGTGCATTAAATGGGATGCAGATTGGTGGGCAGTGTGTCCGTGTTTGATTGGAGCCTGCGCCTTGCAAACTAAACAAACAGGTGAGCCACATCATCCAGATTATGCTTGTGTATGTTGTTTCTACTTCCTACCAAGTACCAATGGAAATGACTGAAAAAATCGTCTCCACAGCGGCCTCGAAGGATGTTGAGAGTGTAACAGAAACAGGTATGAACCATATGCACACTGCTATAGAGTATCCCGTAGCGGAGATAGATCTGCATGATGAGGAAGTTATGCATATAAGGTATATAGCAGGATCCCAGGCATTGGCTAAGACCTGGAGCACCCCACGATTGGAGCTTTCCAGGCAACAACCAACTACATCAGATGCAGCAGTAACTCATTGCCATATAACTTATCCGGTACAACACCGATAGACTTATGATATGTTGTATACACACACTGATACTAATTAACACTGATAGTCTTATGATATGCTAGTCAAGCAGGTAAACATTTGTACTAACATGAGTTAGGGACATCATGGATCAAGATTCGCTGTGGGGTGCTTGATTTGATTGTTCTGATCATTGGGCTGGTAAATGCATGCCGTATTTCACGGAGATCAAGATTGGGACCCTGCTACAGACGTCCTATCGGGGTAACCATTTCCCATTTTTTTTCTTTCTTGTGTCTCAAATTAAAAATTAATTTGAGCCTCATTTAGTTTACCTTAAAATTGCTAGTTTTTTCACTCTCTCCATCACATCAACATCATATCAATTTCTTCACGCATACATAGAGGACTAAATATAGGTAAAAAAGTAACTAATTACAATAATTAGTTGTAAATCATGAGACGAATCTTTTAAACCGAGTTAATCCATGATTCGACAATAATTATCAATACAAACATAAGTGCTATAGTTGCAAATTTTTCTAACTATAGCCATCTAAACAAGGCCTTGATTATGTTTTTTGCGATGTTAAATGTGGTGTCGGCATCTCTATGACACTACCGGACTCACAGTCTCACTCGGCAAAGGCCTGAAAGCAGTTGGCAAAGACTTTGCCGACTGCTTTCCATTTCGGCAGTCGACAAAGAGTACTCGGCAAAGTTTTTGACGGCAAAGAAATCCTTGCCGACTGCCATGCCATGGGCACTCGGCAAAGACTTGCCGAGTGCCAGGTAAGTACTCGGCAAAGTTTAACGACATCAGTTATCTGACGCCGTCTTTGCCGAGTGCTGACCTGGCACTCGACAAAGATTTTTTTATTTTTTTAAATAAATTCTTTGTCGAGTGCCTGCCCTTGGTAGCACTTAGCAAAGATGTTTTTATATTTTATATTTTTCCTTTATTTGAAGAATCTTTGCCGAGTGCTGCGGAGGGCAGAAACTCGGCAAAGCTGTAGTTTAATCAATGCTGGTGCCCAGCTTTGCCGAATGTCTGCACTCGGCAAAGCTGAAAATTTTTTTTTTATTTTTTTAGATCTATATATATCATAAATCCACATATATAACACAAATGCATATATAGAGTCACAAATCCAATAATAGTCCAACATGTCCAACATCCATAACAAGTTCAACATCCATCAATGCTCCGTAACAAGTTCAACATGTCCAACATAAAGGCCTCAGTCCATTACTGCTCGTGCTGCGACCCGCTGTCCCCGTGCCCCGTAGAGTGTGAAGAGCCCTCACTCACCTTGCCACCCTTATGACATAAAGGAGTACGTCCAGCCCCCGACCTGCTAATGCGGAGGAGCACCACCTGACCACCCGTGCTGCTGAGGCGGAGGAGCACCACCTGACCACTCGTGGTGCTGAGGCGGAGGAGGAGCGCCACCTGACCACGGAGACCACCACTGCTGCGAAGGCGGAGGAGGAATGCCACCCGGCCTCGTGTGGTGTGGACTCGGGCCAACCGGCCACCCATGGCCTGGAGAAGGGACGTCTCGAGGAGTTAGGTTTGAACCCACCGACTGTGTCTGCATAAAGGAGAAGCGATCTCATTAGCACCTACCGGATAGCCGCACAAGCCAAAGCAATAGAGAAACATATATACTAACTATAGTCCCTATAGGGCTAGGAAGAGGGGGTGGAGCGAACATCGAGGCAGGCAACGGAGGCAAGACAACACCAGCAATGTGAAGGTTCTAAAAGAAGCCAGCAAAGTCCTACATCTGACGCTCCATCTCCTGTCGATGGGCCTCCTGTTGGGCCGTTAGCTCCCGCCGATGGGGCTCCTGTGTGGCCTGTAACTCGGCCAGCTTGGACTGTAATATTACACCTGCAATGTTTAAACAATGCAAAAGGAAGGTACATATGTAGAATCAATGAACGACGAATAAAACCATAGTTACGTGAACCGCCGTCAACATCTACGTGGAGCTCGGCTCCCAGGTCGTATGGGGACATCGGAGGAGGTCGTGCTGCTCCCCTCTTGAACCTGGCGGAGCGTGGAACAGTGGTCGGGTCGATTGGGCTGTGGGCAATATAGTACTAGCCGTGCTGCTTCCCTCCTCCTGTCCTCATCAGAATGTCCATATCTAGGGGCTGGGCGGCCAGATTGAATGCCTCCCCATAGCTGCCACGGTGTACTCGGCCATCTTCTCGTTGGCATTCGGGTTGGTGTACGCCTTGGGCCCGTCTGCCGGGTTGTAGATGTTGGCCGAATCTGTCGCTTTGCCCTTGTGAGCCAGGGCGTACCCCGTGAACTCGTTGATCACCTGGCCATCATACGACTGGGTCTGCAAGGATAACACAAAGGTGATTACACGTAATGAGAATTAAGAGCTAGAATAAATAAATAAATAAATAAATAAATAAATAAATCAACAGAAGCGTATCCATCTTTCCATGATCCTTGGGAGGGGCTGGCTCCCTTGATGGTGTCCCGGCCCTAGCAATCCCAAGCGTTCCTCCCGTTTCCTTCGGCGCTGCTCGTACACCTCAGGCTTGAGCCACATGTCCACAATGTGCTCCCAGCAGTCCATGTACAACTTGCACCATTCATGAAGGTGCGCCATGACAATGTGCATTTGACATATGAGAAGTTGTATCAGAAGGAATGTTTTCTACTTATTTTTTATGAAACAAATCAGAATTGATGTTTCCTACTTATTTGGAGGTACACCTCCTTGGGGAGGTCGGACTCAGGGTAGAGTATCATATCCCTGGCATCTGACTTCGTCACCTTTTTGAGAAGCACGTTGGCATGGTAGGTGATGAGGACCTAGAGGTGCGCCTCGTGGTACATGTCCTTGAGTCGAACTTTGTAGACCTGTCCTGCACTCGTGCTGCCTTCTCCTCATGCCCCGGCATGCACGTGAACCACAACTGCATTCAGACATCGTGTTCATTTTATTATTTCATTATTTTATACCACAACTATGATGAACACTCATCCAGAAGTCACTCTTGATCCTGGTCGCAAGAGGGACCCCGTTATTGTCATTGGCGCTCATGAAGTACGACCACTTCTAGGGTGGCCCCGTCACCCCCTTGTGGGTGACCCTGCTAGGGTAGTGCTTCTTAAGCAAGAGGCTCTGCATGCCATTGATATGGTGTGAACCCCCTCCGCTTACAAGCGTCCAGCTGCTGCATGAGTCATTAAGAAGAATTGTTATTCTGAAGTTCGATTTTTAACATGTCATATGAATAAGTCGTGAAAACATGAATGGTGACTTACTTATCACCAACGGGTTCAATGACCGGACGCTGGTCTGGCGCGAGCGGCGCTGAAGGGAGGTGCGTGACCTGGCACGAGTATGGCTTCCTCGTCCAACTAGAGGAAGTCATAGCCGTCTCCCCTGGTGTCGCCTCGATCATCTCCTCGTCGTCGTCATGACCCCCTGTGATGGGGACGTGATTCCCTGATCTTCCGTCAGATGGGGATAACTATCGTTTTGGTGGAGCACGACACACCGATCCGGCTTCAGATCCAAAGACCCGAACCCTGCAATCTTAGCACCACGACTCCTCTGGTTATCAACCGTGTCTCCAAACGGTTGACCTCGCCACGAAGGCTAATCCCTGCCTGCGAAACGAAGAACACAAGCAAGAACTCGAAAGAACGCAGCTCAATTAATGGGACAATCTGCAAATGAATGATTAAGCACTCGAGTTGGGGTTCCACAAACCGATGAACGGCGGCTGTCGATGGACAGAATAATCTAAGCAAAACCCAAGTCTCAACAGCGACGGCTATGTGGAATATATAAGATAGACGTCCCAGGGTTGGAGGCGGCCAGGGGTTGGGCGCCCACAACTTGGGCTCAAGGCCCTACTCGATACATGGCCAAGTTGGCCCAAATAGGTGACGCAGCACATTTTCGTGATCACACAGAATGATCCACGAAAGATCTGGAGCTGGGACCAGATCCAAAACGACGGCGTCATCGTCCCCTTTCCAACGAGTCCAAGATCGCCCCGTTTCGATGTCGTATGAGGAAATTATGACCGAAACAGCGACGACATGTATGCTGAATCCGAGAGCGACGTGGCAGCTGAGTTGGAGACGAATTGCAACTTGGGGAAGACCATGGCGTCGGTGTGTCCAGCATGGCGATGTCCTCATCATCCTCCCCTTCTTGAATTGGAGTCATCCTCGACTCCATCTTGGCGATGTCCTCATCATCCCCTCCTTCTAGAATTGGAGTCGTCCGCGACTCCATCCCATCATGAGCAAACTCCTGCAAAAGGTTAGTGACAGCAGGCAATACACCCGACATAATAGGTTTACAAAGCATAGTATAACATGGTGCATCAGGATTATCACATAACTCAGCAGTAGCAGAAGTTGTAGCAAGAAAGGCACCTCCTTTTAACTTAATCCCATCATGTTTAGCATTGGCTAGTGGAGGTTTATTTTTAATTTCCTTAGCATGTTTAACACAATCTGTAGGCGACAAAGGCAGCAAAGTAATGTTCTTTTCCTTATGCATGAAAATGTATGTATTAGTTCTACCATGGTGTAAAGGTGGTGACCAGGGTGGAGGACGTCCAAGGGCTTCCTTGGTGTGTTCTTCAACTCTTTGGGGCGTGCTTCCACTTGGTCCAGGGTCCCAATGATGGATAACAAGCCCATCACAACGACGTAGCTCCCTATAGAAACAGCGACGGAGTGTCTTGTTCTTTTGACAGTCTTGCCAACATGATATGGAGATGGGACCAGACCTATTTGAAAGCCTATCAAACAAGCTTTTCATCAAGTGCTCATTGACCTCATTCGCACTCCGGACGGATGAGTTATGGCCTTCCCAATGAAGCACTATCGTGCTGCCGACGAACCGACTGTTGGATTTTGATGAGTTTGCACATTGAGACACATTTGTACCTACACTCAAATAAAACCATATACATGTGGAACCAAATGAGTTGTACCAAAAATCACTATGCATATATAAGAATGAGCTCACCTTATCTTTAGCCTCCACGGGTATATCCATAGGTGTCATGTCCTCATCATTCTCCCCTTCTTGACAACAAACCGTCCTCGGTTTGAATTTAGTTGGAGGACATGTTGTAGGTAGCAGCCAACAATGCTCTCCTTCTTGAAATTTAACCTGTTTATTTATAACAAAACTTGGGGATCTCGACATAACATGGTTATAGCTATTGCGGCCCTCTAGTTGATCATATTTATGCATAGTCAAAGGAGATTTCAGATTTGAATAAATATAAACACGATGCACCATATACTCTCCTTTACAATTATATTTGCCAATAAAATAATATGTATAGGTAGACATCCATGGTAATTTAGAATATTTAAGTTTCTCTTCCAAACTACTAAGAGCACACAAAGTATCAAACTCAATATAGCCCAAAGTATTTAGAGAAGACAATAATTTTAGCTCATCTTTTTCATTGTTAATGGGAAGCAATTTCTTATTTTTAGCAGAGGATTGCTGTCCCAAAACAAAGGAATCAGTTTCTTTCTCAAGTTGTGGCACAGGAATAAGCATAGCATTACCACACAACTCTTCTTTATCACAAAAATCATTAGAACATTCATCATGTGACAAAGTTAATTCAATTGAAGGTTCTAGTATAGCATTATTAGCATCATCGGTGGCCAAATTCAGCATGCCAAGAGAGCTCTTACCTGAAACAATTACCTGTTCTCTTTCTGTTCCATTTTCCACTTTATTGTGTATGTGCTGCAAAATATTAGTTCCAACAAGAGGCCGAGCAACATGATCTTTGTGCAAAAAATCAGATTTAGATGAATGCATTGTAACATCTGAAATAGCCCATTCTTTTCTAAAAGGTTCGTTCTTTCGTCTCTCTACTCTCAAGAGATCTTCTCTTAAAATTTCAGCAGTAGTCATAGGTACAAGAGTAATTTTTCTACCATTGTATTTGAACGAATATTGATTAGTAATCATATTATGCATAACATTATTTTCAGATATCCAAGGCTTGCCAAATAATAATTGGCATGATTGCATAGGTACAATATCAAATTCAGCGCTATCCTTATAAGAACCAATTGAAAACTCAATGCGTGCAATTTTAGTTACCTTTATCTTCTCCCAAGAATTTACCCAGTGGATGTGGTATGGATGTGGATGTGGCCTTGTGGTTAGACCAAGCTTCTCAACCAACTCTAAACTTGCAGGGTTGCTACAAGTCTCACCATCAATCATAACTCGACAACGCCATTCCTTTACGACAAAGTAGATTTGGAACAAGTTGTTGAACTGGTTTTGCTCCGCATTCTCCATTTGAGAACTGAGCACTCGTTGTGCGATGTCCTGCAATTCACTTTTAAAAAGAAACTTGTTGTTTGACATTGTTAGCACAATAAATGCCCTATCAACTATTTATGGGTTGATGAAGTCACACCCTCACACACGTCTTACCAAATTCTTACCAAGTTCTTACCAACGCATGCAGAGGATGGCAACCGGTGGATCTCGGTTGTGATACCTGAGGATGTGGGCCACGATTGCAAGGTCTTTTTCTGTACTGATCTGAAGATAATGTGGAGCTTGGAAGGCGCAGAAACAGAAAATATATGTATATATATGGCACACAACTCAGTAACAGCGAGCAATGCTGAACTCTAGTCCAAAGTACTTATGCTTGTTGCTGGCCTAACGTGTTCCAAGTACCAAAAGTGTGTGAACAAGGACAGAGGAAACACAAGTATGATGGAGAGACAAGTATGAATGAAGCACAAAGCACAATGTAGCACACGCAATCACAGAACAAGCAAATAGCTTGGATTTTGTCTTTTTCTCGGATTTTTCCCACAGGCACTAGTAGGAATCAAATTTTTTTTATTTTTTCACTATTTTTTTATATTTTTCTCTGAACAAGGATCACAAAAGATGTAACCACAAAAATTGGCACCGACAACTGAGGTGAGATGTGGTCTACAGAAAATCAGCACGTTCTCTGAAAAGCGTGCAAGAACCTTGACAATTTTTTTTCTTTATCTTCCTGAATTTTTTTGGCAATTCTGATGAAACCAAACAGGCCGAAAAACACACGACTGGACTCTAACACAACCTACCAGCAACAAGACCCTGACCAGGACACAAATTCAACATTACGGACTCTGGACTGAATTATGCAAAGGCTAAAGCGCGGAAGGGTTCTAGGACAGGAAATTGAATATGGCTTTGGACTATGGGACAAAAATGAAACACTCAAAAACTAGGGATAAACGTAAATCTGACGGTATACCTTAGCTCTGAATACCACTTGATGGGGACGTGATTCCCTGATCTTCCGTCAGATGGGGATAACTATCGTTTTGGTGGAGCACGACACACCGATCCGGCTTTAGATCCAAAGACCCGAACCCTACAATCTTAGCACCACGACTCCTCTGGTTATCAACCGTGTCTCCAAATGGTTGACCTCGCCACGAAGGCTAATCCCTGCCTGCGAAACGAAGAACACAAGCAAGAACTCGAAAGAACGCAGCTCAATTAATGGGACAATCTGCAAATGAATGATTAAGCACTCGAGTTGGGGTTCCACAAACCGATGAACGGCGGCTGTCGATGGACAGAATAATCTAAGCAAAACCCAAGTCTCAACAGCGACGGCTATGTGGAATATATAAGATAGACGTCCTAGGGTTGGAGGCGGCCAGGGGTTGGGCGCCCACAACTTGGGCTCAAGGCCCGACTCGATACATGGCCAAGTTGGCCCAAATAGGTGACGTAGCACCTTTTCATGATCACACAGAATGATCCACGAAAGATCTGGAGCTGGGACCAGATCCAAAACGACGGCGTCGTCGTCCCCTTTCCAACGAGTCCAAGATCGCCCCGTTTCGATGTCGTATGAGGAAATTATGACCGAAACAGCGACGACATGTATGCTGAATCCGAGAGCGACGTGGCAGCTGAGTTGGAGACGAATTGCAACTTGGGGAAGACCATGGCGTCGGTGTGTCCAGCATGGCGATGTCCTCATCATCCTCCCCTTCTTGAATTGGAGTCATCCTCGACTCCATCTTGGCGATGTCCTCATCACCCTGTTGCATGGGGGTCCACCTGCCGGTCCTCCTCCTCGTCGTCGTGACCCCCTGCTATGTGGGGGTCCACCTACCGATCCTCCTCCTCATCCTACTGGGGCATTGGGCCGGGAAACAGCCTCCTCGTCAACGGGGATGTCCGCAGGCACTCACCGACGACTCCACCAATGGCAGCTCCTCGTCGTCGGTGTTCCTCTGGTAGCGCGGGTTGGCCCGCGCCTGTTGTGGCCGTCTAGATCCGCCTGGCATTTTGTCCTGTGTCTGCAATGACAAAGATTAAACCAATTAGCGTAAATAACCGAGAAGTACTTGTAAACGGATGAAAAATAAACGAAACATAATTGCAAAGTAATAATAAGAACAATATAGTATTACATGAATTAGAAATTATCTCCATGAACAATAATGGTTGGCTCCTTTTCATCACTATCATTATTGTCATCATCACTATTATTATTGTTGAGCTCTCTTAAGTCCTCATCATCTCCATTATCCTCACCATCTCCATCGTGCTCAACAATTCTATCGCACTTCTCCCTCCATGGCTCAAGCAACATTAAGTCCTTAGGATCTTGCACCACTTCACCCTCGTCCTCATCGATGTCGTTGTCTACTTCCATGCCCATGAGTGAAAGAATGTCTATCTTGAAACGTCCTTCTAGCCCCTCGGGTTGATAGAACACTCCGCTATCTGCCGATGGGTCAAAGTTGTAATCATCATCGTTTGGGACAGGAGCTTTACCGCGCGGCCATACAAAGTGCACAAGGTACCAACACTTAAGCTCCTCTTTTTAGGCATCCAACATTACAACTTGCTCCAAACAATTTCAAATTTTTATCATACCCTCTACGTGTGATAACATGACATCTCGACAGGTTTCATGATTTTTGGACTTCGTTCGGATTTTTTATTAAAAAACACTTCTACCGCACCTGGATGGTCATGTTTTGTGGACAAGGCTTTCAAACTTTTCGATGAGTTTATGGATGCAGCCTCAAAATACACTCTCCAATATTAATATCATTTTTTCAATGGGTACATTTCATTATTTCATGCACCTGCAGTTCAAAATTGGATTATGCAAAAAAATTCAAGTAAAGGAAATAAATGAACGAAATATAGCAAAATATTATAAAAAGGTCCTAAATTCGAACATGTGCTTTAATGCAATATACTTAGACTACAGATAAAGTTTGAATTCAAAATTAAAAAAAAATGAAAACTTTGCCGAGCACCAAGGCTGGCACTCGGCAAACAGGCTCTTTGCCAAGTGCCTTTGACGTGGCACTCGGCAAAGAAGCCCTCTTTGTCGAGTGCCCAGCCTGGCACTCGGCAAAGAGGGGCCGGTCTGGGCCCAGTTCTCGGCACGTGGCTCTTTGCCGAGAGCTTAGCTCGGCACTTGGCAAAGGTGACGGCGACGGACACCGTTTGCCCCCGTCAAACTTTGTAGAGTACCATGCTTTGCCGAGTGTCCGGCTCTCGGCAAAGGGCTTCTTTATCGAGTGCCTGGCTTCGCCGAGTGTCAGGCACTCGGCAAAAAAATCTTTGCCGAGTGCATTGTTTGGCTGTCGGCAAAGATCTTCTTTGCCGAGTGCCCGAGCTTTGCCACTCGGCAAGCCTGTCGCACTCGGCGAAGAACCCGTTTTCGGTAGCGTGTAGATTCACTTCTCGGTCACAAGGAATCCCAAAGTGGAAGCACGGTGTGCTGCAATCACGGATTTTATGTGTCCACCTATTTTGTAAAAATACTAGGGTGTTGTGCCGCTGTGTCCATCAAGTACAATGTCATTTTTAGTGATGGTAGCCCAACGACCGGGTTCTCCGTCACCGATGCAGTACAATTTGATCTCGTGACTGCGGATCGACAGAGACAGCCTGGTAATATCACCAGCATGTTTGAGTGAGTAAGGTCACATCAGTATACTGCTGTATAATATTTTTTTGTAGTACAACATTCATCATCTGATGAGCTATTTTCCTGCCCGCAAATATTAGCATGAACCAACCAAATAAAAATAACGGATGGAGTACGCAAAACATAGGGGGGCTTTTGCCTCCTCCTAATCGCTTATTCATCCAAGCGTGCCGATTAAAACATGATAACTCCTCCTCCGCAGTGCCGGCCCTAGGATTTTAAGGGCCCTCCGATGAAGTTGTCACCACGGTCCCAATAGACCATAAATAAAATCTTATAATGTATATAAACGTTAATTTATCATGATCGGCAATTATTGAGGGACAATTTATACTAAAATAGAACTAATGTGATTACATTAATGAAAATAGAACTTTATAATATTCATAGATTCTCATAGCAAAATACTTTTTCGAACATTTCGTGATGCAAAATCATTAAGAACAGTATTGAGATCAATAGTGTCCAAGATATCACTCTAAAATTCTAACACCTAAATTAGATGGAAAATGTAACTATATTAGTACAAAGTCGTTGACACCGTTTTTTGACACGTGTCAATATAGGCCGAAAAATATGCCGATCAGCAAGGGAGTGGTTGTGCTTTTAAGCTTACTTTGCTGTGAAGTATGGCTAACAGATGGTTGCCGATGAAGGTTAATATGATCTTGCCGATGAGAGCAGAAGGCTATTGCCGATGAGAGTAGAAGGTTGTTGCCGATGGAGGAGATGCATGGTTGCCGATGAAAGCAGAGCTGAATCATTATCGATGGGTTTTGCCGATGGAATCTACAGAGATGAGGAGCGTGCCGATAGAGGTTTCATCGTAAGCAATGGATAAGGAAACTGGCAATATTCATACCAATATTTTAATAGTTTACTTTTGAGTCCGACCGTGGTACGAGTCATTATTTTTATTTCTTAGAGATAAGACTTGTTTAGGAAGTACTTTGTCGTGTCTGTTTAGGACTCATAGTACTAGGGTATAAATATGTACTGAGAAGGCAATGTAAAAAGAGATATATCAAATCAAATACAACAAATCTATTACTTTTATCTACTTTTCCAGCAATCTACTTTTCGAAGACTTCGTCACCAGTACCTTTTCTTTTTCAACGAGTTCTTTCAAGAATCGACGGGTTGCATCAACTTGATCTCCGACGAGCTTGCAAGTTCCACTTTCCGAGCAATCTGAGCCTTGACGTCCGGGCGTATCGCTGTCGTCTCGTTCAGCTCTTGTTCAAGTTATCTTTCCTTGTCGATTAACAGGTCAAATCGACTGGCACGCCTTGATATCGAACTTGGGTATTAGCCCGGTGTGTTTGCAGATTTGACGTCGTTTTGCATCAATACATCTTTTGGCACACCTGGTGGGACAAAGTCAACAGATTTATCATGAAGAATACTACTGATATCACTCTAGAGAACATCATCGAGATATCAGAATCAGATCTCAAGGAGGATCAGAGGCAAGCCATGGAAAAAGCTATGGAGGATTACAGGCAGCTCTGCTTGAAGTCTTTCAGCATGAATAGGGGAGGAGAAGTCATCCAGAAGCAAGATCTGCCGTTGCCTCGGCAGGTAACTTTTGACTCCAACCCTGTTAAATTACATGAGATGGTTAATTCTGAATTAAATCAAGCTTTGATCAACCACTCCACCGTGCTGTCCAATACTGTTTACAATGCTGTTGTGCAAACATTAAGAGAAGGATAAGCACCAGGGTATGTTGGGCCGGCATATCATCAGCCAGGATCGGCATCTGTCAGTACTCCATCGGCAATTCCAGCCGTTGAGAGTATAGAACCGCCTACTCCAGCTATATCAGGACCATCCATCATTGAAGCCACGCCGATAGGATCAGATCTAACGTCTCAGGAGAGGCCTAGTACTCAGTTGGGCACAGATCTATCGGCATCGGCAATATCAGGTACTTCAGGTCAACACAATCAAACTGCTGCTAATTTGTGGGGATACGGTATGCCTCCAGGTCCATCTACTGCCAATTCTGGACTGCCTCAAGTGCATGATGTAGCAGGGAAGGGTCCAATGACATTGGCTACTCCAATTCGGTCGGTGGCTCAAGCGTCGTACCTCCTGCTATACAGCCATTGTCAATGGGATTCTACGCGCCTCCGCAACAGATATCTTATGCGAATCCATTGACTAATCCTCCACCAGTTCAACAGAGAGCTTCCGCTACAGAGCAGTCCGTAGTACCATTCATATCTCAGTCTGGATTACCTGCAATCCAGGGCAATTATGCTGGCTATCATCCATCTATACAAGAGCATCAATTGTCTGCAAGCTATCAGCCATCGGCAAGCTAGGTGCCGATGAGTTACAATCTCAATTGGTCAGGGCGAGCGCCAATTCAGCAATCTGCTATTCAGCTAAGCTACCAAGCAATGGGGACTCAACGGTATAGTCCACAGACAACATTCCAGGAACAAGCATCGGCAAAACAGCCGATGAACTTTACTCCGCAGATTGGCGCCGTGAATATGCTGATTTATCCAAGCCAATTGCCACAGGGGTATGTAGAAGCATATCAGCCAACGCCTCCAGTAGAGATCCAGCCAGTGCATCGGCAAGATCAGGATGCACTCTTGACCGATAAAATTGCAGAAGTGATGAAAGAACAATTTGGGATTCAGCCCAAGATCGATACTTACTCTTATCGGACTCCATACCCTTCATCTTATGATTCAATTCCTTTCCCGAATCGGTACAAGGTGCCAGATTTCACTAAGTTTTCTGGGCAAGATGATACGTCAACGATGGAGCACGTCAACCGATTCATCATCCAGTGTGGGGAAGCAGCGAATAGGGATGAGCTGAGGATCCGTTTATTCTCGTCCTCTTTGTCTGGATTGGCATTCGCGTGGTTCATCTCATTACCACCAAACTCTATTCTTACTTGGGCCAATCTAGAAAAACAATTCCATAAGTACTTCTTTGCTGGTATCCATGAAAAGAAACTTACTAATTTGATGAAATTGAGACAGCGAAGCGATGAATTGGTAGAGAGTTTTGTACAAAGGGTACGAGACATGAAGAATAGGTGCTACAGCTTAGTGCTTGATGATCGCCAGCTAGCTGGTTTGGCTTTCTAGGGTTTATTGCCGCATCTCAGGGACAAATACTATTCTCAGGAGTTTGAGAGCTTAAGCCATATTGTGCAGAGGATCTCTGATCAAAGTGCTCAAGCTCCAGAACATAGGAAGAGCTGGAACAAGAAGGTGTCCTTTGTAGAAGAGGCAGAAGAATCAGATTCAGATGAAGAACCAACTATCGGCCTGGCTAAGTGGGTAAAAGGTAAAAAACCTTTATCTTGTCCTTTTGGTCAGAAAGAGCCAGAGAAATTCACGTTTAATGTCACAAAGGCCGATAAAATATTTGATCTGCTACTTCAAGAGGGCCAAATCAAGCTATCACCCAATCATGTGATTCCATCGGCAGATGAGCTGAAGAAGATAAGGTACTGTAAATTTCATAATGCAACCTCGCACAGTACCAATGACTGTAAGGTTTTCAGGCAGCGGTTGCAATCGGCAATTGAATCTGGGAGGATCAAGTTTGACAACTCTAAAGCTCAGAGGCAGATGAAGATTGATCAATATCCTTTCTCAGCAAACATAGTGGAGGCCATAAACAAGACCAAAGTGTTGACATCAGTAAGCGCTAAGAGGAGAGCATCGGTGGATCCTAGAAATCAAGCAACTACCGATGACTTGAAGGGGAAAGAGATAGTTGAAGAAAGCAGTAGTTCAAGAAGGCCTCCTAGACCAGCTCCGTACAGAACTCCAAGTAACCGCTATCGGCATCGGCAAGAGGAGTTGCATTAGGAAGCGTGGCATCGGCACAAAGACCATTGGAGATGCCCCTTCTTCATCTATTGTTGGGAAGAAGGCATTAAATTGCCTACTGTTGATAGTTGCCCCGAGTGCAATGGTTATGATCGAAACGTTCTAGCAGAAAGAAGACCGCGCTATGGAGATCGGAGCAGATACATCGGTAAGCCGATCAGAGAGAGGGCATCAGTACATGATCGGCTGGGGGGCAGGACCAGTGTACATGAAAGGCTGGGCAGGCAGGAAGACCGTTTGCCGATGAACCGAGAGGAGCTCAGGGAGATGGCCAATACGAGAGTCCTTGATGAAATGATTCTTCGTAGAGATCCCAATACAAATTGCCCAGGTTTAAATGCAAAAATTTATCAACCCGTCTGGAAGACGAAGCTTCCTCAATGGTGTCCTAAAGGTCTAACGAAGACTCAAAAGAGGAAGATGCAACGTGAGCACAAAGAGGAAAATTCCCATGGAGCAAAAACTCAAGTATGACGGCTGAAGCGCAAAAGTGAAGGTCCATCGACAGACATCAACATGGTTTTAAAAGTTGCCGATGAGATTCTTAGCACTTGTCAATAAAATATATATATATATAGATAAAATGCTTGTTCAAAAAGAATGTATCGACACTATGTTAATGTGAAGTTTTACAAATTACCGATACATCACATTGCCGATGAAAAAGAAGGTTTACAAGTTCAACAATGAATGGATAGTTGATTGCACCCAGGCGAATTTGGTCAGCTTCCTCCAGGATCTTTGCATCTTCATCAGCATTGCCTTCAACTGGTTTGATCTTCTTCTTGAGCGCCAGCGTCTTGAGGACTTGGTTGTCCCTTTCTTGCTGAAGAGTCTTGACAGCTTCGGGCATTTGGGTCTTCTCATGATTTGCTGCATCCAAGGCTCCTTCAATCTGTCTCAGCTTCGCTAGCAAGGCTTCTCTTCTTGTCAATAGTTGAGTAATCTTGTCCTCCAGATCTACACAAGAGGCTTCTAGCTTACCGATGTCTTTGTGCTTCTCATCGGCAAGTTGCTTATGCTTCATCATATCCTCCTGGAGTTTTGCCTGAGTGGCTCTATCGGCAATCCGCTGGGCAGCCCTTTGATACTGCAACTGCCGGCTCTCTAGATGTGCAGCTTGGAAGAGTGCTTCCTCAACATCGGCAGGAATATGACCTCGAATTCCCTTAAAAGTTGCTCTTGCAGAATCAGAATCCTGGATCAGTAAAGAGGTCTCCTGTTGCAGCAAGGATAATAGCGTTTCCAGCTTTGACTTGGTTTCAGGTGATAGAACTCCAAGGGCTGGAGCAGAGCTTTCTTCAGAATCTTCATCATCCGGAACAATCCCACTGATAGAGAAGGAAAACAGGCTATCGGGGGAATCTTGCTCCTAAAAAGGAAAAGGTGATGTCAGCAGAAGAACCCAAAGTGTTAAAGGTTATCTAAGGGACTTAACTTACTTGTTTCAAGGCAATCTCTTGCCTTTGGCTCAAAGAAGCAACCTCAGGTACAATTGCCGATGACGTTTCTTGTGTTGGTACCTCGATTGGTTGCTGCTGCGACACCGGTGCCGATGAAGATCCTTGTATGGGTACAATGGCCGATGGAGGAGCAGTTGCCGATGGAAAAGTCTGCACAGATACGCCAGGCGATATCGGGAGAGGCGAGGACACTGATGGAGGTGGTGTAAGTCTTGCCCGCTTGGATTGTGATTCTTTGTCCGATGAAGCCTTACGCTTGTGCTGTAAGATATCGACGTCGGACGGCTGGGGGACATCGGCAATGGATGGCTGAGGAATCGGTACACTTGGGACGGTTACCGATGCAGTTACTCGGTGCTGCAAGAAAGACAGATGAGTAAAAGTACCGATCCAATAATTAAGGTTTGAATAAAGAATACCTCTAAAGAATCATCAAGGACAACAAGGTGGGGCGATGAAAGTGCTGTAGGTGGAGACGAAGGGCGAATTACCGATGAAGATTCTAGTGGTGTAGAACTCGCGCCCTGAAATGTGAAATCGGTAAATCACAGTAATCGGCATCTGCAAAAGAAAGTGAGGTGGTTACCTGAGATGTCTGTGCCAAAAATGTGACCGATTTGGTGCTCTTCTTGGTACGACCACGGCCCACTAGAGCATCTAGCGAGGGAGCTTTATGGCCGATGATGGATACCGGGGAGATTGGTTGCAACCGTATGACTTTGCCGCTCTTACTTAATGTTGGAACTGGGTCATCAACCTGTTAAAAAGGGATTAGTTGCCAATGAATCAAAGGGAAGTTAAAAGAAGTGCAGAGTCCCTTACCGCATCAGCAGGGTTGGCGTGATCAAGATCAATGAGGTTCTAGTAAAAATGAGGAGATGCAAAGAATAACTGCTCTTTCCATTCTTGCCACCATAGTTTGAAGGATTCGGTGACGAAGGAAGCCGGTACCCAATTGGTCAGATCAACATTAGATGTATCGGCATTGGAAAGGAGAGTAACAATCTTATGCCAATCCACATGGTTCGCAATAGTCTCTATCGGTTTAATCACATCAGCAAAACAGAGGTTGATGGGCAGTTGTCCAAAAGCTAGTTGCCTTGCTGCTACCGATGGATAATAGAACTCGTATGTGGGATTAATGTTCTTCCCGCTTCCAAATATGTTGACCGGGATGGCACGAGGGGTGATTATTGCATTAAGAATGTCGGCATCCTGGTTCAAAGCCTCATCGGTAAGGTTAAAGGGAAGAGGGAATCTTGCTGCTTCATCAACATACGGGACCTAGGCCCAAGCTCAGAAGGGATGCTGATGTAGAATCTGTGGAAGAGATTGCCGATCTAGACTCTGTTTGCCTCTGCCCCTGGTAATACTGCCAGTGCTTCTCCAAAGTTGATAGGGGGACGCGTTGCCGATTCTTCTTCCCCGAGTTGATAATCTTCAGGAAGACTTCGAGGGAATTGCTGGGCGAACAGATCAATGTGGAAATACTTGTGCATATAGGCGTTCGACCACATATTGATGAACCACCAAGGGCCCCCTAGATTGCCGATGGATTTGCCTTGCAGCAGCCTTTGTGACACTTGGTGAAGGAGATGGTAGACTGAGCCAAGAAGATATCAGCCCAGTGGGAGTCTGACACCACTAGCCAACAGCTCTGCTACAGGAAGGTGCATGTTGGTCGGTCCAACTGTTCTGCCGTAGAAAATAAATTTCTCAAGCCACATATTCAAAAAAGCTGAATGCTCCCTGTGACTGACTGAACCAGATTTCTTATACTCGCTGATATAACCAGTCCAGCCACCAATGTTCCTGGTAGTCAGCCGATGCTCGGGATTTCGCTGGAACAGTGAGTTGTCATCGGCAGATGAGATGTCCAAGCCAGTGAGCATGTACACATCGGCAAAGGTTGGAGAAGCTGGCCCATGTTTGAAGATGAAGGCATTCAGGGTATCAGACCAGAAATAGGAGGCGGCAATTAACAATGACTCATTCCTCTCCATATCGGCAATAGATATTCTGATGCACTGTTCTAATTTGCGTTCCGCCCAATACAGCTCCATTGGCCTAGAGACCCTCAAATACCAATCTTTCCATCCCTTGGTGGTTTTTGGCCAGGAGCGGAAGGTATCAGTCCAGAATCCCAAATCAAAATTCTGAGTTCTAAAGGGGATTCGATTGGTTTCTGCGTTTATGATGTCGATTGGGTCTGGATTTCCCATTGGGCCTAGGCAGATAAAGTGATTCTGATGCGTTGGAATGAGAAGATTATTGCAAAGTTCCTGAGATTAAAGATTGGGAATAAGGAAGAGTCATGAACTACGTGGAGAAGGAGAAATGAAATGTCAGAAGACGGGTAAAAGAAGAAGACTAACCTTGGGGACGTCGAAGCGAATAGCCATGGCCGCAACGAAGATGGAGAAAACAGAAAATGCTAATGGAGACTAAGAATCGCCGTCAAGAGTGCCGCCGATCAGATTCGTTAAAGGATCGCCTGTTGATGTCGCCGCTGGAGAGAGAAAAGCTAGGGTTTGAATCGCAGATGAAAAATGGGCCGCGGCGGAGAAAGCATTATATGGGCCTGTTGGTACAGGATTTCCACTACCGCGCGCGCAACTCTCGAGGAGAAGTTCAAGCGGTTTGGGTAATCATGAATTGGAGGAAATTTCGGCGCATAAAGTATTTCATACTCCGAAATTAGGGGGCATGTGTTGACACCGTTTTTTGACACGTGTCAATATAGGCCAAAAAATATGCCGATCGGCAAAGGAGTGGTTGTGCTTTTAAGCTTACTTTGCTATGAAGTATGGCTAACAGATGGTTGCCGATGAAGGTTAATATGATCTTGCCGATGAGAGCAGAAGGCTGTTGCCGATGAGAGTAGAAGGCTGTTACCGATGGAGGAGATGCATGGTTGCCGATGAAAGCAGAGCTGAATCATTATCGATGGGTTGTGCCGATGGAATCTACAGAGATGAGAAGTGTGCCGATAGAGGTTTCATCGTAAGCAATGGATAAGGAAACTGGCAATATTCATGCCAATATTTTAATAGTTTACTTTTGAGTCCGACCTTGGTACGAGTCATTATTTTTATTTCTTAGAGATAAGACTTGTTTAGGAAGTATTTTGTCGTGTCTGTTTAGGACTCATAGTACCAGGGTATAAATATGTACTGAGAAGGCAATGTAAAAAGAGATATATCAAATCAAATACAACAAATCTATTACTTTTATCTACTTTTCCAGCAATCTACTTTTCGACGACTTCGTCACCAGTACCTTTTCTTTTTCAACGAGTTCTTTCAAGAATCGACGGGCTGCATCAACTTGATCTCCGACGAGCTTGCAAGTTCCGCTTTCCGAGCAATCTGAGTCTTGACGTCCGGGCATATCGCTGTGGTCTCGTTCAGCTCTTGTTCAAGTTATCTTTCCTTGTCGATTAACAGGTCAAATTGACTGGCACGCCTTGATATCGAACTTGGGTATTAGTCCGGTGTGTTTGCAGATTCGACGTCTTTTTGCATCAACAAAATTATTAGAAATCTAGAATACTATAAAAATAATTAATTTGGATTAAAGATTGAGAAGGAAAAAGCACGGCTCCTCGCTTCCTTGGCTGGCCGCTGGCCTCCTGGACCGCGAAAGCAAGCGTTATTATAGCTTTGCTAATGAGCCGCCGGCTTCATTAACCCTAATGAACTAAGGTAATGAGTGTGTACACCTGGTCATAGGCCCCCTTCCGGCCTGGGCCCTCGGCTGTCGCACCTCCTGCCCTCCCCATAGGGCCGGCACTGCTCCTCCACCTGTGTAAATGTGTGTCTCTCCATGTAATCCTTAAGGCATCAAACGCATTCTATGTGCAGTTGAGACCGAGCAGAGCCTGCCACCAAGATGTTCATGTCACAGTATATGGCGCTTTTGATGCTGCTCTCCTCGTCCTTGCAGGATGTAATGAAGTCCACGGGCAAGCTCCTATAGATACTTCCTCCAAGGATGCACTCGAAGACGAGCATAGGGACCTTGGTCTCCAGGCAGCAGCTGACCAAGCGCACAATGTTGGGGTGGCTAATGTTTTAGGAGAAGGTGATCTCCTTCAAGAACTCATCGGGTTTCCCATCCCCATCCGTTTCACCTTTTCCGATACTATAAATGTAATCATTTGTAATTTTCTTCAGTTGACCCTCCGTGACCATTGTAACTAGCCAACAGTGAGCTCGAATTGTAGCTAGCCTCACGCCGCCCAGCCGCCCATCCTCCCAGCATTTATTGTTGTTGCTGCATGCAGGGCGTTTTACTGATCATCAAAATGCATTGACCCACCTGTGCCTTAGCTAAAGGAGAAGGCTGATCGTACGAGGGCTTGTGCCCCCGTCCTTTAGCTCCTAACCATGACATACCGTCAAGAATTCGTTCACTCGCGTCCCCCACCCCTACCTCTCCACCTCATTGCCGTCGGAGTGCGTCATCGGGAGGCTCGGGCGGCAAACGAGGATGGCGGTGGAGGGTCCTTGCCTCAGTGATGCACTTGCTCTGGCGCGACGGAGGGACGAATTTGGGCGCCCAGCGATGGCGCTCGCCTACGTGGGTGGCGGATCCATCTGCGGCTGGTTTGATTTGGCACTCCAAGACCTAATCTGGTGGAGTCCGCAAATATCGGATCAGCCCCCACGTCCCCTCGAGTGGCGTCTTGCTGCGCTGCCGCCGAAGATAGGTGCTGCGGAGCCAGAGCCATCGCATGTCTGGGCATTGGTGACTTTAGTTCGACGGGGGCTGCCGGCCTAGGTGTGTGCATTGACGGCCAGATCAAGACGGAGGTGACAATCAATGGCGTAACTGTTCGGCAATTGCTAGGCAATTGCAGTGTTACCAAGTTTCGACAGTGGTGACGCCTACGGGCGCCATTTTCCTTACTGAAGGTGTCGTCTTGTCCTTCATGGGGATCTCTATAGGTGAAAACCCACCTCCAGTTCTTTGGTGGGGCGATGATAGCATCCGCGGATGTCATTTATCTCATCGGAGACATCACCCTTTGAAGATGGTGGCTCCCTTGTATACACACCAGGTGCTTCATGTTGTTGCCGGAATACAATATCTAGTGTCTTCAATGGTGGTCAATGTCCAACGATCTTTTAGTACCTTTACTTTGTCTGATAGACGTGTTTTGACAGCATTGTCTCGACGTTGGTGGTCATATTCTTGTGAAGTTGACATCATGGAGCAAGTTCATTATTGCATAGGACTACTCGAGTTCATTGTCGGGATGTATTTCCCTTCGCCAGTTTCTTTTATTTTAGTTTTCCTGTTGTGATACTTTAGCCTGATGAATTCGTAAAAGAGGATGACTGGATTCGGAAATACAATTTCCTTTATCTTAAAAAAACATGGCTCGTACAACATGCAACTCTTCCATGAGTCTTTGCACCCGCTTTGACTTCTGAACTAGTACTAGCTAACCTTAGTTTTTAAAATATAATTTTATAACTTTATCTTAGTGAAAATATCATAAATTTAGTTAGTTTTTGCAAATAACTTAAATATCATACAGCATGCATAGTAGAAAAATATAATTACTACTATGTAAGCGTTAATGCATCTGTTCTATAGAATCTCTTAGGAGACATCCATTTAGTGTTATAAATGTTAATTATATTCTTTATACAACTGATCTAACATATAACTATTTCATCTAGAGGTGTCTACCAAAGATAGAGGCAAGCAAAGAGGAGGGCTCGGGTAGGCTGGAGCGGGAGAGGAAGGAAAGGCAGTTCGGACGGAGCATTGGATCCAAACCTTCGGATCCGACGACTTTCTGGAGCCCGCTCCTAGTGTCCGACAAAATTAATCATGTCGGCCAATATCCATAGCCTCCTTAAAAAACATTGAAATGATGGTGCATCATGTGGCGGACACCGAACTGTTGGAAGCTCCATATAGGATTCAATGATGTGGCGGACACATGCACATAGTGGCAAAAATTGCCGTACTGTTGGAAAGATCCAATCTCCCGATATGTACGCATGCATCAGAATTCACAACGCAATTACGCTAAGTGCCGGTCAGCTCATGACAGTTGACTTTCAATTGATCCTAGCCGCAACTGCATGTGTACAGCGGTGCAGGTTGTGTGGTGAACGTGGACTGCAGTTATTGTGACCTATATATATACGTATCACAATTAGCCACTACAGAGCAGACTCAGGTTCAATGGCCATCCTAACAGTCTTGACCATCTGCCTCTTGGCCCTCCTACCAGGTGCCGCTTCCTCTTCTGTAATCACCACAGCATCAAACCCTAAGGCAGCCACAGCGACCTCGATGCACTGCTGGCTTTCAAAGGAGAGCTTGCTGATCCAACCGGCATCCTTGCCGGGAGCTGGAGAACCAACGTGTCCTTCTGTCGATGGCTTGGAGTCTCGTGCAGCCGCCGCCACTGGCAGCGTGTCACGGCTCTATCACTGCAGGATGTTCCACTAGAAGGGGAGCTCAGCCCAGATCTTGGTAATCTTTCGTTTCTCTCCGTACTCAAACTCATGAACACCAGCCTCGCTGGCTCTATCCCTCGTGAAATTGGTATGTTACATCGTCTTAAGTTTCTGAATCTTAGAGAAAATGGCCTCACAGGACCTATTCCAAGTGCCATAGGAAACCTAACGAGGCTTGAGCATCTACACCTCAGTTTCAATAGCTTGTCTGGGGACATCCCGCCAGGACTATTGCAGAATATGCACAGCCTTGAAAAATTTTCTCTTTCCAAGAATCAGCTAACTGGCCGCATACCACCAAGCTTATTCAATAATACACAATATCTAAGATTCCTTAGCTTGAAGAACAACAGATTATCAGGTCCTGTACCACACAATCTTGGTTCCTTGCCCAAGTTGGAACTCTTGTACCTCTCGCACAATAACCTGTCCGGTATAGTGCCCCCTAGAATCTACAACATGTCAAGCATGCAGGAGCTTGATCCCTCAACAAACAACTTTGCAGGTCCTATTCCTAACAATCACAGTTTTATCCTTCCTCTTTTGGAGTACTTTGATCTCTCACAAAACCAATTTGTGGGTCCTCTTCCATCAGGACTTGCAGCATGCAAATACTTAAAATATATGTATTTGTCAAAAAATATTTTTGTGGACGTTATTCCAACATGGTTGGGTCAACTACCTCGTCTCAAAATTATTTCCTTGCGACAAAATAACATTGTTGGCCCTATCCCATCTGTTCTTAGCAATATTTCCACCCATCTTATTAGACTATATCTCTCATCCAATCAGCTAACTGGTCCCCTTCCAAGTTTTCTTGGAAACTTTTCAGAATTACATGTACTATCTCTGTACAAAAATAAATTCTCCGGCTTACTACCACCAACACTTGGGAACATCCTAGCTCTGAAGCGCCTAAACCTTCATAACAACAATTTATGTGGGGATCCTAACTTCTTGCCTTTCCTTAGTAATTGCAAGAAACTTAAGGTCATTAAACTAAACCATAATTCTTTCAGAGGGGAGCTACCAGATCATATCAGGAACTTATCAAGTGAGCTATTTTCGTTTAATGTACGTCATAACAAGTTAACTGGCAGGCTTCCAGCGACACTGTCGAACCTAAGTCATCTTCCACGGTTACTTCTATCTAACAACCTGTTTACAGGGGATATCCCAAATTCTATCATAGTGATGCAAGAGCTTGCCATACTTGATATCACTAACAATGACTTGTCTGGCTTTATACCAAGAGAAATTGGAATGATGATGAAGTTACAACAGTTGTATCTTTGAGGAAACAAATTGTTTGGTTCTATACCCAATAGCATTGGCAACATTAGTGTTGGGGAACAACTTTGACATACAAACATCCTTTTCAAACTTTGGAGACAAACATTTCATTATAAATATTTGAAATGCTAACATGTGCAGCAAAGACAACGAAGATCGCTGCACGTGTCTTCAACTTCGCTTATGCATTTTAGCATGTTTCAAGTTGGCTAGAGAAGATGACTTCGCCGTACTTTAGACACTTAGCGAAGATGACGTGGATACTTCGCTGTGGCTATCAAACTTCGCACATATGATTTCACATGTTTCAGGTTATCCGGCGAAGATGACTTCGCTAGTCTTTTGATGACCAGTGAAGTCATCGTGGCGGCTTCGCATGAGGAGTCTGTGAAATTCCCAGCTAAGTTGAGAGATCATGATCAAGTCCAAAGTTGCTTAAGAAGATAAAAGGAAAAGGGCGAAGTTTGTTTCGCCACTTCGTCGATGCGCTTTTTAGCTAATGTATAGGAGGTTCCATGGCTAATTTTGTAAGATTCCTTGAATGGTGAAGCCAGGGGGGTCTATAAATACCCCCTGGAATATAAATTTTTGAACGGAATAAAATATAATTACAACCCGCACATTATTTTCATTGGAGATGTGTATGTGAACCCCTTACCCAACATCTGGCACCGTCCGTTTGTGTGATCGAAGACACCCACAACCACCACGCGGATGCAAAATGAAAAGACTCAGCAAAAAAGCAACTTTGGCTAGAGACAATTCAAATCAAGACAAAGACCCACTTTTGGAAGATGAGACAGAAATAAAAAACAGACACTTACAAGAAGACGAAGAAACTCAGAACAAAGAAATAAGACTCAAAGAACTTGAAGAACAACTCATGGTCAAGAAAAAATAGCTGGAGGAAGCAAGAGCGAAGACAAGAGAAAAGTCCCTAAGGTAAAAAATTGCAGAAGCAGAGGCTAAATTAAGAAAGATCAATAATGAAATAGAGAATAAAAGCGAAGTCATGATTCAAGATCAAAATTTAGCAAGCAAAAACACCAACAGCAAAGAAAACTAAAATCAAATAGCAACAATCAATACAGAGTCGCCCTTGTCAATTGACATTCAGCTAGCGAAGTGGCCAGCAGGTTTCAAATTCAATGTCATCCCAACCTACAATGGCATGTCCAACCCAAGATAATTTCTTATGAGCTTTAAAGCAGCAGTAGCATCAAGCGGGGAAGACGCGAACACTCTGGCAAAATCGCTCATCATGGCAGTAAGAGGACCAGCGCAGCATTGGTACTCCTCGCTAAAACCAAGGTCGATCAAATCCTAGGACCAACTTCGCACAACTTGGCTCCTAGATTTCCAAGGCTTACAACGAGTCAAACTCACCAACGATGACCTTTTTAACATCAAGCAGCAACCAATAGAACCGCTGAGCCAATATTACAAAAGATTTGTATAAACAAAAGCTCAAATACCAAACATACCAGATGAAGTTGTCATCATAGCAGCAATGAAAGGACTGAGAGCAGGCCAACTCTCATCACACTTCAAAAGGGAAAAATTATACGAAGAAATGAGAAAATACTGTGAGTCCGACGAAGACTATAGGAATAGAATAGAAGAAGAGAACGGAGAAAGAAATATGTCAAGATCAAACAACAATTCTCAACACCCAAGAACAAATGCTGAGCGAAGATCATTTCAGAGGATAAATCACATCAACAACACGAGCGAAGCGGCCGGTCAAGGTCCAAGATCAAACAATCAAAGGAATTTTTAAAATAACAGAAGTTACAAGGAAAATTTTCAGCAAAGGGCAAATTATAACAACCAAAGAAGAAACTTTGAAAGAAAAATTTTAAGGCTCGAAGAAATATACTATATCATACATGGCAAAGGGGCTGGCCATACATCGAAGATGTGCCCAAGAGTAAAGAAAAGCATCGAAGAAGTACAAGAAGAAAATAGAGCAACTTCGCAGCTGAAGGTTGTCAACCATCTAGCTCCCCAAAGAACAAGTTACTTGCCAATAACTTACCCTCAGCACATGCTGCCACCAACTCTGCCAATCTATAACTGCCAACCACTAGCAGCATGCCCACAAAATCAATGAGGCCTAAGCCAACAATAAAATTTGCAACCTAAAAGTTCAGTAGCAAATAACAACCATCAAATTCAATACAATAACAACATGCCTGAAGCATCAACAAGTAACGGGAATACAGTCATCCCAAGAAAGGGCAGAATTATGACAATCTTCGGAGGAAACAGCATGGAGCTTGATTCAAAAAATGAAAGAAGAAAGTATTTCAGAAGAGTAAACTCCATAGTAGTCGAAGGTCCATTCAAGAAAGCAAGATGGTCCCACATGCCAATCACATTCTCAGAACAAGATCTCAAACTCAAAGATTACCCCACATGGACGCAATGGTCATAGAAGCAAACATTGAAGGCTGGGCAATAACAAAAATTCTGATAGATAGTGGCAGCTCAGCAGATATAATATTCACAAGAACTTTAAATGCAATGCAAATTGACAGAAAAACTTTGGGAAGAGCCGAGCACCCACTAGTTGACTTTGGTGGAAAGAAAATAAACTCTATTGGTAGAATTGTCTTGCCTGTCTCATTCGAAATAGTAAATAATGCGAGAACAGAGCAAATAGCATTCGATGTTGTTAAAATGCACAGCCAATATAATGCAATCTTTGGAAGAGGAAGTTTAAATGCTTTCGAAGCCATATTAAGCTACCCATACTTATGCATTAAGATGCCAGCATTCAACAGCATCATAACCATCTTCGGCGATCAAACAGAGGCAAAAAACATTGAAAGAGATGCAAGCCTAGCTTTAAAAAATATCCACGTAATACAAGAAGAAGAAGATGATGAGCTTGAAACTGAAAACACGAAGACACAAGAAAAAGAGAAGCCTTGCGAAGACACAAAGCAAGTACCAATTGACCCAATGGTGCCAAAAAGACAAGTTATCATGGGCATAAAACTATTAAAAGAAGAAGAAGAAAAGATAATACAAGTCCTGTGAAGTAACAAGGATATCTTCGCCTGGTCTGCACAAGACTTAGGAGGAGTAAGCAGGGATGTCATAGAACACAAGTTAAACATCAACCTAAACTTCAGGCTAAAAAAGCAAAAACTCAGAAAGTTGTCGGAAGACAGAACACAAGCTGGAAAAGTCAAAGTCCAAAGATTGTTAGATGCCAAAGTCATAAGAGAAGTCTAATTTACAACTTGGCTCGGAAACATAGTCATGGTGTAGAAAAAAATCAAAAAGTGGAGAATGTGCAAAGACTTTATAGATCTCAATAAGGAGTGCCCAAAAGATAACTTTTCACTACCAAGAATAGACACTTTGGTAGATCAAGCAGCAGGAAGTGAAATACTTAGTTTCCTCAACTGCTATTCAGGTTACCATTAGATTTGGATGAAAAAAGAAGACGAAGAGTACACAAGTTTTATTACACCATTCGGAACTTAGTATTTCCAAAGAATGGCCGAGGGGCTTCGCAACGCATGAACAACTTTTATCAGAATGACATCCACAGTCCTCAAAGATCAAATACCAAAAAATCTGCTTGCGTATGTTGACGACCTGGTAGTCAAGAGCAAGAAAAGAGAAGACCATGTTGAAGACATACAAGAAACCTTCTCAAACCTCAGGAAAGAAAAACTAAAGCTAAACCCAGAAAAATGCACATTTGGAGTTCAAACAGGCAAAATTTTGGGGTGCATCGTATCTGCAAAAGGAATTGACCCGAATCCAGAGAAGGTAAAGGCAATCCTGAACATACAAGTGCCAAGAAACATCAAGGACATCCAAAAGCTGACAGGAAGATTAGCTTCGCTGAATAGATTCATATCTAAATCAGCCGAGTGAAGCCTCCAAATATTTCAAGCACTAAAAGGGAAAAAGAAAAAATTTGGCTGGGGCCCAGCACTGCAACAAGATTTCGAGGAAATAAAAAAGCATCTATCCAATCCCACAACTTTGGCAACACCTGATCCAACGGCAGATTTGCTATTGTATGTATCAGCAAACGAAAGTACAGTTAGTGCAATACTGATACAAGATGAAGAAAATGAGCACTCAACAAGACAAGTTCTAGTATACTTCGCATCCGAAGCTTTGTCTGGATCAAAAGCTTTCTATTCAGAAATCGAGAAAATTGCATATGCAGTACTTATGGCATCCAGAAAGTTGAAACACTACTTTCAAACACACAAAATAAAAGTACCAACAAATCAACCCCTCAAAGAAGTGCTACAAGGCTACAAATCCTCGGGGAGATTGAGAAAATGGGCTATAGAATTGTCTCAATACTTCATCAAATTTGAGAAAAGAACAATAATCAAATCTCAAGTGTTGGCTGACTTCATAGTAGATTGGACACCCTTAAAATATAATCAAGAAAGCATGGAGCAACCAGAATGGATAATCTACTGTGATGGTGCCTGGGGCTTCGCTGGCGTAGGAGCAGCAGTAGTCATAACCACACCTTCTGGAATCAAACTCAAATACGCAGCAAGACTAGACTTTTAATGCACCAACAACATTGCAGAATATGAGGCAGTATTATTGGGACTTCGCAAAGCAAGAGCAATGGGAATCCAAAAGCTAATAATCAAGACAGATTCTCAAGTAGTGGCTGGGCATATAGAGAAAAATTACAAAGCAAGAGATCTAGAACTAGCAAAGTATCTCCAGCTATTGAGGGACTAAGAAAAACACTTCGCAGGATTCACAGTGAAAAGTATCTCAAGAAATGATAATACAGATGCAGACGAAATTGCAAAAGCCGCCGCCCAAAAGTTAGAGTTACCACCAGAAGTATTCTTCCAAATTATCACCGAAGCCTCAACAAAAATAAGAGTTGAACAACCGGAAGAAGTACATATCATAGAAGGTGAAGACTGGAGAGCTCCAATTATGGCATTCCTCAAAGGATTTTGTGAACTAGAAAATGAAATTGACGAAGAATGAAGCAAAAGACCAGAAGCTACAAAATCATCAATGAAGAACTGTACAAGGAAGGAGTTTGCCAACTACTACTAAAGTGCATCTCAAGAGAAGATGGGAAAAACCTGCTGAAAGAAATACATGAGGGAATCTGTGAATGTCACGCAGGGGCTAGATCAATAGTCGGGAAAGCCTTCAGACAAGGGTTCTTTTGACCAACTACCCAAAGTGATAGCAAAGAAATCATTCAAACTTGTCATAATTGTCAAATGGCAGGGAGTAAAATCAATGCACCAGGAACAAACCTACAACCAATTGAACAAACTTGGCCACTTGCAAGATGGGGAATAGACATAGTTGGAAAGTTACCTCCCGCTCAGGGCAACTACCAATATGCAATAGTTGCAGTCGAATATTTCACCAAGTGGATTGAAGCGAAGCCAATCACAAACATGTCTTCTCATACAATGATAAAATTCCTATGGCAAAACATCATATGTGGATTCGGAGTCCCGAGACACATCACTATAGATAATAGAACCCAGTTTGATAGCGAAGACTTTAGAGAATACTACCATTCAATGGGAATCAAACTTTGCTTCGCATCAGTAAGACACCCACAGTCTAATGGAGCAGTCGAAAGAGCAAACGGGATAATTTGCACTGGAATTTTAAAGTGCCTAACAGACCGCAAAAAAGGAAAATGGGTCGACGAATTACCAAAAGTAATCTGGTCTCACAACACTTCAAAATCAAGGCCAACAGATTTTTCTCCATTTAAATTACTTTATAGAGATGAAGCAATGACCCTCGAAGAGAAAAAATACGATGGTCCAAGAACAAATATTCAAATAATCACAGAAGAAGACCAAGTAACAAGCAAGGATTTGCTCGAAGAAGAAAAAAATAAAGCACTTAAAAATATCAAGAAGTACCAACTTGAAACAAAGAAGTGGTACAACAAGAAAGTCAAGCCAAGAGAGTTAGTACCAGGAGATTTTGTCCTCAAAAGAAAAAGAGACGAAGACACGTTGGGAAAATTCCAACAAAAGTGGGAAGGACCTTTCATCATCATAAGAACAAACAAAGAAGGTGCGTGCCACCTAGCAAATCTAAAAGGCGAAGAGCTTAGTCACATTTGAAATATAGAAACACTTTGTAAATATTACCCGTAGCTAAACCAGAAGAGTAGTTTCACTTTCTGCAAAGTAGAAGTAGAAGTTTCATTTTAAGCAACTTTACAAGGTAATCGAGCTGCACTCTTTTTCCACTCAGGGGAAACCCTTCGTAGGGTGAGTGGTTTTTAACAAGGCAGTCTCTCAGTGAATCTCATGGAACATAAATGAGAACAGTTCCCCAGAGATATGTCTCCACACTGAAATAAAAAGTGCCAAAGAGTACATCCAACATATACTCCTATATCGGCACAAATTTTACAAAACTAAGTTAGCATCAATATTTTATTAAATCTAAAAAATGCTAACTTATCTAACTCAAAAAGTTTGCGCCAAATTTTTTGACTATTTCACTAAGGTGAAATGTTTTTGGCTTCTAAGGAAGCGAACGCAGGGACAGCGTTTTCAAAATTTGCCAAGGCAAATTTTTCAACTATTATTTCACTAAGGTAAAATATTTTTAGCTTCTAAGGAAGCGAACGCGACCACTTCGCATGAAAAAGAAGGGACGGCATTTTCAAAATTTGCTAAGGCAAATTTTTTGACTGTTTTACTAAGGTGAAATGTTTTTGGCTTCTAAGGAAGCGAACGCGTCCACTTCGCATGAAAAAAAGGATGGCATTTTTAAAATTTGCTAAGACAAATTTTTTGACTATTATTTCACTAAGGTGAAATATTTTCGGCTTCTAAGGAAGCGAACGCGTCCACTTCACACGAAAAAGAAGGGACGGCATTTTCAAAATTTACTAAGGCAAATTTTTTGACTGTTTCACTAAGGTGAAATGTTTTCGGCTTCTAAGGAAGCGAACACGTCCACTTTGCACAAAAAAGAAGGGACGGCGTTTTCAAAATTTGCTGAGACAAATTTTTCGACTATTATTTCACTAAGGTAAAA
The DNA here is from genome assembly GCA_023333625.1 of Bothriochloa decipiens. NCBI lineage: Eukaryota > Viridiplantae > Streptophyta > Magnoliopsida > Poales > Poaceae > Bothriochloa > Bothriochloa decipiens. The sequence continues at coordinate 3,359,558 of CM041636.1, read as the reverse complement.
TGTTTTTAGCTTCTAAGAAAGCGCACGCGTCCACTTCGCTAGAAAAGAAGGGATGACATTTTCAAAATTTGCTAAGGCAAATTTTTTGTCTATTATTTCACTAAGGTGAAATATTATCAGCTTCTAAGGAAGGGCACGCGTCCACTTCGCTCGAAAAAGAAGGGAGGCATTTTTAAAATTTGCTAAGGCAAATTTTTTGACTATTATTTCACTAAGGTGAAATGTCTCCAGCTTCTAAGGAGAAAATGCTTCAAGCTTCTAAGCGGAGTGTACGTATCCACTCCGGATGAAAAAGAAGGTACAACATTTCAAAATTTGCTAAGGTAAAGTTCTCGATTACATGTTTCTAAGCAAAGTACATACGCAATTTAATTCAATGTATTTATTCTGTACCCAGTCATACAAGCGAAGGAAAACTCACAAACTTTGCAATACAAGATGTCTTGCAATACAATCTACCCAATTACAAAAATGTGTTTACAAAAATTAGTCATCTTGAGAACTAACTACCTCGGCAGCATCACCAAATATGTCGCTCACAACTTCGTTTACAATTTCATTCGCTTCACGGCGCAAAGTCCTCACAAACACTCGCTGACGAAGTACTTGACTCAGATGACTACAAGAAGAAGAGGTCAAAACAACAAGAGCAACCACAGAAGAAAAGTAAACCTTACACGTCAAACTTTTACCTGTGCAAAGCCCATAAAATCAAAAACTTGGTAATTCGGAGGCCGGACGTTACGGCATTGCTTATTCAAGTCTATAAAAGATTTGTAAGATAGAATCACCAAAAAAGTTCAAGTCTAAAACAACGAGAGCAAAACTTACGAGTAAGGAAATCATCGACATCACAGCCATCACACTTCGCACGAAAATCATAAAACTCAGCAGGCTCAAAAATGAAGTCATTTTTACACATTAATAGCGGAACAATGTCTTCGACATCCTGCGCAGCCTCAGCATGAGGAACCTATGCAGGATGGGCAAATAGTCAAACAGTTGACAAGTGTATATCTTAGAAGGATCATAACTTAGAACCACCATTTTTTAAAAAAAACCTCTCTTCTCACAAAAGGAAAAACAACTAGAGCCTAAAGGCGGCCGCCACTAACATTGCTGGGTCCGGCACCGCTTCGACCTCTAGCATCAGCTTCCTTCTTCGCGGCTTTTTCTGCCTCCCTCCGAGCAGCTTCCGCCTTCTTTGCAACTTGCTGACACAGAAAGAGAGAAAAGTTAGATACAGAACACAAAAGAAAACAAAAGCAAGCAAGTATAAAATTTATCCTCTATAGTTTCTCTCTAGCTTTGTCAAAACAATGAACCCGACCACATGACCTCCAATACTGCTCAAGATACTTGTTGCACAAAATCTGTGTAGCCTTCGTCACATTGGTAAACTCACTCACAGAAGGATACTTATAGTTGGCATCACAAAGTTGCACAAACAAAGGATCTTGACTTTGTTTCATCAAATGAAACAGAGCATGAGCAGAGTAGTACACTCTAATATCAACTGTAGTCTCGGTGACTCGTGACAAATCTTCGTATTGATGACAAAGCCAGCTGAAGAAGCTATCACTATCACCAAGCTCCCAACATTTTTCTTCAGGGCAGGCTCCAAACTTGTCATAGCATTGAAAACAAAGCTCCCAAATCTGGTTGCAATTATCAAAGAAGGACTTGTTCTGTTCCTGCAACTTCTTTTCAATACGCTTCAAGCCTTCCTCTAACTTTTCTTTGTCTTCTGTAATCTTCTTAATATCATCCTCTTTTGCCTCAACTTGAGCGAGAGCACTGATAAGCTTGCCTTCCAAAACATTGTGAGCATCTATAGAATCAGCTCTCTCCTTTTCTTTCTCGGCAAGCTGCTTCTTCAGATTTTCAATCTCAGCTAGATAGTCACGTTCGCAAAGAGCAAATTTTTTCTCCTTCTCCTCCATGCCCATCCGCAATCCTCTCATCAGGATGGAACCTTTGTACATCATTGATAACCCCGCATCAGCAACTTCGAGCAAGGGTTTCTTCGATGTCTCAACTTCCGCATTAGGGACAGTAAAGGCATCGTCTATACATTTTGACAGTTGTACCTCAGAAGTACGAGGCATCATCCGAAGTTAATCAGCCCTAATACCAATGAACTTGAAGCTATCAAGGCTCAAACCCTCCTTTTGACAAAATGCCAAACCACGCTTAAGAGCATCAGAAATTTCTCCTTCGCCAGCAGCAGGGATAACAGGAGTAACAGGTTCTTGGCTAGTAAACTTGCTCAAGTCGATACTCTTCCGAGGAGAAGACGGTGCATGAGGAAAGATAGTTTCTGTAAGAAAAATCAAAATCAACAAAACAAAACAATTCAAATCAAAAAGAAACGCGAAGCCATAATACCTACAGGTAGAAACGCGCTCACCCAAGTTGCATTCAACACTCTTTCCACTCTCAACATGGATAGTAGAACTAGACAAGTGTGCCAACCGATCATCGTTGGTTTCATCATCAAAAACCTCCTCATCACTTTCCTCAAAATCAAGAGTACAAACTTTAGAGCCTCCAGTTTTCTTCGGCACATTTTGAGCACCAACTTCGCCGGCCTCAACCCCAGCGGGGTTCTCAACCGAAGTTGTTCTCCCAGCGTCAACATTTTTCTCATGAGGCCCAGTAAAAGGGGCCTCAGTGATAGGCCTCAGCGAAGCTGATCCATGAGCTTTTTGAGTCTCTCTCTCAGAGACCAAGCTAGTTCCTGCACCAACTTCGCCAAAACCACCAACAGAAGCACCACGGGCTTGCAAACTCTGTAATTTTTTGTTAAGTGGAGTAAGTAATGGTGGAGCTAAACCACTACAAGAGAAAGTCATACAAATTTTTATCACCTCTTCCTCAACATCTTGAGAAACAGGAAAAAAATATCATCACCATCACCTTTAACAACCTCAACAATGCCTTCACCACCAGCACCGACATCAGAAACCAAATTCCCCTCTATGTCCGAACTCCGTTCAAGCACAGCATCAATCTCCTCAGCATCTAACAAAATAGAAGGACTTTGATTTTTCTTCAACTTCTTAGCAACAACTTTTTTAGAAATGCCAGACTTGCACTTCTTTTCCTTAGTCTGAATAGCAGTCTCCTTTTTACTTTGCTTCTTTTCACGAGCACAGGCAGGAGGAGGCCTTTCACCATATTCAACATTAGCATTTCAAAAACTCTATTCAAGCGCCTATAATCACTCCCAAGAATCTTATCAATATTATTTTTCTCGCTCAACACAAACTTGCCAAGCAAATCCTCAGCCCAGCTTTCCACAGATTTCACAAATTCTTGATCAGAAGAAAATGTCCTTGGGTGGTGAAAATCGTTATACGGGTACTTGTAGTTTATACCTCAAACTTTCTTAGGATAAAAACGCTGAAAGGACCATCCTTTTTTCAATGGCCAAATTTTGGCAGCAGCATATTCCTCAACCAGATCCCTAGCACATTGCAGTGAAGCTGTACACTTATACGCCTTCACAGCAGTCTTCGAGATCATGGAAGAAGGAAAAGATGGAGATAGCTTAAAATTCTCAATTTCCATTCTGGCGGCCATCGGATACTTCTTCACCATTCTCTTTGTAACAGGATCCCGCTCCTGAACCATGGGCACTTTATGATAAAACCAGTATCTAGACCAATCTCTAGTACCCCACTTATTCCGTGTCACCAGAGAAATCTGGATAGCGTTGCGGGCAGCCTTAAAACTTGAGCAAGCAAAATACTTAGTAATCACTCGTCCTTCAAGCATAAACATCTTGAATTGAGTATGCATCTCAAAAAGTTCTAAAAAGCTGCAATGTTAGCATTAACCTCCTGAGATTTGACGGCCCAGACAAACTGAGCCAACCTGACTACACCATTTGGAGTCAGATGGTGCATTTGAATGTTGAAAGCTTTCAACACATCCTCAACAAAGTCTTGACAAGGGAAGAGAAGACCAGCAGTGAATAGATCCTGGTAAACAATGCACTCATTGGGATGCGACTTCAGATTAGTCTCCAAAGGGTCAGGCACCCTCACTTGATCACGATCAATGAGTTTCAACCGCACCATCTCATCAAGGTTACTCTTTTCAAACAAAGTTTTACCAAAAGTCAAGGTAAAACCTTCATCATCTTTCACCAAGTCCTCAACTGATGCATCAACGTCATCTAGGACCTCTTCATCAGAATCCATTTGAGCCTTATCTTCTTCGGTCTTGGAACTTTCCTGAGACTAAAGCTGATCTTGTAAATCTCATGAAGACATCTACAAAAACCGAAGATCAGAAACACTATTTGATGAAATTGCGAAAATAAAAAGTTAAAGGAACAAACCTCGACGAAGATGTTACACAAACTTCGAACAAAGATTTGAGACTAGGTGAACACAATGGCAAAACGTTAAAGAAAACCTATCTCAAAATTTAGAGCTCAAGAAAAATTTTGGCAGAGTTTCCCTTTTTCTGAAAATGATAGCCTCGGGGGGGGGGAGGGCCTCGCTATTTATAGGCAGAATCTAGTCAACTGGTCAAAACTAGCCGTTGGATTCAATATTCAAATAGGCCAACTCCAAAGTTTGGACGGCGTTTGTTAGGCAAAGTTTCATATAAACTTCGTGGGATTCAGACCTTTGGAGTGAGCTTTCACCCATGAGGGGCTACTATTGGGGAACAACTTTGACATACAAACGTCCTTTCCAAACTTTGGAGACAAACATTTCATTATAAACAATTGAAATGCTAACATGTGCAGCGAAGACAACGAAGATACTTCGCTGCACATGTCTTCAACTTTGCTTATGCATTTTCGCATATTTCAAGTTGGCTGGCGAAGATGACTTCGCCGTACTTTGGACGTTCAACGAAGTTGACGTGGACACTTCACTGTGGCTATCAAACTTCGCACATATGATTTCATATGTTTTAGGTTATTCGGCGAAGATGACTTCGCTAGTCTCTTGATGACCATCGAAGTCATCGTGGCGGCTTTGCATGAGGAGTCTGTGAAGTTCCCAGCTAAGTTGAGAGATCATGATCAAGTCCAAAGTTTCTTAAGAAGATAAAAGGAAAAGGGCGAAGTGTGTTTTGCCACTTCACCGATGCGCTTTTTAGCTGATGTATAGTGTATAGGAGGTTTCACGGCTGATTTTGTAAGATTCCTTGAATGGCGAAGCCAGGGGGATCTATAAATACCCCCTGGAATGTAAGTTTTTGAACAGAATGAAATATAATTACGACTCGCACATTATTTTTATTAGAGATGTGTATGTGAACCCCTTACCCAACACTTAGTCTGCTAGAAAAAATAATCTTATCTAATAACCATTTAAACTCAGCTATACCAGCAAGCTTCTTCCACCTAGATATACTTAATTATTTAGATCTTTCTCACAATTTCTTAGTTGGTCCACTTCCAAGTGATGTTGGTGGGCTAAAACAAGTGAATTACATTGAACTCTCTTGCAACTATTTCCATGGACCCATTCCAGAATCTGCCACATTAACATGTTTTGGCCAAACGTAGATCAACATAACATAGTGAACAAAGATCATATGCTTCGATCTGCCACATCCAATGTGCAGCAATTAGAGAATCACCAAATCCGTGCAGCAATTAGAGAATGGCTAAATAGAGCTTACAGTTATCGGAGAATCACCAAATCCGTGCCTCGTCGTGGACGAGGTCTGCCCTGGTCCTGCATCCGCCATAGCAGAAGGCCGCACGGGCAACAGGGACAGCGCCGCCATGGCGCCATCAATGCTTGGGTGTGGCCGTCAACGCCACGACGGGGAGCTCCGGACTGGCCGCCCCTCCGTGCGTTCGCTACAGACCAGCCCTTGCCCAGATCTGCCATGCGAAGAGTGCTGCTAGGGGTACCGTAGAGAGGCCGCACCACAGGACCGTCGGCGAGGTCGACGCGGTGGATGTCGCCGTCGGTCATGCGGTGGAGGTCGACGCCGCAGGGAGCGCGAGCAGCGCCGGCCATGGCCTGGCTAGCGGTCTGCTGCCCTGCTAGCCTCTCCTGGGCTGTGCGTCGGGGCTGCACTGGGCCGCCGTGTGCCGAGCCTCCGCTGCGGCGTTGGTGAGGGGAGGATTCCGGCGGCCGGGCAAGCGGTCCTGGGCTTGGTGTCGACGGCATGGTGGAGGGCCGGGCGGCGCTTCACGGCGTGGTGTCGAGGGTGCAGCGGCAGGGGAGCAGCGGCCGGGGGAGGTAGAGCAGGGCGCGCGCGGGCCGGGGGAGCGCAGTGGAGATTGAGCGGCGCGGCGGCGGCAGATGCAGATCGAGGGACGGAAATGGACGCCGAGAGAAAGAAATGAGGGAGGAGAAGGAAAGGGCCGGGTGGCAATCTATTTAGCTTAGGGACTTTTTACTCCCGGTTCTCATTACTGACCGGTATTAAAGACCCTTTACTGTCGGTTGATGCTTGCAACGGGGAGTAAAGGTCAGTTTTTGGCGGGCTACGAAATACACCCAACTAAAAGACGGGGTGATTTTCGTTTCCCGCCATTTTCAAAGCAAGATTTTGGTTTTGATATCTCTTTTTGTTTATAATGACTAAAGTACTATTATTTGCGTAGAAAATGACATAGTATCTACAAATTATTTTGAAAAAATAAATTAGAGTTGCTTTTGCTATACTGCAGACATGAAAAAATATGTAACCTAAAATATTTTATTTTTTCTTTTAAATATTGAACATAGTGTAAATAATCATTATTTTATTAATGCAAATTTAAGTACTATCATTAAATCTATTGTTTTTATGGAGCAAAGTTGGCACCATTTCAGATCTTTTCGGGGGCAGACACAGTTCAACATAGAATTACCAAGCGAAGTTGCATGGAAATTCAATTAAACTGAAAAAATACAAAACCAATTCAGAAAAATCTCAAACTTGACGATTGCTTTACATAGGGCATTTGCAAGCCTGAGAAAAAATTTGAGACCAATAGGACACTTGGACCTCAGAATTCCGAAGAACCCAAGTATATAGACATGGTGCTATAAAAAGTTCCACATACCTTTGTAAAGCACGTAGACTACACCATTGTCGAAATGGCTTGAGATTTTTTTGGCAGGCATTTACACCTAAAATATGGCCCTACATAAGATCTTAGCTTTTTTTGATCATTACTTTTATTATTATATTTTTCTTCATGCTGCCTAAGACAAAATATGGTGAAATACAAATCGAAAACATTAGAATTCTGCAGCGACCTCCACAAATACTTGTCTCCTAGGGCACAAGAGACCATGTGGACACAGTTCAACGTAGAATTACCCGGTGAAATCGAGTGAAAATTCAACTAAACTAGAAAAGTACCAAACCAATTCGGAAAAATCTCAAACTTGGCGGTTGCTTCACATAGGGCATTTGCAAGCCTCATAAAAAGTTTGAGATCAATACGACACTTAGACCTGATAATCCCTAAAAATCTATGTGTATAGACATGGTTCGATGAAATGTTCCATATATACCTGAACTCCGTCGGCATCAAAATTGCTTAAGATTTTTTTGGTAGTGATTTACACCCAAAATTTGGCCTCACACAAGATCTTAGATTTTTCTAATCATTATTTTAATTATTACATTTTCTTCATCCTGTATTAGACAAAATATGGTGAATTACATAACGTAAACACTAGAATTCTGCAGTGAACATTACAAATACTTATCTCCTAGGGTACAAGAGACCATGTAGAAAAATTTGGCATAATTTCAGATCTTTTCTGGGATGGGCACAGTTCAATGTAGAATTACGTCATGAAGTCGCGCGGAAATTTAATTAAACTAAAAAAAGTACCAAACTAATTCAAAAAATCTCAAACTTGGTCGTTGCTTCACATTGGGCATGTGAAATGCTAAGAAAAAGTTTGGAACCAATACAACACTGGAATGAATGTGAGGTCACAATTATTACATAATTAATATCTCAATACACCACATTAAACAACATTAAATTAAGCAAGCATAGTAGTGATTTTCTTCTTGACATATGTCCCTTGGTCATGATCGTGTCGCAACCATGAAGTGTCCTCACTATTTAGCGCTATGCTTGGATCTTTGTTCACTGTGAAGGACACAATTCTATCTTCCTTTTCATAATCTATATGTGTGACTTGTCCTCAATTCCCACAATGTTGGTTTTCCCTAAAAGAACAATGTGACACCTCTGCTGATCATTGATTGGGTCTTTGTTATGTTTCCCCCTCTTTAGTTTTGTAGACATGTCCTGGACATAGAACACCTGACTTACATCCTTGGCGAGTACAAATGGTTTGTCTTTGTACATCCAATTTTGGCTCATCTGCAGTACACGATATAAGTATGTATTAAAGTCTTCAGCATATAATTAGTTATGTTAATTACACAACATGCATGCATGATAATGGATTAATTTACGAAAGCCTCAGAACAGTTTACATCTACTCTCTTCACTCGTTTTTGTAATTAAACTATTGTAAATTCCTCATTTACAAAATAAAAGAAATTAAATAAAAAATTAAAATTCTTTTATAAATATTTAAACTATGAAATGTAGGGTGAAGATGAGAGGAGAAAGAAAATGATGGAGGCGACGAAGAAATCGTTCTTGTGATCAGCCTCAAAGATGAAGAACAGAGCTCCAAATAGCTCTCGCTTGATCGGAGTACTGGGGTAACTATATATAGAGAAACATTTAGTCCCAATTGTGCTTAAAAACTCGGACAAAAAGTCTACTTTGACTCCCAGTTGGAGACAGCAACTGGGAGTAAAGGTTCACTACATCTTTACTCCCGGTTGGTGTCTCCAACCGGGAGTAAATCTCTACCTTTACTCCCAATTGGAGACACCAACCGGGAGTAAAGGTCCTTGGATCACGAAGTGGCAATTGCATGTGGGACTTTACTCCCGGTTGGAGACACCAACCGGGAGTAAAGGTCCCTTTACTCCCGGGTACAATAAGTGCTGAGAGTAATCTAAAAAATGGTGCTGGGAGTATAAGTCAATTCTCTACTAGTAGGGAACAAGGTGCAAGCCAATAACTATCGGGCAAAGAACTTGATTCGGCCAGTGGTGATGAAAGTTAGAAAGTTTGATGCCTGCCCTAACCACTGGCATCATGTATCGGGGTGAGGAGTATGAGAAGTTGACCAGCTGTTCACACTGTGGTGCTAGTCGGTACAAGAGGAATGTGGGCTATCGCGTGGATGACGACAACGAAGCTATGCAAGGTACCAGTGGTCCGAAGAAGAAGAAGAAGGTGGCTAAGAAGGGGGCCAAGCAGATCTTAGCTCAGTAGGACAAGGAAGAAGTGGGTTACACATAGAGGAAAAGCCATGTGCATCAGTGTGGTACTTGCCCGTAGTCGATCGCCTATGTGCACTATTTGGGAACCCAGAGGATGCAAAGCTCATGTCTTGGCATGCATCACCTGACTGACTCAAGGATGATGGCAAGTTGTGGTCCCCCTCCGATGGCCAGCAGTGGAAGGATTTCGATTAAGCCTACCCTACATTTCGCGACGAGCCCAGGCATGTCTGGTTCGCACTGAGTACCGATGGGATGAACTCATTCGGTGAGCTTAGCAGCTCTCATAGTACTTGGTCGGTCGTCCTCACCATATACAACCTACCTTCCCATCTGTGTCAGAAGCACAGGTACCTCCTACTCTCCATGCTTTTCTCGGGGCTGAGGCAGCCCGGCAACGACATAGATGTGCTCCTAGAGCCGATGATGGAGGAGATGCAGATGCTATCCAATGTTGGGGTCCAGATTATGGATGCGTCCTGGAAGGAGAAGTTCACCCTAAAAGCCATCATCTTTATCACCATCACTGATTACCCCGGTCTCTACTATCAGGGCAGATCAAAGGAAAGACCAGCTGCATGATGTGCATCGACAGGACCTGCTACACTTACCTTGAGGGATCCATCAAGATAGTGTACACGAGGCACAGGCGGTTCCTTGAGGCGAAGCATAGGTATAGAAAAAGTACCATCAACCACACTACAAGAATTTTGGCATTTTTTGACAAAGCCAGTTCATCAATTAATGTACTGTAATTGTCATAAAAAGTTCTTTGTGACGAAAAAGCAATCGTCATAAGGTCGTCACAAATTGACCGACATAAAAAGTCTACGCGTGACGAAAAGCAAAAACCGTCATATAAAGTCTGTACCTTTTATGACGGCAGAGATGATTTCTTCACATATTGTTGTTTAATGTGACGGTTAGTTTCGTCACAAAAAGGTTAGTCAACGCATCACATATTGTACATTTCGTCATAAAATAGTAGCCCGTGGTTCCTCTTCACATGATTTTGTGACAAAATGTTTCGTCACATATTATTTTGTGACGTTGATGTTTTGTGACGATAGGTGCCGTCACATAACAGAATGTGACACTGATTTAACGTCTTGTTTCATGGGCTGTGTGGTACATTTTGTCAACCATTGACAAACTAATACAGCAAGCTCAAACTCAGTTGCTCTTGGCATTACTTTGTCCATCCACTTAAGCATATTAGAGGGCCAGTACTTTGACAACAAATACAAGCCACTGTGTCAACCACTAGAGCAGACTAAGTAGGGGCCAAAGCTCTATGAGATGGTGATGGATATGGATTAGATCAAGTTCGGCAAGAAGAAGAAGCCACCAGAGGAGGGGACAAAGCAGACTAGGAAGAGAAAGCGAGACATGGCGGAGAAAGCACCGCCTGTGGTCTCCATCTCCCTTTCAAGAAGAAGTCCATTTTCTTCAAGTACCTACTGTACTAGAAAACACTGCAATCACCACATCCCATCGATTGCATGCACCTCAAGAAGAATGTGTTTGAGAGCATGATCGATACCCTGCTGAACATCCTAGGAAAGACAAAGGATGGTCTTGGGGCACGGATGGATCTGGTCAACATGGACATCAGGCACGACCTTCACCCGAGCAAGCTTGAGAATGGTAAAGTCGATATCCCGGCAGTGGCCTACAACCTAACGACTGATGAGAGGATGACCTTTTGCAAATTGGCGAGGGGTATCAAGGTGCCAACTAGATTCTCTTCCAACATCAAGAGCCTGGTCTCCATGAAAGATCTCACAATGAGCGGCTACAACTCACATGACTGCTACGTCGTGCTGACGGTGTTCCTTCCAATCTTGATTAGGGCTATCGGTCCAAAGTACATGAAGATAGTGATTGCACGGATGTCGTACATCTTTAACTGCATCACCTAGAACTTCATCAATAAAGCCGAGCTGCCTACCCTGAAGGAGTTTGTCATGGAGACCTATGCCAGATGGAGATGTTATTTCCACTGGCTTACTTTGACATGATGCCACACCTGATGGTGCACATGGTTGACCAGATCGAGCAACTACGCCCTGTGTACCTGCATCAGATGTGGACACTTGAGCGGTTCATGTCCACCCTCAGCAAATATGTCCATAACCATGCTTACTCGGAGGGCTCTATGATCGAGGCATACACTACCAAAGAGTTCATCAACTAATGCGTGAGGTACCTAAAAGACACGAGGTGGATTGGGTGCCTGTCCACCAGCACGAGGGCAGAACCACAGGGGTAGGGTGCACGGGCCCGAAAGTATGCACTGATATACCATACAAAGAGGTGGAACAAGCTCATTACAACATCCTCCATAACTTGGTAAGCGTAGACAAATATGTTGAGAAGCACCTGGAAGAGCTCCACGCCGCTCATGATGGATAGCGCATGGAGGCATCGGTTCAAAAAGAGCACAAGAGAAGTTTCATAGAGTGGCTCAAAGAGCAACAAATACTGTTTGAAGGATGCTCTCCAGAAGATACAGAGACCATTAAGAAGCTTGCGCGAGGCCGGTCCAGCGAAGTCATCACGTGGCAAGGGTATGATGTCAAGGGCTACAGGTTCCACATGAAAGATAAGGACAACAAGAACGCGGCATAGAACAACGTTGTTTAGTATGAAAGTCAAGGGGTACAGTTCTATGGGCAAATCAAAGAAATATGGGAGCTTGACTATGGAGAAAACATGTGGTGGACAATTATGGCCTAACCACGGTGAACCTTAAAAGTACTAGCTACAAAGATGATCAGTGGGTACTAGCAACTAATGTCATGCAAGTGTCGTACTATATCTATCCAGAGGACACAAAGAGGCATGTGGTTGTGTCAGGAAAGCAGCGGATCATGGGAGCTGATGGGGTCCAAAGCCCCGAACAGCACAACAAGTACTCAGAGCTCCAACTTTTCACCGATCATCAAAAGAACATCAAGATCATTGAGGTCCGTTGCAACAAGAGTGGTCTAAATCAATGTACCCGCAAAGACGATGAGAAGCAGACCGTGAAAGCGCCTGCACCAAAATGAGATAATGTAACAATGTCCAAAGTTATGTACTAAGTGTCGTGATAATGTAATAATGTGGAACCCATATGTATCCTGTGACATCATTTTGTATTAAGTGTTGTGATAATGTAATAAAGTTGAACCCATATGTATCCCGTGACATGATTTTGTATTAAGTGTTGCGATCTACTATTCTATACTCTACGTCCTCTCTACTAAAACTTTCTCAAATGGAAAAAAGACCTATATAAGGATTGTAGATCTTGATGATTTTAACAAAAGTGGTATTCAAAAGTTTTTCATCTAAGGTCACTTATTCTCTCATTTGACCAAGTCAAAGTTTAAATTTTAAAAAAATGACACTTCCAATCAAGTATTAGAAGCCCTAAATGGTTTGATCTTGAAAAAACATGAATACTAACTTTGCTAATCTCATCAAGATCTACATAATTTGTTATATTTAACTTTTCATTTGACAAAGTTTGAATAGTTGAAATTTGATGTTTGAAATTTTCATAGCTCTTAAAGGGTTTTCAACACCCTAAATGGTCTCAAATTGAAAATTCATGAATACCAACTATGATAGACTCATCGAGATATACATTTGGTATATTGGTCATTTTTGCTTTCGAGAAAGTGTTATAAAACCTTAGTTAAAAAATGACAAGTCTCTCCTATAATTTCATAAACTCTATGTGAGATTCATGATTTGTGACTAGTGTTTACTGAAACTTTCTCAAATGGAAAATAACCTATATAAAGATTGTAGTTCTTGATGATTTTAACAAAAGTGGTATTCAAATGGTTTTCATCTGAGGTTATTTAGTCTCTCGTTTGACTAAGTTTGACCAAGTCAAAGTTTAAATTTTAAAGAAAATGACACTACCAATCAAGTATTTGAAGCCCTAAGTGGTTTCATCTTGAAAAGTCATGAATACCAACTATACTAATCTCATCAAGATCTACATAAGTTGTTATATTCAACTTTTTATTTGACAAAGTTTAAATGGTTGAAATTTTGAATTTTGAATTTTTCATAGCTCTAGACAGGTTTTTGAAACCCTAGACGGTCTCAAATTGAAAATAATGAATACCAACTTTGATGTACTCATTGAGATCTACATTTGATATATAGGTCATTTTTGCATTAGAGAAAGTGATACAAAATTTTAGTTCAAAAATGGCCAATCTCTCTTATACTTTCATAAACTATAAAAGAGATTCATGATTTTGTGACTAGTGTTTACTGAAACTTTCTCAAATGAAATAACCTATATATGAATTGTTGGCCTCGATGAGTAGAGAAAAAGTGCTGTTCAAAATTTTTTCATTTGGGGTAATTTAGCCTCTCATTTGAACCAAGTTGACCAAGTAAATTTTTATTTAAAAAATAGATATTCTTTTACTGCAGTGGGCAACCTAATCCACCCGCTGCAGTAAATGTTTACCACAGCTGGCAGCTTAGGTTGCCCGCTGCGGTAAACAGATGCCTATTTAAGTGCCCCATCTCCCCTGAAAATTTCTAAGTCCTTCGCGCGATTCATTTTGTGCCCGAAGGGCTGCCAAATTTTTGAACGCCCTCCATCGTCGCCGTGCCACTGCCGAGCTCCTCCGCCGCCACCGCAACCGCTGACCTCCTACTCCCCCACTTCCATCCTCTTCTCCCACTCCCGGGTCTGCCTTCCATGTGGTCCTTTAGCCGTGCTGCGCCGCCATCACTGGCTGGGCGGCTAAACCCTATCTCCTCCACCGCCACTGGGGTAAACCCTAACTCCTCCATCGCCGCACCGCCATCGTCTTTGTCCTCCTTCCCCGTCCCTGTCCTCCTCCCCTCCTCCCTCGTTCCTGTCCCCACCCCTGTCCTCCTCCGCCGCCACCACCATGTGCGCTGAGGAGCTCCGCTGGGAGTCCGACCCGCCGCCATCCGCCGCTGTTCTCCGACACACCTAGGAGCCATCCTCTTCCTCCCTTCCTCTGCTGCCACACGCCGTGACTCTGTCGATGACCTCCAGTTGTGCACCGTTCTCCGAGCAGCTCGACTAGGAGCTCGGGCCACCGTGATTCCGTCGATGACCTCCGGCCTTGCGCCATTCTCCGAGGAGCTCTACTAGGAGCTCAGGCCACTGTCCATTTCCTACCTCATCCATGACTTCACAGATCGGCCATTTACTCCTCCTCTCCCACCGAGCGTATGAATTCTTGCCTTTGTGATGCCAATTTGAGACCCGTTCATTGCCTGTGATGCCAATTTGAGATGAGTTCAGAGCATTGCCACTGCCAATTTGGAGCTGTGATGTTTTTTACTTCAAATGCTGCGTATGATGAGTTCAGAGCAATGCTATTTTCATATTGAGATGAGTTCAGAGCAATGTTATTTTTGTATTGAGCAATGCCAATTTGAGATGAGTTTAAAGCAATGCTATTTTCATATTGAGCAATGCCAATTCGGAGCTGTGATGGTTTTTTAATTGAAATGTTGCCTATGATGCAATCCTTAAATGTTTGCGCTCCTTCCCCCCTAAGCTTCCACCATTTTGTTCTCGCAATCTTAGCCCGATTGTCCCGATGGACACATACCCGAAAGCGAAAATCCACCACCACAAGCTTGTGTTGAGGGACAACACACTCCCCAGGTAACACCTTACAATCGAAGCAAGCACGTCTATCCCCCCTCCTTGCAAGGATAAAGTCGATCTGACTCAGGTGTTGTCCGCTATGAAAGGTCACTAGATGGGATTCCCTCTTCTTAAAGACGGTGTTCGTTATCAACAAATTGTAGGCCAACATGAAGTTTAAAACATCCTCCCCCTCTTGATTTCTACTACCATACCCGAAACCCCTTTCATAGGAGGAGACCTCAACGGCCATGTGGGTGCGACTAATGTAGGTTTCAGGAGGATGTTTTGAACTTCGCGTTGGCCTACGATTTGTTGATAGCAAACATCGTCTTTAAGAAGAGATAATCCCATCTAGTGACCTTTCGTAGAGGACAACACCTGAGTCAGATCGACTTTATCCTTGCAAGGAGGGGGATAGACGTGCTTGCTTAGATTGTAAGGTGTTACCTGGGGAGTGTGTTGTCCCTCAGCACAAGCTTGTGGTGGCGGATTTTCGCTTTCGTGTACGTGTCCATCGGGACAATCGGGCCAAGATTGCGAGAACAAAATGGTGGAAGCTTAGGGGGAAGCAGCACAAACATTTAAGGAGAGGATGCTAGATGAGGGGCCGTGGGAAGAAGGAGAAGATGCAGATGACATGTGGCTAAAGATGGCAACATGTGTTCAGAAGGTGGCTTCGGATGTGTTTGGAGTGAGTAGGGAGGCAAATGGGAAGCGAAATACACCTGGTGGTGGAATGACGAGGTGCAAAGGGCTATTAGGGAGAAGAAGGAGTGGTTCAAGCGCCTCCATCATGACAAGAGTACAGCCAACATTGAGGGCTATAAAATAGCAAAGAGGGCTGCAAAACGAGCGGTGAGTGTACCAAAAGGTCAGGCGTATGATGACCTTTATCAGCGACTAGGCACGAAGGAAGGGGAGAAGGACATTTATAGGATGGCTAGGATCCGCGAGAGGAAGACGAGGGACATCAACCAAATCAAATGCATCAAGGATGGGACGAATCAACTTTTGTTGAGGGATGAGGAGATCAAGGACAGGTGGAGAGAGTACTTTGACAAGTTGTTTATTGGGGAGAATGAGGGTCCTACCTTAGAGTTGGATGACTCATTTGACGATACCAACAGACGTTTCATGAGGAGATTTTAGGAGGCAGAGATTGGGGAGGCTTTGAAGAGGATGAAGGGAGGTAAAGCGGTGGGCCCTGACGGTATCCCCATTGAGATGTGGAGATGCCTAGGTGCCAGAGCGATAGTATGGTTAAATAAGCTTTTTAACCTCATTTTCCGGTCAAACAAGATGCCTGAAGAATGGAGGAGAAGTATATTAGTACCGATCTTCAAGAACAAGGGAGATGTTCAAAGTTGTACTAATTACCGTGGGATTAAGTTGATGAGCCATACGATGAAGCTCTGGGGGAGGGTTATCAAGCATCGCCTAAGAAGAGTGACAAGTGTGACCCAAAATCAATTTGGGTTTATGCCTGGTAGGTCGACCATGGAGGCAATTTTCTTATTACGACAGTTGATGGTGAGGTATAGGGAGCAGAAGAAGGACTTGCACATGGTCTTTATTGACCTCAAGAAGGCATATGACAAAGTACCGAGAAATGTCATATGGTGGGCCTTGGAAAAGCACAAAGTCCCAACTAAGTACATCACCCTCATCAAGGATATGTACAGGGATGTGGTGACGTGTGTCCAAACATGTGATGGTGACACCAGTGACTTTCCAATTAAAATAGGACTACATCAAGGGTCAATATTGAGCCCTTATTTATTTTCTTTGGTGATGGATGAGGTCACAAGGGACATACAAGGTGATATCCCTTGGTGTATGCTCTTTGCTGATGATGTGGTGCTAGTGGATGAGACTAGGGCACGGGTTAATAGGAAGTTAGAACTATGGAGGCACACGTTAGAGTCGAAAGGGTTTAGACTTAGTAGAACCAAGACCGAGTACATGAGGTGCGATTTCAGCGCGACTAGTAATGAGAAGGGAGACGTTAGCCTCGATGGGCAAGTGGTGGCCAAGAAGGATACTTTTCGGTATTTAGGATCGATGCTACAAAAGGATGGTGACATTGATGAAGATGTTAGGCATAGAATTTCATCCGGTTGGTTGAAATGGCATCAAGCTTCAGGCGTCCTCTGTGATAAAAGGGTGCCTTAGAAGTTAAAAGGTAAGTTTTATAGGACAGTGATTCGTCCGGCGATGTTATACGGTGCTGAATGTTGGCCTACAAAAAGGTGACACATTCAACAATTGAGTGTAGCAGAGATGCGTATGTTACGATGGTGTTGTGGGCACACAAGAAGGGATAGAGTCCAGAACGACGATATTCAGGATAGGGTTGGGGTGGCACCAATTGAAGAAAAATTGATTCAACACCGGTTGAGATGATTTGGCCATGTCCAACGGAGGCCTCCTGAGGCACCGGTGCGTAGTGGGGTTCTAAAGTGGGTCGATAATGTAAAGAGAGGTAGAGGTCAACCTAAACTGACTTGGGACAAGTCAGTTAAGAGAGACCTTAAGAAGTGAAATATTCCTAAGGATTTAGCTATGGATAGGAGCGCTTGGAGACTAGCAATTAACGTGCCTGAACCGTAATCTTTTTCTTGTACCATTTATATGTTCTTTGTTTTCATACCTCTTTGTGATTTCATCTCTAGCCTACCCCAATTTGCTTGGCACAAAAGGCTATGTTGTTGTTGTTGTTGTTCTTAGCATATGCCACTGCCAACGATTTTTTAGTCGGTCTGAGCATGCCTGTGATGCTCATCAGTTCTGTGTGCATGTGATGCCATGTTGAGCACTGAAATGTTGATGCATAACTCATTTTGATAGTAATGAACTGAAATGATGCTAACTGTCATACTACTACACTGCCCTACTTTCTACTCTTACTACTACTTGTGATCCTACTGTCTTACTGCTATCTTACTGAAATGATGCTAATCTGGGCAATTCTGATAGTAATTGAGCTTAGCTGAATTTTTGAACTTAACTGATTCTATCTGACACTTTCTATCCTACTGTCTTACTACTTATCTACTTATCTACTGTCTACTATCGAACTAAACTGAATGATGAACTGTCTACTGCCAATGATAAACTGTTTAGTACTTGTGAATTGGGAAAATGATGCTAACTGTCCACAACCCTTAGCTGAATTTCTAAGGCACTTGCCAATGATGGGAAATTGAGCTTAGCTGAATTTTGAACTTAACTAATGCTATCTGAGCAATGCTATCCTACTGTCTTACTACTTATCTACTTATCTACTGTCTTCTATCCAACTGAACTGAATGACGAACTATGTACCGCCAAATGATGAACTATCTATTACTCTACTGAACTGTGAATGCTATTATCTACTATCAATGCTTTGACTGTTCAAGTCACTTGGGCCATTGGTTGCGAGTGGTTGGGCGACAATGTTTTGTCCCCTGTTTCCGGTTGGGTGACGATGTTTCGTCCCCTGTTTCCAATCTGAACTGAACTGTCCTAGTGTCTGTCAATGCTTAACTCTGAATCTTTCAATGCTAATTTCATTTTGACAGTACTACTACTGTCCTACTACTACACTCTTCTACTTGTACACACTACTGAATGTTGAGCAATGCCTAAACTGAATTGAACTCTACCACCCTACTACTCTACTGTCTACTACTCTAGTGTCTACTTCTCTACTGCCTATAGAGGGCCGAACGGCCTCGCTGCGGTTATTCGTTTGTGGTGTACTGTCTTTCTGCTACTTCACTACTACTAGTACTACTTGTTTGAGCTTTTTTCTATGGCATTTGCAATGATGAACCTTTTTAACTTCTAAGCTGAGGTAGTGGCATATGCAATGATGTAAACCCTTTTATGCTGAGGAAGCGGCGATGATGGTTGAATTGCCCCCCTACTTGTGTGCTACTAGACTAGGATGGCTTGTATACCATATACAAGCAACCAGTGTAGTAGCGACTTGATGAAAATGGGACAGATCTGAGCCAACTTTTTACTTGTTCACTTCTTGTATTCTTCTGCATTTTGTTTCTTATCTTATATATGCTTCCTTTGCAGCTTCTAGCAGTAATGGCACCTACTGCAGATAGCCTGTCAACCAATCTGGGCTGCCATGGGCTACTATATATTGATAATGGAAGAGATGGGTAATTATTAAAAAATAATACAACAGGTCCATTGACTATTATTGATGATGTTGGTTTGTGTCTACCAAATTAAATGCCACCTATTTATAACTATTATGGGATCTTCAGAACTTATGTTTTTCTTAGCAATAAAGTGGGGATTAATATAACGTGGAAGCTCCCTCTAAACATAATAGTAGGGGAATTGGCAAAATAATATGAGTGCAACTGTGAAAGTAAAATGGAAATAGTATAGTGCCGTGTCCAATTTCTGTGATGACCTCTTTGGAATGTAGTACTTGAGAATTACTTCGTCAAGTACGAGGTATCTAGAAAATACAGGGTTCCATGTGAAAAAGAGTAAAACAATGTGTAAAAATGAATTGGTTAGTTCTGAAATGTACTACTCGAGAATTACTTCATCAAGTACGTGATATCTAGAAAACATAGGATTCCATGTGAAAAGGGGTAAAACAAAGTGTAAACAGGAATTGGTTAGTTTTGAAATGTACTACATGAGAATTACTTCATCAAGTACGTGATATAAAAAAGATGCTAGTGAAATAACTATTGGAGGGAGAAAAATTAAGGTTGCTACTTATTTTGTATACCTAATAAACTTTTTGGTTTAGCATGTAAATTATAGATAACACTTAGAGATGCTGTAAGAAGATACATACTGCCTGCAGTAGGTCGAGCCAACAAGTATTAAGTTCTAGTTGTTTTTTGAGGGCTCGGGAAACCCCCCCCCCCCCCCCACCTATTTTTTTTATAAATGTAAGGCAAAAATACTGTTAGGTTATATTCTCTAACCACAATGTGAAGGAGCCTGCACGGCTGAGCTTAGGCTTGAAGCAAATCAAGCTAATCTCCCATTGAAATGATTCATCCAGCTGTTGATGTTGTAAGCCTTACCATCGAAGATTATACCATTCCTTGAGCACCAGATGCACCAACAAGCAGTCATGAGTACTTTTCTCAAGATGATGTTACCAAAATCAGTTCTTGCTTGAATCACCAAATGTAAGGGTGGTAGACTTAGATCCCAATTGATTCTAATTAACTTCCAGTAGGACTAACTGAAAGGGCATCCAAAAAAGAGATGGATCAGTGTTTCTTCAGAGTTTGAATTGCAGACTGCACAAGAATAGCTTGGAAGGTGCATGCTTGTCCTTCTCAACAGGTTTTTGGTATTCAATCTATCTTTTAGAAACAACCAGAAGAAAAATTTATGCTTTCCTAGATTGTCTCCATCCCACAGCCATGACCTTTCAACAATTTATATGCCTTCTTGGATCTGAAAGTGGAAGTTGAATTCCAAATAACCTATTAAGTTCTAGTTATTGCGCAGTCTTCTAGTACATGTGGATAAATGACCGACGTATTGATGACCTTTGGTGTGGACAGGTATACAAGCAGAAATACTAAGCGCTTGGCTCATTCATCGTCGTCCTCAGTGGAGCTGAAGTAGCCATCATTAACAGTATAAAACAGTTGCGGTGATGGACCATCTGATTCTCAAAACCCTAGATTCCAGCAGGATTGGTTGTCCTGGCGTTGTAGTTTGCTGGCTGCTTCTTATCCGTTGGCTAGCTCTTGCTGGCTGCTACAACGCTAGCTCTTCTATTTAAACCGTAGGAGGCTAATCTCGGATACACATACCATCTATTGGAGAATCGTTATTGGTCGGTTCAGAGCCTTACGTAGTAAACTGCTCAGTAATGTAGCAAGATTAAAAATGTGATATTAACAGCTGTAAACTAATTGATCATAGTTACCATCCATTGGTGAATGCAGACGTGTTGATAACTCCTATACGTAGAGCGATGGCTACCAGCTACATTAGCTTATTATCAGAATCTGAAGACAAACTGAGAATACAATTTTCTCCACCGTATACAACATGGCAAGAGTGTCATCAATACAATAATTTTTCGCTCTGGAGCCTTGACATACAAGTGACGTATACTTATCAGTCTAAAACTGGAGTTGACCAAATAAAACTGCCGTTTTACAAGTTTAAAAAAAATAGAAAATAGAAAATGCTGAGTCGGATTTGTGTCATCTCTGCGGACTGTAGTAGTACTAGAGTGCATATATATTGTATAGTTTTGCCTCAAGTAAGGTATAATAACTGCTTAGCTTTTGAGCTAATGAGAGACAATGATAAGGACTGCAGTGTGTGTAGTATGAGCATGCTGAAGAGGAGGTACATACATATACTAGCAGCAGGGTAGGCAAACCAATATATAACATGGTCTATTAGTTGTTGTGCAGGCAGCCATCTATTATGTGTACAGGACGACTGACCAACTCATGGACGACTTGAGCTCGGGTGAAGGGTACCACAGAGAATCTACACGCTTATTGGCTCATCTTCTCTGTGGGATTGATATGATGTAGAGAAATAAATTAAGCAGACGGGCTGAAGGACCATCAATTGTCCTGGCATTTCATTTTTCCTTGAAGATTCACACGAGCAGTTGCCCCATTTCTTCTATTAGACCATAGGTCGCTAACTTAGTTAGGGGCCGGGAAGATTATCAAACTAGCAAATGCACCGATCGCTGGAATCAGGTTGTTTATGCCCATGTCGACACTCCTGCTGCCTTCGCTGGTCCTCGCAGCAACAGCAATTACTGCAGATAGCTTGCCAATGATTACGGGCTGCCATGGGCTACTACTGATAACGGAAGAGATGGGTATTTTTTATAAAATAAATAGAATAGATCCACTATTATTATTGATGATGATGGTTTGAGCTCTCTAGATCATCCAGCGAAAGAGTTCAGAATGGCTTTGAGAAAAAGAATCTATTTGGCGTCTCTCGAATGAAATTTAAAATGTCATCTGCATATTGAAGAATTAGGAACTCCTGGTTGTGAGATAAATCCAAAGGAAGTGTGAGCAGACCTTGGGCCTTGGCTGAATTCAGTAAAGATGTAAAAGATCTACTGCTGGGACAAACAGCAAGGCGAAGAAGGGGTCACCCTGTGTAACAACCCTAGAAATCCGGTCACCAAAAATACGGGTTTTCAAAAATTTTTCTAAAGTTTACCAGTGTATGGTGGATGTCTTATAGGAAAACCCGCCAACAGATGCACAAATAACATCTGTCGGTAGCCAAGCATTGCATATAATTTACCCACGCTTGATTCGCCTCTTATTCGATTTTATGTGATGTTAATAAAATCGAATAACCTTTTATTGCATGTATATATATACGCCCGCTAACTCCGGGAATGGATCCATCATGACCAAGAGACCCTAGTGGACCCACCATGGTGTATACATCATGGTCACTAACCTCACTAACCTAGGGTTGTGGCTAAATTAGTTGCTTTGCAAGAAATAGAAACAAAAAGGAAAAAGGAAACCAGCCCGGAGCAGCTTGCAGCCCAGCCCAGGCCGGCCTGCTGCGCTGCTGCCAGCCCGCTCGCTCGCGCCGGCCTGCCAGCCCACTCGCGGCCTGTTCGGCCTGTCCCACGCGCCTCCGCCGTCGCCCGCTCGCGCGCGCGCTCGCCCGCTCGCCGACCACCGGCCCAGCGAGGCGGCCCAGCAAGCCGCTGCCGTCGCCCGCGCCGTGCCGACCCGTTTCTCTCGCTGACGCGTGGGACCGAGCTGTAAGCTCCTTCCTTTTTCCACTTCTGGTCAACCGCGCGTCGCGTCCGCCGCACCATTTTTGTGCACCGCGCGCCTCCGCCGTCCACCCGAGTACGGCCGCGTTCCGCGCCGTCCGTCTAACCGCCTGGTTGCATCATGCCTCAGTCAAACCCTAACCCTAATCGTGGCCGCGCACAGCCGCCCGATGGGCATCTTCTGCCTCCGCCGTCCATGGCCGGCCGCCGTGCCTATTTAAGGAGAAGCACGACACGCTAGGGTTTCCACCGTGCCCAGCCGCCTTGCTGACCATCCTGCACCCACCCGTCGGCGTCGAAGGAGTCAGAGAGGGAGGGGTGAAGAAGGCGGGGAGGAGCCGGATCAGAGCAGAGCGCCACCTCTGCCGTCCGCGTCCGCGCACCGGAGAAGCCCGACGGACCCGCTCGGCCCCGACTTGCCCCACCGACGCTGCGGCACTGCTACTCCCCCACCAGGCCGTCGCTTCGACCTCAGCCGCAAGCCACCGGGACAGCCCCGCGTAGGTGAGCTTCCCCACTCTCGCCCTGGCCTGCCATGGCCGCCACCAGTACATCGTCGACATTCTCGCTCCCCTTACCACTGTTTCTTTCCTTATGGCGGCCAATAGCTTCACCGTAGTCTAGAGCGCGTTCTTGGCAACCTCTTGGAGCCAGCACGGGCCACAGTTGGAGCCACGCACTTTTGCAGCTCCGGCCTCCCCGGACTCTGGCCACCGGAGCGTCCGCCGTGGCCGCCGAGCCGCGCACGCCCCGCCGTGCCTCGATTAACCCCGGTAGCTAGCTCATGGAGATCCCAGCTTCTCCAATCGAAAGGCAAGAAGGAAGATGGAGACCAACGCCCGGCTTCGCCGGCGAATTTGGCCTCGCCGTCGCCGGACGCCGCCGTCGCGCCTCGCTGACCGCCACCGGCCTGAGGGTCAATTTCCCCAAATTGGAGCACCCAGCTGACCAGCCACGCAGCTCAACTAATGAGCCAACATTGGGTCCGTCCGACAAAGTCGAGGGTCCGTCCGACAAAGTCGAGGGTCCGTCCGACGAGGTTGAGGACCTGGCTCTAATCGAGGACCTGCTCAAGTCGAGGACCCAGCTCGAGGCCAGAGGGTCGAGTCTCACTGGATAACTGTTCTCGAGGGCTGCCCCTTCGTGCGAACAAAGTTCCGTCTTCGAGGGCATGCCCGTTCGCCGGGCGGAGTTTCGTCCTCGAGGCCAGTCCGTTCGCCTGAGCGAAGCTCCGTTCTCAAGGGGTCGCCCGGATCGCACCCTCGAGTGTACAGTGGCCGACCCAACCTGGCCCAGATCTAGCCCTGTCCAGGCCCTCCGAGGCCCGCTCAAGACCCGTCAACATTGACCGTTGACCTGGCCCCACCTGTCAGTGACCAGATCCGTGGGCTCCACATGTCAACCACTGACTGGGTCCCCCGTCAGTGCTGATGTCAGCATGACGTCAGCACATCCCCAGCTGCACTGTTCCTGCACACCACGTGGCCCAATCAA
>CM041636.1:3269139-3332005 GCA_023333625.1 Bothriochloa decipiens | reverse complement strand
AAAAAAAAAAAACATTCATTAATCTAGAATGTCAGCATTTACCCAGAATGCTAGTCTCCCATCTTTTTGCACAAATAATTAAATTGTTTGAGATATAGAACTTACACTTAAATGTATACTTTGTTTTGATATTTTGATTGCGCAGTTGACAATATGTGGCATCTGGCTGAGAACATCGGAGCATAAGTTTTGAAGAAAATATTGGAGCATAGCTGCATTGGTAAAATGGAAAATATGATACAAAAGAAGAATAGTAAAGGCCAAGGTACATACTCATCTGCATGTTTCCGATGACGTGTAACGAGTGCGCAAAGTATAATGAGACATCTCTTTGCAATCTTGAGCCTCATGGTAGATCCATCTTCAATAAGACTATTGAAGTTCAAAGAATCTAGTATACGGAACATGTCTTTGCAAAAGGAAGGCAAAATTTGCTTCACGCTAGATGGCATGTATGATCTCACCTGCAAGAGTATAACAATTAGTTGCTATGAGAAAAAGTTAGCACATAGCATGCATGCCACAAATTTGATAAGCCGGAGTGCTGCACCACAAGTGTTAATGCACAAAGAAGCAAGTAATGGATTTAGAAACCAAAAGGACAAAGCTAAGCCCAATATAGCAATCCTATAATATACCACCATAAACAAACATGAAGCTAAACAACTCAACCCACCATTTCTTTGATTTACCTTCCAATATTTTAATAATTGGCAATCTTAAATATATTCCCGCAAATGATACTTTTCTGATAGCAAATTTGTGGTTTTCTTATTCACCTTAATTATGTTGTAGTCATGATTCAAGAAAATGCTGTGATGCTATTGTTAATAGGAATAAGAAATAAAAACAGGGCTTACAGTGAAATACATGCACTTGCATGTGATGAGTAAGAGCTGCTCATATTCCATATTAGTCCCATCAGGTGACGACAGAACCTATTGCACACACCATAAATGTTCAACAGAAAAGATCAACCTGGCTGTAACATTTAACTAAAAACAGAGTGCACAAACATAATACCTTGTCAGAGAAGTGATGGAATATCACTTGCAATGGTACAAGAATCTCTGCTGCAATTTGCTCCAACTGTTGTGGAACAGGCTCTTTTGCAACTTTTGGATTCAAGAAATACTGTAAGATGACACATAAATTAGAAAAATTAAATATGCAACATATTAAAATACTATGGGTGAATTCTGGCACATCAGTGAATGGAACTAAATAAATCAGTGTGGACAGTACAGGTCTGATAGCAGCATACTAAGAACTCACTAGTGAATTGAAATGCTAAGTAATGAGTACATCTCGAACAGAGTATACCAGGGAATAAGAACAAAATAGTGAACAAAAAGAAAGGAAACTTTGGGAGGAATCAGATTTCAGTTTGATTTACAGAAAAGCTAGTTACTTCACTCTGAACAAGAAAATTGGTAACTGTGAATCATACAAGGGCTATACTGTACAGATGTCAAAGTCACAATCATTCATGCTTATAGAGATAAAACCCTCAGAAGGTTCTCTAAAAACCACAGAAGCATAGAAAGCAAGAGATGTACCTGGAAGGGCCTAACAACAGATTGAAGTACTTTGAGAGCATTAATTGTATTCCACTCAGGGTGCTGGCCTGGACTAACTAGATTACTGCTCTGGATCACTAATTTCAACTGAGGGATAAGATCAGGCCACAAGTTAACCTTGACAAAATCTTTTTCAACAACTTGGCGAAACTGTTCAGAAGATATTGTAATCCATTAACAACCTTAAAATTTATAAAACAGGGCTCTAACTAGAGGGTATTTGAGGGATATAAGAGTACAAAGACTTACAACTTCAATCAGCACACGAAGAATCGCAGGCTCCACCCGAAGCAAAGCCTGGGCAAGTTGGTCACGGAACTCCTTGTAAAGCTCAGACGAAGACAGACTGGTTTCCAAATTGCACCGGGCAAAATTTTTCAAGTATGTCGCTGCAGCGACTCTCATCCCCTGATCACCATCCCCTATGATCGCATCACAAATAGTAAGAACAAACATAATGAATAAACTTTCAGAAGTAAATAGCACCCAACCTCTGCTTCTGTTTAAAAGGAACGTTGCCTTTCCCATGTAAACAACATGACTTGCAGTCAATTGAATTATACACATGCCATACTTGTCCAAGATTTTCCTAAATTTGGTCCTTCCACGTGCATAAACAGAATCCACACATGGTAAGTGGCTAGGTTCTAGTAAAATTCAGGAGGATTTTTTTTTAGGTGCTGTGCGGGCCAGCTTACTGTATCTTATACGCCTATACGCATCAAACACTCCGAGCAACCAGTCGCATCAGTAGAGCCATGCAAAGTATTAATTCCCGAAGGGAAAAAGGGCGTTATTATGCACAGAATTACAGTGAACCGCGAGAGCAGCCCACGCCAACCGCGGAAATACAGTCGGAACGCAATCCACACAACGGGATCCCCAAAATTGGGCGCCAAGTAGAGCAATTAAAGGTTCAAGCTTTCGCAAGACGGCACGGAACTAGAGCTGGAGCTGAAGCACAGCAACAATTTCAAGCATCGACCGGAGCAAGGGTGGGGGTACCTGCGGCGACGGCGAGGATGGCGAGGGGGAAGCGCGGGTCGGCAGCGAGCGCTTCGAGCCCCGCGGCAGCGGCGTCCACCGACGCTTTGTCGGGGCTGAGGGTGGCCGCGAGGAGACGCCGCAGCTCGGCACCGGCCAGGGCGGCGGCGGCGGCGGGGGTGTCGAGCTCCATGGACGCTGAACTGTGAACCCTAGGATATTTTTCCCCCCTTCCCTTTTTTGATTGTTGGCCAACTAGAGTGGCAAGTGGATGCCTTGCGCGGGAGAATGTGGCGGGAAAACGAAATGGTAGTAGCAAATCATCAAAGGGGCAGGAAACAATGATTAGGCTTGGTGCTTGACTGCTTGGGATTCTCTGTTTTGGCACTTTTGATTTGTCTCACTTTGTAGAATTTTACTTCTGTGAAATTGTTTGACTACCCATCCGTGGAAGAAGTGTGTATATGCGTGGTGGTCATCATGATGAGAAACCACAATAAAAATAAATTGTTTTGTCTTATGCAAAAATAAAAAATTTCTATTTGAGTTTCAGAATCTAAGTCAAGCACCTTTTTTATCGTCTATGTATGATCCTTGGTCTGCCATTGGGAGATTAATTCAAGAGTCTTTTTTTCCTGTGTCATTACAAGCGTAACTTTCAAGCATGATTAGTTGTTGCATCACCCAAGAAACAAACAAGTTTGGGGGACCTTAGGGATAAGGGGTTCTCCTTTTCCACAAGGAAGTGGCTGATTTTTTATTATTGAGGAAAAGAGGAATTTTTTTGGTCGGTGCACAAATTCTCATATTGTTAGTTTGTTCTCACCATACAATTGTTGGAGAGTCTTATAGAAGCAAGAAAATAAACATACAAGTGTTCCATGAATGGCGACTTAACCTAGGTACTCTTGAGGTACTCTTGCGGAGGGAGGGGTTTGAGGGGGGAATTGCTATACCACTCAAGTAAAGATAGTTAAGGGAAGATTCACTATGGGGTTGGGGGCTCGAGTGAGCCCACTATCGAGACCCTACCCCCATGCAGACAATGGACCAATTTTTATGCGTAGATGAGAAAAAGGTACAAAATGAAGGGAGATGAAGATAAAGAGGTCAAAGACAGAGAATAAGAGGAGAAAGAGGATGGAGTAGCCTCCTTTATTGTGAGCCTAGATCCAACATTGATGATAGCTATACTAAACTGTTGATATTGATACCATCCATATGTAAACATAAACAACCATAATTTGATTACAGCTTAGGATAAAATTAAAGGTGTGATTCTCCAATCAATTTGTATTTACAATACCGAGCTAGCAGGGGTTAAGTCTACGACAACAAGGACAAATTCAACTGTTGTAAGGATGGAACCTACCTAGTGACATCTATGATTTCGTGATTGTTTGACAATATGATCATTTTGACTAATGTAGCTTGCTAATATACATGGTACGTATTTAGTGAAATGGATGCAAGGATGTGCTTAGGCAAAACACAACATGAAGATGAGGTGTTAGACATCTCAAGCAATGCCATGTTGAAGACTACAGAATGCATGCATGAATTCCAGGATATCAGGTACTCAAATCCCAGACGAGATACATGGAGAAATGAAGCTAAAGGTGTATTTGTGTAAGGTCCTAGATGGCTAGAGGAGGTGAATAGCCTATTAAAAAATCTACAAACCACTAAGTAAAGCTTATTAGTAACACAAATGGCGTAATGAGCGGTTTTGCCTAGCCTAGATGGTGAGCAAGCCTCCTAATGACAATTCTAGTATATATTATGATCTCTATGTCACTCAAAGGCTATGTCACTACTTTATATTCTATTGAGCTAGCAAGAGAACTAATTCTACACAAGTTACACAATATAATCTAGAAATTAAATACAAGGTAGAGAGGTGATTTCAATACCGACGGTGAAGAGAATATGTTGCCAATCACCAAGATGATATCCAATCAATCACAATAACAACAATCACAATATGAAGAACCAATCAGCAAGAGACAAGTGAACACAATGATTTTTGTTCATCCGGAGTTCACTTGTGCACCGACAAGCTAGTCTCCGGTTGTGTCGACCAACACCTAGATGGATCCTCGGTGTGACTCGCAAGCCACTTGCCTCGCAAGGCACTCCCTCGCAAGGGAACCGCTAGACACCACTCTCAAGTAAGGTAGCTCAATGACACGCATTCCACTAGAGTTTCTTTTGGCTCTCCACCGAGGACAAGCACAAGAACCTCTTAAAAATCAACACCAGAGGTGGGCAAGAACAATCACCAACTCTTCCCAATGCCTCCAACAAGCTCCAAGCCGGCTAGGAGTGGTACTCTCCAAGAGTAACAAGAAATCCACCAACCACACGACTCGCAAGTGCCACTAGATGAATCAACTCATCCAATGCACTTCGAATCACTCAATCCTCAATTATGATATGCAACCAAGCAAGAGAGGATGAGAGGAGGGCTATTTTCAGCTCAAAGGGATGCCAAGCAAGTTAAAAGGTCAAGAGAGGGAGCCAAGCCCCAGCCACCCTCTATTTATAAGCCCAAGCCATCCAACTAGCCGTTACCCAAAAGATTCCCCACGAATTCAATTTTTTGGGAAATCCGGACGCATCTGGAGTCCATCTTTGGACGCGTCCAAAGACGTTCAAAAATCACATGATTCAAAAACTGCTGCGGAACACATCTTCGGATGCGTTCGGTGTCCATCTTTGGACGCGTTCGTCCTTCACAAATTCGTTTATCAGGAAACTAGCTGTTGCCAACCTCCAGACGCGTCCGATGCTGTTCTCCGGACGCGTCCGGAGCTTGCCCCAAGGCGCGGGTGGCTCTGAGTAGCGTCCGGACCACTTCGGACGCGTCCATAGTGTGCGTCCGGAGTTCACCCCGCGCTGTGTACCTCACTGGGTAGTGTCCGTAGTTCACTTCAGACGCATCCATAGTTCACTCTGGACACGTCCACAATCAGTGTCTGCAGCTCAACTGGACAGAGACCACTCCGCACTAAATTGGGCATATCTCTGAGCTCCGAACTTCATTTTCGATGATCTTGGACTCATTGAAAAGCTTACTTAGAGGGCTACACAACCCACATAGCCACTTGATCCACTTCACAATAGATCAAAGCAGTTTTCCAACCCAAGAGCCATCATCTCTCTTTTCTCATAAGAGTTTGTCAAACCTTTTCCGACTTCTTCACCTTTGCAAATGTGCCAACACCACAAAGTGAAATATCCATGTGCATGTGTGTTAGCATTTTTCAAAGAATTTTCAAAGATTTTTTATCACACACTAGATCCTAATGCAATCACATAAAACGATGGACCTAGTGGCACTCATGAACCGAATTACTGAAGATCTCCCCTCTTCATAGTTCGGCTAACGATCCTAAACCACTCACACCCTCTATGATGTCTTGAGTGTAAAACAAAATGGCCCTATAGATTATACCTCTGCCTTGAGCCCATTTTGTCGTACCATCAACCGCCAAGTCTTCACCTGACATGTGACACTCCACGTCATCATGCAACCGTCTTGGTCCATCGGTCTCGATATTACTTGCTCTTCACCGTTGGTCGGTCCATCGGCGCCAAGTCTTGCCCAAGCTTCACCGTCGCATGGTTCTTTGCTTCGAAGCCTCAACTTGCCCTTCACACTTCCAATCAGTCCATCGAGCCAAGCCCATCTTGATCTTCACCATGCTTAGGTTACATAACTTCATGTCATGACTCATCATCGATCTCCACTTGGCATGGACTACCTTTCTCTAAATCATCCACTTAGAAACAAGGTTAGTCCTTAGGTTTCATCAATTATCCAAAACCAAACTAGGGACTTTCATTCTCTCCCTTTTTGGTAATTGATGACAACCTCACAAAGATGATTTTATAATAAAGATTTTGAACTTGTCATGCTTGTCCAAGCAATTTGAATCATGAATAAGATTTGGACAATCATCACAAATTCAGTTTTGATAGGATTAGCTCCCCCTACATATGTGCATAGAGTTTGGATTGAAAGCTTTGCACATATGTGTGGATATGAAATTTGTGGAAGAGTAACTCTACCAAAATGATGCTAAGGTGTAAGAAATGGACCTTTGAAGTGTGATACCAATCGGAGTTGCCTTTTACACCATCCTTAGCACCATTGATAACTAGACACAAGTCAAAGCTCAAGAACCCCGTGAGATCAACATTATAGCAAGGGTTCTTGATCCACATGTAAATTTAAATATGTCTAGTTACAACCTATTCATGCTAGTAGATCATTTTATCATTCAAATTCTAGACTAGCATTACATCACACAAGCATGTATATGAATTTAAATACATGTGCAAGAGCAAGTCATATGATTAATGCTAAACCAAATGCAACAACTTGTTCATAAGCTTGCTCCCCCTACTTGTGTGCTCCATAAAATTTTAATTTACCCCTTTCTAATGACATATCTTTGTGACTTATCTCTCCCCCTTTGTCATTGATTATCAAAAAGGTATGGTCATGTTGTGGAGAGAAAGTTACATTAGTTCTTTTGGTGAGGTAGAATCAAATTTTATCAAATTTGGTCTCATCTAGCTTACTTGGCAAAGATATTCAATTCGGTTTGAACCAAAGACAAGCTTCTTCACACCTCACTAGAAGGGTTATCTTGCCTATGTTGAATTAAACACTTATAGAAAATATTCTAGATTCAACACTAGGATTGCAAGCTCATAAACATGGCATATATCATCACTAGATCAAATAAATCATAGAAGCAATAGTGATGCTATATATCCATTAAATTCATTTGATTTCTCATGAGTGCACTTAGGATGCATCTTGTATGTCTATATGATCTAGCAAGTCCAAATATCCCATGATGGCATGTCAATACAACTTTTACCTTGCGTAGTCGAAGGAGAGGCATGTAAAGAGTGGGTGGGGTGCATTCAACTCATGTTTGAGAAATCAAGAATGTTCATCTCATTCTTTAGCTTGCAAAACCTCTTCTTATCAAGTGGCTTAGTGAATATATCGGCAAGTTGATCATCGGTGCCAATGCTTTCAATTGCAATATCACCCTTTTGTTGATGATCCCTTATGAAGTGATGTCTTATGTCAATGTGCTTTGATCTTCCATGTTGGACCAGGTTTTGTGTCATTCTAATTGCACTTTCATTGTCACAAAACAATGGTATATTCTTGAAGTTGAATCCATAGTCCTTTAAGGTTGACTTCATCCAAAGCAATTGTACACAACATGCTCCCGCACTAATATATTCGGCTTCGGTAGTAGATATTGCCACACTATTTTGTTTCTTTGAGGACCATGACACTAGTGATCTTCTAAGAAATTGACATGTTCCACTAGTGCTCTTCCTATTGATCTTGCATCCCCCATAATCGGAGTCTGAATATCTAATCAACTCAAATTGTGACCCCTTGGGACACCATAGTCCAACATCTTGTGTATGCTTTAAGTACCTCAATATTCTCTTTGCAGCCTTGAGATGACTCTCTCTAGGTGAGGCTTAATATCTTGCACACATGCATACACTAAACATGATATCCGGCTTTGATGCGGTGACATAGAGTAGGCTTCCAATTAGAGACCGATATTCTTTTTGATTCACCATATTGCCACTAAGATAGCTATCAAGACTTTCATTGGTGCCCATTGGAGTTGAGATTGCCTTTGCATCAATCATACCAAACTTCTTCAACATGTCCTTGATGTATTTGCCTTGACTCGCAAATGTGCCTTCCTTCAATTGCTTGACTTCAAGACCAAGAAAGTAGCTAAGTTCACCAATCATGGACACCTCAAATTCTTTTGCCATCATATCACCAAATTCTTTGCAATAATCTTCATCAGTTGATCCAAAGATGATATCATCAACATATATTTGCACAATGAAAAGGTCATTTCCAATCTTCTTGGTGAATAGAGTAGTATCAACCTTTCTCACAATGAATCCCTTAGAGAGAAGGAAATTCCTTAGCCTCTCATACCATGCTCTAGGTGCTTGCTTCAAGCCATATAATGCTTTCTTCAACTTGTACACATGGTTGGGTTTCTTCTCATCTTCAAAACCGAGAGGTTGCTCAACATATACTAGCTCATTGATGATCCCATTAAAAAATACACTCTTCATATCCATTTGATATAACTTGATATCATGGGCACAAGCATAGGCTAATAATATTCTAATTGCCTCCAATCTTGCCACCGGTGCATATGTTTCTTCAAAGTCAAGACCCTCTATTTGAGTGTAACCTTGTGCAACTAGTCTTGCTTTGTTTCTCACCACTATGCCGTCTTGATCTTGCTTGTTTTTGAATACCCATTTGGTTCCAATGACATTGTGATCTTGAGGCCTTTCAACTAACTCCCACACATCATTTCAAGTGAAGTTATTTAGCTCATCTTGCATGGCCATGATCCAATCGACATCCTTCAATGCTTCATCAATCTTCTTGGGTTCTTTCATTGACACAAATGATGCATGCTCACATATCAATGCCATTCATCTAGTTTTCACACCACTTCTAATATCACCAATAATTTTATCCATTGGGTGATCTCTTGTAATATGAGTGGGTTGGAGCACTTCAATTTGATTGCCTGAGCTAGGTTGATCATTTGACTTGTCTTCTTGAGATGGTGAACTAGCATGATGATCTTGTCGGGTACCTAGAAAAGGGGTACCCTTAACTCTCGATTAAGTGGATTAACCTCGGACATCAGCAAACCAAAAACCATCGATTATCCTTCACCTAGCACAAGAAGCCCAATACCCAAGTCATACTGGGCCGACCACGAACGGGCCTCGGCGGTCCAGGCCGCTACCTACATGACGGGTCCCCGCTCGAGGCAGAGCAGATCACTCGAGGGTGCCACTCGGGCTACCCCTCGGTGATGAAGATTTACCCGAGCGAATGGACGCCCCTCGAGTATAGCACACCCCTCAATTACCTACTCTCGATATGGGTTTTAGGGCATTTAGTGCATTCTACCTGCTCCCACCTATCTTCGTCGCTAGAGTCGCGGTAACAGTCGCATGTACAAAGGTCAAATCCAGCTTTTACCACCCATATTTGGGAATCTGGCGAATTATACTGCATTGTAACGCCATGCCGTGCACTGTGCCCCGTTCGGCACCCCCTCGAGACACATTTGTTAACATATTTCTTGCATTTCTCAAGGCTCAACCTTATCCATTCGGGCCTCGACCCCCCTCGACCACCTCTCGAGCTGGAATTCATCATCGCCGGTCAACACTCCAACAACTCCCGACGCGACGGCTACAGGGATCTGCACGACCGGGCATGGACGCCGGTCTTTCACCGGCCATCAGCTGCGTCATCCCACGCATGAGAAGGACGGCCGCCATCTCCGAGCACGTTGCTTCAGGGCACGCCATGCCTGGCTCATGTCTCTACAGCGGCACTAACATGATCGGCATTTCCTCCCTGATGTCAGCAGCAACGTTCGCCCGAGATTCATGTACCCCTGAGACCCTCCTTTGCCTATAAAAGGAGGCTCTAGGCACTAGTTCAGACAGGTCAAGAGTGAGCTACCAGAGCCCAAAACGCTCAAGTCCTAGCTCGCTCACTCACTCGCACACTTGTATTCACCCCTGTATAAGCACTTTGATGCAAGATAATACAAACTCTCCCCCTGCTGGACGTAGGGCCTTCTTTTGCCCAAACCAGGATAAACCTTGTGTTCTTCTTACATCACCATCCGGATTAGGGAGCACGCAGCATATATTTACTCATTGGTGCTAGGCCCCCGGGGTCAAAACACCGACAGTTGCTGCTCCAGTAGGGGAACTGCGTGTCACTAACGATTTCCCGCCGTTTTTCCAGATGGTAGATTCAGCTTCACCGCTTTCGCGTGCTACAGTGATCTGGTTCGAGAGCTTGGAGTTCATGTTCCTCGGCCATGGCTACGACATGACCCTACTCTTGGTTGGAGATCAGAGCGGGGGCCGCATCGAGCCCCCACGCTTAGGAGGGGCCGCATGCCAGTCTCGCCACCATGCCTCCGTGTCCAGGAGGAGGCGCGATCGGCACCACCGTCATCATCGACCTCCGACTGGGTTGTCACTCGTCGTGTTTCCCCCGCTCCTGGTAGGCGATGAGGGGCCCCTGGTTGGGGACCAATCTGACCCATGTCTAGGAACGGAGGACCGGCCGGCAGGGCTCTATGGAAACCCTGAGTTCACCTCCATGATGCGTTCATCGAGGGAGCCCGGCGAGGCTCCTCCGATGCGCTCAGCACCGTCACCTCCCAATCTACTGCGTCATGGACTGTTTGGAGCTCACCGCCAGTTCCCATTCAGTCTGGACAACGCGAGAAGTTCCCCGTCTTCTACTCCGGCAGCCCCAACTCTGACTCTGACCACTACGACCCCACCCGCGAGTGTTTTTACATCGAAGGCGGATTCGCATCGAGTGATGACACCATCGACCCGATGGCCACGGCAGTAGCCGCAGCCACAGTAGGAAGGGCCCACATCTTGGCGGACCCAGAGGAGCAGCCGCCAGCTGCGCCCCAAGATGAACACCCATGTCTGGACGACCAAGACACTCAGCTCACGCAGGTCTGAGAGATGCGGGCAAACTCGATGAGGATCGGGAGCGCCTGCGACAGCTCGAGCGGACCCTCGAGCAGGAGCGCCAACCCTCGCCCGGCAAAAGGGCTCGAGCTAGAGCCCGAGAGGTCAACCGATAGATCATTGAAGATGGGGGACCCGAGCATCTTATCATCAACCATTTCCCCCGAGCCAGTCAGAACATCATCGCGGCCGCCATGCTTCTTTGTAACATGCCCACGCCGTTGAAACCTTAGGCTCGGCGGATATAGGATGAGGTCGAAGGACTCCTCAGGGTCATGGCTGCACAGCAGGCCAAAAGCTCGGCCTCAAGACGTCGAGGGGTGACCTCGGAGTAGCCTATCGAACTCCCCCGTGATGAGAGGGAGACCTCGGTTCATCAGGAGGCGGCCCCACAAGCAAAGAAGGCGATCCCCGTCCGGGACCGCATCGTCGACAACCGCGAAGCCCAAGACATGCGCCATGGCGCAAGAGTGGGGATGCTGAAGATCGAGGCTACAACGCCCATCGAGGGGGATGCTATGATAGCGACGAGGACCATCGAGCCCCTGAGCCGCTGGGCCCTCGAGTCTTCACTAGGGCGATCTGCAACACGCTGTTGCTCAACCCCTTCGTCAACACTTGGAACATCGAACAGCTATGTCACTTTTACCCCTAGGGCCTCGAGGCCTTGTACATTTTGCGTACTTTGTACATCTATCCCATCATGAATGAATAAAAAGACTCTCGACTTCAGTACTTTTGTTCATTCAAAAAATAATAAAGGTAGCATCGACTCTGCTTCATCAGAGTCGAGACTCCCTCAGGGGCTAACAAGAGGGGGAACCCCCCTAAGCTCCTAAAAACCCAAACATTATTTCAAAACTTGACGTTGCTCACTTCTTCTATGCCTCGAACACGCTTCATAACTAAGTAGAAAACACCTCAAACTCCCTAAGGGTTGAGGGCCATCGAACCAGGAGCTTTCCTACGCCTCTGAACTAAGGTACCCCCACTCGCTCCCTTCCCCCTCGAGGGATACGAGCCCGTGTCAAAAACTTAGTCAAAAAGTAAAATTTAGGAAAAAACAAGAGAACTCGAGCCTAAAACCATACCAATGAGCATTTCAAAAAGTGCATAATGTTTTAAGGCCACCAGGGCCACGACATCAGAATATCACAAAAACTAACTTATTACATGGGCCTCTCTGCCCAGAATTGGCTCACAGGCCTCGGTCGTCATCGCCATCGCTGCCTTCTTCACCAGCGTCCCCCGCGTCCTCGGCAGGAAGAACCTCGGGCTCGAACAGTTTCGCCAGCTTCTCGCTCGGTCCCTCGGCATCCTCGATCATGCCCCAGCACCGCTCCTTGTTCTTGACATCTGTCTTGCTGAGGTCAAAAATGAAGCAATGTTTCACGACGTCCATGTCGTATGTGAAGCCAGAGTAGAGAACCGCCATCGCCCGCTTCACGCCGATGTGGAGTGCCTCACGGACGCGATCCCTCAAGGTGGCCCTGAGGTGGTACAGCCGGTCGACGAGCGTGGTCCCATGCACCTCCTCACTAGCCTTCTCAGCGGGTTCGATCCCCCAGGAGTCGCAGAGCTGTTGATCGCAACGCGGAGTCGATCGGCCAATGCTGTCTCAGCCAGAAGGCCCTCCTGCAATGCTTTGGCAGCGTCTGAGTGGAAAGTAGGTCCATCTTGAGGCCTAAAGGATGAAATGAAAGTTAGTCATGGTGCACAGAGACAAGGAATTCAAAATTAAGCAAGAACACTCATTGGCACAGTAGGTGTTGAGGGCCTCACGGGCGTCCGCCACTTTGTCACGCTACTTCTGAGCCTCGTCCCGCTCCTTCTAGGCCTCCTTGAAGGCATGGACCACCTTCGTCTTCTCAAACCGCAGGTCTTCAAGGGCCTGGCCGGCTAGAATTATGGATTGCTCCTTCTCGAAGGGTCTCCTTCATCGTGTTAAGCTCGGTGGCAAGGGTGTCGGCACAACGTTTCTCCTCCCCAGCCGAGATGGTGAGGGTGTCGTGTGCCTCAGAGACTTGGGCGACATCGGTCTCGAGCCTCTCCCTCGAGCGACTTGACCCGCTCGAGGGCCCTCCACGCCTCTTCTAGGGCCTGGGCGCCGTTGCTCTTGGCCTTCCCAGCCTCTTCCTTGGCCTTGGCAACCTCTTCCTTGTCCCGAGTGGTTTCCCCTCGAGCCGCCTCGGCATCCTCCCTCTCCTTAGCGGCCTCTTCCTTCACTTGCCTCGCCTCCTCCTCATCCTGAGCTACCCTGTCCCGGGCGGACTGGCCGGCCTCGAGCTGATGCAGCACCTTCTCCCGACTGTTGTGGGTTGCATGGAGGAAGTGGGACTTTGAGTAGGAGCAGTTCCTCAAGTCCTAGAAACAAGAAGCAGAAAATTAGTCACCAGTTAAGGAGGAACCAAAGCCAAACACACTTATTGGAACATTTACCAAAAGGCCTAGACCAAGGTTCTCAGTGACGATCTCGGCGGCCAACTTCAGAGCATGCGCCAACCACGCCCGATACTCCTCCATGTCCTTCCAGCGCTTAACTTCCGCCGGGTCATCCATCTAGATCTCGAGGGCGCTGGGATCATGAGTTTCTTGGAGCTGAAGAAGCTCTTGGCCCCAATGCGGGAGGGCTGCTTCGAGCCTCGCTCACATCGAGGACCTAACGCTTTCCACCGCCTCGTGCGAACCGCTGTAGCGCTCCACCCGGTCAGCCAGGGTGGGGAACAACGACTTGGCTTCGCCACTGCCTGGCCCGATGTCAAGGGTGGACCATCTTGATGGACCAGGGACCCCCTGGGTGGCAGATGCCCTAGCAAGCAGAAGGGCCTCATCCTCCTCCTCCCGCCAGCATGGCGCCGAAGGACTTATGGCAGCCGTCTCCTCCTACCACCGTTGTGGCGAACCCGAGGCCGTCGTCTCTTCCAAAGGCGTGCCCTGCGGTTGTGGCGGCTGGCTCAAGACAGCCGCGGTCACCTCCTGTGGTGGAGGAGGGCTCGAGACCACTACCTCCCCCAGCACCACGTCGCGCCAAGGTGGCAGGTCCGACATCACCACGTCCTCCGGCTGACTCAAAGCCGAACGCTCCCCTTCTCCTGCGCCTGCGACACGCGCAGGACCAGTGACGCATCTCGCACCGCATCTTGCTGCAGCAGCAGCTCATCCAAGGTAATCTCGACCTCCCCTTGCAACAATAGGAGGCTCGAGACCACCAGCTCCTCCGACGGCTCAACCCACCGCTGCGACAATGAATCCAAAGGCGCCGTGTCCTCTGGCGGCATTTGTTGCTGTTGCTACTATTGTTGTTGTTGCTGCTATTGCTATTGCTCGGGCTGGCTCCTGGCTAGCCCCTCTTCTCCTGGCCACTCCTGCGGCTCCTCCCCCTCTTTCCTCTGCAGGCCCTCCTGCTCTTGCTTATGCCACGCCTCTACCTCACGCAACCCCTCCGGCCACGGCTTTCGCTCCTCTGTGGATGAAGATGGAGCAATGGCCTCCTCGTCCTCGAGCGAGGTGGCAGAGGTTCCAGCTTGACGGGGGGTAGAGGCTGTAGGCGTCGGGATCCAGATGGTACTCCCACCTTCCAACACCTGCTCAGATGCGGGGGTCGCGAACACCAGCACCAGAGTAGCACTTCCCCTCTCCTGCAACTGCTCCAACTCAGAACCACTTCCTGCCGTGGCCCCGAACC
Organism: Bothriochloa decipiens; assembly: GCA_023333625.1. NCBI lineage: Eukaryota > Viridiplantae > Streptophyta > Magnoliopsida > Poales > Poaceae > Bothriochloa > Bothriochloa decipiens. The sequence goes on along the minus strand of CM041636.1, from coordinate 3,317,140 downwards.
GCTCGAGCCTGCAATAAGAGCAGAGCCCATCAGTTGCCTCGAGCCATAGCTGCATGGGCTTGAGATAGCCAAGCCACCTCCCATGGTGGCAGCAGTCTTGAGGCCGCACCTGCTGCAGCGGCTGCCGTTCTCGCGGCTACGTCCACCCTAAGCCACTTGGCTGGCGAAGGGTTTGCCTCCTCCACCTGCTGCTTTAGCCTGGAGAATGAAGAGGTGAGCAAAGATGCTTAGTGGTTTGGCAAGTAAAGAAACAAGAAAGGAAACTTTGAAAAGCATGGCTTACCCAAAGGGGACGATGACCTTCCCAGGACCCCTCGAGCTGCTAGAGCGCCTTGAGGCCCCACTCGGAGCTACACCTCCCCCGGAGCCGAGGCCGGCTGACGTTTCCGATGGCATCACGGCGCCCTCCCGCTCCAACAAGGCTGCAAGGCCCTGAGTCCCCATCTCGAGCACCGAGGGCTGGGACCGGTTCTCCTGAGACATAGCAGGCGGGGTCCCACCGTGCAAGCGTCGAGATGAGGACCCAGCACGGACGATGAACTGCCTTGACTCTAGTCTTGCGGCCGCTCCAGAACGTCCTCCTGCGTAGAGGGCACGTTAGCTCGGGGGAGACTGGGGAGATGAGGCTCGAGGCACGCTGCCATCCCCTTGACATCATCGTCATCTTCTTCCTCCTCATCCTCCTCAGAGAGAGATTCCTTCTCATGCAGCCTATCACGCCTTTGCTTCGCGCGGTGCTTCTCGCGCTCGGTACGTGCAAGGCTTTTTTCTTTCTTCCTCTTCTTCTCCTTGTCCTGCCCTTTCTTCTGTTGATGAGCGGTAAAGCGCCTCACCTGTTGGTCGGGGTCGTCCTCCCTCACTGGGGGCCTAGACGCCCTGTAGTTGATTTTCCCCTGTGCAAAAGCATCCAGGCGTAAGAGCAAAGGGAAGGAAGAGAGGCAAAGTAAAACTCGAAAAGCACGGTTCGAGGCACACACCAGGTCAAGATGGCCTTCCTCCGGCAGCATGGGGATGTGGTTGATGTGATGGGTTATGAGGGTGCTACGCTAGCCAGAAACAAAACTTTTCGACCTCATAAACCAGGATCTACTGCTCGTTATAGGTTACAGGATTACCACTAGACGCACAGGTGCAGCGGAAAATGACTCGATATAGTCATACGCATTGCAGCAGGCAGTGCTGTTGTGTGGTCGTCTGTCACCTCAATCCCCTCGTGTGGTTCGTCCCAGTGCTCCAGATGCAGCACCTCCAAGGAATCCCACACGTGTAGGGAAGAAGCGATGCGCCTCCGGACTGCTAGGTCCGCGAGGAGCAGAAGACCCGAGCATGGGGAGGACGGCGGCGGCTGCCAAAGGCATGTATCACACTGACCGCGCCCCTATCCTTTGCTTATATAGGCGTCCCTAATGAGCTCACGAGTTGGAGGCCCATTAGAAACCCTAAGCCTTGTCTAATTTGGGTCCAACCCGAATTAGGCTTCCATCCCCTTAAGCGTGCGGCCCTATGGGTTCATGCACATATTGACATGGGCCGAGTACTCCTACTCACCCAATAGTTGATAGCAGCCTCTAGCAAGGCATGACAACTCCTATGTGCATGCAAAGATCATATCAGACGAACCACTACGACCACATACAAGTTATTCCCTTTGCCACTCGATATATGGTTCAACTCATGGGTTAACACTTAACCCAAGCATGGCCATGCATTTGTTGATCCAATCACTTGAGTGATCCAGTGATATCTCTCTCATGTAGAGAGGGGCAAATTCCATCTTGATTGTCTATGTCTCAAAGCATGCTTCCCGACCACCCAAAGACCACCTTTATAACTACCCAGTTACGAAGCAGCGTTTGATAGTCCCTAAGTAGGCCGTTTCACATCTTGAGTACATACCACTATCTTAGGTCTAAGAACATAACGTACATGACATAAATAGAGACTTTCTCATGTTGGGTCAGTCTAGCCTACATGTTTCACATGTGCCCACATTATTAGTTTGATATCTCCATGTCCATGACTTGTGAAACATAGCTATCAACTAATACATGTGCTAGTCTAATATTCAAGTGTGTTCTCACAAGAACACCGACCAGGGACAACTTTAGAATAACCATTCAAGTAATTGAATTCCACAAACAATTCACACAATCACCAATCAATACAAGTTGTCTATAATAGATATTCAATGAACACTTTATTAATCATGGATACAATCGAATATCACCATCTACATGATTAGCTCTGGGGCATATTCCCAACATGATGTGCTCCGGTCTGAAGGAGCCGGCGACCATCCCCTTTACCCACGACACAATCTCCTTGGGGGCAACACCTCAGCTGACATGCGGCACCCCTTGAGCTGCTCGGGCGTTGCCTCGGGCCCCATCTGGTCTAGCCGTAATGGATGCACCATCAAAGGGAGCACCCTCCAACGGTGAAAGGCCGAGATGATGATCACCGCCATCAAACCCGTGTCATGAAGTCTCCTCAACGCGGTGAGGAGAGGCCTCAATCGAGGCTATAAATCCGACCCCACACCGTACGGCCAGTTGAACGGACGCTCCATGACGAGACGCCTGGTGTACGGAGGGAAGTAGCCCTCATCGTTGCGAAGGTAGAACCACTGCGCATCAAATTGAGCGTGGTTGGACATCAGCCCGGTGGGGATGTACTCGCGCGGCTCCACCCCCGGCCTATCTTCAGCACTAGGTTGCAGGAACCAATGCGGAAGATTCTCCTCATGCCCTGTTCCACCGGGGTGGTGAAGAACTCCCCCTTGTAGAGGTGAAGCCATAGCTCCCAGTGTGGCTCCTCCCCCAGGTATCCCTCGCAGACGGTTGCCACAATAGCGGCGTTGGAGATGGTGTTGGGGGAGAAGTGCTAAAGCTCAACCCCGTAATGGTGGAGTAGCGCCCGCACGAATTGGCTAGGGGGCGATCCAAGCCCATGACGATGGAACTTGACGAAGCTCATGACGTAGCTGTCCGGCAGGTTTGGCTCTCGATCCCTCCGCGATGGTGCTATCCACTCTGACCGATCTGGCATGGTGATAGGGCAAAGGAGCCCCTCCCCCACCAGTTCCAACAGCCTCCACTCTGTCACGGTTGACGGGCGCCAGGCCTTCGGAGGAAGAAAAGTGGGTTCCATGACGGTGGCGGCGGCGGCGGCACGGATTTGCTCGATGGACGAGCGACCGAGAAGATTCCCAATCACGATCAATCTCACTAAACCCCGCATTTACTACACCCACCTAACCGCCCCCTCGATTCTCGCGGCAGGACACGCGCTATTCGCCGGGCCCCTACCCGTTACCTGGGTCCACCATGAGCACGTCATTTCGGCCCACACCTCAAAAGGCACGCCCAACGGGCGGGAGCACTAAATTATCCGCCAGCGGAGTCTTGCACAAGAAGGAAAACGGCCCCCGGCTCTACAACAAGCCTCGAGGGAGCGAAGGCTGACCCTTGGTCAGGGTTCGACAGCCGCTCTCAAGCACTCAAGTCAGGGACACCCCAGAGGAGCCACACAAAGGTCAGCTTGAGGATGAACCCTCGAGATCCCCTCGGGTGTATCCAAGGAAAAAACGAGAGGATTACCATAGAATCCCCACGGAGGGAGGCATCGAGCCGCCGAGTCCTATCGAATGGAACCGGTATCCATATATCTACTCGTTTGCATCAATGAGAATGTCTCTGGGCCACTAGTCTACCCCATCGAATGGGGCACAAGCTCTCACTTGGATCTCCCTGTTATCAGCTCACAGAGAACGCCGAGAATCACCCAATCAAGGGTGGTACGATGCTTCTCACCTCACATCTGATTGAAAGGACTCATGAGATGGATGCCTAGGGCTAGCACTGCCCCAGCTACACGAGGCTCGGGGGCTTGACTACGCCTAGCACCCCTCGACGAAAGAGGGTCGAACACACCCGGGGGCTTGACGACTCGAACCACCCTTCGACTAGGCGCTGCAACTCCAGTCCATGTTATCCTAACCTTTCTGGAATGCACACTATGCCTAACTGGATAAGCACCTCTCAACAAAAGATAAATAAAGCCCTCAAAGGAGTCACCTTACTCCTCCGAGGCCTCGGGGGCTACCCCCATAGGGGACGCACGCGCACCCCCCACAAAAAGTTACAAACCGCACCTCACTCTCGGCCTATGCCCCTGAGCACCCAAGTCAGGGATGACCAAGGGGGAGCCAATACGAGGCCCTGCTTGAGAATGAACTCTCGAGATCCCCTCGAACATTTCCAAGGTAAAATGTCAAGGAGCTTCATGGAACCCCTCGAAGGGAGGCATCGAGCCACTGAGTCCCACCGAACGGAATCAGTATCCATATGTTCGCGCATTTGCTATAATGAGAATGCCTCAGGGCCACTAGTCGACCTCTACCGAACAAGGCATGAATTCTCACTTGGATCTCCTGTTACCAGCTCATTGAGGACTTCAAGGCTCACCTAACCAAGGGTAGCACGACGCTCCCCGCCTCATGCCCAATCGAAAGGGTTCATGCGATGAACACCAAAGGCTAGCAATGCCCTAGCCGCACGAGGCTCAGGGGCTCGACTATGCCATGGCACCCCTCGATGAAAGAGGGTCGAACTCACCCGGGGGCTCGATGGCTCGAGAAGCCCCTTGATAAGGTACTACAACCCTAGTTCATGTTATCCTAATCTTTCAGGGACGCCAACTAAGCCCAACTGGACAAGCACCTCTCAACAAAGCCCTCGAAGGAGTCTCCTTACTCCTCCGAGGCCTCAGAGGCTACCCCCGTGGGGGACGCTCGCGCGCCCCCCAGGGAAGTCATGAACCACGCCTCACTCTCGACTTATAACCCCCAGCTCGAGTGCCAGCACTCGAGCTGGGGCTCGGGGGCTACTATCGGGTACCTGGAAAAGGGGTACCCTTAACCCTTGATTATGTGGATTAACCTTGGACATCAGCAAACCAAAAACCATCGTGGTGATTATCCTTCACCTTGCAAAAGAAGCCCAATAGCCAAGTCATACTAGGCCGACCCACGAATGGGCCTCGACGGTCCAGGCCGCTACCTACCCAACAGGTCCCCGCTCGAGGCAGAGCAGATCACTCGAGGGTGCCACTAGGGCTAACCCTTGGTGACAGAGATTTACCCAAGCGAATGGACACCCCTCGAGTACAGCACACCCCTCGATTACCTACTCCCGGTATGGTTTTCAGGGCATTTAGTGCGTTCTACCTGCTCTCGCCTAACTTTGTGGCTACAGTCATGGTAACAGTCGCGTGTACGAAGGCCAAATCCAGCTTTTACTGCCCATATCCGGGAATCTGGTGAACCGTACTGCACTATAACGCCATGCCGTGCACTGTGCCCTGTTCGGCACCCCCTTGAGATGCATTTGTCAACATATTTCCCGCATTTCCTGAGGCTCAGCCTTATCCATTCAGGCCTCGACCCCCTCGACCACCTCTCGAGCTGGACTTCGTCATCGTCAGTCAACACTCTAACAACTCCCGACGCGATGGCTACAGAGATCCGCATGACCGAGCATGGGCACCGGTCTTTCATCGGCCATCAGCTGCATCATCCCACGCACGAGAAGGACGGCCGTCATCTTCGAGCACGTCGCTTCAGGGCATGCCACACCTGGCTCACATCTCTACAGTGGCACCGACATGATCGGCATCTCCTCTCTGATGTCAGCAGCAACGTCTGCCCTAGATTCATGTACCCCTAAGCCCCTCCTTCGCCTATAAAAGGAGGCGCCAGGCAGTAGTTCAGATAGGTCAAGAGAGAGCTACCAGAGCCCAAAACACTCAAGTCCTAGCTCACTCACTCACTCGCACGCTTGTATTCATCCCTGTACAAGCACTTCGGTGCAAGATAATACAAACTCTCCCCCCGCTAGACGTAGGGCCTTCTTTTGCCTGAACCAGGATAAACCTTGTGTTCTTCTTGCATCACCATCCGGATTAGGGAGCACACAACACATATTCACTCATTGGTGCTAGGCCCCCGGGGTCGAAACACCGACAGATCTTGCACTTGAGAACCACTAGCTTGCTTGATGGGTGATGTGAGTACTTGATTCTTTATCATCAACATCAATCACTTGCCTTGCTCTAATGTCCCCAATGTCCATGTTCTTCATTGCTTCTACCAACCGAGGTCCACCAACATCATCCAAGTTGTCTTCCTCATCTTGAGACCCATTGGTTTCATCAAATTGTACATCATGGGCTTCTTCCACTAAACCACTAGCATTGTTCCATACTCTATAAGCTTTGCTTGTTGTTGAATAACCTAGTAGGAACCCTTCATCACATCTAGAGTCAAACTTCCCAAGTCTAGTGCCCTTCTTCAAGATATAGCATTTGCAACCAAATACTCTAAAGAATGAGATATTGGGCTTTCTTCTATGAAGTAGCTCATATGGGGTCTTCTCAAGCAATGGATGACAATAGAGCCTATTGATAGAGTAGCAAGCCGTGTTGATTGATTCATCCCAAAACTTGTGACTCACATTATACTCATTAAGCATAGTACTTGCCATATCAAGCAATGTTCTATTCTTCCTCTCAGCAACACCATTGGAGGGTGAATTGTATTTGGCCAAGAATTGATGTCTAATACCAAAGTCATCACAAAGATCACCAATTCTTATATTCTTGAATTCACTCTCATTGTCACTTCTAATCTTCTTGATCTTGATTTCAAACTCATTGTGAACTCTCTTGACAAAGGTTTTGAATATGTCAAACACTTCACTCTTGTCACTAAGAAAGAACACCCATGTGAATCTTGTGAACAATGACAAATCCATATTTGTTTCCCCCTTACTTGAATATTTTGTTGGTCCAAATAGATCCATCTGCAACAACTCAAATGCCTTGGATGTGCTCATTGTTCTCTTTTTAGGATGTGCACTTCCAACTTGCTTCCCAGCTTGACAAGCACTACATAATCTATCCTTTCAAACTCAACATCTTTCAAGCCGTTGACTAGATCATGACTTAATAATTTCTTCAATTGTTTCATGCAACATGACCAAGTCTTCTATGCCATAGCCAACCCATGCTAGATTTTGATATCAAACAAGTTGAAATAGATGTTTCACTAGCATTAAAATTAACTAGGTAGAGGTTCTCAAATCTAAACCCTTTGAATATCACATTAGAACCATCCATACTCACAACCTCAACATCATTTGGTCCAAATATGCACTTGAAACCCAAATCACAAATTTATGCCACCGAAAGAAGATTGAAATCTAAGCTTTGAACTAGCAATACATTGGATATGCTCATGTCATTTGATATTGCAATTTTACCATTCCCAATAACCTTGACTTTCTTGTTTCCCAAATGTGATAGAATCAATGCCACTAACATTATCAATGATAGAGTCAAACATTCTTGATGTACCGGTCATGTATTGAGTGCATCCACTATCAATGATCCAATGCCTTCCTCCGGCTTTATAATTCACCTACAATCAAATCAATGAGATTTAGGTACCCACACTTTCTTGGGTCCTTGTAGGTTAGTGACGAAGCTCTCTGGTACCCAAATTTCCTTCTTTGGGCCAACAATGGGTGTACCAACAAACTTAGCTTTCACACCCTTCTCACCCTTGGTAAGCACATAACAAGAATCAAATGGTATAGCATTCATATTTTTCTTGTTCTTGTTCATTTTATTATAATTATGCTCGAGGTGCCCAACTTGCTTGCATCTATTGCAAAAACGACCATTTCTCTTCACAAAGCTAGGCTTTGGAGTTGTAAAGGCCGCCTTGCCCTTCTTAGGGGTGTAGCCTAATCCCTCTTTGTTGAGAAAAAACCTTTGGCTACCCAAGAACTTTAGCAAGTGGGCCTCACCACCATAGGCCTTGCCTAAGCCATGAGTGAGCTTATCCACCTCTCTCTTGAGAGTCTCATTCTCAACCATTAGTGAGGCATCACAAGTGAAACTATCACTACTAGTAGAGGTAGAGTGGGTGGTGGTGGATGAAGAGCTACAAGAAGGGTTAGTCTCATGCATGATAATAGGTCGATAAAAGGATTCATTGATGATATCACATGTTACACCTATATTACTTGATACAACAACCTCCTTTTTTGCATGTTTCTCAAGAAGCAATGAGTGAGCCTTTTCAAGCTTGGAATGGGCTTGACCGAGGATCTCATGGTCTTCCTTTATACTCTCATGAGTGGTCATAAGCTCACTAAGGGCTTTCTCAAGTATTTCTACCTTCATAGAAAGCTTCTTACACTCTTTGTCCTTAGCAATAACTATATCTCTAGTTTCTTGCATCAAGTCATATAGTTGTTCCTTAGTTGGTTCATCATTATCATCATTATTAGCATATTCTATTTCACTTTCATTATCACTATCATCATATATTACCTTGGTTTCCTTTGCCATGAAGCATGAATGGTAGGTAGAGAATAATGAAGTCTTCTTGTTGATAGCAATGGAAGCCAAAGCCTTGTTGGAAGATTCTTCTTCTTCCTCCCCATTGTCACTCTCCCAAGTGACCACAAAGGCACCATCCTTGCCCTTCTTGAGAGTCATCCTTGCCTCTCTCTTCTTCTTCTCAAACTTGCCCCTCTTGTTGAAGTTGTTGTTCTTCTTCTTCTTATAGGGACACTCATTTTGAAGATGATCGGGGCTATCACAATTGAAGCACCTCCTTCCTTGCTCATTACTCTTGGAGTTGTCAAATCTCTTCTTGAAACCCCTTCTCTTGATGAACATGTGACCCATCTTCTTGACCACTAGAGCAAGAGCCACATCATCAATCTCAAAATCTCCATCTTCTATGTTGCAATCTTCCTCTTCAATGGTAGGAGCTTTGCTACTAGAGGAGGTGGCCTTGAATGCCATGGTTTGCTTCTTCTTCTCTTCTACCTTCATATCCTTCTTATCAACTTGCTTGTCATACTTGTCATATGTCAACACCTCTCCAAGCAAGTCATTTGGCTTCATTTTATCAAGCCCATCTCTTTGGAGCATCATAATCAACATCTAGAATCTTCCGGGCAAACTCATCAAGAACTTGACACAAAAATCCTCATCTTGTATCTTGTATCCCAAGCTCTTGAGATCATTCACGGTCACTTGTAGATGATGAAATGTTTCTAGGATTGTTTCATCATCCTTCATCTTGAAGTTCTCAAACTCTTTCTTGAGGCCATAAAGCTTGGCACTCTTCACAACCTTGGTGCCCTTATATGTTTCACTCAACCTTGTCCACACCTCATGAGCAAACTCCAAGTCCTTGATCCCCTCAAAGATCTTTGTATCAATCCCATTGTAAATTGTGTTGAGGGCCATTCTATTGCAAGTTGTGTTGGCTCTATTCTCATCAATGAGATGGTCTTTGTCAAGAATGACAAAGTCCTTCTCGGTGACCTCAAGCACTCTCTCATGAATGGATCCAAGGTACATAGTCATCTTTCTCTTCCAATGATCAAAAGAACTAATGCCATCAAAGAAAGGTGGTTTACCCCCAACATGATTGAACATAACATGAGCCATCTTTCAACACCGAAGCATGTTAAACCTTGTAAATATGGTGACCATGGCTCCGATACCACGTGTAAGGTCCTAGATGGCTAGAGGGGGGTGAATAGCCTATTAAAAATCTACAAACCACTAAAGAAAGCTTATTAGTAACACAAATGGCGTAATGAGCGGTTTTGCCTAGCCTAGATGGTGAGCAAGCCTCCTAATGACAATTCTAGTGTATATTATGATCTCTATGTCACTCAAAGGCTATGCCACTACTTTATATTCTATTGAGCTAGCAAGAGAACTAATTCTACACATGTTACACTATATAATCTAGAAATTAAATACAAGGTAGAGAGGTGGTTTCAATACCGACGGTGAAGAGAAGATGTTGCCAATCACCAAGATGATATCCAATCAATCACAATGACAACAATCACAATATGAAGAACCAATCAGCAAGAGACAAGTGAACACAATGATTTTTGTTCACCCGGAGTTCACTTGTGCACCGACAAGCTAGCCTCCGGTTGTGTCGACCAACACCTAGATGGATCCTCGGTGTGACTCGCAAGCCACTTGCCTCGCAAGGCACTCCCTCGCAAGGGACTCCCTCGCAAGGGAACCGCTAGACACCACTCTCAAGTAAGGTAGCTCAATGACACGCATTCCACTAGAGTTTCTTTTGGCTCTCCACCGAGGACAAGCACAAGAACCTCTTACAAATCAACACCGAAGGTGGGCAAGAACAATCACCAACCTCGCAAGGCACTCTCTCTATTCATATTATGTATATTATGTCCTTAGACCTAAGATTGTGGTATGTACTCAAGATGTGAAACGGCCTACTTAGGGACTACCAAACGCTGCTCCGTAACTGGGTAGTTATAAAGGTGGTCTTCGGGTGGTCAGGAAGCATGCTTTGAGACATAGACAATCAAGATGGAATTTGTCCCACTCTACGCGAGAGAGATATCACTGGATCACTCAAGTCATTGGATCAACAAATGCATGGCCATGCTTGGGTTAAGTGTTAACCCACGAGTTGAACCATATATCGAGTGGCAAAGGGAATAACTTGTATCTGGTCGTAGTGGTTCGTCTGATATGATCTTTGCATGCACATAGGAGTTTTCATGCCTTGCTAGAGGCCGCTGTCAACTATTGGGCAATTAGGAGTACTCGGCCCATGTCAATGTGTGCGTAAACCCATAGGGTCACACGCTTAAGAGGCTGGAAGCCTAATTAGGGTTGGACCCGAATTAGACAAGGCTTATGGTTACTAATGGGCCTCCAACTCGTGAGCTCATTGGGGATGCCTATATAAGCAAGGGGTAGGGGCGTGGCTAGGGTTACACATGCCTTTGGCAGCCACCGTCGCCCTCCCCACGCTCGCGCCTTCTGCTCCTCACGGACCTAGCAGTCCAGAGGCGCAACGCTTCTTCCCTGCACGTGTAGGATTCCTCGGAGGTGCTGCATCTGGAGCACTGGGACAAACCACGCGAGGGGACTGAGGTGATGGACAACCACACAACTACACTGCCTACTGTGATGCGTACGACTACATCAAGTCATCTTCCGCTACACCTGCGCATCTAGTGGTAATCCCGTAACCTGTAACTAGCAGTAGATCCTAGTTTATGAGGTCAAAAATTTTTGTTTTCTGGCTAGCGTAGCAACCTCATAACCCTTCAGTGGTATCAGAGCCGTTACTGCCTCATTATAGGTTCAGTTTTGTGCATATGGTTGTGTGTGGTTGTAGATGAGTCTCTAACCTTGGTTCGTCATCTTGCCGTGTTGGTCTTGAAATGATCTACTCGTACCAGTCGGAATTCCGCCATCCGAGTTAAGTGATTCATGTAAATCCAGTCATGGTGAGTTAGAGATCAATTAGATTAATTGAATTGAACCCTAGGTCAAGTTCCAAGAGCATATGATGCGCGGCGGTGGTAGATGGAATTTACTGCCGGGCGCCGGTTTGCCGAGAAAAGTGTTGTTCGGTAAAATAGCTATAACTTTTGAACCGTTACTCAGATTGAGACGAACTCTAAATGAAAATCGTAGAGAACAAAATTTTACATCTATTTCTCTGCCGCTTCGTCACATTCGATGAAATTAGAATTGGGAAATAAGGCTTGGAAAATAGAATTTTCTGTGTTGCAAGTTCAGACGTCGGATTCGGATAACTCTGTTTTGCAGGTATTGATGACTGGTATAGCCCTTATGTGTATATGATGCATGTATATATTTAATTCATGGCTTGCATGTCATGAGGACAATATGGGTAGGAGCCATATACATATTGTCAAAATTAATGTAATGGCCTGTGTGCCAATCTGTGATGATCTATCCGTGACTATGTAATTTCATTTTACTTGCGCTAATAGTAGCTAGTCTTGGCAGAATCATCACTGAAGGATGGCATACTCGAATCATGGAGATGGAGATCGCCATGATGCACAGATTGAAGGAGTTGGAGATCCCCAAAGGAATAATGGGCTATACCAAGTCATATCTGTGTTATGCCATTCTTACTATGTTCTACCTTCACATGCTATTATGTTTTTGTCTACATGAGTGCGGTAGTGAAGTAGAATGATCCCTCAGCAATGTTTAAGTTAAATGCTTCCCCAAACCTTGCACTGTCATAAGTCTTGTACAATTGGTGGTGGGTCTATGAAATTAGGGTGCCACTGGTTTTCCTCGACTAGGCAGGTTCGTATCGGATACTTACTGCAAGAAGGTTTGGTTACTTAAACAAGGTCATCCTAACGGTTAGGGACCTTGGATCATGGGTAGGTTGAGCATAGCATAGAGATGCTGCCCAACGACAAGAGCCATATGTGATATGATTAGAAAAGTGTTGCTTACCGATCTACCATGACATCTAGTGGTGATGCTAAAGCTCACTAGTTGACTTGTTAGTTGTGGGTCTTGAATCACTAAGTATCAATTGAGGGATATTGATTTTAGTGGGAGTAGATTTTATTTTGATATAATTCACTCTTTCATGCATACATTGTCTTAGTATTTTGCATTACTTTTGTTGTAGATGGCCGTTCGCAATCAACCATTTTCTTTGCATACAATTCTTGAGAAAGATAAGTTGAATGGAACAAATTATGCGGATTAGATCCGCAACTGAGAATTGTTCTTAGGGCTGAGAAAAAGGAAGAAATTCTAGACACCCCATTACTAGATGAGCCTGATGAAAATACAACTGCTACTAAGAAAAACGCTTACAAGAAAGCATGTGATGCGGATCTTGAAGTCAGTTGCCTCATGCTTGCTTGTATGGAACCTAATCTACAGATGCAGTTCGATAACAATCATTCAGCGAACGATATGATTGTGGTGCTTGAAGATATGTTCCAAACTCAAGCGCAGACTGAAAGGTTCAATGTCTCTAAGGCACTTGCAGAAACCAAGCTAGCAGAGGGCGCATCTATTGGTCCACATGTAATCAAGATGGTTGGTTACACTCAAAGGTTGGAGAAGCTAGGCTTCCCAATTGGCCAAGAGTTGGCTACCGATTTCATTCTTGCATCGCTTCTGGCCAGCTATGGAAACTTCATCTTGAACTACCATATGCATGGAGCAGAGAGGGGCTTGAATGAACTGTGTGGCATGCTGAAAACAGCAGAGACCAACATCAAAAAAGGTGCCGGTAGTAGCCAAGTGTTGGCGATCCAGAACCGATCTCGTTTTAAGAGGAAGGGCAATTCTTGGAGGAAGAAGAAGGGCAAGGCTAAAGATGAGATCTCTAAGCCAAACCCATCTGCTGCCAAGGTTGGACCATCTGTAAATTCAGATTTCTTTTATTATAAGGGAAAAGGTCACTGGAAAAAGAACTGCAAGGAGTGCTTGGCGTCCTTAGAGAAGGATGGCGGTGGTAAAGTTACTGCTACTACTTGTACTCTTGTTGTTCATGTTACAGACATTTTCCTCACTAACTCTTATATCAATTCTTGAGTATTTGATACCAGATCAGTTGCTCATATTTGTAATACGATGCAGGGAATGATAAGAAGTAGAAGCGTGGAGAAAGGAGAAGTTGATTTCCATGTGGGCAATAATGCAAGAGTTGCTGCATTGAACGTCAGGACGATGCAACTTCCCTTGCCATCAGGATTTATTTTAGAATGTAATAATTATTATTTTGTTCCTAGTTTAAGTCAAAACATTGTGTCACCTTCATGCTTGATGAAGGATGGTTATTCATTTACGAGTAAAGACAATGGTTGTGTGATCTCAAAGAATGATGTGTTTGTGGCTTTTGCATCCATTGTGAATGGGTTATTTATTTTAAATCTTGATGACGCACCTGTCTGTAATGTTAGTGCTAAATGGCCTCAGCTTAATGAGTTAAGTCCTACCTATTTGTGACATTATCGTTTGGGTCATGTAAGTGCGAATAGCATGAAGAGGCTCCATGATGATGGTCTTCTAACTTCGTTTGATTTTGAATCATACGAGACATGTGAGGCTTGCTTGCTAGGCAAGATGACCAAGGGGCCATTCAAAGGATTTCCTAAGAGGGCATCTGACTTATTGGAACTTGTACATACTGATGTATGTGGACCAATGAGCACGACAACTAGAGGTAGATTTCAATACTTCATAACTTTTACTAATGACTTTAGTAGATATGGATATGTTGATGGGATATGAGGGTGCTACGTTAGCTAGAATAAACCAGGATCTACTGCTAGTTACAGGTCATGGGATTACCACTAGACGCGCAGATGCAGCGGAAGACGACTCGATGTAGTCGTACGCATCGTAGCAGGCAGTGCAGTTGCGTGGTCGTCCATCACGTCAATCCCCTCACGCGGTTCATCCTAGTGCTCCGGATGCAGCACCTCCGAGGTATCCCACACGTACAGGGAAGAAGCGATGTGCCTCCGGACTGCTAGGTCCATGAGGAGCAGAAGGCGCGAGTGTGGGTAGGGTGACGGCGGCTGTCCAAGGCGTGTAACCCTCACCGCGTGCCCTACCCCTTGCTTATATAGGCGTCCCCAATGAGCTCACGAGTTGGAGGCCCATTAGTAACCCAAAGCCTTGTCTAATTCGGGTCCAACCGAATTAGGCTTCCAGCCCCTTAAGCGTGCGACCCTATAGGTTCATGCACACATTGACATGGGCCGAGACTCGCCCAATAGTTGACAGCACCCTCTAGCAAGGCGTGACAACTCCTACATGCACGCAAAGATCATATCAGATGAACCACTATGACCATATACAAGTTATTCCCTTTGCCACTCAATATATGGTTCAACTCGTGAGTTAACACTTAACCCAAGCACGGCCATGCATTTGTTGATCCAATCACTTGAGTGATCCAGTGATATCTCTCTTGAGTAGAGAGGGGCAAATTCCATTTTGACTGTCTATGTCTCATAGCATGCTTCCCGACCACCCGAAGAGCAACTTTATAACTACCCAGTTACGGAGTAGCGTTTGATAGTCCCTAAGTAGGCCGTTTCACATCTTGAGTACATACCACAATCTCAGGTCTAAGGACATAACATATATGACATGAATAGAGACTTTTTCATGTCGGTTCAGTCCAGCCTACATGTCTCACATGTGCCCACATTATTAGTTTGACATCTCCATGTCCATGACTTGTGAAACATAGCCATCAACTAATATATGTGCTGGTCTAATATTCAAGTGTGTTCTCACAAGAATGCTGACTAGGGACAATATTAGAATAACTATTCAAGTAATTGAGTTCCACAAACAATTCACATAATTGCCAATCAATACAAGTTGTCTATAATGGATATTCAATGAACACTTTATTAATCATGGATACAATCGGAATATCATCATCTCATGATTAGCTCTAGGGCATATTACCAATAGTTTCCCACTTGCACTAGAGTTAATCTCTTAGATGTCTAATACCCATAGACCTCATGTGTGCCTCATGCTTAGGCTGTGGAAGAGCCTTTGTCAAAGGATCTATTATATTCAAATCTGTATGTATTTTGCACAGTTTGATCTCTTCTCGTTTCACAAACTCTTGAATGAGATGAAACTTCCGGAGTACATGTTTGTTCTTCTGGTGATCCCTAGGCTGCTTAGCCTGTGCAATTGCCCCATTGTTATCACAATGTCAATTCAATGGGCCCAACGCATTCGGAAACACACCAAGATCAATGAGGAACCTCCTCAACTAGACACCTTCCTTTGTAGTGCTAGAAGCTGCAATGTACTCGGCTTCTGTTGTAGAATCAGACACCGTCTCCTGCTTGGAACTTTTTCAGCTAACTGCACCACCATTTATTATGAACACAAAACCTGATTGAGATAGTGAATCATCCCCGTAGGTTTGGAAGCTAGCATCGGTGTAACCGTTTACAACAAGCTCCTCCTCACCTCCATAGATTAGGAACACATCCATAGTCCTTCGTAAGTACTTAAGAATGTTTTTAACCAACGTCCAGTGACTCTCACCAGGATTGGCTTGATACCTGCTCACAACACTTAGAGCATAGGCTACATTTGGACGAGTACATATCATGGGGTACATGATGGAACCAACTGCCGAAGTGTATGGAACCTTAATCATGCATTTGCGCTCAGCATCAGTGGAAGGACACTGCTTATCACTGTAGTGCACACCATGTGACACAGGCAAGAACCCTTTCTTGGACTGTTCCATGTTGAACCTCTTCAACATCTTGTCAATGTAAGTACCCTGGCTTAATCCTATCAGCCTCCTCGACCTATCTCTATAGATCTTAATGCCCAAGATGTATGTTGCTTCTCCTAAATCCTTCATAGAAAAACTATTATTCAGTGAAGTCTTTATAGATTGCAACATAGGAATATCATTCCCAATCAATAATATGTCATCCACATACAAGATCAGAAACACAACAGCGCTCCCACTTTCCTTCTTGTAAACACAAGGTTCTTCTTCATTTTGACGGAAGCCAAACCCTTTGACGACCTCATCAAAACGAAGATTCCAACTCCGAGATGCTTGCTTTAACCCATAAATAGATTTCTTAAGCTTGCATATCTTTCCAGCATTATTAGGATCAACAAAACCCTCGGGCTATATCATATACATGTCCTCTTCTAAATACCCATTTAGAAAGGCTGTTTTAACATCCATCTGCCATATCTCATAATCGAAATATGCAGCAATTGCTAGAATGATCCGGATAGATTTAAGCATCACTACCGGCGAGAATGTCTCGTTGTAGTCAACCCTTGAACTTGCCGAAAACCCTTTGCGACAAGCCGAGCTTTATAGACATGAACATTTCCGTCCATATCCTTCTTCTTCTTGAAGATCCACTTGCACTCAATGGGTCTAACCCCATCAGGTGGGTCAACCAAGTTCCAAACTTGATTGTCTCCCATGGAATCTATCTCGGATCTCATGGCACTTTGCCATTTCTCGGAATCTGGATCCATCATAGTTTCCACATAATCCGCAGGTTCGTCATTGTCTAACAATAACAAATCTCCACACAATGCGCGAAGTCTTGCTGATCTTCGTGGTTGTGGCGGTGTCTCCACTACCACGGGTGTCTCAACTTGCTCTGCTACAATAGCATCACTCGTAGAGTCAGTCCCTACTGGCTCATCTTGAACTTCTTCAAGATACACCTTTTTTCCATTCTCTTCTATTTTGAAAACTCTTTCTCTAAGAAAACACCATTTCAAGTAACAAAAACTTTGCCCTCTGTCCGGTTATAGACATAATACCCTAAAGTTTCCTTTGGATATCCCACGAAAAAGCACTTGTTCAATTTGGGTGTTAGTTTATCTGATATAAGTCATTTGACATAAACTTCACAACCCCAAATTTTCAGAAAAGACAAACTGGGACTCTTACCAGTCCACATCTCATATGGTGTCTTAACTATGGACTTAGATGGTACCCTATTCAATGTGAAAGCGGCTGTTTCTAGAGCGTACCCCAAAACGATAAAAGTAGGTCCGACTGGCTCATCATAGACCGAACCATGTCCAACAAGGTCCGATTACATCGCTCAGACACGCCATTTCTCTGAGGCGTTCTAGGTGGTGTAAGCTGTGGAACAATTCCACAACTCTTAAGATGAGTGCTAAACTCGTGACTTAGATATTCGCCTCCACAATTAGATCGCAAGGCCTTGATCTTCTTGCCACATTGATTCTCTACTTCATTCTGAAATTCTTTGAACTTTTCAAATGTTTCAGACTTATGCTTCATTAGGTAGACATATCCATATCTACTAAAGTCATCAGTAAAAGTTGTGAAGTACTAAAATCCTCCTCTAGCTGTCATGCTCATTGGTCCACATACATCAGTATGTACAAGTTCCAACAAGTCAGACGCCCTCTCAGGAAATCCTTTGAATGGTGCCTTGGTCATCTTGCCTAGCAGGCAAGCCTCACATGTCTCGTATGATTCAAAATCAAACAAAGTTAGAAGACCATCATCATGGAGCCTCTTCGTGCGATTCTCACTTATATGACCCAAGCGACAATGCCAGATATAGGTAGGACTTAAATCATTAAGCCGAGGCCGTTTAGCAGTAACATTACAGACAGGTGCATCATCAAGATTTAAAATAAATAATCCATTCATAATGGATACAAAAGCCACAAACATGTCATTCTTGGAGATCACACAACCATTGTCTTTACTCGCAAAAGAATAACCATCCTTCATCAAACATGAAGGTGATATAATGTTTTGACTTAAGCTAGAAATAAAATAACAATTGTTCAATTCCATGATAAATCCTAATGGCAGGTGAAGTTGCATCGTCCTAACAGTCAACGCAGCAACTCTTGCATTGTTGCCCACACGGAAGTCAACCTCTCCCTTTTCCACGCTTCTACTTCTTATCATTCCCTGCATCGTATTGCAAATACGAGCAACTGATCCGGTATCAAATACCTAGGAATTGATATATGAATTAGCGAGAAAAATATCCACAACATGAACGACAAGGGTACAAGTAGCAGTAATACCTTTACCGCCGCCATCCTTCTCTAAGGACGCCAAGTACTCCTTGCAATTCCTTTTCCAGTGACCTTTCCCCTTGCAATAAAAGCAGTCTGAATTTGCAGATGGTCCAGCCTTAGTAGTAGATGGGTTTGGCTTAGAGATCTCATCTCTAGCCTTGCCCTTCTTCTTGCCCCACCTCTTAAACCGAGGTCTATTCTGGACCGCCAACACTTGGCTACTGCTGGCACCTTTCTTGATGTCAGCTTCTGCTGTTTTTAGCATACCACACAGTTCACTCAAGCCTCTCTCCGCTCCATGCATATGGTAGTTCGAGATGAAGTTTCCATAGCTGGGCAGAAGAGATGAGAGAATAAACTCAGTGGCTAACTCTTGGCCGATTGGGAAGCCTAGCTTCTCCAACCTTTGAGTGTAACCAACCATCTTGATTACGTGTGGTCCTACAGCTGCACCCTCTGCAAGATTAGTTTCCATAAGCGCCTTAGAGACATTGAACCTTTCAGTCCTAGCCTACGTGTGGAACATCTCCTCAAGCACCACGATCATATCGTTCGCTGAGTGATTGTTATCAAAATGCACTGCAGATCAGGTTCCATACAAGCAAGCATAAGGCAACTCACTTCAAGATCAGCATCGCATGCTTTCTTGTAAGCAGCTCTTTCAGCAGCAGGTACATTTTCACCAGGCTCATCTAGTAATGGGGTGTCTAGAATATCTTCCTTTTTCTCAGCCCTGAGAACAATTTTTAGGTTGCGGATCCAATCCGCGTAATTTGTTCCATTCAACTTATCTTTCTCAAGAATTGTACGCAAAGAAAATGGTTGATTGCGAATGGCTATCTACAACAAAAGTAATGTAAAATACTAAGACAATGTATCATGATGGAGTAAATTATATCAAATAGAATATACTCCCACTAAAATCAATATCCCTCAATTGATACTTAGTGATTCAAGACCTACAACTAACATCACGACCAGTGAGCTTTAGCATCACCGCTGGTCGGTATGGTAAGCAACACCTTGCTAATCATATCTCATATGACTCTTGTTGTTGGGATAGCATCCCTATGCCAAGCACTCAACCTTTCCATGCTTCAAGATCCCTAGCCGTTAGGATGACCTTATTCAAGTAACCAAACCTTCTTGCAGTAAGTATCCGATATGAACCTGCCTAGTCGAGGAAAACCAGTGGCACCCTAATTTCATAGACCCACCACCAATTGTACAAGACTTATGATAGTGCAAGGTTTGGGGAAGCATTTAACTTAAATATTACTGAGGGATCATTCTACTTCACTACCGCACTCATGTAGACAAAACATAATAGCATGTGAAAGTAGAACAAATAATGAGAATCACATTCACACATAGTGACATGGTACGGCCCTTTAATGAATGGTGATCTCCATCTCCATCATATTGCCCATCATAGTGATCTCCATCTCCATGATCCATGTGTGCCATCCTTCTTGTGATAAGTCCTCTAAGAACTATCTTATCGCAGGCTATACTAATTACATAGTCGCGTAATCACAAGTTAGGCGTGCAGGCCAATACATCAAATGGCAACACATATGGCCCCAGCCGTGTTGCTTACATGACACGCAGGCCATAAAAGAATTACACACATACACATGGGCCATACCAATTCACAACATACCCTCCAAAAACAAGTTAGGCATAGAACGATTCTATGCGCTGACCGGGCGGGGGGTCGAGGGGGGACGCCCTCCACGGGTTTCAGGGCGGCGCCCTAAAAACCAAACCAGATTACATAGATTACATCTATGAAATCGCTATGAAAATCTCATCAGATTGATCTCATCAACCTGAATCCGAACCATTCGGAGTCCCTCTATTTTCACTAGATCAATCTCATTGATCTATGCCCAACATGTATGGTCTTACATATATCACTTAACACAGATGGCGGATTAAACCGACCGGTATGAGTAGATCATTACACGGCCATGCATCAAGAGCATGAAAACAGATTGAGTTTCCATCTACCACCCCATTTCACAATTGATCTAATCAAACTGTGCAATCAAGACTAGCAGATCGCATCTACTATCTCTGCATATCATCTATATGCCATCAACCGAACCTATAATGAGCAGCTACGGCTCTGACACCACCGATGGTATATGAGGGTGATACGCTAGCCAGAAAACAAAACTTTTCTACCTCATAAACCAGGATCTACTGCTAGTTACAGGTCATGGGATAACCACTAGACGTGTGGATGCAGCGGAAGACGACTCGATGTAGTTGTACGCGTCGCAGCAGGCAGTGCAGTTGTGTCATCGTCCATCACATCAATCCCCTCGCGCGGTTCGTCCTAGTGCTCCAGATGCAGCACCTCTGAGGTATTCCACACGTACAGGGAAGAAGCAATGCGCCTCAGGACTGCTAGGTCCGCGAGGAGTAGAAGGCGCGAGCATGGGGAGGGCGACGGTGGCTGTCCAAGGCGTGTAACCCTCACGGCGCGCCCTACCCCTTGCTTATATAGGCGTCCCCAATGAGCTCACGAGTTGGAGGCCCATTAGTAACCCAAAGCCTTGTCTAATTCGGGTCCAACCCAAATTAGGCTTCCAGCCCCTTAAGCGTGCGACCCTATAGGTTCACGCACACATTGACATGGGCCGAGTACTCCTACTCGCCCAATAGTTGACAGCGGCCTCTAGCAAGGCATGATAACTCCTATGTGCACGCAAAGATCATATCAGACGAACCACTATGACCATATACAAGTTATTCCCTTTGCCACTCGATATATGGTTCAACTCGTGGGTTAACACTTAACCCAAGCACGGCCATGCATTTGTTGATCCAATCACTTGAGTGATCCAGTGATATCTCTCGAGTAGAGAGGGGCAAATTCCATCTTGATTGTCTATGTCTCATAGCATGCTTCCCGACCACCTGAAGACCAACTTTATAACTACCCAGTTACGGAGTAGTGTTTGACAGTCCCTAAGTAGGCCGTTTCACATCTTGAGTACATACCACAATCTGAGGTCTAAGGACATAACGTATATGACATGAATAGAGACTTTCTCATGTCGGGTCAGTCCAGCCTACATGTCTCACATGTGCCCACATTATTAGTTTGACATCTCCATGTCCATGACTTGTGAAACATAGCCATCAACTAATACATGTGCTGGTCTAATATTCAAGTGTGTTCTCACAAAAATGCCGACCAGGGACAACTTTAGAATAACCATTCAAGTAATTGAGTTCCACAAACAATTCACATAATTGCCAATCAATACAAGTTGTCTATAATAGATATTCAATGAACACCTTATTAATCATGGATACAATCGGAATATCATCATCTCATGATTAGCTCTAGGGCATATTCCCAACATATGTCTACCTAATGAAGCATAAGTCTGACACATTTGAAAAGTTCAAAGAATTTTAGAATGAAGTAGAGAATCAACATGGCAAGAAGATCAAGGCCTTGCAATCTGATCATGGAGGCGAATATCTATGTCACGAGTTTAGTAATCATCTTAAGAGTTGTGGAATTGTTCCACAGCTTACGCCACCCGGAACACCTCAGAGAAATGGCCTGTCTGAGCGACGTAATCGGGCCTTATTGGACATGGTTCGGTCTATGATGAGTCAGTCGGACGTACCTTTATCATTTTAGGGATACGCTCTATAAACAGTCGCTTTCACATTGAATAGGGTACCATCTAAGTCCGTAGTTAAGACACCATAAGAGATGTAGACTGGTAAGAGTCCCAGTTTATCTTTTTTGAAAATTTGGGGTTGTGAAATTTATGTTAAACGACTTATATTAGATAAACTAACACCCAAATCGGACAAGTGCTTTTTCGTAGGATATCTGAAGGAAACTTTAGGGTATTATGTCTATAACCGGTCAGAGGGCAAAGTGTTTGCTACTCGAAACGGTATTTTCTTAGAGAAAGAGTTTCTCAAAAGAGAAAAGAATGGACAAAAGGTATATCTTGAAGAAGTTCAAGATGAGCCAGTAGGGACTGACTCTGCGAGTGATGCTAATGTAGCTGAGCAAGTTGAGACACCCGTGGCAGTGGAGACACCGCCATAACCACGAAGATTAGCGAGACTTCGTGCATTGCGTGGGGATTTGTTATTGTTAGACGATGACGAACCTGCAGATTATGCGAAAGCTATGATGGATCTAGATTATGAGAAATGGCAAAGTGCCATGAGATCCGAGATAGATTCCATGGGAGACAATCAAGTTTGGAACTTGGTTGACCCACCTGATGGGGTTAGACCCATAGAGTGCAAATGGATCTTTAAGAAGAAGAAGGATATGGACAGAAATGTTCACGTCTATAAAGCTCGACTTGTCACAAAAGGTTTTTGGCAAGTTCAAGGGGTTGACTACGATGAGACATTCTCGTCGGTAGCGATGCTTAAATCTATTCGGATCATTCTAGCAATTGCTGCATATTTTGATTATGAGATATGGTAGATGGATGTTAAAACAGCCTTTCTAAATGGGTATTTAGAAGAGGACATGTATATGATACAGCCTGAAGGTTTTGTTGATCCTAATAATGCTAGAAAGATATGCAAGCTTAAGAAATCTATTTATGGGTTAAAGCAAGCATCTCAGAGTTGGAATATTCATTTCGATGAGGTAGTCAAAGGGTTTGGCTTCTGTCAGAATGAAGAAGAACCTTGTGTTTACCAGAATGTAAGTGGGAGCGCTATTGTGTTTCTGATCTTGTTTGTTGATGACATACTATTGATTGGAAATGATATTCCTATGTTGCAATCTGTAAAGATTTCACTAAATAATAGTTTTTCTATGAAGGATTTAGGAGAAGCAGCATACATCTTGGGAATTAAGATCTATAAAGATAGGTCGAGAAGGCTAATAGGATTAAGCCAAGACACGTACATTGATAAGGTGTTGAAACGGTTCAATATGGAACAATCCAAGAAAAGGTTCTTACCTATGTCACATGATATGCGCTTTAGTGACAAGCAGTGTCCTTCATCAGATGAAGAGCGCAACCGCATGAGTAAGGTTCCATATGCTTCGGCCATTGGTTCCATGATGTAAGCCATCATATGTACTCGCCTAGATGTCTCATATGCTCTAAGTGTTGCAAGCAGGTACCAGGCTAATCCGGGTGAACCTCACTAGACGCTTGTTAAGAACATCCTAAAGTACTTACGAAGGACTAAGGATGTGTTCCTAATCTATGGAGGTGAGGAGGAGCTCGTTGTAAACGGTTACACCGATGCTAGCTTCCAAACCGACAGGGATGATTCACTATCTCAATCAGGTTTTATGTTCACAATAAATGGTGGTGCAGTTAGCTGGAAAAGTTCCAAGCAGGAGATGGTGTCCGATTCTACAGCAGAAGCCGAGTACATTGTAGCTTCTGGCGCTGCAAATGAAGGTGTTTGGTTGAGGAGGTTCCTCATTGAGCTTGGTGTGTTTCCGAATGCGTCGGGCCCATTGAATTTACATTGTGATGACAATGGGGTGATTGCACAGGCTAAGAAGCTTAGGGATCACTATAAGAA
The DNA here is from genome assembly GCA_023333625.1 of Bothriochloa decipiens. Lineage (NCBI taxonomy): Eukaryota > Viridiplantae > Streptophyta > Magnoliopsida > Poales > Poaceae > Bothriochloa > Bothriochloa decipiens. The sequence goes on along the minus strand of CM041636.1, from coordinate 3,293,104 downwards.
CAAATATGTACTCTGGAAGTTTCATCTCATTTGAGAGTTTGTGAAACGAGAAGAGATCAAATTATGCAAAATACATACAAATTTAAATATAGCAGATCCTTTGACAAAGGCTCTTCCACAGCCTAAGCATGAGGCGCACATGAGGTCTATGGGGATTAGACATCTAAGAGATTAACTCTAGTGCAAGTGGGAGACTGTTGGGTATATGCCCTAGAGCTAATCATGTAGATGATGATATTCCGATTGTATCCATGATTAATAAAGTGTTCGTTGAATATCCATTATAGACAACTTGTATTGATTGGCGATTATGTGAATTATTTGTGTAACTCAATTACTTGAATGGTTATTCTAAAGTTGTCCCTGGTCGGCGTTCTTGTGAGAACACACTTGAATATTGGACCAGCACATGTATTAGTTAATGGCTATGTTTCAGAAGTCATGGATATGGAGATGTCAAACTAATAATGTGGGCACATGTGAGACATGTAGGCTGGACTGACCCAACATGAGAAAGTCTGTATTCACATCATGTACGTTATGTCCTTGGACTTAAGATTGTGGTATGTACTCCAGATGTGAAACGACCTACTTAGGGACTACCAAATGCTACTCCGTAACTGGGTAGTTATAAAGGTGGTCTTCGGGTGGTCAGGAAGCATGCTTTGAGACATAGACAATCAAGATGGAATTTGCCCCTCTCTACGTGAGAGAGATATCACTGGATCACTCAAGTGATTGGATCGACAAATGCATGGCCGTGCTTGGGTTAAGTGTTAACCCACGAGTTGAACCATATATCGAGTGGCAAAGGGAATAACTTGTATGTGGTCATAGTGGTTCGTCTGATATGATCTTTGCGTGCACATAGGAGTTATCATGCCTTGCTAGAGGCCGCTGTCAACTATTGGGTGAGTAGGAGTACTCATCCCGTATCAATGTGTGCGTGAACCCATAGGGTCGCACGCTTAAGGGGCTGGAAGCCTAATTCGGGTTGCACCCGAATTAGACAAGGCTTAGGGTTACTAATGGGCCTCCAACTCGTGAGCTCATTGGGGACGCCTATATAAGCAAGGGGTAGGGCGCGCCCAGGGTTACACACGCCTTTGGCAGCCGCCGTCGCCCTCCCCACACTCGCGCCTTCTGCTCCTCGCGGACCTAGTAGTCCAGAGGTGCATCGCTTCTTCCCTGCACATGTGGGATTCCTTGGAGGTGCTGCATCTGGAGCACTGGGACGAACCACACGAGGGGACTGAGGTGACGGACGACCACGCAACTGTACTGCCTACTGCGACGCGTACGACTATATCGAGTCATCTTTCGCTATACCTGCGCGTCTAGTGGTAATCCCGTAACCTGTAACTAGCAGTAGATCCTGGTTTATGAGGTCAAAAAATTTTGTTTTCTGGCTAGCGTAGCAACCTCATAACCCTTCAGGATAAGCACAAGAACCTCTTACAAATCAACACTAGATGTGGGCAAGAACAATCACCAACTCTTTCCAACGCCTCCAACAATCTCCAAGCCGGCTAGGAGCGGTACTCTCCAAGAGTAACAAGAAATCCACTGGCCAAACGACTCGCAAGTGCCACTAGATGAATCAACTCATGCAATGCACTTTGAATCACTCAATCCTCACTTATGATGTGCAACCAAGCAAGAGAGGATGAGAGGAGGGATATTTTTTAGTTCAAAGGGATGCCAAGCAAGTTAGAGGGTCAAGAGAGGGAGCCAAGCCCTGGCCACCCTTTATTTATAAGGCCAAGCCATCCAACTAGCCGTTACCCAAAAGATTCCCCACGAATTCAATTTTTCGGAAACTCCGGACGCGTTCGGAGTCCATCTTTGGACGTGTCCAAAGACGTTCAAAAGTCACATGATTCAAAAACTACTGCGGAACACATCTCCGGACGCGTCCGGAGTCCATCTGTGGAGCGTCCGGCCTTCACAAATTCGTTTATCAGGAAACTAGCCGTTGCCAACGTCCAAATGCGTCCGACGCTCTTCTCCGAATGCGTTCGGAGCTTGCCCCAAGGCGCGGGTGGCTTTGAGTAGCGTCCAGACCACTTTGGACGCGTCCATAGTGTGCGTCCGGAGTTCACCCCGCGCTGTGTACCTTACTGGGTAGCGTCCGTAGTTCACTTCGGACGCGTCCATAGTTCATTCTGGACGCATCCACAGTCAGCGTCCGCAGCTCAACTAGACACAGACCACTCCGCGCTAAATCGGGCATATCTCTTAGCTCCGAACTCCATTTTTGATGATCTTAGACTCGTTGAAAAGCTTACTTAGAGGGCTACACAACCCATATAGCCACTTGATCCAGTTCACAATAGATTAAAGTAGTTTTCCAACCCAAGAGCCATCATCTCTCTTTTCTCACAAGAGTTCGTCGAACGTTTTCTGACTTCTTCACCTTTGCAAATGTGCCAACACCACCAAGTGACATCTCCATGTGCATGTGTGTTAGCATTTTTCAAAGAATTTTCAAAGGATTTTTTATCACACACTAGATCCTAATGCAATCACATGAAATGATGGACCTAGTGGCACTCATGAACCGAATTACCGAAGATCTCCCCTCTTCATAGTTCGGTTATTGATCCTAAACCACTCATACCCTCTATGATGTCTTGAGTGTAAAACAAAACGGCCCTATAGGTTATACCTTTGTCTTGAGCCCATTTTATCGTACCATCAACCGCCAAGTCTTCACATGACATGTGACACTCCACGTCATCATACAACCGTCTTGGTCCATCGATCTCGATATTACTTGCTCTTCACCGTTGGTCGGTCCATCGGCGCCAAGTCTTGCCCAAGCTTCACCTTCGCACGGTCCTTCGCTTCGAAGCCTCAACTTGCCCTTCACATTTCCAACAGGTCCATCGAGCCAAGCCCATCTTAATCTTCACCATACTTAGGTTACATAACTTTATGTCATGACTCATCATTAAGCTCCACTTGACATTGACTACCTTTCTCTAAATCATCACTTAGAAACAAGGTTAGTCTTTAGGTTTGATCGATTATCCAAAACCAAACTAGGCACTTTTAATTTATCACAAGCAATGGAAAAGGTCTCTGGTGATAGGATTCAGAAGAGCACTGAAACAAAAGCCCACTGTAGAAGCGACACTCTAGTTGTCTTACACTCGATTTGTCTGATGGTGTGTGTGTTGGGAAGCGCTAGAGCTTAGGCTCGAGGCCAATAGAAGGCTTGAGAAAAAAAATGGTTTTGTAGAAAGTTTGTGAAGGCACCAGACAATTGTGACCGCCACTAGAATTCTGATAATCATTGGAGAAAAGGTGCCCACGCCAACGGTCGGCAATGTCCATTCATAATGGATAGTACAGCATCGCCGACGTGTCGCCGAGTGTTAGGTTGCGTGTGTGGCTACAAAGCGAAGCAGAGCACAGCAAAACAGCAGCATACAAGTCGAGTAGTTGCCTAACCGACACCAAACCTACCGCTGCATGCAGATGCATCTACCGGTCATAGCTGGGCAGCCTACCAGCATTGCATTGCGTTGCCGGTGTCGTGCCCATACAAAATTCATTTCGGTCAGCAGCAGGCCCATCCATCCATCCACCCGTGCATCCGTTTCTCGCCGCACCTGCCACCAAACACCAAACTCATTCCTTGGCTTGCAATTCAGCTCAAAGCCAACCAATCATCCAATTGGTCACAAAGCTTAACGAATTTGATTTGACGAGGTACCATTCCAGTTCAGATATACACTGAAACATTGTTTTTGGTGTCTCACCTGAATGGCTTGATTGCATGATGTACGAGACCAAAACCATGTGCAAGATGCCAACCACATTTTGGTTTTGACAAAAACAAGAATTGAGCAATTTATTGGTATTAGCATTTGGTCAAATACTGATTAATGATACAGCTTTTTTTTTTGACAAGAATTAATGATACAGTTAGCCGCTTACTAGTAGTACAACCCCACCAGGTCAACACACGAGTTAATACTAGCTGCACTTAACATTTGACACACAATCTTGTTCCAGTAGTGTGCATCGCTCAACTTCTTTCCTTATTGTTTTCCCACCATTTCCTCCTCCCACCCCTAAGAACACAATTTTGTCGTTCGTTGTTTTGGACTTCCAAAAGGCAAAAAAAAAAAAGCACACTCAATGATCTACAATCAATATCACCACAACAAAAAACTAATTGATGTTTCACAAAAATAAAATAAAATAAATGCAACACACAATCAAACAACCAACAGTGTTATCAAGATCTCCTTGTTGGACAATTAAGATTTTAATGATGTTGGCACTTTTTTTTGAAAGTTATGTTGGCACTGAAGTGCTGTGTTGATGCTGCTTAAATTTTTTTCTTAATTCAATCATATCCCCTTCTGTGTAACCACCACTACTTAGATCCCATCTAACCCCAAGCATTAGCAATAACAAAGCTTCCTCTGAATCTCTGAATATATATAAAACCATCCTCTGTTCTTCCATCCCTCTCGCTGACTGACTGACAGCACGGCCAGCGCCAGTCACCAACCCACGGCACCAACACCTTCTCGGCTTCTCCGTCCGTCCGTCGCCTCGCCATGGCGCGCAAGAAGATCCGGGAGTACGACTCCAAGCGCCTCCTCAGGGAGCACCTCAAGCGCCTCGCCGGCATCGACCTCACCATCCTCTCCGCCCAGGTCAGTCAGTGCCTCTCTCTCCCCCATTTCAGTCTGACCGACCGGGCCTCGTGTGAATCTCCCCCTGATCCTTCTCGAACTCGGACTGGATCTGGCCTGGGGTAATGTAAAGATCCGATTTTTTATGAGCGGCCGGCGGATTGAAGCAGCCGCATTATTCCTAGGATTTTATTTAGCACAGAATGGCTCCGACTGCCTTAATTGGTCCTCTAATTCCTAGTAAGAGTAGAAATATGTGGCGTGTTAGGAATAAGAGATGGGATCTGCACAGGGTGGCAGGAAGAGGTTGAGTGGAGGCCCCATTTGTGGCATGCTCGTGCTATGCCTGAATTCATGGTATCTTAGGAGGAACTTGAAAAAGGTGCGATTTTGGTATGCGCTATCGTTGCTTGCTGCAGTGCAATGGCAGCAGGTGTGATAGGCTACTGATAGAGTGATAGGTAGGAGTAGTCTAAAAGTAGCACTGTTTTTTTTAGTCAGATCTGGTGGTTGGTTGGCCGTGTGATCTGTTGTTCAGGCCTGTGTATATTGTTAGTACTCCTGAAGCAGCTTGGATCCGTTGGACAGTGACAGGGGTCACTCAGGTTGCTGAATCTGGGGGTATTTGGCTATTTTAAGCAACTGTAAAACAAGCATACAAAAGAAATCCAACTTCACCGGTTTGAATTATTTGTAAAATTGAACTCTGGCTGTTCCAGTCTTATACTATGACTGATGATTGGACACAATGATATGTCGTCAGATAATAATAGACAGAAACAATTCAGACTCATTTTTGTGCCTTGCTTAATGACAGATCACGCAATCGACTGACTTCGTGGAGCTTCTGAGCCAGCAGCCATGGCTGTCGACCATGAAGCTAGTGGTGAAGCCTGATATGCTGTTTGGGAAGCGTGGGAAGAGCGGCCTCGTGGCTCTCAACTTGGATTTCGATCAAGTCAAGGAGTTTGTCAAGGAGCGGTTGGGAGTTGAGGTACAACAGTTGCTTCTGTGAGAAGGCTTTTCCTCCACATGCTACATGAGTTGGTTTTCCTTTTTAATGTGATCTTTTAATTTTCAGGTTGAGATGGGTAGCTGCAAGGCACCAATCACGACCTTCATCGTCGAGCCGTTTGTGCCCCATGATCAGGAGTACTACCTTTCGATTGTTTCAGAGAGGTTGGGCAGCACCATCAGCTTCTCAGAGTGTGGAGGGATTGAGATCGAGGAGAACTGGGACAAGGTTAAGACGATTTTTCTGCCTACTGAGAAGCCAATGACTTCTGATTCATGTGCTCCATTGATTGCGACCCTTCCTTTGGAGGTACTTGATGCTTTCCTGCTTAGTTCTAACCTTAATACCTCCATGTTATCTCATTTCTCACATTGGAGGTACTCTTTGTTTGCTGATCAGGCACGTGGAAAAATTGGTGATTTCATCAAAGGAGTGTTTGCTGTCTTCCAAGGTACCACAGATTTGGGAAATGTTCATCTGCCAGATGTAGTGAATTAAAAACGGTACATGTCGCTGTATTTCCCTATTTGCCATGTTGATAAGAATTGTGCTCCTTCTGCAGACTTGGATTTCTCGTTTCTTGAGATGAATCCGTTCACCATGGTCAATGGGGAGCCATATCCTCTGGACATGAGAGGAGAGCTAGATGACACAGCTGCTTTCAAGAACTTCAAGAAGTGAGTCTCAGAGTTCTGAGGGATACCATTTCTTCATGTCATTATTAGATCTATTCTTACTTATCTATTGTGCAGGTGGGGAGGAATAGAATTCCCTCTACCCTTTGGAAGAGTACTCAGCCCTACAGAAAGTTTCATCCATGAACTAGATGAGAAGGTATTGATCTCGATGCTATGTTCTTATCTTTCCTTTTCGTTTCCGAGGTCTATCACCTCTAAAATAATCAGTTTCCATGAGAAATACTGGATTTTAGTATATTTTGTTGCGTTAATTCACCAACCTTGTTATTTCAGACAAGTGCCTCTCTGAAGTTCACAGTTTTGAACCCGAAAGGTCGTATCTGGACAATGGTTGCTGGTGGTGGTGCTAGTGTCATATATGCTGATACAGTAAGCATCAATTTGTATCCTACTTCCATTTACACATTAAAGGGTTTTTCACATTGATACCTGTTAAACTATTCACCTATATTTTGCTTCCATACTGAAATTAATTCCCCCCATGTACCAGGTTGGAGACTTGGGGTACGCATCAGAGCTTGGAAACTATGCAGAGTATAGTGGTGCTCCTAACGAGGAGGAGGTTCTGAATTATGCCAGAGTTGTACTTGATGTAAGAAAATACTGTAACCTTGTCAATGCTACTCTTAACTCCACTTTAGGACCATCATCTGGTTGGACAATGTTAGGATCATCTGTTAACCATACAGTTAAATGCAGTGTGCCACTGCTGATCCTGATGGCCGCAAGAGAGCCCTTCTCATTGGAGGTGGCATAGCTAACTTCACTGATGTTGCTGCCACATTCAATGGCATCATTAGGGCCTTAAGAGAGAAGGTACCTAAGACCACTCACTTCAGAATCCTTGCTGATGTGTTTGGCACCAGTCATATCTGTTCACCTAATTGATTCTTCACTAATCACCACACGATTCACTTTCAGGAATCCAAGTTGAAGGCATCAAGGATGCACATTTATGTTCGCCGTGGTGGTCCAAATTACCAATCTGGACTGGCCAAAATGCGCAAGCTTGGTGCAGAACTTGGTGTTCCAATTGAGGTACTGATCTAGTTGCCTTTAAACATATTAGAAAACTTTTTGATGGAAATTTAGCTCAGAAAATAGATGTGAAAAAAGAATACTCAACCTTTTGTTCTTGGTAGTTGCGGATCATTGTCAGCAGTACACAAAGATGAGCTGACTGTGTTTTGAAAAAAAAAATGCATCGCAGGTGTATGGACCAGAAGAGACTATGACTGGAATCTGCAAACAAGCAATTGAATGCATCATGGCTGCAGCGTAACAGGAGCGTAATTCTGGGTAGTCTGGGATCTGCAAACACACAATTGATGTGTCATGGACTCAGCATAAATGAGAGATGGAGAGTAGTAGTTGCAGTAGTTCACCACACATCGTTCGTTCTCTTTTTGTTTCAGATATGTTGTAGCGTGTTGTTTGAACAAAACCTTTTATATATCATTACTGCAAAGAAATTACTGTTCTGTTAAAATAAATCCTAAGTCTAGTATCATGCATTCATGCATTTTGGAATGCGCATTGAACTGCAATGCAATGAGGTGACCATCACTTGCATTGATTTGTAAACATGTAATGTTCTCTGTCAATTGTTGCCAGCACGTACACAGTTTAGTACCACATACCCAGTTCAGTAGGTACTCTGTTAGGCTGAACTGCTCGCATGAAACTGAGGCCAGGTTTGGTTTTATCTTCTGGAAAGTGTTTAGAATGCCATAAAGTAGAGCACACTTGAAGCTGTTTTTCATTTTTCAGAAGCCACTGTTTTAGTGTTGTGTAATTATCACAGCACTTTGAACTCTGTTTTCAGCTTTTTCCCTTTTTGCTTTTCCAAATGAGTGGAAATAGAGATTTTTTACATTAAATAAGGTATTGAGAAGGGGTAAGTTTCATAGTTGTATGAATTAAACATTTTACAGTTTTTCCACAATACATTGTTTTTCACAGATGAGTGAGATGTTTCACATTAAAAAAGATAGTGTCAAGGGGCAAGTTGCATAGTGTATGAATTTAATTGTTTACAATTTTTCCACAATACATAGCAGTTTTTCCGTAATATATAATGAAATGTATTTTGATAATAAACATTTTTTGACATACAAATGTTAATATTCATAAAAACCTAGTTACTTAAATCTAAGAAAGTTTGACTTACTCCAAAGTCCAAACCTTGGACAACATTCCTTTTTGGATAGAGAGGAAGTAAGACACTATGTTCGCTCTGTCTTCTTTAATCTTTTCTATCTCATAAAAAAATCCTATGTCTGCTGGCATTTAGTGACTCATATAATGTCAATGGTAAAGCGTTTAGAGATGAATTACATTCTTCATCTTTAGAGTGACACTACAACACGATGGCCTGCAGCCCATGCGCAAATTTTTTGACATAGCTCAAAATTATTGCAATGACATTTAACATCTATGTGGTAGGAGACATGATACTGAGATTGATATCACACACTATCAGATTACTAGACATCATCAACGTCCCGATTCCAGGCTCATGGCAGCTGTTCTCTCGATGCTTAGACTTCCAGTGATGACAACCTCTGAGCTTGCTAAGGATGACTCTCCGAGCAAAGATTGCATCTCTTCCGGGTTTTGCTCTGCCCATGGATGTTGCATCACCTTTCTCAAATTATCAAGCCTCTCTGAGATTTCCTTCATCGCCGGCCTATTTGCACCGCACATCTCCAAGCATCTCTGTGCTAACTCTGCAACCTCTTCCACAACCTCCATGCTTTCGCCATTCTTGATCTGATCATCCAAGATCTCCTCAAGCATATGATCCTTCATCGTGGAAATAAACCTTTGTGCTAGGCTCTTCTCATCTTCACCACCTTGAAGCCTGAATGGCTTTTTGCGTGTAAGTAGCTCCAGAAGAACAACTCCAAAGCTGTACACATCACTCTTGTCTGTCAATGTCTGCATGTACTCAGGGTCCAGGTACCTGCAAGTTCCTGGAACAACAGTGACAAAATGTGACTCATCAGTTGGTGCTAAGATAGAAGCACCAAAGTCTGAGATTTTGACAGTGTAGTCATGATTTATGAGGATGTTTGCAGACTTGACATCACCATGGAGGATTGGTGGGGATGCCCATGAGTGCAGGTAGGCAAGAGCCTCAGCGGACTGGTGGGCGATCTGTATGCGAGTAGCCAAGGAAATGTGCCCGCCATGGTTGCCATGGATGAGTTGGAACAACGTGCCATTCGGGATGAACTCGTATACCAGCATGGGGACCTGCACCTCAAGGCAACAACCTATTAACTTAACGATGTTCTTGTGGTTGATTTGAGAGAGGATTAACATTTCCTTGCCGAATTCTTTCTTATTCTGCTCATGAATGGACATGCATCTTTTTACAGCTACTTCGACGTTGCCTTTGAGAAGTCCCTTGTACACAGTTCCATGTCCTCCATGACCCAACACCCGTTTTTCGTTGAATTTATTGGTGGCATCTTGCAATTCTGCTTCTGAGAATATTCTAAAAGCAATGCCTTGTTGTGATTTTATCTCCTCAAACAATAGCATTCCTCCGTGCTGCTGGAAGTATCTCTGTTTGATGTGCTTTAGCTTTCTCCTTTGTTGGATCAAGTATGCATAGGTTATGGCAACAATAAGGACCACTAGTCCAACACTTGCACTTGCATGATTCACAACATTGAATCACATCACTGATTTTGCTAAGCACTGTACTTCCTTGTGTAGCAGGAATTTAGTAAGAATGTATTTGTCAAGTCTGTTTGGAGCACGATCAAAGGACACTTTCAGATTAATGTTATTGCTGAAGGCAGCAGGAGGATACGACGTACCTATGACTGGCATCACCCAAGAAGAGGACTTTTGATTTTCCATGCACATGTTATTGTCCATTTTTTTCCCTGGTGGACATAAACATGTATAGTTCCCTGGTGTATTTTGACAAGTTGCCCCTCTGTCCGTGCATGGATTCGTGCTGTTGTTAAGGCATTCATCGATATCTGAAATGAAATAGCAACAGTCATCATATATATATATATATATTGCTTAAAATCGTGGCATTGAGTTTAATGTTTTCAGAGAAGACAAAAGAACCTGTGCATCCATCGTTGACATATGGATTGCCTTGATAACCATCCTGGCACTTGCAGCGGTATCCTTGCCCGTTGGTGGTGTTGACACATTCGCTCTTGTCGCCAACACATGCATATGAAGTGAGGTTTTTAGCTTTGTCGAACTGATCCTCCAGTCCATTACAACTGGAACTTGGCCGTAGTATGCATCCGAGAACGTTGTTGACTGTCTGTATGCTGTGCTATAGCTGAACGCCTTCTCTTCCATTACTACAATATAGCCACAGCCAGTGCTGTCGTTGTAGTTTGAATTGAAGGAAGTTTCATAATAACCCATGTCAGTTGGAACATCCACCTCACAGCAGCCAGTACTAGCGGAGCATGAACTGTTTCTTGGCTCATCAAAGCATTCAGACAAGCAACCTATGCTATACTGAAACGAGTAACACATGCGAGACAGGTGTTAGCCCTTGCAGTGTTCTACTAGCAACAAATACAAATGAAAAATTTACTCCAAAATTATTATTCGATACTCGTGCAGGTCCCTAAACTAGGAAATTGCACATCTATGTCCATAATCTATCTAGCTAGTTACCCCGCAATTCTAGTTGAAAGTAGCCAATGCCACGTACACTATCGAAAAACTGGACTTTGCCGTGTGCCTGTGATTTTGCCGTGTGTATTGCACACGGCAAAATATTGCATACGGCAAAATATGATATTTTACCGTGTGCGACGTCAAGGCACACGGCAAAGTTGGCCGGGCCGTTACGGCCGCCGTCCGCCGTCAAACTTTGCCGTGTGCCAGGACAAAACACACGGCAAAATATAATATTTTGCCGTGCGCAATAGCACGACACACGGCAAAGTTTTTTTTAATAATTTAAAAATAAATTTTGCCGTGTGCTATGGTAAGGCACACGGCAAAATATTATATTTTGCCATGTGCAAAGGCCCGACACACGGCAAAGTTTATTTTGAATAATTTAAAAATAAATTTTGCCGTGTGCAATTGTAAGGCACACGGCAAAATATACGCCGTGACACACGGCAAAGTTTTTTTAATAATTTAAAAATAAATTTTGCCGTGTGCTATGGTAAGGCACACGGCAAAATATTATATTTTGCCATGTGCGAATAAACTTTGCCGTGTGTGAAGCTATTGCACACAGCAAAATATTATATTTTGCCGTATGCCCGGGATGAAGGCACACGGCAAAGATTATTTTGCCGTGTGCCCCCAATTGCACACGGCAAAATATTTTTATTTTTTTAAGATTTTAGCCCTAAATTTTTTTATGTAGCTTTGTGACAGTATGTATGACTCTATTTTAAAATTTGGTCCATTTTTGACTTTTTTGATATATTTCATTAATTTATTTCTTTTCATTGACTTTTTTGAATATTTCTAATATGAACTGCAGGTACATAGAATAATGGAACTCGGTGTTTCAAAAAATAATATTCATGATTATTGCTGTATGCTTTGGCCGTATCCAAGAGCTCGCATGAAATCTCGACCATCTAGTTGACGTAACATGTCGAGATACGTGCGAGAAAAGTGATTTAGAATTATATAAAATCGAAACGAAGGCCGAAATTCACGAAACTTGGCCAGGTGTCGTGTCATCGCATTTGTAGTCTATGAAAAAAATTGAGAAGATTTCGAGGAAGTTGCGACGTCGGGCTTCTAAAACGCAGACATCTCACATGTGATCATAATTTTTTATCTCATAGTGATATGTGCTTCTTATTTTGTAGCCCAGCACCTGTTGGAGGCGAATCAGAGCACCCAGACGACCCTAGGTATAAATAACCTCTCTTTCCGTATGTTTGTCGTAGCCCTCGTGTAACCCAGTTAGGTGTCTCCCGTCCGAAAGAGATGCGGATGGAGGTATGCAGGTCTTTGCATATCTTCGACCGTATCTGTTTTGGATTGTCCACGTTTTTTGGACAGCCCGTGGATGCGGGGATGAGTTAGTTTCCATGGTGCGCTCTTGTCCGATACAGAGTTTCGGCATCACCTCCCTGTTGTTCTCCGGATACACACTCTCCCTTGCAGGACGTGTATCGGGAGAACAACGGGGAGCTGCTGCCGAAATTCTGTCTCGGATAGGAGCGAACCATGGAAACTAACTCATCCGCGCATGCGCGGGTGGGATTAGGACCTATCCTCACCTATTAGACAATAGGGACACCATGTAGATGCAATTGATGTTCACATTGCTTCCTGTTATGTATCTGATAAAGGATGGAGGACCGTGAGTGGATGTACATGCAGCAGAGGGACCGTGAGTGGTAAATTCCTGCAATTTACTTTTTCTGTAAAAACGGACTGCACTCTTTTCCTCACAAAAGGGGCTCCAAATCGGAGGTGAGGTTTTAATGAGGCAAGACCGCATGTAATTAACCTCTGAATGTATAAAGAGAACCCCAAAAAATACCCAAAACAGTTAAAAGTAGCCAGCACCGCGACTGCAATATTCGATAACTATTCACAATTTACAAGGTCACTTCATGCCACAATTAAGAAAAATGAGAATGCATGAAGCAACCTCCGCGAAACGCAAAAAGCCCTCGAAAAAGCCCTGTCACATCAGGCATCGGGGCAGGTAATCGCAACCATAAGTTGCGAAGGAAACCGGGAAAAGACCTGTGAACCAACTCAGCCACCGGTAGCTCTAAAAAGAGAGCAGCATCACACTAACCAGCTGTGACCTCTGAAGTACAATATTAAAACAAGCGGAGGTAACACATACAGGTACGAGTTCACGAGGTCAACCAACCTCTGAATCATACACCTTCCAAAGTGAAGGCAATATAAACACAAAAATATAAGTTCAGCAATACAAATACTCTGAAGTGGAGATAATACATAAAGCTAGATCATTTATTATTTAACCTTATGCTTACAACCGACAAAACTCATTGTGTCTTGCTCACAACAGGAACAATGTGCAAAGCGCAAGTATCTAACTGCTAGAACAAAAAGTACAACCTCCGGATCAGGATGTCTACCCACTCCAACTAGTTAACCTGCTGCCACAAGACATGGAAGTGGTGCAAAGATTGCCAACACAGCAGCCTACGAAAGAGAAAAGAGTGCAGCCTCTGGAAGTACATCTGAATGTAAGCAAACTAAGGCTCCCTAAAAAACAGGCGTTGGCGGAGGCAAGCCCTGATCAGTAACAGAACACCCCCTATCGCCTACCGGCTGCATACCACCTTGTGCCTCCGGAAACCTAGCCAGTTGAATCAAGTCCAACAGACGCTCAGTATGAAGAGAAGGAGGTGAACCTCCAACGCCAGCTTATACATGACAAAGTCCGCAATCATCTATCAGCACACCACTTTGCACCTTCCATCGGCAAGCAACCACCGCATCCAAAATCCTTACATCAACCACACTAAACAAGATCGCAGTAGGCCGCCATCTCCAAGGATACAAAGGCAATATAGGTAGAGTGTTGTTGACAAAATGAAGCATCACCATATTTAACCGTTGGCAACAGGTTCACTGATGTGGCCATTCCATACAAGTCCTTACATAGTACCAACACAATACAGCTCCTAGGGAGCACCATTACTATAATGTACACAACAAAGCAGCCTAAATGACCAAGGGGGAATAGATCTTTTTATAAGGACCTCCCAAGCATCATTAAACCAGCTGCAGCTACCTATCATTAAAGTAAATAAGCACCCGTGTCATTTTGCTTCAGCAAGCAATGGACAAAATTAAAGACAATAAATAGCAAAGATACGCAAAGTACACAAGGGGTACTATAAAAGAGGTAGAGCTCAAGGTCTGCACACCTAAGCATTAGAAAAGGGCCAACTACAAGCAACTCTCCGTAGCCAAAATCCGATTAAGGGAGATGGAGGTAGGCATGCGCATACAGATGAACAAAAATAACAAGATACCATGCAAGAATTTGTAGGGGGGTCAGCAAAAGAAACATCTTGGAGACAATGAGGGTTTCTGGGATAATGCCAAAGAAGTTAGCCGACAGCGCAAGCCAATCAGGATCATCGCCTGAGCGGAGACAAGGGGGGATACCGCGTAAGAACTCGTAACGTCCCCCCATCTCTGCTAAGATCAGCCGTGGCACACCTCCGCAGATCAAGTGTCAGGACGTGTGGAGGCATAGCCGAAGACCACAAAGTCGAACACAACAATAAAAAGGTAATACACAACAAAATCGACACTAGCACTGGTCGAAGAGAAACAACGGTTGTAATACCCACCTTATGTTAACAATAAAGTAAAATTATTAGTACATAAATGTGCTTCAAAGTGGTTACAACCTCCGGGGAGGAAAGCAGAAATCACTTCCAGAGGAAACAATTCCAATCTAGCACGAAGGCCTCTGACCAAATCAAACAGACCTCCGTAGCATAGCGGAGGTCGAAATAAACAAGCTCACAAATGATAGTTCCATAGCAACACTCAACCTCCGCACAAGCAAGAATAATTACAAAGGTCCAGGTGGACCACGCCATGCAAGAGAACGAGTAAAGCTAGAGCACTTATCATCTAAGTCACTGAGAACAAAATCAAACATGTCGTCCACCGTGCGCCTAGGAAACGCCAACTTCCAATAATCCCATAGCTCGCTGCTAACATAAACATCATCGCGCATAAAGGTAATAGGCTCGACCTCCTGCACAGGCCCCAAACTACAGACCTACGCTGGACGATTCGGCCATTAATAATTTACAAAACCAAGAGTAACTTAAATTGTCCCTTACACATGCGCGCCGGCACTAGATCAACAAAAGATAAAATATATACAACCACAAATCAAGATGAATTTTTACACCTCTTCAGCGGTCAAGTTCTGAAGCCCCGTCCGAACCCCCAGAGATGCTACCACTTGCTCCATCATGGCATCAGTCCTAGCACTTGAAGGAAGAACTTTAGCGGAGGCACCAACGTCGACAGATCCCCGGGTGTGTGCAGATGTGCCGCCAAAAGAAGTCAGGCCATGACCGCTGCGCTTGCCATACTTCAATTGTTGAAAAAGGTAAAAAATAAGAGAAAATCGCCAACACAACTCTTACAACAAAATAAGATAGGAAAAGCTAACTATACATACCGTTTCACGAGTAACATTAGCCATGACAACGGTCTCCGAGTGGCCAAACTTGAACCAGAACTTCTCCATGAAGCTACGCACGGTGGTCTTTACAAATCGATCCGTTCTACCAAGTTCAGCAGGATCTTCTAGCTCAGGACAATCGAAATTCCCAATTTGAACAATGTCCTTGGACACAAAGAGGTCGCATAGACAGGTGGCAGTCAGCTCCTTCTCAAGTTCTTCAACTTTAGTCTTAAAAGCCGCCATCAACTACCGTTCCGCATCTAATTCCTGGTGCAGGAGATTTGAAATCTCAGCAGCTTTGTCCGCTCGCTCAATGGCGGTGACCTCCGCTTCTTTAGCAGTAGTAAGATACTTCTTTAAGTCATCAGATTGAACCCCAAGAGCTGATAGCTGCTTTTCCAAACCGGAGGCCTTCTGAGCCATTTGCTCCTTCTCATGAGTTTGAGACGTAATCTCCGCCTTTAAAACCTTGATAGCGTCATCCTTTTTGACCAGTTCAGCACCACTACTGGTCTCAATGGCCATGGACAAGGCGGCACTCTAGAGATAGCAATAAAGCAATGCCAAAATCAAACACATGAGAAGGAGAAGGTAAAAAGATATATACATACATAGTTAAGAACGAAGAAAATGAAACCAAACTCACAATAACATGATGGTTAATGTTTGCGTTCATCAGGGTTTGAAACGGCAGTCTAGCCAGACGCTAGTATAGATCTCGACCCATAGCATCAGTCAGCTGGTCAATACCTTGAGCCTAGCCAAGGAGAGCACTTATGCCCTCATCGGGATAGCTGCTGGACGGGAAAGACCAGGAGCCAATGACGTCCACTAGCGGTTGCAGAGCCTTAGGCACCGTCTCAGTAACAGCCACTCCGGGAAATGGTGCATCAGGTGCCGGAGGCGGCGGAAGGGCAGTCTGAGTGGCCTCAGCAATGAGGCTATCTGGAAGCAGACACAAAAAACATGTCACACAAGGAAACATGAAAATATAAAATCTCAAAAAACAGCATATACATGCTCACCCAGGAAGGAAACTTCCCCATTAGAGGCATAACCACAAGAAACCTTCAAAGTTAGGAAATCTGCATAGGTCATACTCTGAGTAAGAATGTTACCTTGACTCAAGGTGTAGGCATCCTCGTGGACCTCAGTAACCTCCGCTCCAAGTTGGGCAGTCTCCGCTGGCTTCTCAGCACGATGAGCCATAACACCAGGGGCCCTAACACTAGCCTCCTTCAATTCATCCTCATCAGAACTGGCGTCGAGATATGCACTGGCAAATGGCTTCACAGAAAGCCCAGGAAGCGCCGTTTCAACATGCTGAGGCAAAGGATCAGCAGGCGGCAAGATAGGCCGAACCGAAGGCAAACCGGAGGCGTGAATTGATAAAACGTGGGACACCTCCGAGGAAGCAGTAGGCGACGGAGACCGTCGAGACGGGCCCTCGGAACTAGGCAATGCCAAAGTGTCAGCCTCTATCAGAATCTCAGTCTCCACCTCTGGATTAGCGACGACGCTCCCTTCTTCATAAAAATCATCAAAAACATCCTCCATCTTCGCAGATTTAGCAGAGGCCTCTTTCTGTCTCTTCGTGCCAACGCGCGTCAAAACGCCAGATTTTATTTTCTTCCCCTCGACGGCCCGCGTAGCAGCACCGCCAATAGTCAATTCCTTCTTCTTGTTCTTCTTCTTCAACTTCTCTGGGAGCTCACGCTTAGTATAGTGAATGCCAAGCTCCTCAAAGACCCTATTGAGGCGAGGCATGGTGCCAGCCTCAGACCTCTGGGCAAAATACTCCTTCTCAGATACTTCACCGAGAATTTCAACAGCCTTCTGCTCGGTCTCCAAAACAAACTGAGCACCACTTTTACCCTCAGGAAGCTGAATACCAAAATATGGATAGAGGACCCCATCGGCAACACCAAAAATAGGAATATCCAGCTTGTGCATAGCAAATTTCTTCCTGTCTTTACAGCCAAGCAAAGGCCAGAAATCAGAAGCAATCATCTCTTCCACAAGGTCCCTACCACCTGAGTAACGACAAGCTGTCTTAAAAGCCTCCATACATGACCTCCGTTTGTCAGATTCGACAGTAAGGAAAACGGATTCATCCATGTCATCACGGAGGCATAAGGAAAACGGGTGACCTGCCTCCCATCCTCCTCAGGTCGAGTAATGCTACCGGTCTTCACATAAAACAAAAAAATCCAACCAGTCAGCAGGCTCATACTTCCCCCTTTGACACCAAGAAATAGAAACCTTCTCCTTACCCTTACCCAAGTTTCTCTTGGCCATAAAACTACAAGAAGCAAATTGAGCCAACTTACCACCAACATACAGTGGTTGCTTCTGCAGCTCATAGTACTCAGCAAAGGTATTCACACTCAACTCTCCCCCATAAGACTCAACAGCCCACAGAAACTTGCTCATATTCAGGAAAGCATGAGGAGTCATATGGTAAAGCTGCACGTCAAACCACTCAAAAACATACCGGAGGAAGTTGTTGCTCGGGATGCGGAGGCCGTAGGTAAAGAAATCCCTAAACACAATGGCTTCAGCCTTCTTAGGTTTCGGAACAGTCTCTCCACAAGGAGGACGTCTGTGACCAACAAGAAGAAAGCCCTTTCCCTCGAGCTCTGCAATCATATCCTGAGTCATCCAGCTCCGACCAAAAGAATAGGTGACCTCCGCATCAGTCACATCAACCTTCAGAGCCATTAGGTCTCTTGGAGAAGCATCGACGTCTGACAAGGACTCTTCAAGATCCTTAGCCTCTACAGCAGCCAGCATGCACTGCTCGAAAAGATCAAGGAAGCCTCCGACTCTGACATCCTAGAACTGGGAATAGGGGCCAGAGAACGGACAACGACGTGCCCAGCAGGGACGTTTAGGTGCCACAACGATAGGATGCCAAGGCAAAGGCAGGTGCGGAGGCAGCAAGCGAGAAAGGAAACCTATATGATGGTAAGCAAAGGGGAGTTGCAGGTCGTTTTCACCACCTACCCCCCTTATATAGGAAGCAAAGCGGCGCCTCGACTTCTCAGCCCAACGGTCACGACGATCCACGAATCGAATGGCAGCAGACGAACTGATTCAAAGTCAACGCCTAAGATTAAAAATTGAGCAACGGTAAAACGCAAAGCCTCCAGTCCAACGTTCAATGGGCCAGGGGGTCAAAGGTAAGAACAGCCTCCACGACCAGGGGTGTGTTGATGGCTAGACCCGCCTCCGCTGGACCTAACCCTCAAGGGGGGAATGTTGGGGATGCGCCCCGGGGCCGGAGGGGCTTGTTACCTCCAACTTGTGTCTGACTGACAGTTCCAATTGTGTCTATCTTGCTCACACCTGCAGGTCCCAGAGTGGAGCTGCCAGAGGCTAGATCTCCGGTGGGAGGCCTCCATGGAGGCCATAGAGGCGATCGACGGCGGAGGTCCGATGGCGTGACCGTCTCTTGGGCGGAGGCTGATCCCCCCCGGAGGTTAGATCTCCGCTGGGAAGCCTCCACGGAGGCCATGAAGTCAATCGACGGTAGAGGTCTAGTGGCGATGACCATCACTCAAGTGGAGGCTGATCGACGGAACCTCGACTCCCCCGGAGGCTCTGCCCGGAGGAGGCGGCAACCCGAGACTGCCTTCATCAAGACGGCGTGCCAGGCCGATCTGGGGGGCTTGTGAACAAGTAGTGGGCTTAGTGGGCCTCTCGCAGGCAGTGATGGACCACGGGCCGTGGCCATGGCCAGGAAATGATGGACCAGCCTACCCCTAGGAGGTCCACGTGTAATAGGGTCAGTGTCTAGGGTTTCGAAACTCCCATTGGGGGTGCGCTTGTACTTTCAGTCTTGAGCGGGGGAGCCACTATAAAAGGCCACGCCCCTTGTGTAATAAAAGAGGATGGTCCTTTGGTAGCTGCTGTTCCACCTATCCTCGGGCCTACATTGTAATTTCCCCAATCTTATATTAAGAAAGGGACCGTCTGGTCTAGTTATTGCACCCTTGCTCCAAACCGGTCGAAACCCGGTTCCAACATGGTGTAAAATCAGGGCTCCACCACACACATCTATGTAGGTCCCGTTGTCGTCCATGCTTGTGAAGTTGCACTCGTGGTGAATCTGGTAAAATCTAAGAGTGGTCACTGTTGTGGCAATAATGCATACTTTTTTCACCGACCGGAAAAGCCATGTGATCATGCACAGCTTGGCACGCAGTGACGACGTGCTGTAATTTCTATCTTGCCGGCCCACAGTGGAGGAAGTAGTCTAGGCCCGAGCAATGGTAGTGCCCTAGATTCTGGTGGCTAGAGCTTCACAGCAGCACATTCCTGGCGAGTACGGAGTGCCTGCACTGCACTGCACCCTTGAGGCCTTTAGGGCATCCTCTCAACAGTTGAGTCGGCTGCTAGCTTATATTTTTTTTCGAGAACGGACCATTGGCCCGTATTGCTACAAGGGAAATTAGAATGTTGATACAAGGCTTGTCGAGACCAAAGGCGAGGTGCCGCTGGCCGCGGCAAGCAGCACACACATATGGCACCGGCTAGAACGGTGGAGCAAGAAAAGTTGTACTAACTAGAAAACCAATTGCGCTGTTGTACTGGCGGAAGTGCTATGCCTAAACCAGAAGCGCGAATAGCGGGGTGACCTGGCTGAAGCCCACCGCGATCTAAGCATCACCGTCGGCGTGGATCCTCAGAAGCACCTACGTCATCGTCTCGCTGAGCCCATTGAAAGTTTTGTAGTTGCGCTCCTTCCAAATCTCCCATGAAACAAGTAACACAAGGGCATCAAAGCCATGCCGCAAGGCCGCCGGGATTTGTGATCGCGCCTGGAGCCACCATGCACTGATCGTGGCTGAGCTATCTGGATATGAGCCATGTCATTGCCTCCTCACCATGTGAACCTCAGATGCAAATGATATTTTATTTTACATCTTCTTTTCTTCCACTCACAGTCTTTATGAGAAGAACCACATACTACCTCATTTTTTAAGCGAGATAGGTGTTGAAATAATAGCTAGTTTCTTCTTTTTTCCATCTCATCTCTCTCCGACCTAGGAAAAATGATGACATAGATTGTTATGAGCTAGCTGAGGTGGCAGTGTTTGGGACACCCTTAATGACCACTTGTAGTGGTCGGTGGTTGTCCGGGAGCAGGGAGCTCTGCATATAGCTTGGTTTTAATAATATATAACTTGGACAAATATCACGAGCTGCATTCAAAAAAAGGAACTCTCTACCTCAATGTACATGAAAACTACTCGGCTTTATCCAAGGAGGTTAAGTTTGCAGCTGCTTTGGAGCATTAATAACGTTGTTTTTTTCTTTATTAGAAAAGACTACGCCAGTCCACTAATAGTACTACATAAACTTGGTCTCCAATGTGCCACGATGACGATTGTACGTCAGAGAAGCTAGCCTTCACTGACGAGACGACGACGACTGACTCGCCTCACGGGGTCTTCCCTACTTGGCTGCTTGCTGAAAATAATTCATGCAGAGGAAGGGTAAAGGTGGCTTCACCAAACACGTCTTTGTAGTCATGCTCTAAAAAAAACGTCTTTGTAGGATTTCATCTGTATTGTGAAATTGTCTTCCATGCTCATGAAGATGCACTCAAGCTAAAGGTGTTTGCATTCACCAACTTTTGTTAAAGTTTATTTTACTGCGCAGCCTGCGGCAAAGCCATGTGATCTCATAGGTGGGTTGCTGTCAGCCAGGCCTGCCGCAGTGACACGGTGAGCAACCACACTGTGCTCCAAAAGCAGTCCACAGGCAATTAAATATTCACTAAGGTTAGACAAAACGCTATGGAAGTAGCCCGTAGAGGGATCCATGGTGGAAGCAGCACGTACGGCGGCTCGGTAATTCATCTGACCAAGACGCCACCGCCACTAGCGCTGGTCGCTGGACCGTGATATGCATCTTCCTGGCGAGTCCGGAGAGCCTGCACTGCCCTGCCCTGTTCGAGATAGCGCGCTTTAGCGTCCGCCATAGCGCTATTTAGCGTCTGGGGATGTCCATCGCTAAGCTAAGGCAAATTTCCTGCTAAATGGAAGTTGCCGCTAATAGCGGCTGAAAGCGCGTTAAATGACGCTAAA
This sequence comes from Bothriochloa decipiens, assembly GCA_023333625.1. NCBI lineage: Eukaryota > Viridiplantae > Streptophyta > Magnoliopsida > Poales > Poaceae > Bothriochloa > Bothriochloa decipiens. The sequence goes on along the minus strand of CM041636.1, from coordinate 3,271,466 downwards.
CTGGAGTGGTTTAGCGCCGCTATGAGGCCAAACTCGCATGGGCTTTCAGCAGGCTCCGGCCCAAATCAGGTGCCGGCCTAAATCAAGTCACGGTGAAGGGCTGGGTTGATGAATTTGCTTGGATTGGCAAGTGGCGAACTGGCGACCATGTCCCAACCAGAGAGGAGATGCAAGTATCTGTCATTAGTTAGTTGGTATTGATATTTATAATGCTTATTCTGTGTAAAATTACCTTATGAATGACGTATATTTTGCTCAGTCACTAAATGGTTTAGCCCGCTATTTAGCCCGCTATAGCTTGTCATAGCTTTTAGAAAAGGCCATCACTAAGAGGCTTAGCTTGCTATTTAAAACAGGACTGCACTGCTGCACCCTTTCATTTGCATTATTACACACAACCAGCATCCACACATGCATTATTGGCCACAGTGCGCCATGGATTATCAGTCATTCAGGGTTTCAAAGCCTGAACAGCAAGAAATGGCAAGGAAAGTGGTCATGAAGATACTCGGAATCGCAACACATTACCTAAGCTAGCACCAGTCAAGCTTACTGCCAGGAGGCTTTTTGCATGCGTTGCCTTCGTCAGTTGTCACGCCGGCCAAGCGTGAAGCCATATGTACCCTTCTTTTTCCAGCGAGGCATCACGGGCGAGGCCGGGTTCCGGCAAGCAGATGCTTAGACCCCACTTGTTCGTGTCGCTTGTTGCTTCTTCAGATGCGTGGTGCAAAAACCAGAGGCAATCGTGTACCATTTTCTCCTAGTGTGCTCAAATAAAAACCTCTCCCAGAAAACAGCCCTATCCAATGAACCATTTTCTCCTAGTGGGCTCAAATAAAAATCCACCAAGTGTACACGCTGCGAGCAGTATGAATTTCTTGCAGCCTCCCTCTCTCTCTCACACATATGTTCCACACGTATCCCCAGGAGAGTACTAGTACTAACATCAAGCTCTTTCCTCGTCCTAGACTGTGGAGACGACGACTGACGCGGTTCACTGTGGCCGGGGGCCTCCTGCTTGGCTCATGACAAGTTCACGTCTTTCCAGGACTCCTTTGTCGTCCATGCTTGTGAAGTTGCACTCACGATAAAGCTGGGTAAAGTTTGTCTACTACCACTGGTCACTGTTGTGGCAATAATGGATACTCCTGCATTTTTCACCGACTGGAAATTCCATGGGATCATGCACATCTGGGCCTTCAGTGACGCGCTGTAATTCAACAAAACGCAAGGACGAACACATTTAGTTGGCCACTTGGACGAGGCAGGGTCCAGGGCAGCAGCTCAGTAATTCATTAGCAGGGAGATGCCACTGACCACTCTAGTGCTGGTCGGTGGACCCTTATCATAGGCATCTTCGTGATGACTTGATGAGTGCCATCGATCTGGTCATCTGGCAAAGCCTAGTCATCACTTCAGCTGGACCCTCATGCATGCAGTGAGTGATGCGCCTGAATTCATGAGACCACCCGCACTGGGTGCCGTAAAACATTGCGGTACCCGGCTTACCGCATGAAAAGAGCTGCACCGGGCTGCTGTAAGCAGCGCAGTAAAGCCGCAGACGACCGTGCGAATGGCAAGTTTGGCGCATGTACGGAGAATGCGCTACAGGCGCGGGGCCCGCCGTTGACGCGCAGCACGAAGAGAGAGAAGGAGGCGCGGGGAGGAGCGAGATGCGGCCGCCAGAGAGGGAGGAGAGGGCCGCAGGGAGCGGAGCTCCGGTCACCCGCCATGGCCGCAGGGAGCGGAGGGCTCCACGGGCCGCCGTCACGCAGAGCACCGCAGGCTACGCTGAGCGCCATGGCCGCAAGGAGCGGAGCTCCGGCCGCTCGCCGGCTGCGCTCCACGGGCCGCCATCGTGCGGAGCTCCGCGGGCCGCCCCGCTCGAGCCGCACCGGAGGGAGAAGGCGGAGGAAGGGGAGGTCCGCCGGGCCGCCGGAGAAGGAGGAGGAGACGGCTGCCGTCGCCCAAATTCGGGTCCCCCGAGCTCCGGCCGCCGCCGAGCTCTGCGTCGAGCGCCATGGCCGCAGGGAGCGGAGCTCCTGCCGCCCGCCCGCCGCGCTCCATGGGTCGCCGTCGCGCAAAGCAGGGATGAGAGAGGAGAGAGAGAGGCGCCGCCGCCCTACTGGAGCCACAGGCGCCCGCGCCGTCGCCGTCCATGGCTCGCCCGCGGCCAGAGGCGGCGGAGCTCCCCGTGCTCGCGCTCTCCTCGCTCGCGGCCGGAGGCGGCGGAGATCCCTGCGCGTGCCTCGCCCGCGGCGGCCGGCAGCGGAGCTGCCCGCGCCCGCACGCTTCACCCACGGCGGCCGGCGGCGGAGCTCCCCGTG
>CM041636.1:3255840-3269039 GCA_023333625.1 Bothriochloa decipiens | reverse complement strand
CGGCGCTGGTGGCTGGTGATGGGGTTTTTTTTAACTTTGCCATGTGTTTTTAGGCCTGGCACATGGCAAAATATATTTTGCCGTGTGTTTTTAATTGCACACGGCAAAATATTTATTTATTTTTTTGATTTTAGGTCTAAATTTTTTTTGAAGCTTTGTCACAGTATGTATGACTTATTTTTAAAATATGATCCATTTTTGACTTTTTTAATATATTTAATTGATTTATTTCTTTTTATTGATTTTTTCAAAATATTTCAAATATGAACTGCAGCTACATGGAATAATGAAATTTAGTCTTTTAAAAAATGATATTCCTGATTGTTGGTGTATGTTTTGGTCGTGTCCAGGAGGTCGCATGAAATCTTGACCATCTAGTTGACGTAAAATGTCTAGACACGTGCGAGAAAAGTGATTTAGAATCATATAAAATCCAAACAAAGGCCAAAATTCACGAAACTTGGCGAGTTGTCATGTCATCACATGTGTAGTCTACGATAAAAGATTGAGAAGATTTCGAATAAGTTGTGACGTTCGATGTATAAAACCCAGACATCTCCACATATAATGCCTAGGTTTCGTGGAGATGTCTGGGTTTTATACATCGAACGTCACAGCTTGCTCGAAATCAAATGTTACATGAAAACTGACAGGAACACGACGCTGCAGTAGGGGGTGGTGCATAGATAGCTTAGCACACGTCTTTGACTTCTTGCCCAAACCCCAGGATATACAATTTAGGGCAGTCCCACAATGGGCATTTATAGTAGTTTCTATGTTTATAAAATGAGGTGCTACATAAGCACAAATGCTGACATGACAGATCAACACAAATGAGGAAAGAGAGGAAAGAAAGTAGAAATCGTTTGTCACGAAAGAAATGACACGTCTACTCTTCACCCAAAGCATGATGAAACGATGAAATCACCGTTGGGACGAAACGACTGATTTCATCCCCACGCCGTCGCGCTAGTTTGCCGACTGCGCCTGCCTAGGATCACCGCGGCCACTCGTGCTGGCCGTCTTGTGCCGCCCCGTCCGCCCCGCTCACGTCGGTCGCGTACGCTTGTGCTGGCCCTGCTTGTCACGCCGCAGCGTCCGCTCGCGTCTGCCCCACTCACGTCGGTCGCGTATGCTCGTGCTGGCCCTGCTTGTCGCGCCGCTGCGTCAAGCTCGCGCGCCACCCTGCTCGGCTACGACACCGCGTCCGCTCGCCCACCGTGTCCGTGACGCCACTTCGGCCAAGGTGCAGATGTCGTCCGCCATGGCTGGCCTGTGCGTCCGCCAGCTCACCCGCAGGACGCGCTCGTGCACGCACGCCGCTCCAGCCCCGCTCTCCCACGTAGGGCGTGCTCACCTACGCCACCAACGCGTCGGTCCGGTCCTCCCTGGCTCGCCGCGACACGCGGCCCTGGTGCTCCGCTGCTCCAACGTGGCTCGCTGGCGACGCCAAGTCCGCGGCCCCTCCTCTCAGGCCCTCCCCACCGGCTCCGCCCTCCGGCCAGCCGCCACCCGCCAGGCGCGCCGGCACAGTGCAGGCAGGACTTCAGGAGCAGGATGCCAGCGCAGCAGGAGCAGCCGAGCAGGACCGCCAGCCAGGATGCAGCAGGCGATTCCGTGATGGTGGCTTGGCACGAGAAGCGACAAGTCGATCTAGTCGTAGCATTTGCCTTTTTTCTTTTGTTTTTCCTTTTTTTTGCTTGGTAATTCGGTTGTTTTGGGTAGAACTGAAGTCGGACCGAAAAGAACCGAAACAGAATTGGTTGGTTCCCAGTTTTCTGAAGAACCGATCAGTTCTATCTTGTCAGGTAACCGAATTTGTTGAATAACTGAGGAACCGAACCGAACGGTTTTGGTTAACCGAAGGCCAGTCTGAGTTTCTATAAATAAATGTTGCTGACGTTGTCAACTTGGAATATGTGCATAGTTTTTAACCATTGGGGCTGCCGTTATCAGGAGTGGAAACTTAGTCTTGGCCATCGTAAGCCTGACGACTGTATGTATTCAAATGTTACAAGATATGAATATATATGATATGGTGCCAACATTACACTGTTGATTGATTATTGTACAGACATAGTTAAATGTTAACCACTAGTGGGAAAAGAACACATGGACGAATAAATTAACTAATAAAAACAGCTCTTATGCTCTTCACGCATATTCTTATCATGGTCATTGTCCTTAATCGTGGAATCAGCATCGTTTATCACATAGTATCACAACAAAGGAAGCTGCTCAGAACTTGGCTGCCAAGCTACTACTCTTCTACAGTGACCCCATATCACTCTATGAAGGTTCACGGAAACTCACCTGCCTTTGCTTGCTTGTCTATCGAGTACCAAATGGGTCGCATCGTGTCATAGCAACAACTACCTATAGTCATATGTTTTTTAGTTCTCAAGACACTTGGACCTTTTTGGATTTTTCTCTCTTGAAACGAAAAGATATAAGCCACACGAAGGCCTGTAGCTAGCTCCTGGTGTCGTTCTCTTGATGTGGGTACTAGAAAATATATGCCAGGATTTTGGCATGTTTGGCCCCCTCATTATAATATATTTTATGGACGCTCTGGTAATGCACTGCCAGTCGTGCGTCTGGCTAGCCCATAGCCGGACAATTTGGTGTACACCATATTGCAACTGTCATTTTCTTTTCTCCCCGTGACTTCTCCCTATCTGGCGACCCTTGCCCCCCACCGCCGCTCACTGCCCCGCCCCAGCTTGACTGCCTCCGCCGCTACCATGGTCCCTAAACCGCCATCTAGCCATCACTACCGTCTAGCCAGCTTTCCTCCCCCCCCCCCTCGCGCCACAATTAGGGAAGATGAGGGAGATAGAGAGAGAAACAAGCCGAAATCCTAACTCGCTCGTAGATGCAGGTGGAGAGAGATGGAGACGCGTGCGCGTGCACATGGGGGAAGGAGTGCGTGTGCACATGGGGAAGGAGACGCGTGTGGAAATTGAGGGAATGAGATGCCTTCCCTATACAGTGGTTCCATGTTATATGATGCGGAAACAGCCCCGGCGTGGCTTGTACATGAAGATGACGATTGCAACATAATACAATATTGTATCTATCTAAAATCCTTCCTGCAACTCAGGAGTGCATGCCTAGCCAAACAAGCTAAAACAGAACAGACTCATCTAACAACTCGTGCGTGTGCATGGGAAAGTGGCCGTGCGGTGGCCATTCGCTGTTTTTAAGTCTATGCCTAATTGTTATATATGCATGTTGTCATACCTTAAAATGTTGAAGGGTTCGAGTCTAACATATAACATATACTCCAACCTTCAAAACATATATATACTTCTCTTTTAGCCTCTAGTGATGCTCTGCCACCTGAAGATTACGTGGTTGGGGTGCAATAAATCCGTAATTTTCCTAAGTGACACGTATTCATTCTGAGGTTCCACGTAGTCTTAAGGAAAACGAATTAACTTGGTCAGTTTTGGTTAACTCATGCGAAAACAGTAATTACCTTGTTCGTTTCTATAGAATATATACAAGAAACTAAGGGCGTGTTAGACAATGGTTTTAGAATCTTTTCTAGGAACGTTTCCAAGCTAGATTCCTTTCACAAACATTTTTCTAATGAATCAGAATCGCTTCATGAAATCGTTTGGCTATAACTCGCTGGATCCTTCAACCAATATATGTTTTAGGTGTTTCTCTGGACTAAAAAAAGGGGAATAGATTCTAATTGTCTCTTCCTAAAAAATAAATTTCTCTTTGTGGTGTATGACAATAATTCTAGTTATTCTACCGAGAGAATCTGAAGCATTTGTCATCTCACTGAGGTCGACTGGCTGTAAGCACTGTACGCTGGCATCTGCGTGTCTGTGCCAGCGTGGCTACCGCTGCCTTGATGGTACACTATCGAATATTGCTTCAAACCGGTCCGAAGAGTTAGGTGCAATCTGGTTTGCTTTTCATTAGATGTGGTTTAGTTTGGTCTGGGTCAAAGAGCAAAAATAATGGATTGGAGTGGCTTTGGCGCGCAATACATCTGGAGATTGATCCGGTGGGGTCTTGGGCTGGTTCCAAATTTTAGTGGGAGCGAGTTTTAAGCTAGGTTACAAAAATGCCCTTGTCTATCCTCATGCCAAAGCATTGGGGGAGCGCGGCCAATTCTCACTTAGGCACACAGGCCACTGTGTATGGATGGGGCAAAATTCGAGTATTTTTTTACCCGTTGAGAAGACACTTTCTTCTTAATTTTAAAACTACGGTGCCAGCAGTCTTAACAACCCCAGTCAAATTTTTAATATGCCTTGAGCGGCATTTTTTATAGATTTTTAGATCCTTATCCACATGTTTCTCTTTTTCTTTTTCTTCTTCTTCCTCTGAAAGGTTTCTGTTAAGGGTTAATTAACCCTGGCCTTGGCCGCGGAGCAGAATATATATGTTTACATCTAGTTTATTGCAATTAGGGACTTCGTATATATTTGTTCCTCAGTATAGTATAGGGCGATTGGAGATCGGTTTGGCTACTACTATTGTGCAACTTTGTACTACAGTAAATTATAAAATTGATATATCAAAACACAAGAGGTGGATTTGATTGCATGGAATCTGTGACATTATATCTGAACCTACTACTAAACAGCGAAAATTTCAGTCTGCTCCGAAAATTTCTGTCCCCTCGGGCTGGTCTCACGGTCTTTTTTTCTGCCCAAGGCTTGGTCCTTGTCTGCGTAGTTTACACGTTCCCGTGCAATTAGGACGGGGGAAGGTCAAAGAAAGGAATACGGGGTGAGAGATTAGGACGTGGGAAGGATAAAGAAAGAAATATGGGGTTCCATTTATTAACATGCTATATAAAAAATAAAAGGTGGAAGGTCAATAATAGCTTTTGAAATAGATCGGGGCTCTGATTTAAAATGTCCAGATTCAAGTAGGTCTTTTCCGATGAGACAGAATGCCGAGGGGCAGGCACCTTACGTTGGCCCCTGTACTCCGGCAGGCTCTCAAGCAACCTGAGCAGCCATCCAAAGCCAGTTCATGGCATTCGAGTAAGCACTTCCCCGGTCACTACGATCAAGTCCAAGTTTCGGTCCACCGGCGTCGACTCGGACGAAGAAGAGATGGAGGAGGAGCTCTCTACTCCGACGTTTGTCAAACAGGCTATCGATGCCAGTTTCACTCTCAACGAGCTAGCCAGGGCTGAACGAGCTCTGGGTTCAGGTAACTCTCTACATCCTGAAGATCGTCATCTTCCGGCAACCATCGTTACCAAGATGTATTAAAAAAGGTGGGGAAGCCATGGCATGGTCCCCTTCCACCGCCTCGGACATCACCACCGAGGACGCTTGGGGATTTCCTGGCCAAGGTGACTCACAAGAATTTCCATCATCGTTCGGGAAAGAAGATTACGATGGGGGAGCATTCGAATTCAAAAAAAATTGTAACGGCGAAAGGTACGGATCTTGATCCGGTTTTAACTCCTATCTCCACAGTGCAGCTTCCGAAAATTGTAACGGCGAAAGGTACGGATCTTGATCCGGTTTTTCCTCCTATCTCCACAGTGCAGCTTCCGGACGCAAGCGCCGCGTGCACACCAAGGGAAGTGGTGTGGAAACAGGATCAGGATATGCCTACCGTTTCAGCAAGACCTAAACATGTGCTTCTTGGGCCTGGCAAGATTTTTAGGCCCACTCAAGGATTATGTGCCCTATTTGCGAGAACTGGAACAAGGAAAAAGAAATCATCCCCTCCCCAGCCGCCAGCAACCACGACCAAAACCTGTCCTCTATGTCGCTCCTTTGTGGAAGTGGTAAGGCAGGGAAAGGCGATGGCAGACCATGGGCAGGGTAACGCGATGCGGCGAGAGGGAGGAAGGGCAGAGAACTTCAATCCTGGCTTTCATCCCGGATTCAATCCTGGGTATGGAGGTCAGGGACGAGGCCGTGGCTTCCAACCTTCCCGCGGGCGAGACCGAAGGCATGGCGGTTACGGAGGATATGGCGGCTTCGGCTGCAACAACTACGACGGGGGTTACCATGGCTACGGTGGAGGCCATGGTAACCATCCCCGTGGTGGAGGATATGGTGGAGGCCATGGTAACCATCCTCGTGGCTACGTTGGCCATCCACAAGTGTTCCAGGGCTCGCAGGCAAGAGCGATGGCTAGGGCTGGAGAACATCTACACCAACAAGGACGGGGGCGTGCACCACCCAACCCGGCCTATGGTGGCCACCAGTACCATGCCGTGGGGTGCACCATCAGTACGTCAGGGGTTATTAGAACCCGCCGGCACCGGAGCAGCAGGCGATCATGGGCGGCGTTCCCCCTGTTCTTGAGGCACAGGAGGTTGGCGTCCTTCCTCAGCTGGAGGTTGGTTTCGGGCAGGGTGGAGGTGTTCCAACAACAAGTCAACCGGCAGCTATTTTAGCAATGGAGGTGGATTCAATGAAGGGAAAAGCTTCTGAAACCCCAAAGGTGATTGTCCCATCAGTGCCTGAAGTAGTTATCCCAGAGTTAACTAATAAGGGTGCTCATAAAAATAAGGACAAGCCTTTTTGTTATCGTTGCCGTATTAAAGGGCATACTATTCATGAATGCACTGTTGTTTTATGCTGTGAAATTTGCTTTAGAGATCATGTGACTAAGCTTTACCAGAATATTAAGAAAACAAATGTGAATGCTATTCCTTGTGGGTATGCAGTGGAAGGTTTAGGGTTCTATTACATTCCAGTGGCTGAAAGTACTAAAGTGAATTGGGAGAAAAAATTGGCTCTGGTGCGTATTTTAGAAGGTTCTTTTACTATTGGGGAACTGGCAGTGGAACTAGAAAGACTTCTACCAGAGCACAAGAATCACAATTGGGGAATTGAGCTAAAGGGAAATGATGGTTTTATCATTAATTTTTCTTCTGCTAGTCTACTGGATAATATGGTGAATTAGGAACCCATAGATGCAAAGGCTGTGAATGATAGAATTTATTTTGAGAAAGGGACTAATAATAAAGTATACAAGTATAAGATAGAAAAAGTGTGGGTGCAGTTCAGAGGACTACCTAAAGAGTTTAAAAAATTTCCCATTATTTGGACAATTGGAACTATCTTAGGTGTACCATGGGCTATTGATATGATCTTCACTAATAACACTGGCAGATGCAGAATGAAAGTAGCTGTGCTAGCACCTAACCTTATCCCATAGTATGTGGATGTGGTTATTGCTGATCAGGTATATAGCCTACAGTTTAAAGTTGAGGATAATCCTAATGGTGAGCCAACTCTACCAAGGAGGAAGATCCGAAGAAAAAGAAGAATGAGGGGGGAGATCATGAGAATGACCCCAAAGAGAAGGAAGCAGAAGGAAAAATGGATGTAGATGGAGACAATGCCCAGGCTCTAGGTGATGGCATCCCAAAGGGCAGTCATCAAACTGTCCAAGGGGTGACAGAGCTGGGCAAGTCAGGAAAGGAAACAAATAGGCCTGTGGTGCTGTTATCTCAGTCTGAAGCAGCAAAGATTACAGCACATATTAACTCTGGGATTATGAATAATAAAAACATTGATGGGACATCATCTTCAGGGAGGATTAGCAAGAGGAACGCCTCTACCGTGGACCAGGACTCCATAGAGAAGGCCACTAAGCTCAAAGCAAGCAAGAATCTGGATGCATCTTAGGACAAAGGTAATTTAAAACATCCAGCCTCTTTTATTTCACGTGATGATGTTTCTTTAAATTCTTCTGTAAGGTCTTTAGGTGTTATTTTAGGTGACAATGATTAGAATGTCTTTAATTCTTTGAAGAGATTAAAAGATATAGAATTTAATAGAATGACAGATCATTCTAATAAACATTAGGAAAATTGTGTTATAGTAGAGGATCCTTCCACTTTTTGTTTCAATGATTATAGTGTAGATCTTGAAGCTTTAAATTTTATTTGCTCAGAGATCACAGAGGGGCTTGGTGATGGGGGTTGTGATCCTTTGTGGCTACAAACTCCCGTATCACAGACAGGAAGAGGCTGCCCCCCATTCTAAGAAATTGAGTAAAAAAATCATGTTCAAAATGAAAGGTATTTTTTGGAATTATAATGGGTTCGCAGATAGCAAAAAAATACAGATTCTTATCCGATTTAACAAAGGAGAAAAGTCTAGATTTTATTGCCATATCAAAAACTAGTAGAGATAGCTTCCCAAATAATACTCTAAACACTATCTGTGCTGGTAGAGATTTTATTTGGCATTGTAAGGCTCCACGTGGTAGATCCGGTGGCATGATACTAGGTGTCCATTTGTTAACTTTTGATATTGGTGAAATTGAGGAAGGAGACTTTTTTATTCGTTTTAAGTTAAGGCATAGAGAAGATGACTTCAAATTAATCTAATTTCCATTTATGGTTCTGCTCAAGTGAAACACAAGTCTTCGTTCTTGTCTGAAATGGTTAGGGTATGTTCAAAGGACACCTTACCTATTATCATAGGTGGTGACTTTAACATTATTCGAAGACCTGGTAAGAAAAATAATGATAATTATAGTGACATATGGCCTTTTATGTTCAATGCAGTAATTGATGCTTTAAATTTAAGAGAGATAGAATTAACATGAAGAAAGTTTAACTAGGCTACTAATCTGCTAAACCAAATATTTGAGAAGTTAGACAGAGTTTTATGTTGCACAAATTTTGAGTCAAAATTCGCCCACTCCACAGTTTTTGCTCTGTCTAGAGAAATTTCTGACCATACTCCTCTTCTGTTCTCCACTAATAATCCTTCTTTTGCTTATCAGCTTCCATTCAAATTTGAGTTGGGCTGGTTGCTAAGGGAGGGATTTTGTGAGATGGTAAATGATATATGCATGGCAGAACACTCCAGTAAATGGTTCACCTATTGAAAGATGGCAGATGAAAATTAGAAGACTATGCCATCATTTAAGGGGGTGGGCAAAACATGTAAGTGGCACATACAAGAAGGAAAAGGTCACTCTGTTAAATAAATTGGATGGATTAGACAAAAAGGCTGAAATAACAATATTAAGTGAAGCTGAACGAGACTTAAAACGTGTCTTAAATGAAAGACTCGCTGAGTTGCTTAGGGAGGAGGAGCTTAAGTGGTACCAAAGGGCTAAAGTGAAACATTTGTTGGAATGAGATGCCAATATGAAATATTATCACCTATTAGCCAATGGTAGACACAGGAAAACTCATATTTTCCAGCTTGGGGATGGTAATAGTATTATAACTGGTGATGCTCAACTTAAAGAGCATATTACTAGTTTTTATAAAAACCTGTGCGGTCCATCTGAAGATTCTACTATTTCACTTGATGAATCTCAGACGGAGGACATTCCTCAGGTATCCGATCAGGAAAATGAGTTTTTGACTGCACCTTTCACCCAAGAGGAACTTAGGGAGGCTATTTTTCAAATGGAGCATAATAAGGCGCGTGGCCCAGATGGTTTCCCACCTGAGTTCTTTTAAGTTTTCTAGGGTTTGATCAAAGATGATTTGATGGCTCTTTTCTCTAACTTTCATTAGGGATTGCTACTTTTGAATCGTTTTAACTTTGGAAACATAATATTGTTGCCAAAAAAGAAGGATGCAAGGGTCATACAACAATATAGACCAATCTGTTTGTTGAATGTCTCTTTTCAAATCTTCACCAAAGTCACAACTAATAAATTATCCACCATAGCCCAGAAAATAATAAGGTTGACACAGTCTGCCATGAAACTATCCATGAACTTCATACAAAAAAATAAAGTGGGGTAATTTTTAAAATAGATTTTGAGAAAGCCTATGATAAAGTCAATTGGAGTTTCCTATAGCAAACTCTAAGAATGAAAGGGTTCTCACAAAAATGATGTGAATGGATTACTCATTTTACTCAAGGGGGTAATGTTAACATCAAAGTCAATGATCATCTAGGTCCCTTTTTCAGGCAAAGAAAGGCTTAAGGCAAGGTGACCCTATGTCTCCCATACTATTTAATATAGTGGTAGACATGTTGGCCATTTTACTTGCACGTGCTAAGGAAGTGGGACAAATATAAGGGGTTGTTCCCCACTTATTACAAGATGGCTCATTAATTCTTCAATATGCGGATGACACGGTGATCTTTATGAGCCACGATATCAAGAAGACAGTTAATATAAAATTGCTGCTAAGCACATTCGAGCAACTATCTGGCTTAAAAATAAATTTTCATAAAAGCAAAGTCTTTTGTTTTGGACAAACTAAAGGTCACAAAGAGTTTTATTCGTAATTATTTGGTTGTATCATTGGTAAATTTCCGTTTTGCTATCTGGGACTACCTATGTATTTTAGAAAATTGTATAATAAAGATTGGAAGACTATGGAAGACAGAATCGAAAAACGACTTAGTGGGTGGAAAGGTAAACTCCTGACGGTTAGGGGACGACTAGTCCTTATAAACTTGGTGTTGTCTAGTTTACCAATGTTTATGATGTCCTTCTTTGAACTACCAAAAGGAGTCTCGAAAAAAATAGATTGTTTTACATCACGATTTTATTGGTAGAATGATCAACACAAGAGAAAATACAGGCTTACCAAATGGGAAGTTATGTGCCAACCTTAAGATCAAGGGGACCTAGGGATTCAAAACTTAGAGATACAAAATAAATGCTTACTGAGCAAGTGGCTATTCAAGTTGATTCAATGAGGATGGTATGTGGCAAGAATTTTTAAGAAATAAATATATTAAAAATAAGATTATAGGAAGTTGTGTTAAAAAACTGATAGATTCTCATTTTTTAAAAAGTCTAACGAATATCAAAGATTTATTTATGGAGTTGGGTCATCTTAAAGTTAATGATGGATCATAAATAAGATTTTGGGAGGATACTTGGCTGAGAAACAAACTGCTCAAGAATAGATTCCCGTCATTGTTTAATACTGTAAGAAGAAAACAAGATATGGTTGCTAAGGTTTTAGGTTCACCTATACTAAATATTTCTTTTAGAAGGAATTTAATGAGTCAAAACTTAATAAATTGAAACCGTATTGTTACCTCTTTACAACAGGTTAATCTAACTGAGGAAAGAGATGTGTTTGTCTTGGGTTTGAAAGCCTCAGAAATTTTTTCAGTCAAGTCTATGAATGCTGCTTCAATTGACAATGGGGTGAGAGTGGTATAGGATATTTGGCAAACAAAGTTAACTATAAAAATTAAAATTTTCATGTGGTATTTAAAGAGATGTGTGATTCTAACCTAAGATAATTTGGCTAGACGTAATTGACAGGGGATAAATATTGTTGCTTCTGTCATTTTACTGAGTCCATTCAAAACCTATTTTTTGATTGTTTTTATGCCAAGTTTTTGTGGCGATCTATACATATGCTTTTTGGGATTATACCTCCATTAAACATGGCTGATCTGTTTCAAAGTTTGGTCTAAAGTGGGAACTAAAAAGTATAATTCATTGTTATTAACAGCAACTGCGGCACTTCTTTAGGCAATATGGATAACAATGAATGAGGTGGTTTTTGACAAATGTAGACCAAAATCTCTTTTGCAGGTACTATTCGGAGGAACTAGCCAGTGGGCAAGCTTATAACGGCTTGATGACCTTAAGGAGCAGCTCATCTCTGTGGCTCAACAACTGGAGACATCCGCCTTAGATTTTTTCGGTTTGATTGGATGGTTTTCGTAAAGACACGTTGGTTATGTTTACTCAAAGACTTTTTATTTCCAGTTGTGTACGTGGTTGTAAGTTTCCTATAATTAAACTTTGTGTCTAGTTTGGAGTCTGTAATAATTGGCCTGATTCTATCTTTCGATTGATGAAGTCGGATACTATATCCTTTATCTAAAAAAATGTGTGTTTGAAAGTTCTACACTCTTTTTCAAAAATTAAAATGCATTCGTATATATATCCTCATCATGGTTGAACTTTCTCGTACTACTCCTTGCCAAATGTTTGGTCGTCCTCAGAAAAAAAGAAGTTAGCATTACACATAACCCACTACGAGGAAATGACCCTTGGGCCACTTGAATTGCTAATAGAAATGGTAGCGCGGCAGCTCGTTTATGCATCTTTGACCTTGGAACTTTGGCTATACGTGATCGGTTGTCTACTAGTTGGTGAACCAACGAACAATAGCTAGGAACTTCAGATGCCTGGCCATCGCTTTTATTTGTTGTGTTCGAGTTTCTCCACTGTGATAATACGAGAGTGTGCACGCGCACACGTGTGTGGAGTAAACTATAGCTGGCGACGTGTTGATCCTCATCTCGTTGTAACGTTTTTTTTAACATCATGCGACACCATGATGGAGCTCAACAAATATATATAGTGTACCATCCATTTTAAGATGGCATAGCGAGACAACCAAAGCATTATTTGCAGTTTATACAACAAGGACAGTAAAGAGATTCCAGAATAGCAAAATGTAAGACATATACATGAAGGCAACTACTATCTAACACATACTCATTTGCCTCCCTTTTTTTGTCGAAATTCCTCGGTGATCTTGACGATAGCAAAGAACATCATCCTGTATATCACCATCATTCCACAAAGGATAGCAAGGTTTACCCATTTTGAGTAGCCCAACTCCACCTCCAATTTATTCTTCAGTACATGAAAGCCAGTGATGGAGGTATTAGACTCAATAAGCTGATCACTTGGGAATGACAGTCCCATGAACTCGTTCTTGTAGAGTCCTTGCAGTGCATACTTGTGGAAGGAGATGTAGTAGGAAGGGTATTTCCATACAGGCTTTGGGAGCTCGTTAGGAAGGCAGAAGAATCCCCCATTGAGCATCATCAACCCCTGCACTCCAGATCCAATGATGATTCCCATAAGGAAGTCCGGAACAATTGCTGCGATAACCATCATCATGCTCTCAACTAGAAGGCAACATATGCAAACGACAATGACGAAATAGATAAAGTGATCCACGCCTTTTGTTAGCCCGGTGAGATAGTATATCATTGCGCCGGGTAATACAGCAATGATAGATAGGTATGGAGTAGCTGAGAGGGTGTTTGAGATCACAAATTCTGTCACGCCATAGTGACCACTAAGCCTCTCCTTTCTGAACACCTGAAACAAGAAGGAAAGGGTGGTGGTGGCTAAAAATATGTGTGAGGTCATAAAACCTCTAAGCAATAATGTGCTAGTAAAAAATCCAACCTACTTGTCACTTGCACTAATTGGTTTTAGAAATTAAAGGTTAGAAAATAACACATCCCATGTTGGAAAATAGAACTGTATCCAACCAA
>CM041636.1:3241044-3255740 GCA_023333625.1 Bothriochloa decipiens | reverse complement strand
TCCTCTCAACTGCTGTGCTGCAAACATGGGCTTCTGATATTCTGTGCATTCGATCAGTCCAAACTTCTGTTCCATTGTGCGGAGCCAATCATCGGCCTCCATCGGTTCATCTACTCTGGTGAAAACTGAAGGACAGGTGTCTGTGAAATCCACATTTGTGGTTTCATCCCTATGGTTCCGCCCATGATTTCCCTATCTGACATTCTAATTCTGGTTTTGAGCCATCATTGTGGTTGTAGTGACTAATGCTGCAACTGCATCAGCTAGAGTGGGTGGAACTGGTGTAGGATTTGGGATGTCACCTCCATCCTGAGATGAGCCAGTAGCATCACGGGAACGGGTGTGAGCAGGCATCTGTTGATAAACAAACTATACTTTATTCACAAAGCCTTATCAGATTTCATAAGAATACATTACAATAGTGCAACACACTTATGATACACTAATTTTTTATTACATCAGTCTGCACTCCGGCAAGACTTCCCACACCTACTAGGCTTTAGAAAGAAGAGGAAGGATATATTACACGTCTTACTTTCCAAAACTCCTTATTCATTCTCCTCAGGATCCTCTTTCCCTTCAGGCTCTTCCTCTACTATCTCAGGATCTTCTTCTTCCATAACATCTTCTTCTTCACCTTCATTCTCTATATCCATTTGGTTTCCTTCTTCTTCATCAATGACATCCTCATCGACGGATTTCAATTCTTCAGGGTCTTCTTCTTCCTCATCCTGACCCATTACAAGACCAAGGTCATCCTGGACTGCCTGTCTTTGATATTCAGGATCCAATAAGTTATTCAACCTCACACATTCATCATCAGCTTCCTCCGCATACTCTTCCAGATCTTCCACATAATCCTCAAGTTCTTGGATACGAATATTTGCTGCATCTTCTCTTGCCCAAGCATCATTTCTTTGGTGCTTCATATGCTTCCGGGATCGCCTCAACTGAGTGATTTTGGCGGCCTCTTCAATCCTGTCGGTTTCAGCCCTTTCCAACTTAGACCTAAGCCTTGCTATCTCAGCTTGCGGATCTGGATGCGAATTGCTACTGCTTTCACCGATCTCATACTTAGGAGCTAACTGATGTCGAGGTACTCCTTTTGGCGCAGTGCTCTTGCGAGGAGTTTGCTTGATAATGGCCATCCTGAAGCAAGATAGGATAGATAGGGAGAAGTCTAAAGGTTAGCATGAAAAGGATTGATACTACTTAACCCAAACCACTTTAAAGGGGAAAGTAATTAAACAGATTAATTAAGCATGATGCATGAACGGACTTACGATCTAAACATAAAAGAAAGCAACACTTACATATAAATAACTTTCATAACATAGGGCAATATAATATGCTATTTCTCCACCAAACTTTGTAAAATCAGAATAAGGGTCGATAGAAACAATCATATATAAGGATAAGCAATTTGGACCCAAAATAGTCAAGTTAAAATGGTTTGACTCAAAACTTTTGAAGTTTTCACAAAAGAATACTACAACAACTCTTCTTAACAACGATCCAGCTCCGATACCAGCTGTGGCAGAACCTCCTAAATCATATGGCCCACACGCATGATTATTGTCTAAACAGACTCCAAATAACCATGACTGTGTTCCGTACAATTTAAAAAGTCTGTCAGGTAAATCCTGAATCATCCACGATTTTTCGAGCAGGATCAATCGTTGAAGAGAGACATTGCAGTATTACAACAGTTGATATAAATAATATACAACAGAGTAAAACAGCGGAAGACTTACAATAACATAAGTTTACAAACATCTGAGTTTCAAATATTTACAACCATAAGTTTAAACTATACTAACCATAATAGTAGTGGAGTAGCAGTAGGTAGCCTTATTACAAAACCAAATAGTAAGCTCTGCCCAAAAGCTAAACCTCTTTACTCGTCGTCGCTTTCCTCAATGACTGTCATGCAGTAGGATGCGAAACACTCCTGCCCATGAGGCTTACCTACAACAAGGGTTTAACAAACACTGAGTACAAAAGTACTCAACAAGACTGACCCGACAAAAGAGAAGGGTGGAGACTTAAGAAATGCAGGCTAGAGGGACAAAATGAGGTCTGTAGGAGATAAGAAATTTTGCGGAAAAGCTTTGTAGAAAGAGAAGTTGCTTGGGCTAGCTCCCATTATCAACCAACTTCATTATTGATCCTTAATTTTCTTTGTTCAAGTTGTTACTACGATGATGAACAGTGATCGAGTCATCTTCTCCGAGAAGCAACGACAATTCGAATCCATTTTCATACCCAGCTGGGACCTAGGTCACTGGAATACCGGAGACTTTAACTCCGATATACCGGGATAACAACCGCAGCCGTATATCACCACATGGCACAACACACTATGACACAGATGGGATCTCTGGCCCCACGCTAGGTCACTCCATGATATACACGGCTCCAACCATCCGTATACCACTTCATGCATGTGGATTTCTAATTTCTCGATTATCGACAGTTCACCAACGGACGGGACCTAGGGCATCAACAGATGGAAACACTACAGAGGGACTCCATTCCTAATGCAAGTTCGTCGTCCGGACTCGATTTATTACTAATATCAAGATTTCAATAAGAAAACCAATCTTGTCTTTTTCATTCTTTTAACTTTGAACATTTAAATAGATAAGCAGGGCTAAGCATTACTTCTTATCTTCCAAGCAGGTAACAAGGTATAAGGAAATAAGACAGGTAATGTAAATTTGTGGGTTTCCACTCAACTCCTATTACTTAATGCAACATATCATAGCTGAAGCGGTAAATCTTTTATAAATAGAATAGGGTTTAAGTGCATCCGAGGCTTGCCTTGATGTTTGGGGTAGACGGTCTCGAACTCTGGGTCAACTCCTGATTCTTGAATCTGCTCGTCCTTCGGATCTGGGCGATAACGTTACACTCCGTTAACGGAAACTATTCGCTATTTAATATGCTTCAACATGATGGAATAGTAAACATGACGCTCGATCGATGCATGACCAGATTAAGGGCTTGAGTACAACTTTTCTTCACAATAAAGTTGCAAGCTAACAAAACTTCGCTTATAAAACTCATTAGGGTTAACTACGCCATTTAAGAGGTTAATTAAACACATAAAATAACGTTAATTAAGCCCTAATGACATGATTAAGATAAGCACAAACAATTAATTAAAGTGCCAAAGGTCATTAGGGTTAATGACCTAAGGTCATCAATCAATCCCAAAGTCAACCAAATCCTATATGATTAGATTAAACTAAAGGGTTTAATTAATTATTTAAAAGCATAAAATAAAGGCATAAAAATTAAAGTTATCAAATTAAGCCCAAAATTTTATTTTAGAAAGCTCTTAGCTTAATTAGATGACAAAACAAATTTCAAAATTAAAAGCCAATTATTTTATTTATTAAAAATCATGGAAGGTCCATTTTTCTATTAAAAGGGCTAATTTTAACATATGCAAAAACTACTCAAATTTGGCATTTCATATTTTTTCTAGGTAGATGACATCATAAGGAACACTCACAAAAATTTTTAGAATTTTTGGAGCTATATATGAATTACTATGATTTTTTAAATAAAATAGCATTTAAATCATTTTTTGAAAATAGAAAAAGAAAATCGGCACAGTACCCCCGCGCTGACCGACGGCGGCGTGGCGGTTGACCGTCGATTCCTTGCCGACGATGAGGTCTCCGGCGACACGGTTTGCTCCTACGGGCTCATCTCGACACGGCGCGTCGATTGAGGTGGCTAACGGCGCGGCTGAGCGGCGGCGGCACCCACGCCGACGGCCATGGCGGCGCGGCGGAGCGGCGGCCCGGCGGGAGAGCTCACCGGAGCGTTTTCTGGTGATGGCGAGGTTACTAGCATGCGTAGGGTACTCAAACGGACGAGTTTGGCAACTACATGGCACCATCTCCGGGCCCCTAGCCAAAGCAGCAACGCGCGCGGCGGAGCGGCATGGCCGTGCCGAAGGCGAGCCACGGTGGCCGGCAGCTACGATGCGAGCTTGATGAAATTGATGATGCAAACAGCTGTAGGAGCTTACCCTAGTGCTGATGCGCACGTTAATGGAGGCTCGGAGTGACTGGGCTGAGCTGCGGTCGGCGGCGCTGATGGCGGCGGCGGCGCTCCGATGGCAAGACGGCGTCACGGCGGTTTCCGACGATGCGCTGCTCAAACCAAGGTGCACATCAGGTGCAAGATGACACGGAGAACATGGTAGTGGGGTCAAAGGTAAAATATATTCACCTCCGGCGGCGGCAAACGGCGGAGATGGCACGGCGGCTCGGCTGGCCGGCCGTGGAGAAGAAGGCGGCGCGCGGGTGGCACAAGCGAGGAGAGCAAGCACTAACTGGCCCAAGATGACCGTGAGGACGTGGCGGAGCTAATGGCAAGCGCAATTGGACAGAGATGAATCGTCGGCGGCGAATTTCAACGGCGGAGAGAGGTTGTCGGCGACGGCGGCGGGAGGAAGAAAGAAGAAGAACTCGGCCACGGTGACGGTATTTATAGGGCAAGGTCGATGGATGGACTGGCGACACGAAGGCGATGAAGTTTCTCGCGTTCATGAGCACTCTGGCGATCGAGCGGGTGCCGCGGTGGTCGGCGGTGCGCGATTAGAAGCCGGCCATGGCGATCGCCGATAGGGTTAGGTACTGTTCAAGTTAATTACAGAAATGCCATTCATTTTAAAATACAAATTACTTCAAAATTTATATAAGAACTTGAAAATCTCCAAAAATATCATTTGCATAACTTTTCAAGAGCTACACTTTTCCTTTAACTGGCATCCTCAAATTCTGTCTAGATTTTGAAGTTTGAATTCAGATTTGGAAAGGGGATAAAACCCTAGAAACAAGAAGTTGAAATTACTTTTGATTTTTCAATAAAACTTGAAAATCTTCAAAACTATGAAATGTTTAAATTTCCAAACCAAATCTTTTTCATATACAAAATTTTCCAAAATTATGTATAGTTTTTGAATTATGGTTTTAAAATCAAAAGGGGATAAATGCTGGAAACTGTGTTTTCAAATTAATTTGAAATTCCTTTTGGAAACTTGAAAAACTTTATATACCAACTTTGTAGCTCTTGTCAAGATATACAAACTGTCTTTTTAGAGTATCCCCGAATTCTTTATAGATTCTGAATTAGAGAAAAGGGCATAAAACTAGGTTTTGAAATAAAGGGTTTTTTGAAATAGAATTTAAACTCAATTTGGTTTCTAACTTAATTGTTTGGTTATTAGTAATCACAAACATCATCCAAGGACATTTTTAGGTCATTGACCCAATGACACCCTTGGTTGACCAAGTTGACTTTTGAAAAACCTTTTATAGCATTTCTAATTTGAATTTAAATTTGAATAGCCAGACCCAGAAATAAGCTTTGGAATCCAAATTTAATTTCAAATATGAAAATCATTTTTAGGGTTGGACTTAGACTTATACACTATGCTTGACACTAGTGTAAACATAGTTTACACCTCAAGTACATAAAGCATAAACTAAGTATTTGCATTGACATTCGAAAATAGGGTTTTATTATTTCATGTGACCAAACATTCTAGAAGCTCAATCAACCTATGAAATGTAAACTTGTTTTAGTTAATGCACATTAGGGTTGACTTAAACATGAATGCTTTGCAATGCATATGATGACATGGCATGTTTTAGTTAATATAACACCAGAGGTGTTACAGCCTTTCCCCCTTAAAGAAATCTCGTCCCGAGATTTAAAGCCTTGAGTGAAGTAATGGAAAAGGAAATGTGTTAGGAAAACACACTTCAACTAAGTTTATAAGAGAAAGGAATTGTACCACTCACATAGAGAAGTTTACAGCTCAGAGGAGATTATCACTTAGATAGAAGCATAAAACTCTGGGAAGTTTTCCAATAGGTAATCCTCGGATTCCCAAGTGGCTTCTTCTTTTGAATGTTGATCCCATTGTATCTTGTACCACTTGATTGTTCTGCTTCTAGTAATATGATCCTTCTGATCCAAAACTCGAATTGGATACTCAAAGTAAGTTAAGTCAGGTTCAAGTTCAATTTCTTCCACATCAACAACCTTATCCGGCACCCGAAGACACTTCTTAAGTTGGGATAAATGGAACACATTATGTATGGCTGATAATTGCTCAGGCAATTGCAAACGATATGATACCTTCCCAACTGGTGCCAGAATTTGAAATGGTCCAATGTATCGAGGTGCTAACTTACCCTTGACTCCAAATCGGGTAACTCCTTTCATGGGTGACACCCATAGATATACATAGTCTCCTTTATTGAAACATAATGGTTGACGTCTGTGGTCCGCATAACTTTTCTGACGAGATTGCGCCACTTTTATATTGTGTTGTATTTGTTTAACCTTGGCTTCAGTTTCTTTTACCAAATCAACTCCGAAGAACCTCCTTTCTCCGGGTTCAGACCAACTTAATGGAGTTCTACATCTGCGGCCATACAATGCTTCAAATGGTGCCATTTTGATACTTTCTTGATAACTATTATTATAAGAGAACTCAGCTAAGGGTAAACACTCATCCTATTTCTCTGGAAAATTAAGAACACATGCTCTCAACATATCTTCAAGTATTTGATTTATTCTTTCAGTCTGACCTCCTGTTTGCGGATGGTAGGCTGTACTGTGCAAAAGGTCAGTACTTAAAGACTTATGTAATTGCTTCCAAAACTGGGAGACAAACTGCGTGCCTCTATCAGAAACAATGGTCTTCGGTATTCCATGAAGACTGATGATGCGCTCAAAATATAGTTTAGCATGTTGCGAGGCTGTAGTTGTAGTTTGAACTGGAAGAAAATGTGTGGACTTTGTGAGTCAATCCACTATAACCCAAATTGAATCAAAACCTCTTGTTGTCCTGGGTAGACCCACTATAAAATCCATACTGATATCTTCCCATTTCCAAGCTGGAATAGGTAATGGCTGAAGTTCTCCTGCTGACTTCAAATGTACAGCTTTGACTCTTTGACAAGTATCACACTGGGCCACATACTTAGCAATTTCGATTTTCATCTTGGTCCACCAAAATTTCTGTTTCAGATCATGATACATCTTATTACTTCCTGGATGAATAGAAAACTTTGAAAGATGTGCTTCACCAAGGATCTTTTGTCTCAACTCAGAATCTTTTGGTATGACCAGACGATTTTTATACCATAAGACACCTGCTTCATCAATTGTGAAACAAGAACTCTTTTCTCGTCTAACTTTCTTTTTAATATGTTTAATGCCTTCATTACTTCTCTGTGCAGTAATAATTTGATCTCTGAGGGTTGTCTCAATAGCAATGTTAGACAAACTTCCTTGTTGCATCATCTCTATACCCAGCTTTTCTAGGTCATGACATATAGAGACATCCCAAGGCTTCACTGTTAAACAATGACAGTGACTTTTTCGACTAAGTGCATCAGCCACTACATTGGCTTTACCAGGATGGTAATAGATTTCCAAATCATAATCATTGATTAACTCTAACCATATTCTTTGTCTCATATTCAAATCATCTTGAGTGAATATGTATTTTAAACTCTTGTGATCACTGTAAATATTACATTTATTACCCCATAGATAATGTCGCCAGATTTTTAATGCATGGACAACGGCTGCCAATTCCAAATCATGTGTTGGATATTGCTCCTCATGCTTTTTCAACTGTCAGGAAGCATAAGCAATAACTTTTCCTTCTTGCATCAACACACATCCAATACCTATACCCGAAGCATCACAATAAACATCAAATGGCTTCTCATTGTTTGGCTGTGCTAGGATAGGTGCAGTGGTCATCAATTCCTTCAATTTCTGAAATGCCTTCTCGCATTCAGGTGACCAAACAAACTTAACATCATTTTTCAACAATTCAGTTATTGGCTTTGATATTTTTGAGAAATCTGGTATGAAACGACGATAATAACCCGCCATTCCTAGAAAACTTCGAACTTGATGCATAGTCTTTGGTGCTTTCCAATCAAGTATATCCTTTACTTTACTAGGATCAACGACCACACCTTTGTTTGACAAAACATGTCCAAGAAATTTTACTTCCTTCAGCCAAAACTCACATTTGCTAAATTTAGCATATAGTTGATGTTCTCGCAGACGTTGCAAGATAATTCTAAGGTGTTTAGCATGTTCTTCTTCATTTTTAGAATATATCAAAATGTCATCAATAAAGACAACCACAAACTTATCAAGTTCTGGCATGAACACTGAGTTCATCAAATACATAAAATAGGCCGGTGCATTGGTAAGTCCAAAAGACATAACCAAATATTCATACAGACCGTACCGAGTGGTAAAAGAGGTCTTTGGAACATCTTCTAGGCGAATCTTGATTTGATGATACCTAGATCGAAGATCAATCTTAGAGAACACTTTTGCTTCTGCCATTTGATCAAAAAGCAGACAATGCGGGGTAGAGGATACTTATTTTTAATTGTTACCTCATTCAAGGGACGATAATCCACACATAATCTCAAACTTTGATCTTTCTTTTTCACAAAGAGAGCAGGACATCCCCAAGGTGATGAGCTAGGTTGGATAAAACCTTTATCTCGTAGCTCTTGCAATTGAATCTTGAGTTCTGCTAACTCAGGTGGTGCCATCTGATAAGCTCTTCTGGATATAGGAGCAGTACCAGGTTTCAAATCAATTCTAAACTCTACATTTCTATCAGGAGGTAAACCTGGTAACTCATCGGGAAATACATCAGGAAACTCATAAACCACTGGTATATCCTCAATCTCTTTTACAGAAGTTGCACATACCTTTTGAACATTCTTCTTAAGTGTCAGAAGTTGGATAAGAAATGAAGTTTTGCAATTGGGTATGTTCAATCTCACTGTTCTATTCAGGATGTCTATTACAGCACCATGCCGTTTCATCCAATTCATACCTAGGATCACATCTATATCTTGATCCTTTAATATTATCATATCAGTGGGAAAAATATACCCACCCAAACTTACTGGCACATCATGTACCATTTCTTTAGTACAATACGCCCTCCAGGCGATTGTATAAAGAACTGTTCTTTTGTCTCCATTATTGGAATTTCATGTGTCTTAACAAATGTACCATTAATGAATGTATGAGATGCACTAGAATCGAATAGCATAATTGCAGGATGATCAGCAACAGGAAACGTACCCATCATGACGGGCTCTCCTTCTGGGATTTCCCCAACTTGAGTGTAGAACAATCTACCAGACTTCTTCTCATTTTTACTGGTCGACACCTTTTGATTTCCTGACTTATGCTGATTCGGTGGTTGTTGTTGTGGTGCAAAAGCTCTAGGGGCATAAGAGTTATACTGCCTCGGATGCGGGCAGTTTCATGAAAAATGACCAGACTTTCCATAGTTATAATAGGGGAAGATTGGTGGCTGGAAATTGGGGTTACGAACACCAAGGGCATTCGGCTGTCGTGGATAGGAAAGATTAGCAGCAGGACGAACAATTGCCTGTTGCTGGGCTTGGTATTGTGGTGGACGATAAGGTGGACGAAAATGATTCAGAGGGTGATAGATTATTTTCTGGCGTTTCAGGTTGCCACCAGAAAATCCAGAGGATACACTTTTCTTCTTTTTGGTTCTAGATGCTGACGATTCTTATCTTCATAGGATATAGCAATGTTCACTGCCTCATGAAAAGTGGCATTCGGACTTCCAGTCATCATTCTCTAGATTTTACTATTTAGACCTCTTAGGAAACACTCTTTCTTTTTACGGTTAGTACTAACATAGTCTGATGCGTAATTTGCCAAAATATTGCATTACCGACATATCACCTTGCCTCAAGGAAAGAAATTCTTCAAGTTTTATAGTCATTATTCCCTCAGGAATAAAATGTGCTCGAAAGGCTTCTCGAAACTCAGTCCAAGTAATGCGATGGCCTTCGGGCTGAGCAGCAACAAAATTTACCCACCAGGCTCCTGCAGTCCTCTCAACTGCTGTGCTGCAAACATGGGCTTCTGATATTCTGTGCATTCGATCAGTCCAAACTTCTGTTCCATTGTGCGGAGCCAATCATCGGCCTCCATCGGTTCATCTACTCTGGTGAAAACTGAAGGACAGGTGTCTGTGAAATCCACATTTGTGGTTTCATCCCTATGGTTCCGCCCATGATTTCCCTATCTGACATTCTAATTCTGGTTTTGAGCCATCATTGTGGTTGTAGTGACTAATGCTGCAACTGCATCAGCTAGAGTGGGTGGAACTGGTGTAGGATTTGGGATGTCACCTCCATCCTGAGATGAGCCAGTAGCATCACGGGAACGGGTGTGAGCAGGCATCTGTTGATAAACAAACTATACTTTATTCACAAAGCCTTATCAGATTTCATAAGAATACATTACAATAGTGCAACACACTTATGATACACTAATTTTTTATTACATCAGTCTGCACTCCGGCAAGACTTCCCACACCTACTAGGCTTTAGAAAGAAGAGGAAGGATATATTACACGTCTTACTTTCCAAAACTCCTTATTCATTCTCCTCAGGATCCTCTTTCCCTTCAGGCTCTTCCTCTACTATCTCAGGATCTTCTTCTTCCATAACATCTTCTTCTTCACCTTCATTCTCTATATCCATTTGGTTTCCTTCTTCTTCATCAATGACATCCTCATCGACGGATTTCAATTCTTCAGGGTCTTCTTCTTCCTCATCCTGACCCATTACAAGACCAAGGTCATCCTGGACTGCCTGTCTTTGATATTCAGGATCCAATAAGTTATTCAACCTCACACATTCATCATCAGCTTCCTCCGCATACTCTTCCAGATCTTCCACATAATCCTCAAGTTCTTGGATACGAATATTTGCTGCATCTTCTCTTGCCCAAGCATCATTTCTTTGGTGCTTCATATGCTTCCGGGATCGCCTCAACTGAGTGATTTTGGCGGCCTCTTCAATCCTGTCGGTTTCAGCCCTTTCCAACTTAGACCTAAGCCTTGCTATCTCAGCTTGCGGATCTGGATGCGAATTGCTACTGCTTTCACCGATCTCATACTTAGGAGCTAACTGATGTCGAGGTACTCCTTTTGGCGCAGTGCTCTTGCGAGGAGTTTGCTTGATAATGGCCATCCTGAAGCAAGATAGGATAGATAGGGAGAAGTCTAAAGGTTAGCATGAAAAGGATTGATACTACTTAACCCAAACCACTTTAAAGGGGAAAGTAATTAAACAGATTAATTAAGCATGATGCATGAACGGACTTACGATCTAAACATAAAAGAAAGCAACACTTACATATAAATAACTTTCATAACATAGGGCAATATAATATGCTATTTCTCCACCAAACTTTGTAAAATCAGAATAAGGGTCGATAGAAACAATCATATATAAGGATAAGCAATTTGGACCCAAAATAGTCAAGTTAAAATGGTTTGACTCAAAACTTTTGAAGTTTTCACAAAAGAATACTACAACAACTCTTCTTAACAACGATCCAGCTCCGATACCAGCTGTGGCAGAACCTCCTAAATCATATGGCCCACACGCATGATTATTGTCTAAACAGACTCCAAATAACCATGACTGTGTTCCGTACAATTTAAAAAGTCTGTCAGGTAAATCCTGAATCATCCACGATTTTTCGAGCAGGATCAATCGTTGAAGAGAGACATTGCAGTATTACAACAGTTGATATAAATAATATACAACAGAGTAAAACAGCGGAAGACTTACAATAACATAAGTTTACAAACATCTGAGTTTCAAATATTTACAACCATAAGTTTAAACTATACTAACCATAATAGTAGTGGAGTAGCAGTAGGTAGCCTTATTACAAAACCAAATAGTAAGCTCTGCCCAAAAGCTAAACCTCTTTACTCGTCGTCGCTTTCCTCAATGACTGTCATGCAGTAGGATGCGAAACACTCCTGCCCATGAGGCTTACCTACAACAAGGGTTTAACAAACACTGAGTACAAAAGTACTCAACAAGACTGACCCGACAAAAGAGAAGGGTGGAGACTTAAGAAATGCAGGCTAGAGGGACAAAATGAGGTCTGTAGGAGATAAGAAATTTTGCGGAAAAGCTTTGTAGAAAGAGAAGTTGCTTGGGCTAGCTCCCATTATCAACCAACTTCATTATTGATCCTTAATTTTCTTTGTTCAAGTTGTTACTACGATGATGAACAGTGATCGAGTCATCTTCTCCGAGAAGCAACGACAATTCGAATCCATTTTCATACCCAGCTGGGACCTAGGTCACTGGAATACCGGAGACTTTAACTCCGATATACCGGGATAACAACCGCAGCCGTATATCACCACATGGCACAACACACTATGACACAGATGGGATCTCTGGCCCCACGCTAGGTCACTCCATGATATACACGGCTCCAACCATCCGTATACCACTTCATGCATGTGGATTTCTAATTTCTCGATTATCGACAGTTCACCAACGGACGGGACCTAGGGCATCAACAGATGGAAACACTACAGAGGGACTCCATTCCTAATGCAAGTTCGTCGTCCGGACTCGATTTATTACTAATATCAAGATTTCAATAAGAAAACCAATCTTGTCTTTTTCATTCTTTTAACTTTGAACATTTAAATAGATAAGCAGGGCTAAGCATTACTTCTTATCTTCCAAGCAGGTAACAAGGTATAAGGAAATAAGACAGGTAATGTAAATTTGTGGGTTTCCACTCAACTCCTATTACTTAATGCAACATATCATAGCTGAAGCGGTAAATCTTTTATAAATAGAATAGGGTTTAAGTGCATCCGAGGCTTGCCTTGATGTTTGGGGTAGACGGTCTCGAACTCTGGGTCAACTCCTGATTCTTGAATCTGCTCGTCCTTCGGATCTGGGCGATAACGTTACACTCCGTTAACGGAAACTATTCGCTATTTAATATGCTTCAACATGATGGAATAGTAAACATGACGCTCGATCGATGCATGACCAGATTAAGGGCTTGAGTACAACTTTTCTTCACAATAAAGTTGCAAGCTAACAAAACTTCGCTTATAAAACTCATTAGGGTTAACTACGCCATTTAAGAGGTTAATTAAACACATAAAATAACGTTAATTAAGCCCTAATGACATGATTAAGATAAGCACAAACAATTAATTAAAGTGCCAAAGGTCATTAGGGTTAATGACCTAAGGTCATCAATCAATCCCAAAGTCAACCAAATCCTATATGATTAGATTAAACTAAAGGGTTTAATTAATTATTTAAAAGCATAAAATAAAGGCATAAAAATTAAAGTTATCAAATTAAGCCCAAAATTTTATTTTAGAAAGCTCTTAGCTTAATTAGATGACAAAACAAATTTCAAAATTAAAAGCCAATTATTTTATTTATTAAAAATCATGGAAGGTCCATTTTTCTATTAAAAGGGCTAATTTTAACATATGCAAAAACTACTCAAATTTGGCATTTCATATTTTTTCTAGGTAGATGACATCATAAGGAACACTCACAAAAATTTTTAGAATTTTTGGAGCTATATATGAATTACTATGATTTTTTAAATAAAATAGCATTTAAATCATTTTTTGAAAATAGAAAAAGAAAATCGGCACAGTACCCCCGCGCTGACCGACGGCGGCGTGGCGGTTGACCGTCGATTCCTTGCCGACGATGAGGTCTCCGGCGACACGGTTTGCTCCTACGGGCTCATCTCGACACGGCGCGTCGATTGAGGTGGCTAACGGCGCGGCTGAGCGGCGGCGGCACCCACGCCGACGGCCATGGCGGCGCGGCGGAGCGGCGGCCCGGCGGGAGAGCTCACCGGAGCGTTTTCTGGTGATGGCGAGGTTACTAGCATGCGTAGGGTACTCAAACGGACGAGTTTGGCAACTACATGGCACCATCTCCGGGCCCCTAGCCAAAGCAGCAACGCGCGCGGCGGAGCGGCATGGCCGTGCCGAAGGCGAGCCACGGTGGCCGGCAGCTACGATGCGAGCTTGATGAAATTGATGATGCAAACAGCTGTAGGAGCTTACCCTAGTGCTGATGCGCACGTTAATGGAGGCTCGGAGTGACTGGGCTGAGCTGCGGTCGGCGGCGCTGATGGCGGCGGCGGCGCTCCGATGGCAAGACGGCGTCACGGCGGTTTCCGACGATGCGCTGCTCAAACCAAGGTGCACATCAGGTGCAAGATGACACGGAGAACATGGTAGTGGGGTCAAAGGTAAAATATATTCACCTCCGGCGGCGGCAAACGGCGGAGATGGCACGGCGGCTCGGCTGGCCGGCCGTGGAGAAGAAGGCGGCGCGCGGGTGGCACAAGCGAGGAGAGCAAGCACTAACTGGCCCAAGATGACCGTGAGGACGTGGCGGAGCTAATGGCAAGCGCAATTGGACAGAGATGAATCGTCGGCGGCGAATTTCAACGGCGGAGAGAGGTTGTCGGCGACGGCGGCGGGAGGAAGAAAGAAGAAGAACTCGGCCACGGTGACGGTATTTATAGGGCAAGGTCGATGGATGGACTGGCGACACGAAGGCGATGAAGTTTCTCGCGTTCATGAGCACTCTGGCGATCGAGCGGGTGCCGCGGTGGTCGGCGGTGCGCGATTAGAAGCCGGCCATGGCGATCGCCGATAGGGTTAGGTACTGTTCAAGTTAATTACAGAAATGCCATTCATTTTAAAATACAAATTACTTCAAAATTTATATAAGAACTTGAAAATCTCCAAA
>CM041636.1:3227960-3238212 GCA_023333625.1 Bothriochloa decipiens | reverse complement strand
TTTTGCAAAACATGATAAAAAGAATCCATGCTAAAATGTTCCTAAAAAGCTATCCCTTCATTGGCATAGATGAAACTCAATTAAATTGTGGCAACCCATATTTTGAAATTATTGCAATCCTTCGGGTATGTGCCCACTAACATTTTGCAGGAAAAATGAGTATAAGCTATGTCTATTCATGGCTTGGAATGAACTTACCAAGACACCACTTTAGTAATGGAATAAAAAGGAGACGAGTGCCCTACAGAAGATTTACATCGAGAGCACTGAACCAAAGAAAGTGGATGAACAATGTGACTTGCCATGAGGAAAAGTAAAGACATCATAGCATTGAGTCTTGCCAAAACTCAAGCTAGGATGCCAATGGAAGCAGGGTGCAACTCACCTCATATTAGTCAATCAGAGACCTGCTCTCATTGACCTTGAAGACACCATCTTGCACGTCATACATCGAGCAATGATAGATTGTCAACTCAGATCCAAAGGACCATGAACAACCACAATTGCAAGATGATGCTCTTGTGTCATTGGAGATGAAGCTTTCATTCAATTCTGGATGAAGTTCCTCCCTTGAACATTAAGAAGGCTGGCATATCATTTAATAGATCAACTCAACGCCATGCCACTAGAGGACAAAGACCATCAAGGAGGAACTCTAGTCTACATCTCCAACGAACATTAACTCATCAAACCAAGACTCAAGAAAATCAAGAAAGGTTGATGAAGAAGAGCGTGCAACCCTCCACGTGCTCAACTTCTAGATCAGATGGTTCGAAGAAGACCAGAATTCAAGGAGAGGTCTTTGCTAAAGGGACCTAAACTCAAGAGCCCTATCCAATAGCGTCAAGTGTCAGAAAAGTTCAAGCTTGGGGGAGGAAGGTTGTTGATTCCTCTAAAGATGATCCAACAATGCCCTTTCTCCTCTGACGCCCTCATCACTCTAGCATGCTGGACATAATGAAAGAAAGGAGGAAGAATGTCTCAAATCATCAAACCCTCGCCAGGGAGGTAAACTTGGATTTCAAGGATCAAGCAGAGCTGACAAGCAAGTGAATGTTCTATCCACTGTCGGAGTGCTGTCCTAACAGTCTACATCATAGATACTCCACAAGAGGAAGTACAACCCTACTGCAAGTTTGTTACACTTAAAGAATGAACGACTACGTCAACAACCAGCATGGGGAGAGCATCCCCCATGTATCCAGCTATGTATTTCTTTCCCTCTATAATTACTAGT
Organism: Bothriochloa decipiens; assembly: GCA_023333625.1. Lineage (NCBI taxonomy): Eukaryota > Viridiplantae > Streptophyta > Magnoliopsida > Poales > Poaceae > Bothriochloa > Bothriochloa decipiens. The sequence goes on along the minus strand of CM041636.1, from coordinate 3,236,975 downwards.
TTTGAGTTTGCTTTGCTCAAAAACAATAAAAAGATACATAACCATAAAACCAAATAAAGATTTCTTTTATAGCTATATGTCGTATGTGATCTTTAATTTTGAAATAAAAAAGTTATAGTGTGCAAAGTGCTGCCGATTAATGAAATGAATTCTGAAGATAATCTCTTTGCATTAAAATGATGAATAGTTGATCTGTCGTAATTCCATTCAAGTACCAAGTTTTCAGCCTCAAACTCTTTCGAGTTTTGGATAAAATTGTTTTGGCCTAAGATTTGCTCTGAACTTGAAACTTGTGGGTCGTGAATGCTTGATCTAAGTCTAAGTAATTGACGGATATGATATGAGAAGGTCTGAGCTACTGTTTATCTTGTTCCTAGTAACACTAGAGTTCTGGAGATTTATCTTTTGAAAAACATAAAAATGCCACATGATGAGTTCCTGTATGACGAGAGCTTAAATTCCTACCACAGCCATATATGCATGCTTGCTAGAATAGGAAAACTTCCACAATTATTTACTGCTTGTGTGCATTGAGTTTGGTACAGTTGTGTTGACCCTTAGGAGCTTTTCATGTGGTTAAAATCAAGATCAGACACACTATGCTCCCCTTGCTACTTCTACCCTAGAAGTACGCATCACCATATTCACCCATTTAGATCCACCCAAAAATGTTCTACTCCTACACTGAAAGTGAACACCAAAAATATTTCCTATAGGTTTTCCTTGTTTGCTACCCAAGTTCCAAAATAAATGCTCCAAGTTCTTATTATCACCCTTCCTTTGAACAGTTTCATTGCAATATATTCTGGGCTTTTAAAAAAGAAGAGAAAAAAAGAGAGAAGAAAAAAATGAAAAGAAGAAGTGAAAAAAATAGTGTGATGAAAAAAAGAGAGACAGAAAGCAAAGCCCAATTCTTTTCCAATTCCTTCAAAGTTTCAAGGTGAGAGAAGTTATCCTTTGTAAAGGACCATTGTAGAATTAGGCTTTCACTCCTTCTACCTTCCACATATATTCTCTACCATTTTTTTGTTCACTCTTTTGCATCCACACATGCACATCTTGATTTGATTGTATGACGAGTCCCTCTGGATCCATGGTTGGACTAGGCAACATATGTATTGTAAGTATGAGCTATTTCTTTCCCACCTATGAACTCCACATAATTTTATTAATTATAGGGTGAGAGATGAGGCAAAATGTTACTCTGCCTTATTCCAAAAATACCACATATTCTAAGAGAAGGAAAAACACCTTTGTTGCCCTGGTGAGGATCCACAAATACCACAAATGAGAGACCTGAGAGAGTCATACAAAGGAATCTCTGAGTTTTATTTTGAAAACTTACAAAAACTCTAGAATAAATGTTGATCGAAGAACTCGAGACATAGTGCTTGACTTGATCGTTCTATCTTTCAATTGACTCAAGACCCAAGTGAAGGCTATAAGCCCCCATGGTTGAAGGTAATATGGGTAAGTTTGAAAGTCAGGATGGTTGACTCTAATCCAGAGGAGAGTTCTTGTTTGAACGCACGTGTACTTTTGAGGCGTGAAAGCATCGTAGCAACTCCTGATGGTTTGCTGAGTTTAGCTTTCCTTAGGGATGAGCAAAGGTTAAGCTTGGGGGAGCTTGTTGATGGTAGTTAATATCAAATTTTAACCATCAACTAAACATGAAAAGGACTTAAATCGAAATACCATCTAGATATAGGGGTTACACTAACAGAATTCTATGAGTTTTGGTGAATCCATATTTTGCAGGGGTTAAAGTGGAAAAGTACAAGAATCATCAGATAGAAGTATATCAAATGATGAAATAAGGTGAACCATTACATAGAGCTTATCGAGGCACATCAGATGGAGTTCTGATTCACCCAAATCGGAGTCCGGACAACAAAGTTACACATTCCAGAAGATTGCTAATGGGCTCGAGGAGCAGTCTGGAGTAAAACGGATGCCCAGGACACATACGAACTCCGTTTGGGGTGATCCAAGATGATTTACAAAGCTAACGACGATATCTACGAGCACACCAAAGATGAGCCCGAGCCAGCTTGGTGGCCGGGTGACCACCCGCAATCTTTGGGCGGGCACCTACTGACCTAGACCAATCAGGTCCAGGCTCGTGGATTGTGCTCCCACTGCCTTTGAGGTCCAATCTAAGTCATTGATTAAGGTCGGTTTGATCTAATGGCCATGGTGCATCCTAGGGGGCTATATAAGCAAGGCCCTTATCCCTGAGAGAAATGCTAATTCATTATTCATTATTCATTGTGGAGATGTAGAGGCGTCCCTCGAAAGGATGATCTCTCATCTCTAGAGAATTAGGGCTGGACTTTCCAATGTAGTATACTAGATCTAGATGAGAGTTAGGGAGAGCGGAGCTACGCTCTAGTTCTGGAGAAGACTTTAGGGATTTGGTATGTCTTTGTATCTTCTCTTTCCAAGACTTATGCTTTAATATATTTATCTTCTCTATTTACTTCTACGCCTTTCATTCGATTGCTTAATATAGTTGTTATGCCTTAGCATGGGATCTTCGCTCGCATCGAGTGCTCTAGTTATCCTGGATAATTAGAGTAGTAATTGATAGTATAGACATGGTGTCTAGGCTAGAGGTTACCTGAGATTGCACCCAATCCTACAGATTGTTGTGGTAGCCCCAGGATCGTGACAGTCCTGATGGCCGACGTATTCCACCTCGTTCGGGTTGGTGTTGTAGGACCATAGCTGGAGCTTCCTAGCCCCCTTCTCATCCCTTTCTGTGGCTAGTGCTCTGGTGTCCCAAAGTGCTATTGTGTGATTGCTATATCTATCCATCCCCTGTTACTTTAGAACCCAAGTACTAGAGAAGTATATAGGAACCTTGATCTCTCCCATTGTCCTCTCACTTTAGCTAGCTACTCATTTATCATAGAATGCTTCAATGTGTGCTTCCATTCATATATCTTATATCATTTACCCCCTGCTCTCGTCTAGTTGGTTTACTAAGTTAGTAAATACATGATGGTAAGTTATCAGATTCTTTAATCCATGCTTCCCTGTGGTAAAATATAAATAACGACACTTGGACACTTCCGGTAAAATGCTACAATGGTATTTTCTGTGCGCTTGTGGAATCCTTTATATTTTAGTTGCACTTAATTTATACCAATAGACTTCATGCTTGACACATTGCTAAAGTCATTGCTAGGGGGTGGTAAAATTGCAAGGGGCTTCTCCCCCACAGCACGGGCTTCTTCCCTCACAAAAGAACTCTCTTGGTAGGGGGCAATGTCCAGGTAGGCTATGGAACCTAGAGCTTGGATCAGTGAGAGGGCATAGCTAGACATGGTCAAAGATTGTAAATGGGAGAGCTTAGCAAACTTTGCAAGAGGGAGAAGAGAATGGTTTGGTGTGAAGAGAGGAGAGGCCCTTTGGATGTTTATATAGGTTCTATTGTGGTTTCTATTGAGGAAACAAACTGATCATAACTAAGGACATGATGCTGGAGTGATCAGAGGGAGGTACGAAAAAGATCGGCACTGATTGGGCCAGCTAGGGGGGCGGCCGGTCCCGGGGGTGGTCGGTCCTCTGGGTCCATCTATCAGCCTCTGGTTTTCTGCCAGACGCTTTGCTGACTATGTAGATCCCTATCCCGATTGTGATTAAGTTTGATGCATGGTGAATCAGTGCGATTACATGTGTGATAGAGTGTGATATGAGTGATATTTTATACAAAAATGCTCAAGATTACACTATCATGCATTTATGAGAAAATATGCCTATGATCAAAAAAGATTCATGTAAATGAAGGGAAAGAGCATAGGGGTATTTTAGACATATCATAAATGCAACGCATATATTTATTTTTATTTATAGAAATAACAAGAAAACATAAATGCAATAAATAAATATTTTTATATGTTTTTAGTAAACTCTTTAAAAGATACTATATTTATTTTATCAATGAAATTAGGTTCAGGTTCAAGAAATACCTTAAGACACTGACCGTTTACCTTGTGGATGTTGCCGTCATCGTCTTCAATCGTGATTGCTCCATGTGATGACACGTCAATGACAGTGTATGGTCCGTCCCATTTGCTTCTGAGTTTGCCTTTCCCAGATAGTTTGACTCTTGAATTAAAGAGCAGAACTTTATAGCCTGATTTGAATTCTTTGTGCTGGATTCTTCGATCATGCCATCTCTTTGTTCGTTCTTTGTAGAGCTCGGCACTTTGATAGGCTTTTTCTCGCCATTCTTCCAGCTCTGTGACTTGTTTCTGCCTATTTTTACCAGCTGTCTTGAGATCCATATTCCAGATTTTTATTGCCCAGTGAGCTCTATGTTCAAGCTCAACAGGCAAATGGCAACTTTTCCATAGACCAGCCGATAGGGTGACATCTCGATGGGGATCTTGTAAGCTGTCCTGTATGCCCAGAGTGCATCAGGTAGTTTGTCCTTCCATCGTTTTCCCATATTGTTCACCGTTTCTGAAGAATGTTTTTAATTTGCTTGTTTGAAGTCTCGGCTTTTCCACTGGTTTGGGAATGATAAGGAGTAGCTACATTGTGCTTGGCTCCTAGCTCCCGCAGGAATGCTCTAAAAGCTTTGTCTATGAAGTGTGAGCCCCCGTCACTTATCACCATTTGTGGTGTTCCAAAGTGAGGGAAGATCACTTCATGGAACATCTTCCTTGCATGTTTTGCATCTGCTGCTCGGCAGGGTAGCGCTTTGACCCATTTTGACACACAGTCAACTACCATAAGGATGTGCTCACAGTCTCTCGACTTTTGGAAGGGTCCCATGAATTCAATGCCCCAAACATCAAAGACTTCAATTTGGCGGTTGAGATCAAGGGACATGGCGTTGCGGGAGCTGATGTTGCCTTGTAGCTGACACTATCGACACCTTCTGATGAATTCTTTGGTGTCGTTATACATTGTTGGCCAGTAGAATCTGCATTCTAGATTTTGGCTTGTGTGCGAAAGACTCCATAATGGCCTCCATATGTTGCTGCATGACACTTTTTGATGATTTGTGCACCTTCGGCAATTGGCACGCATCTTCTCAACAGTCTGTAAGCACAAACCCAGTACATGTAGGATTCGTTCCACAAGTGTCGTCTACTTTCATATTCTAGCTTCTTCTCGGATTCGCCTGGAACCCTAAAACCATATAATTCACAATATTTGCGCACACGGGTTTGTGTCGGTGACCATGAGGAGCATGTCGTCGCGTAAGAAGTCATTGATCTCCTGTTCCTGCATGTTAGTGACTTGCATACGTGAAAGATGGTTAGCAACAGTATTTTCTACTCCTTTTTTGTCTTTTATTTCAAGATCAAACTCTTGTAATAACAAGATCTAGTGGATCAAGTGAGGTTTAGCATATTTCTTGGTGAGCAGATATTTTAGAGAAGCATGATCAGTATAAACAATTATCTTTGCTCCCACCAAGTAAGATCTAAACTTATCAATAGCGAAGACCACTGCGAGGAGCTCTTTCTCAGTCGTGGCATAGTTAAGCTGAGGTCCTATTAGAGTCTTGCTAGCGTATGCGATCGCATGATGCTTCTTATCTTTGGTTTGGCCAAGGACCGCACCAACAACATAGTCACTAGCATCACACATGATCTCGAAAGGTAGCATCCAATCTGGAGGTTGGATGATGGGCGTAGAGATGAGTGCTTTCTTGATGGTTTTGAAAGCCTTCAAACACTCATCCGTGAACTCAAAAGGTGCGTATTTTGCTAACAGGCTAGTCAGAGGTCTAGCAATTTGCAAAAAATCCTTGATGAATCACTTGTACAACCCAGCGTGGCCTAGAAAGCTACAGACCTCTTTGATGCTCACAGGGGGAGGTAGTTGCTCAATAACCTCTATCTTTGCTTTATCTACCTCTATTCCCCTTTCGACACTAAGTGTCGAAGAACAATGCCCTCGCGGACCATGAAATGGCACTTTTCCCAATTAAGTACCAGGTCCTTTTCTTGGCATCTTTGCAAAACGTTGTCCAAATTCTCGAGGCAATGATCAAAAGTCTTTCCATAGACTAAAAAGTCATCCATAAAAACCTCCATGATCTCCTCAATTATTTCTGAGAAAATGGACATCATGCATCGTTGGAACGAAGCAGGCGCATTACCAAGCCCAAATGACATCCTCCTATATGCATATGTTCCATACGGGCATGTGAAGGTTGTTTTGCTTTGATCATCGGGATGGATGGGAGTTTGGTGATAACCAGAATACCCATCAAAGAAGCAAAAGAAAGAATGTTTATCCAACCGCTCCAACATTTCATCAATGAAGGGCAATGGGAAATGATCCTTTCGTGTTGCCGCATTGAGTTTTCTATAATCAATGCACATTTTCCATCCCGTGATGGTACGTTGTGGTATATGCTCATTCCTAGCGTTTTCAAATATTATCATTCCTCCTTTCTTGGGAACCACCTGGATGGGACTAACCCAGTCACTGTGTGGCACGGGATAAATGATCCCGGCATGAAGAAGTTTGATGACTTCCTTCTTCACAACTTCCCGCATCGTATTGTTGAGCCTACGCTGTGATTCGCGTGAAGTGTGCTCACAAGGTCAATAGGGATGCGATGGGTATAGAGTGTTGGGCTAATCCCCTTAAGATCTTGCAATGAATACCCGAAGACTGTCCTATGTTTTCCTAGAACAGCAATAAGTCTGGATGTCTCTTCGTTAGAAAGCTTATCACTAATGATGACGGGAGTGTTGTTATTGCCATTTTGAAAAACATAACATAGTCCTTCAGGCAGGGTTTTTAGCTCAATGGAGAGGTGGAGTCAGCACTTCCTGTTTACGAAGGTTTCTCCTATGTCATCCTCTTCTTCTATAAAGAAGTTAACATTTTTCTCTAAGGATGACTCAGAAGGCTCAAAAGGTGAAACCGATATAACCTCCTCGGGAAAGGTAGGATGGGGAGAGTTTCTACCACTGAGTTTTTAGCTTGAGTGAAAGGTATGGAATAAGCATTCCTCCCCAGCTTTACGTTCAACTCCCCTATGCTGGTTGCATTGGAGAGAAATTTATCCAAGGGATGCCCGATTAGTACACTGAAGTTTACATCGTCAAAGATGTGAAAATCTAAAGTTAAGACGACATCTTCATGCTGAATATTGATGTTGTGAACCAACCCTTTCCCTAATTGACAGGCACATGAGCTATTTCTCAGGGACATGGTCGTAGGAGCAAAATGCTTGTCACTCAGTTGAGTGCATGCAAAGGTTGTGGACATCAGATTCGTTCCTACCATAGGGTTGTACAACATCTCCACCCAATCCTCTTGGATTTTGCAATGGATGGTTCATGAAGGGGAGTGAATCTGAATTACTTCAGATGAAGACTCCCTTTCATTCATCCAATCATCACTCATGATAGCTATCAACTCCCTAACGAATTCTTTTAAAGAGTCAGGGCAAGGTTTTGGAGTGACAGGGATATGGGTGTTTCTTTTGCATACATACTTTGAGACATTCCCGTAATCATCGAAGAAATTGTCATTGAAGCATGGAAGATCTGAAGGTTGGGGACCTTCCTTTGGACCTTCTGGTTTGGGCGAGGCTGTTTCTATTGGTTATATTGGTTTGGCCTCAGCCAAAGAGACTTCCTCATGGCACAGTTTCAGTTCTACACGGAGGGGTTCTAGCGGAGGAGTGTTCTCTAGAATACAATCTAGAAGAGCTTCTCCTTCAGCTATGGTTTTGTGTGTGAACGAACCTCTGGCGGCTGTGTCAAGCTGTAGGGCAGATTCCTTGCTAAGCCCTAACCAAAAGTGCTACAAGAGCACATGGTTGGGAATAGACAAGTCTAGGCCAGACTTCATTAGAATCATAAATCTTTCCCAAGCTGCACCTATGGACTCCTTCTCATGTTGTTGGAAGTTGAGAATCTGTTGGCGCAGGGCAGCAATTCGGGATAGAGGGAAGAATGCTACACAAATCTTGTTTCACAATTATTCCCAATCACCAGCTACCTTCCCTATGTTAAGGGTGTATCATTGTTTCGGGCTCACATTAAGACAGAAAGGAAACAATTTCCACCAACTGTTGCATGTGACATGCCTGCAATGGTTAGGCATGCACAGAGCTGCTCAAACTCCCTTAGGTGGTGACATGGGTTTTCATAATCTGACCCTGAGAAGGCCTGTTCCTGAACCATAGCTATAAAAGTTGAGTGGAGTTTGTAACTCAAAGCTGTGATTGGCTTTGTAGATTGTGGAGGTTCAACAAACTCTCCCTTGGGAGAAGAAAGTTTGAAAATGGTGGGTTGCTCCATTGGAACAACAGAAGTAAAAGAAAAGAAAGGTAAAAACAAAGGATACACGGGCAACTAGGTTCAGAGACTAGAAACGATGACCGTTCCCCGGCAACAGCGCCAAAAATGCTTTTTGGCACTTCTTAGCGTCAGCAAAAAATTTTGTAAGCGCATAGAAGTACCGTCTTAGCACTTCACCCAGAAGTATTCAGGGTATCGTATTTTCCCAAAGGAATGGTCTATGTTAGCAGACTCTTAACTAGTTGGCCCTAGAAAAGGTCGGAGGGATAACTTAGGTGGAGAGGATACACTAAGGCTATAAACACTAAGTGATGATAACCTTCCCACTACTTGCTTGCTTTAGGCCCACTGACGCACTTGCTCTGCCAAGCGATATCTGTATCAGCGCTATTCCTCGGCTGAACGTGGGGGAATGCTGGAAACATACGAAGGTAGACTCCAACTTAGACACCACGTCTATGAAGGCGACTACTACTCTAGCGATGGCCAGGAACTTCCGTCTCTATCAGGAGTCCTCTTACTAGAGCACCCGTCCAAAGGACAAGCAACGATCCCACAAACAAGTAGCTTTATGAAAGTAACTTACTTAATGAATCAAAACCAAAATGTAGCACAAACCTCTTACTTCAAGTAGCAAGATGGTTGTAGAGGTACAAGTTGGAGCGAGAGCCGATAGGCCCGGCACTTCATCCACCCGAAGGTAGAATTGCTTTGACCCTGCTTCTAC
>CM041636.1:3206612-3221303 GCA_023333625.1 Bothriochloa decipiens | reverse complement strand
CGGGTATTAGCCCGGTGTGTTTGCAGATATAATTTTGCATCAACAAATATATATCGAACATTCTGGAGGTGGTCTTGCATCTGTTGGAGCTCCTCATGGGCTTGGTGCCATAGAGATAGAAGGAACAGGGAGTCCAGGTCATCAGCTTGCACAACATCTAGCACAGAGATACCTTCTGATCTTGAGAATAAAGCCAATCGAGCGAATTCATGTTGTAGGATACAACCAGCCCATTCATCTTCCTAGAAATATACTGTAGAACACTTTGTATCCTGAAAAATCCAAATCAACCTACATTTTAGAATACGCAGATAGAAATTATTGTAATATACCAATTTAGTATCATTTAGAATAATTTATTGATTTTTTCAATCAAATGTATTAGACCCATTCAATCTCTGAAGATGATATATTTGTACTAATTATTCCCAAAACGGGCCCTACAATATCCTTTCTGACCATGTCAAAAATCAACCATTGTACAGACTCGTGTATGCCTTGTGAATCCCTAATATACTGTTCCCTGCGAAACACGGTATCCAGTTATATACTCAAAGACATTGGAATTTCATTTTTGTGGCATGAATGTAACCATTTCCACGCTAGATAGACCGGCAGTGTGTCACGGAGCCTTCAGTCCAAAAGAACTGTATGGTCCATTATATTGGAGCCTTCAGTCCCATATGCCAAAATAAAAGGTGCAATTCTTTGCCCCTTCTGACGACTTTATGGTCCAGTCTTGACCAGTTTCCTATCAAAACAACTGTATACAGGTATCACTGGCTTAGGCCTTTTATCTCTATCTTTGAAAAATTTTATAAAGTTGAAGAGTTGTGGGGATCTCCCCGCAGTGTTTTCCTTAAAAAAATCATGTTGCTCCGTAATTATCTCAACAGAATATTTTACTTCTTTTATATGGTATTATTATATGCATCAGTAAAATAATATAATGATACTTCCCATTAATTTGAATGGTTAAAAATAACATTATTGTTAGCAAGTTCACCGTATTCACTATGTACTAAACTTTATTAGCTCTCGGCTTATGTTGTAAACTCTTTGCCCACGGACAACTTCCATGCACCAGGTTGCCAGCATCAATCGAATATATTCGGGTGGGGCTCTCACCCTTTCGGTGACATCTTAAAAAAAGTTCACTGTGAGGAGGTTTCTTGTGTTAAATGACCATACAAATTTATGTTTATGCGGCCCACAGATTTTATCTTTTGGAAATGGCCTTTCAAAATATAGTCAGAAATTTTGGAATAGCCAGAAGTGCTGGAAAGTCATTTTTGGGGGACGACTGGATCTAAGTCACCGTTAGATAGCCGGAAAGGGCCAACTGATTGTTTTGGGTGACACATCCATTGGAGTCTTCGGGTCACGCTGATAGGTGCACTTCTCATATATGCCAACGACTTGACTGGGGTGACGTAACAAACGCCATTCGTGTCTAACCATGGCTGACCCTACAGTAAATTTGCTGATTTAGTCAATTATATTAGTTATTTACAAAATACAATCAATGCTTGCATACACATCTGTGCCAACTGTGCTTATTTTGTTTCGATATAACAACCAAACGGATGAACACAAACAATGGACATGTATTGCTGCGCAATGTAAATTTCGTTAGCTCGATGCTCAATACTCGATATGGTGATAATGAGATAGCTATTTATATTAGACTTCATTGAGGTTAGGCCAAACTCAAATTAAATAAATTCCAATGGACATAACAATTGTTAGTTGAATAAAGGGTTAGTCCCCACTACACTAGAAAAAATTTTTGTTGTTATTATTAGACTGCCAAAAATGGTCTTGAGAGGCAGTTTATAAAATCAACACTACACCACAGAGGTTATAACTTAGTGCCTTTGCCATGCTGGGCACTTAACTATGTTTGTAAAAGTATTTATATGTTTTGGCAAATCTGTCCTCCATTTACGAATCCGCATCCAAAAAAGCATTTGTACAGGGGTTGCTTGTGTTAGGGGAATTTGATACATGACAACCACCCCTTAAAACATGTGTGACACAGTTTCCTTAAAGCAAACACTGTATGAGCTTTTTCTTCATGAGCAAAAAAAATATTTATTTTCAAAATTTTCAGGAGCTGTTGATTTAGACAAAATGCCCCTAAGATATGTTTTCATGGCTAGTTTTGGTTTAAACTGAACTACCATAAAAAATCTGTTAATTTTCAAAATTTTCAACCATATCTGAAATCTTAGTTTCCAGCCAAATTTCATACCTTAGTTTATTTTATTCAAAACAACTTCATATGTTGAGAATAAATCTAGTATACATTGTAGTACTAGTAAATATACACTTAATTAACCTAAGCTTTATTTAACAATGAAGAAAAAGGTCATTGGCTCTAAGAGCGAAGAGGCTCATACTTAGGTTGCTTATGTTAGTTGTCTATAAACATTACGGTCGCATGTAGGGTACAAAATTTCAGTGAAATTTCACAAATTTTGCTAATTTCAGGGGTGTCCAATAAAAATTCTAAAATTTCATAGCACCCTAATAATGTACTTTATTATAATCTATATTTCTTGTGATACAATTTCTATTGTTTATGTTGCATATTCTTCTCAATATAGGTGTAGTCGAAAATTGTACTAGGCCAAATTTTTTTATAAAATCTTATGCAACACATTTTAGTTTTTTCTTAAAAAAGGATGGCAAAATTTTGGGTGAATTTTGGTTATTTTGGGAATGGCTGAAAAAAAGTTCTAATACCAAAATTCGTACTCACCATTTAAGTCCCTTGTTTATAATATCAATGATGTAGGGAAGAATTTTTAATAATACTCGCCATTTAAGTGCATTGTTTATAATATCAATGATGTAGGGAAGATTTTTTAATAACACCCCCAGAAATATATTTAGACCAATCAAAAATTCACTCTATGTAATATTTTGCTCCAATTGATATAGACCCCTATATAGTTTACTGTGCAAAACACGATACACAATCAATGAAATCCTCAAAGTCATTGGAATGTGGTTTTCGGGCGACGAACCCAGCCTCACCTTAGCCAGAAATAGACATGGTGCTGGTTTTAGGTAATCCTTCCATCTTAGTCATGTGTACCTTGACTCTAGCCAGGCTGAAAGCTGGACTTCTTTGCAAAGGTGTTAGCGGGGAGTTAATGAGATGTCGCAGGAAACACAACTAACCTTGACATTTCACATCATAGCGCAGATTTACTCATTTATTAGTATTTAGCCCTGTTAGGCACAAATTCATCAATATCCTCACTAGCATTTGTGAGTTATTTTGTTTTTTTTTGCCAAATAGACATTTTGCAAATATGTTCTTGTGCCAAACCCTTTTTCTGCTTTCAAAAGGGCGTGAAGAAGAGAGGTGAACCTGAAAAAAATAGTTTTTCAGAGTTAATCCCAGGCCGCCGTGAGAAGAGCCACTGAGACGACCTGCATTGTTGCCAAACCTGAAGAGGAAGGTGCGCAGGAGGAGCTCGCAGTGTGTGCTGTCATTGATGCTCCCCGAGGTGCGTGCGGACGATAGAGGTTGCGATGCACAAGCTGCCGGCTCCGAAGCAGGGTTCGCGGAGCACGGGTAGCCGCTAGGGCACGCAAGGCATGCACGACCGCTGCAGACGGGCCTCATGGGGTGTTAGCTGCCTGTGGATCACGCGATGAATTCGTGCGGTGGAGGTTCAGTGAGGAAAGCTGGTTGGAAAAAATAGGAGAGCTGTTTGGAAAAGGATAAGGTGGGATATTTTAGTCGTTTCATTCATTTTGCCTGTTTCTGTGAACTCCGGTGTGATAGGTCTCGAATAAACAGAAGTAGGTCACGAATAAACAGCTTGAGCTTCACTGGTAAAACTATTTTCTGTGCTTAAACCCCTTTAAAAAAAACCTCACTAGTGAAGCTAAGCTGTGTCAGGAGGGGTTTGTTGCTTAAAATCTTGTAGTCCAATTCACTTTCTGTTTGTCCATACTGTTCCTACAACATCACCACCTTTTTGGTTCTTCTTCTATATTGTACCTTATAATCCATATCCCACAGGACCTCATTAAATTAAACCTTGTGATAATGAATTTGTGCTGGCATGGATTTTGTTCAAGCAACGGTTGTGCAAATCTTGATGGTGTTGTAGGGGGAGTAGATTTAGTTGATGATGCTGTTGATGCGCTTGATTTCTCCTTTCTTTCCTTAAGGTCATGTAGAGTGGTGTAGGCTGCTGGAACCTGATTGGTTGAGTGTATAGCATTGGTGTTTTGCTTCTCTTTGATGTGCTGCTGGTCGTCTAATCCTTTGTAATTATTATAGGTGGTGGTGGTATGTATGATATTGCTGCTGTCTCTAATCGCCGAGATAAATCAATTGCAGTTTCAATGTCTTGAGGGAATTGAGGTTGCACTAACTCCCGTATTCGAGGTGGAAGTCCCAGAATGAAGAGACTGACTTGGTGAGAGATGCTATCAAGGTTGATGCAAGCGACGTAGTCCCAATAATCATTGATGTATTATTCTAATGTGCCCTGAAACATTGATGGTGCGTACTCATTCTGATGTTGATGTATTTGGTGGCCGACTTCATTGAGCAACGCATCCTGCAAATCCTTCCAATTTGCTAGTGATTTATGCTTTTGGAAATTCAAGAACCATAGTTGCGCCAAGCCAGTAAGGTGAAAAGCAGCATAAAGTACCTGATCCTGCGGCTTCATGTGATCTAAGTTGAACAGAATACACAGTCTAGCTATCCAAGGCCTAGGATCTGATTTACCACCATATGTTGGTGTTGATATGCATGTAATCATCATCGTATGTCCTGACAGAGGCGGCATGATGTTGTAGTTATCAGCATTTGATGGACGTGAAGACAATTCTGGCATTGGTGGTGTTGTAGGCGCCTGTTCCTGTGTCAAGGTGGTGTTTCTCGCAAAATCCATGGCTGGTAGGAGATTTTGGGAAACCTCTGTGACTATCAAGGGTGAATCAGAGGAGTTAGGTTTGTTGATCTTACTTTCGTGGTGGGCTCTGCCAGCGGCAATCATGACCTCCTTGGTTTTTGCGGTGAGTTCATTGACAGCTGCTTCATGATTCAATCTCGTCTGTGTATCTGGGATGATGGCAGATGTAATCGCCTTGTCCTCGATCTTCTTGAGGCGGGCGTTGATGGTGACGAACTGCTTGTGCATCCCATCGATTTTCTCGTTAATGGTGATGATGAAGGATTGCAGCATCTTTGCGACGTGGACGGGTTCATCCTCCATGTCGATCGATCTGGTTGTCCGATACTAGCTATAACAACCCATGCACAGTGGGGCATGTGGCAGCCCTGGCGTGGCACGTGGAGAGCGGAGGGCGGCGGTAGGCGGCGAGCAGCAGGAAGGGGCGGCGGCGGTGCAGGAGGAAGGGAGGGAGAGGGAGATAAGGATAACCCTTTTTTATTGCCTTTGACCGATTACAGTTCCTAAATATTTATAGTTCCAATTCGAATTGACTCCAAAGCAGTTAAGATATCCTGTGGATCCTCAATTCCTATTTCATTAAATCTGATTTTCCTAATTCATCTTGGCGACGTTGCGGTCTTGCAGACGCGACGATGGTGGGGCTGGGATGATGGCGGCGGCGGCTCCTGGCGTGCCCGCCTCTCTCCTTCTCAGGGTTTTGCGTGGGCTCATTCTTAGTTGTTTGGGTTGTTCTTCTTTTGGGCCTCAGTTGGTCCATTTATTCTGCTTTACGAGTGGGCCCGACTTATAATATACTAAATTACCACAGTTGGTACGGATTAGTGTGGGTGCATTGTTTGCATTTTGTAAATAATTTATACTAGGTAGCATGTCCAGGCGTTGCTATGAGACAATTAATTTTTTTACTAAAAATACATGGATCGCACAAAAAGATAACACTATATAGTACCGTAAAACTAAATAATGACGTTAAAATGATATTTACTCGAAAAAGCTAAGGTCATGAAATTAACAAAATCATGGAGAGCGCGGTGCCTCAAGCTCGAAACTATAGATCTTTCCATGATGTTGAGCAGAAAGAAATTTTTGATATCTATTTTTCATGCATTGTCTTACCCTGGTCTTAGTCTTATCTCCTAATAATGGTGCACAGAACAAATATTTTCCATGCATTGCAACTGGACAGCCATGTACATAGGCTTATTTCTCTAAGGTAATGCGACCGAAAATTCATCAAGCCCATGTCTGAGTTTTTCCTACTGTGGCTACAACAATATCAAGGTTACCTTAAGGTCAAAACCAATGTTCAATGCAGCATGTTTAAAAATGTTTCACGGGTCGCCTAAGGGCATCAATTGGAGAACCATGCGTTAAGTATTGAGAGGCCACACCATGCCATTATCCTTCAGTTGTAAAATTATTATAACACTTAATTTAGATAAAAAATATAAATATTCACAGAAAGCACAAATATTTCTTTGAGCCATTAATGGGAACCCATCGGCCAAAATAGACAACTATTGATATGAGCAATTGTTTGACCAGCTGTTTGAAAATATAAGTTAATATATTTACTCAATCACCGTAAATAATACAATTTAAAGTGTCTCTGGTATTTGTCAAGTCTGCAAATGGTGTACGACCTTCATTATTTTGCAAAGGTTCCATTATATGACAAAACTAAACACAAAAGCACGTTAGAATCTTAGGAATAGTGAGAGTGAAATACTCCATCTATCTAGAAAAATAAAGTTTGACACACATGCTAATACTATTTACTACCTGAATGGGTTCCCCCTCCTATCCTTTAAATTGATGTGGCTGCGAACGACGCCAAGCTCGATGTGCGGGAGGTTGGATCCCACCTGCGCATAGACCATCACCCAACCATGAAGACTGATATGCTGAAATAATAATGCCACCAAGGTGGGAGGGATATGAAAAATCAGAGCAAACCACACAGAACCTCAGTATGTGTAGTTCAGCCACCCATTCTATACCTTG
This sequence comes from Bothriochloa decipiens, assembly GCA_023333625.1. Classification (NCBI taxonomy): domain Eukaryota; kingdom Viridiplantae; phylum Streptophyta; class Magnoliopsida; order Poales; family Poaceae; genus Bothriochloa; species Bothriochloa decipiens. Next base: position 3,214,347 of record CM041636.1, on the reverse strand, counting down.
TTTAACAATTCAGGTACTGGAGAACATATACACCATTGCCCCTCGTGGAAATCTTATACCATCATATGGTTCCTGAAAGTGACTGGAGAAACTGGTAGGCTGCAAACGGGAACATGTGTATGTGAATACATATGTGGGTGGAAATCAGAAACAATGGATTCAGCTGAAGATCAACTAGGCTGTGTTTGGATCACGGGTTGGTGTGGGTTGGTGCCGGTTCAACCTACACCAATCCGTGTTTGGTTGAAAATGGAATGAGGATGGGTTCAACCCGATGAGGAATATACCCTCCAGATGCGGGTCAGTTGAATTCCTCTAAAAACAGCGGACCACGCCGACCCACTTCAATGGCGTCTCCTCCGTCTCTGCATTCGTGTACGCGCTCGAGCACTGGTGTCCGCCCTGCCTGGGTGGGGAAGAAGAAGGGGGACAGGGTGTCGCGGCGGGCCACGAGGTCACGCCGGCCGCCGGGGCGGAGCAAGGCGACGCGGTGGCGGAGTAGGGTCGCTGAGGTGTAACATCCTCGATGTTAAGCATACTTAAGCACTTGCATTGCGTTAGCCTAATCATCATTTGCATTGGCATCATCTCTATATCATTCTTACATTGCATGTGATGCTATGATTGTTGAAGTTTTGTTTGTCTTTTTGTGAAAAACATGGTAACCATGGTCAAGTGCTTGATGATTGCTCACTAAAATAATCTAGAGATTATTAGGGTACAAATGAACCTATGTTCATGTTAACAACTTTGCCTAATTATGTCTCTAGGTGATAGTTGACCAACAACGGGACCATGAGTGCTCTGCTTTGACCATTTCAGAAATCCTTGATAGAGTGTTTGCATGTCTGTGCACCCTTAATCATTATTGTCCAAAATTTTATAAGGAACAAAAGTTGTTATTATCACTTTTCATGAAAATGTCTAGAAAATGTTCAAAAGATTGAAAAAGGCAGGTTTGGCGGCTGTTTTTCATTTAAAATGAATTTATGAGGTATTTTCAATTGGAATTTTGTATTTCAAAATCTAGGCAGAATCTGTCCATGCTTGTTAAAAATGAAATGTTCTACTCTTCTAGAGCTATATTTCCTTCAATATGAGTTTTGGCTAATTCGGCTTGGTTTGGGATTAATAGGGCAGAGAAGTTTGCATTAGAGGTCATGAAAATGGAATTTCTATGACGGTTACCTCTTAGCCGTGAGGAAAATCGAGGTCCTAAAATTCGTGGCCGACCTGCTCAGGCCTCTCGCGCCACGTGGTGTCTTCGCACCGGTGTCCGTGGGCGGCAGCGGCCCGGCAGGCCGCGTTAAGGCGCCGCGTTGCGCCCTCACCCACTCCATTTCCCCTATCTCTTCATTTCCTCTCTCCCCCTCTCCCTTTCTCTTTCTCGGCGCAGCATCGGGCGGGCACCATTGTTGCCGCCGCGCTTCACCACAACCATAGCACGATGCCACCACCTCATTTTCTTCCCAGCGCCCTCACGGAGCTTCGCGATGGCCACCTCCGTCACCTGAGCCTGCTAGCAGCACCCGTTCTCCAGGGGTAGGGCCGAATCGGCCGGATTTTTTTTCGCCATGGCCGTCGAGCTCAGGCTCGCCATGGCCAATCCTGCTCCGACCGCCTACTCCTCTCTTTTCTTGAGAATCGAGTTCACCTGGCCTTGGAGACCGTGAAACCCTAGCTGGTTCGGCCGACAGGGCCCTGACGCGCTGCCTCGTCGCGCTGCCCCGCCGCTGAGCCACCGGCGTGCGTGGCCAATCCGCCTCGGGCCACCTCCGCTTGCATTGAGGGCACCAGTGGGTGCGCGGTAGCCTCCTGCTGCTCCGCCATCTCTTCTTTGCTGTCGGTGAGCCCCCGCTGGCCGGCGACAGCGAGCTCCGGCGCCTCCTCTGTCTCTCCCCGCGCAAGGACCTCGGTCCAGAATATGAAGAAACGTAGGGGCCTAGATGCAAAGTTTTCAGAGAGGAAGAACTTCAGATCCAGGCTTCGTTGATTTCTAGAAAGGTCAGGGTCCTTTCTGCAAAGTGGTTTTCTATTTCGGTTTATAAGAAAATGTATTTCCAGATTTTGTTTAAACGCTTGAAAAATTCATATCTTGGTCATTTTAACTCCAAATGAGATGGTTCAAGTTGCATTATTTTTCTTATGAGAAGATCTACATGATAAAAATATGATATGACATTTTTGTAGAACTTTTCTATATAGTTTTATTTAAGATGATTTATTCACATTAAATGCTTGATATCTTTGGAAATGCATAACTAATTGTGTATAGCTCAGAAAAATGTGATTCTTGTTGGGTTAGTCTTTTGTTGGCCTGCTCTATCTATCATAAATATTTGGTATATGCTTGCTGTGTAAAAATATAAAGTTGTAGCTCAAGTGTGATTTTAGGGCTATTCTTGGAATAATTCAAAAATGCATTTTGTGGACCTAGTTTGGGGTTGATAATTTTTGTGGGCTACTTACATGCCATAAGGTAGCTCTTGATGTAGTGAAACATGAGGTTTGATATACTTCATAGTACAAAGTATTTTTAGGTCCCCTGTTTTGTGCTGCCTTGTGATTTTTGTGTAGAATGATGGGCTTATCCAAATGAGGTGAAATTTGGATGGCAGCCTAAAATTGGTAATGTTTGTCTTCTATAATTTTTGTAGAATTTTCTGGGTAGTATATATATGTGATACAGTTCTGCCCTTATTTATATATGTGTTTATTAATGCTTTGCTTTATCAGTTCATGCTATCTACAATGCTTCTTTCTACTCTTGCAAAGTATATAATCTGTTAGAGCTATTGTTTAGGTTCAGTTGTGTTGACACCGTTTTTTGACACGTGTCAATGTAAGCCGAAAACTGTGCCGATCGGCAAAGGGAGTGGTTGTGCTTTTAAGCTTACTTTGCTTTGAAGTATGGCTAACAGATGGTTGCCGATGAAGGTTAATATGATCTTACCGATGAGAGCTGAAGGCTGTTGCCGATGGAGAGAGAGGCATGGTTACTGATGGAAAACAGAGCTGAAGAACGTGGAAAGCAGAGTTGAATCATTATCGATGGGTTTTGCTGATGGAATCTACAGAGATGAGGAGCGTGCCGATAGAGGTTTCATCGTAAGTAATGGATAAGGAAACTGGCAATATTTATGCCAATATTTTAATAGTTTACTTTTGAGTCCGACCTTGGTACGAGTCATTATTTTTATTCTTTAGAGATAGGACTTGTTTAGGAAATACTTTGTCATGTCTGTTTAGGACTCATAGTACCAGGGTATAAATATGTACCGAGAGGCAATGTAGAATGGGTCAATCAATCAAATACAACAAATCTATTACTTTTATCTACTTTTCAAGAAATCTACTTTTCGACGACTTCGTCACCAGTTTTTTCGTTTTCAACGAGTTCTTTCAAGAATCGGCGGGCTGCATCAACTTGATCTCCGACGAGCTTGCAAGTTCCGCTTTCCGAGCAATCTGAGCCTTGACGTCCGGGCGTATCGCTGTCGTCTCGTTCAGCTCTTGTTCAACTTATCTTTCCTTGTCGATTAATAGGTCAAATCGACTGGCACACCTTGACATCGAACTTGGGTATTAGCCCGGTGTGTTTGCAGATCCAACGCTTTTTTGCATCAACACATCTTTTGGCACGCCTGGTGGGACAAATACTAAAATCATCATGTCGAATTCTTCTGAGATCAATCCAGACAACGTGATTCCTGTGTCAGAAGCGGATCTCAAGGAAGAACAGAGGCAAGCCATGGAGAAAGCTATGGAGGATTACATGCAGCTTTACCTAAAATCCTACAGCAAGAATAGGAGCGGAGAAGTGGTACAGAAGCAAGACCCGCCGTTGCCTCGGCAGGTTACTTTTGACTCCAATCCTGGTAAATTACAATCAATGGTTGACTCTACGTTAAATCACGCATTGATTAATCACTCTAGCGTACTGTCCAATACTGTTTATAATGCTGTTATTCAATCAATAAAAGAAGGAAAAGTACAAGTACCAGCTTATGTTGGCCCAGTATATCATCAGCCTGGGATGTCATCTTCTACAGCTCCATCGGCTACTACAGCCGTTGTGGCTGCAGGGGTTTCTGCTCCTCATACAGATCTGCCTGCTGCTGAATCTCCACCACCGATGTCAAGTTCAGCAAAGAATACTCAATTAAGTATAGATCCAATGGCATCGACAATGTCGGGTCCTTCAGTTCAAAATCAACGAGTTCCTACCGATTGGTGGGGATATGGGATGTCTCCAGATCTACCTACTTTTAACTCTAGATTAAATCAGACGCATGATACAGCGGGTAAAACCCCCATGACGTCAGCTACTCCGGTTCGACCAACGACTCAGGTAACACACTATGCTACAACGCCACCTACCGCACAGTTGCCATCAGGAGGACTCCACATGTCGCCTTATCAGGCATCATACACAAGTCCATCGGCAAACCCTCTGCCGATGCAACAAGGGTTTTCAACTGCAAACCAATCTGTGGCATCAATTGTTCCTCCAACTGGAGTTCCTGCAAATCAAGGGAATTATGTTGTCTATCATCCAAGGATGCAAGAGCAACAGGTGGCTGCAGTTTATCAACCATCGGCGAGTCATGTGCCGATGAGGCCTAATCCAAGTTGGACGGGTCCATTGCCAGCTCAACAGCACTTTGCTCAGCCTGGGTATCAGATGGCAGGCGTTTGTTGATGCAAAAAGGCGTTAGATCTGCAAACACACCGGGCTAATACCCTGGTTCGATATCAAGGCGTGCCAGTCGATTTGACCTGTTAATCGACAAGGATGATAAATTTGAATAAGATCCGAATGAGACGACAGCGATACGCCCGGACGTCAAAGCTCAGATGATATTCGATAACTGTTGAACAGATCAGACGAGACGACAGCGATACGCCCGGACGTCAAAGCCTGAATCATGCTCGGTAGATGCGGAACCTGCAAGGTCACCGGAGATCAAGTTGATGCAGCTCGCCGATTCTTGAAAGAACTCGTTGAAAAGGAAAAGGTACTGGTGACGAAGTCGTCGAAAAGTAGATTGCTAAAAAGTAGATAAAAGTAATAGATTTGTTGTATTTTATTGTATATCCTTTTACATTGTCTCTCGGTACATATTTATACCCTGGTACTATGAGTCCTAAACAGACACGACAAAGTATTACCTAAACAAGTCTTATCTCTAAGGAATAAAAATAACGACTCGTACCAAGGTCGGACTCAAAAATAGATTATTTAAAATAATGGCATAAATATTGCCAGTTTCCTTATCCATTGCTCTACGATGAAACCTCTATTGGCACGTTCCTCATTGCTGTAGATTCCATCGGCAACCCATCGATAATGACTCAAACCTGCTTTCCACGTCCTTCAGCTCTGCTTTCCATCGGTAACCATGCCTCTATCGGCAACAGCCTCTGGCTTCATCGGCAACAGCCCTCTGGCTTCATCGGCAATGTACGAGATCAACATGTCCTTTATCGGCAATCATCCATCGGCAACTCAGAAGCAATGCCGGAGAAGGACCACTCCCTTGCCGATCGGCACAGTTTTCGGCCCATATTGACACATGTCAAAAAACGGTGTCAACAGGGTTCAACAACAATATATGCAAGCAGATATTCAGAATCCTGCATCGGCACCATGGCCGATGAACCCTGTGCAGCAAATTAGTGGACCAGCAATAACAAATGTGCCGATTGCTCCAGCTCATTTGTCACAAGGACACATCGAAGCCTATCAGCCAGCACCTCCAGCAGAAGTTCAGCCTGTGCCTCGGCAAGGTCAAGATGCATACTGGACTGATAAAATTGCAGAAGTGATGAGAGAGCAATTTGGGATTAAGCCTAAGCTTAATACTTACTCTTATCAGACCCCATACCCTCCAGCCTATGATCTGATTCCTTTCCCAAATCGGTACAAGGTACCAGATTTTACTAAATTCTCTGGGCAGGACGATACTTCAACAATGGAGCATATCAACCACTTCATTATTCAATGTGGAGAAGCAGCTAACAGGGATGAATTGAGGGTTCGATTATTTTCCTCATCATTATCTGCATCGGCTTTTGCGTGGTTTATTTCGTTACCACCTAATTCTGTTATTACATGGGCCGATCTAGAGAAGCAATTTCACAAGTGCTTCTTTGCTGGAGTACATGAAAAGAAGCTGACTGATTTGACAAAATTGAGACAACGCAGTGATGAATCGGTAGAAAGTTTCGTACACAGGCTAAGAGGTATAAAGAATAAATGCTATAGCTTAGTACTTGATGATCGGCAATTAGCCGATTTAGCTCTTCAAGGGTTACTGCCACACATCAGAGAAAAATATGGGTCACAAGAGTTTGAAAGTTTGAGTCATATAGTGCAAAGGATTTCTGATCAGGACACTAGGGTTTTTGAACCCAGAAAGAATTGGAATAAAAAGGTGTCCTTTGTAGAAGAAGCAGAAGATTCAGACTCGGATGACGAACCAATTATCGGCTTGGCTGAGTGGGTAAAGAATAAGAAGCCGATATCTTGTCCTTTCTGTCAGAAAGAGCCAGAAAGGTTTCTTAAACCACACTGCAATGTTGAGTAACAAAATCGGCCATTACCTGTCCTTTAACCGCTTTAGCCGATTCTCGACGCAAATCAAATTCTGATAATGCTAAGATCCACTTGCCGATCCTTCCTTTCAAAATCGGCATCGACAACATATGCTTAACCACATCGTCTTTGCATATAACAGTGCATTCAGCCGATAACAAATAATGTCTTAACTTCGTGCAAGAGAAATATAAACACAAACATAATTTCTCAATGGCCGAATACCTGGTCTCAGCGTCTATCAGCCTTCTGCTCAAATAATATATCACACATTCTTCCCCTTCAAACTCTTGAATTAATGCTGATCCGATAACATTATCATCGGCAGACAAGTACAACTTGAAAGGTTTCCCATGTTGAGGCGGAACCAATACTGGAGGGTTTACCAAATATTTTTTAATTTCTTCTAAGGCTAATTGCTGCTCTGTTCCCCATACAAATTCCTGATTGGCTTTTAATTTTAATAAAGGACTGAAGGCTTTGATTTTTCCCGACAGATTAGATATGAATCTCCGAATAAAATTAATCTTGCCGATCAAGGATTGCAACTCAGTCTTATCGGCAGGAGCAACAACCTTATTAATTGCATCAATAGATTTCCTGCTGATTTCAACACCTCTTTGATGTATCATGAAGCCTAAGAACTGACCTGCCGATACACCAAATGCACACTTAGTAGGATTCATCTTTAAACCATGCCTTCTGGTGCACTCCAAGATTTTTCGCAGATCAGCAAGATGACTCTCAAAACCTTCAGATTTGACTACCACATCATCTATGTAGATTTCAACCAATGTGCCGATATATTTGTGGAAAATAAAATTCATAGCTCTCTGATAGGTAGCACCGGCATTTTTCAAGCCGAAGGTCATGACAATCCACTCGAATAAACCCAGATGACCTGGACACCTAAAAGCAGTCTTGGAAATATCCTCTTCAGCCATGAAAATTTGGTTATAACCGGCATTACCATCCATGAAGCTAATGATCTGATGTCCAGCTGCAGCATCAATCAATAAATCGGCAACAGGCATTGGATAGCCATCCATCGGTGTAGCTTTATTAAGATTCCTGAAATCAATACACACAAAGTTTTCCATTTTTCTTATAAACAGGAACCACATTAGAAATCCATTC
>CM041636.1:3109711-3203599 GCA_023333625.1 Bothriochloa decipiens | reverse complement strand
ATGATGACCTAGAGATTATCACTAGCTTTGATATCCTGATTCCTTGAACCTTTTTGGGTTGCATTGGGTAGTTATGATGCTAGTGCTTTAATGGTCATGATCTTATAACTTGATATGTGTTGCTATCAACGAAAACGATGACTTTTATGTAAGTGATTTATCATGGAGAATTCGTATAGCTGTGAGGGCTATATGGCTCTGGCTCTAGTCACTTGTAGGCCCTCTTCTAACTGGTTAGTGGTCTGGAAGTTAGGGTATAGGATGGCCTCTGTGCTTATGAGTATAGCCGGAAAGGATTGTGCCATATTGGAAGGGGATTTCTACACACAACGTTTTCCGCATCTCTGATTGTTTAGGAGAACCTATAGGAGGCTTTATATGTTTTGTGGTGATTTGGAAGTTATAAGTCCATTCGGTTGCAAAACATGACTCACAGTGAAAGTGTACACCTCTAATCAGAGTTCAAATCAATATATTGTCCGTGCCCTTTAGTTAGGGCGGCCTTGACACATTTACAGAAGATAATTGGTTGTAAAAGTTGTTGATGTGTTCATCTTAATGTCGTTATTGCTATACAATTGATAATGTTAACTTGATCATGAGTATATGGGAATTTTCATTGCCTTGATGCTATTCCTTAATATGATTAACTTATAAAAGCTAAATATAGTCAAACAGTGCCAGCTTTATTGAGCCTTATTAACCTATGTTATGCTTGTTGAGTACGGTTGTGTACTTACGCTTGCTTTACTTTTAATTTTTGGAAAATTCCGGATGGGTAATAGATGAAGGTTGGAATGAGAGCTATCGGGATGAGTACTAGGCTTGATGTTCACCAGTTGACGTGTCCCTGTGTGGAGCTTCCACGATAAAGATGTTCTAGTTATTTATTATTTATGTGCAATACTCTGATAAATATTGGTTCGATATGTAATAAACAGGGTGATGATACTCTTTGTAATTTGTTATCCTATATGTGCGACTGTTCCTGGGGCGCATATAAGGTTATTTATACATTCTATTTTTATCCTTAAAAATGGAGTGTGACATGCAGCATATCGAAGTTTTAAGTTGGAGCTTAGATGATTTCTCTTTGATTTTATCTTATAGAAACTGTAATGGTTTAGCTCATGAATGTGCAAAGCTTGTATCCCGTTCACATTCCGGTGCAGTGTGGCTATTACCACCGCTGGGGTTAAGGAGTATCATAGAAAACGATTGTAACCATGTTCGTGAATAATGAATGAAGCTCCGACTGATGCTAGCGAGCCACCCATGTCGCCCTGCGCCCGTATCCACGGCCTGTCGTCACTACTCGCCAGATGCGCACTGTCGTCACGTGACCACTCGCTACTGGCTAGATCCAGCAGCCACAGGCACGGATCTGGTGACCACGGGCGCGGCCCCTCCTCATCCTCTTCCAGAGGGGCTGCTCGCTGGATCTTCTGCACCGGTACCAGGCCGCCCTCCCGAGTCGGAGATGGCGGTTCCTGTGGTGCCTGCTGGAGCGTCCATGGATGCTTGTTGCTGTAGTACTGTGGATACGACACGATATACAGGATGCAGTCACAACGTGACAGTGATTCATGCACTTGAAGTTATGGTCTCCTCCACCTGTAGCTATATGTATGTTCGATTCTAACGCGATGCTGCGGCAGCTACGTCATCACAAATGAATGGTCTTAGCCACTCAATCAATCACTGCCCTGGTTTGTGGCAAGCCGTTTCCTTGCTCTCACCATCAAGAAGAAAACAAGAGTGAATTGGTCGCGCTTCTAGACTATTTTTATTCACCGGCCGGATCCTTGCTATTCAAGTCACGACTCACCAATCGCCACGTAGGAATACATATAGGATCTTGCTCAGCCACTCCCCTGCTTGCATTTGTCGCCGTGCTTTGCTTGTACTAGGTAGGAAGTAGCAATAGGAGACAAAGAGTGTCGACGCTTGCATGATGACGATTGAAACGTACGTACATACATATATACATTGTCTGTGGACTTGAATCATTTGATGAAAATCCATGTCTTGTCGCCAGTCACAAATGCTAGAATGTTCAGAGTCGTTCAGGGCAATAATTTCACTGATGGGTCGGCCTATTGGCCTGAGTAATTTCACTCATGGAGCCATGGGCAGGCTTGGAATTGTGTGTTTCTAGTGATTTGTTGGGCCACCAAGCAGGCTCGCGGGCCTGGTGTTTTTCACTCAGCCAGGCTCCCTTAGCAATATCACCCAGTGTTTTTAAAAAAAATGGTGTCACAGTATCGATCTAAATCCTACGCCATTTGGAACAAAAATAAATTTATTAAAAACTAGATTTAAAGATCTTTTCGATTATACTAATTATTTAGCATAAATATTTTTATATTTTAATATATAATTATCGACAGTTCGAAAACATTTTTTCTCAAAAAACAAGAATTGCATATTTTATCGAACGGTGAGAGTATATGCAAAACACTTACTCGTGGCTCGTAATTTATGGACCGCAAGGGCAAAACGTAGAGACGTGTGCATGTTGCCGGCCACGCGAGTACACCGTCCACAGTCGTGGATCGTCTCGTGAACCGTAAATTAACTGCTATATATACTCGAACACAGGTTAGACGTAACGCATACCTACTACAGTTAACGTTAGCCGTGCCATTCATTATTCAAGATGAGTTGGACAAGATTAATGGAGACCTGTGACAGATTCATCAAGTCTCGAGCCACGGCGTTCATTTGTTTATGCGGTTCTTCCCAGATGCGTCTGCGCTCAACACCATTCGAGCAAACTCCTACTGCACCATTGCTCAAACCCAACTGCTCACAGCTCACTACTTCTCGGCCCTCTCGCCTACAGGCTCCAGGGAACCTTGATGAGCTGTAGATCTCTTTTTTTTTTTACTCAAAACGGGAGGGGTAGAAAGCCCCTACAGTGCTTTATTGCAAAATAAAAGGTTCAGAACACAAAATCATGAAGCAGAAAAGGTTAAAATAAGAAAAGAAAAATTAAACATAAGCATATGTAGCCATGAATCAATAGCAGGTCAAAAAAAAATACTTTTTGATCTCAGGATAGCAAGGGCAAATTCAGACATTGAAGATTGCTCCGCATCTTTGAAAGATGCAGGTATGCCTTTCAAGATGGCATCATTTCTAACCGCCCAGATCGACCAACACACACAGTAATGAAAATCACTATGAAAAAAAGGCAAACAGCACATAGTGAACGTTTCATTCTCATTTTAAAAGTGCGGTACACTAGAAACGATGACACGACTATCCCTTGGTTGTGTGCTAGCCTTCTGCGTGCCTGACAAAGATCCACACTAAACGGAAAAGCCACATGCGCCGATGCTTTAAAATTTGTTTCATACATACTGTCACTACATACGATGTATTATTTTGATATTTTTTTAATGGGAGGCAAGAGTAAGCTTGTCCGATGGCTCACTCAAGACTTCGACAGCTTATTCAACCGTTGCGAGGGGGCTCACGCACCAAGCAAGGCATACTTCCACAACGCACGTAGCAAACATCTAACCTACCTACCTTGAGAGCCATGGAGCTGGTCACCGGAGCCATGGGAAGCCTAATCCCCAAGCTCAAGGACCTGCTCAAGGACGAGTACAAGCTGCAGACTGGGGTCAAGGATCAAGTCAGGTCTCTCGAGCTGGAGCTCGAGAGTGCCCATGCTGCCCTCCGCAAGGTGGCCCAGGTGCGGCCAGATCAACTTGACGAGCTCGTCAAGATCTGGGCGCGCGAAGTCCGGGAGGTGTCCTATGGTATGGAGGACATCCTGGACACATACCTTGTGCGTGTCAAGGGCAGCGGCAAGCCCAACAACATGGACAGTTTGCTCAAACGTCTGGGGGAGAAGATGAATGGGCTATTCAAGAAGAGCAAAGAGCGCCACAAGATTGCTGGGGCCATTGACAAGATCATGAAGAACCTCCAGGAGGTGACAGACCGACGTGGTAGATTCACCGTCGATAGCATTTTGGCAAAGGCTGCAGCATCATCACGGTCTGTCGATCCTCGCCTTACTGCTATGTACAGAGAAGCATCACAGATCATTGGCATCGACAAGTGCTGATCTCATATCCATGCTGTCGGTGAAGGGGAATGATGAGTCCAACCAGAAAATGAAGATTGTTTCTGTTGTGGGAGTTGGTGGACTCGGGAAAACTACTCTTGCCAAGGCAGTGTATGACCAGCTTAAATCCATGTCTGGTTATGGGGCTTTTGTTCCGGTTGGTCAAGATCCTGACTTGAATAAAGTGTTTAGAGACATTCTGATAGATCTCGACAAGGAAACATACACTGATATGAAATTCACAATGTGGGATGAAAGGCAGCTCATCAACGAACTCCATAGTATCCTTCAAACAAAGAGGTATGAACTTATAAGCCAACCAATGATTTTTCACTAATTCATGTATTATTACCGTGGTCCAATATTTTCTCATTACTGGTCACCCATGGCTAAGAGGGGTTTTGATTTTAGAGTCTTGGTCCGTTGGGGCTGGGCTTCGGCTGATGCATTAATGGAGAGGCTGGGGAATTTGCAACAGTTGTTGGAAGACGATGGTTTAGGCTGGGGAGCTAAAATAATGTTGTGATTAACTATCATCACAGAATATTTATTTGTTCATTAACATTTAATAAACAACAAATAATTTAACCATGGTCACGACACAATCAAACAATTTTAGTTTAACTTCCAAATGGAATAATGTTTAAGTCTAATATGAGATCGGATTATTAGGATATCTTTTCCTTCCGATAGGAGGTAATAGGTAAAAATATATATTTATTAGATTTTTAAATTTGTAAAATAGGATAAATAAGGAAAGTATTAGATATAAACATGTTTTTAATCTAATTGATTCATGTTTGACCACATATTTGTTAACTTGCTATCATTTTTTACACCTAACGCCTCCGCATACGTGTACCTGCTGTTACCTAGTGTGTTGGACTTATGCATAAATTTTTTAAACAAGTTTTGTCCTATAGTTGTTAGGTTTTTTTACATAGCTAGCGTTACGGGAGGAAATGCTCAAAATCCACTCTACCATGATTCTAGTGCATCACTTGCTGCACAGGAACAAAGAAGGAAGGGTTATCGCAAAAAAAAAAAAGGAACAAAGAAGGAAGGGGTTGACTTATTCTCCAGTGATTATGGGATTTGGATATTCTTTTCTTTTTTCACAAATTATGTACTTATTTATTTAACTAATTCATAAAAAAAAATCAATGGTTCAGATTCATGTGAGTACCGTATTATTGCCAAATAGATATATTTTCTGATCGCACTATTACACCTAGAGGGTCATCATTGTATATATTCATAAGGCATTATGCAATCTATATATTATTATAGTTAATTATCATCGGTTTGGTTGTTGTGAGCATTTCTTTAATTATTATTCTTGGTGCCAACAGACAATGCTTCTTGGGAACATAACGACTTTAGTTTCTAATTGCTCTTGCTCGTACGTATAGGTATTTTCTTGATATTGATGACATATGGGATCCTCAATCTTTGGAAATAATAAAGTTGGGCCTTTCGGAGAACAATCGTGGAAGTAGAGTTATCATAACTACTCGGAAATTTAATGTTGCCAAAAAAGCCGTTGAGGTTTACAAGCTAGAACCACCGTCACGGAATAACTCCAAGAAGTTATTTTATACAAGATTATTTGGTGGTGAAGACAAATGTCCAACTAATCATCTGGATGAGTTATCTGATCGGATTCTAAAGAAGTGTGGTGGAGTTCCATTGGCTATCATCACAATGGCTAGTTTGTTATTGGGTAAATCAAGAAAAGAATGGATTGAGGTGTGCAACTCTCCGGGTTTCTTTCAAGATAAGGATGATATGCAAATGGAAAACACTGTGCATATATTGTCTCTCAGTTACTATGACCTTCCTTCTCATTTGAAGACTTGTTTGTTGTATCTAAGTGTTTTTTCAGAAGACACTTTTATTGATAAGGATTCTTTGATATGGAAGTGGATAGCTGAAGGATTTGTTGAGAAGAAACAAGGACGTTGGTCATTCGAGGTAGGAGAGGAATACTTCCATGACCTCATAAATAGAAGCATGATTCAAGGGGTTCATTCGAACATCTATGGTATCATACGTGGTTGCCGTGTTCATGATATGGTGCTTGATCTCATTCATTCCAAGTCAAAGGAGGAAAACTTTGTCAGTGATAATGGTACATTATCAGAAAGCAAGGCACGTGTGTTATTGCTAAGTGGGGCCTTCATCCAAGGTTAAAACTCATCCGTGTGCTTGCTTTGGAGGGGTGCGAATTTAGAGAAGGATGCGATAGCCTTGAGCATATTGGTAATCTAATTCATTTGAGGTACCTTGGGATACGATACACAGGGATCACAGAGCTCCCAGAAGGAATAGGCGCTCTCAAGTTTCTACATACACTGCGCTTGGAGCATATTGGAATCGAGGAATTGCCGTGTAGCATTGGCATGCTCACACAATTGGTATGCCTACGTGCTCCGGAGATCAGTGCACCAGGTGGGGTAATATGTAGGTTGACTTCACTGGAGGAGCTACAGATAGGACTAGGTCCTAAGAATGACGAGTCCCAGAGGCAGATTTTGAAGGATCTAGGCCACTTTCGTGAACTCAAGGTGCTTAAGATTAGTAGTAGTTATTTTCGCCCAGAGATAGATAAGGGTATGCAGACAGAGTTGATGCAATCTATGGGCAATCTCCAGAAGTTGCAGCATCTAAAACTACGTGATCGAGTTCCTGCTAATATGAATGTCTGGCATGCAGCAGTACCTCTCGAGATCTCCGATGTTTGTTTCTTCGATCAGTATATTTCCCCAAGTTGCCGTCATGGATTAATTCTGTGCATCTACCTAGCCTCTCCCACTTGAAGATATGTGTGGATGAACTGGACGACCAGGGTCTCCAGACACTGGGCGGGTTGCCAGAGCTCTGTTACCTCAGACTGGAAACAGATTCAAGGGCACCAATAACTAGTAATAGTATTGTAGCAGATGGCTGCTTCCAGAAGTTGAGATCCTTGGTGTTGCCTTATTCAACGGTCCAGTTTGTAGCCAACGAGGATTCGAGTGCTTCGTTTACTATCGTCTCTGCATATAGAGGTATGGTAATTGGTTGGACAAGAAACAAAGACAACTAACTGCAGAGTAGTACCAGGCGTTTTTATGCCTTTATGCCAAACCTCGAGGAGGTTGCGTTTGGTGTGCCCGTGAAGCAATTAATGCAGAACAGCATCAGCTGTGAGGATGTTGGGTTAGAGTACGTCCCATCGATTCGCAGAGTCATAGTTCGCTTGTCTTGCTACGGCGCCAATGTGGATAAGGTGGAAAGAGAGGAGGCTGCACTGAGGCACGCAATTGAAGTTCATCCCAACCGCCCCACACTCCGAATTAAATACTTTTGTAAAAATCGGATGAAGCGGTACGTATTTATTCGTTGTAAACTCCATCCAATCAAATAAACCCAGAGCTGTCCCCCTGTTTTTATTTTAACAAAAAAAAAATTACAGACGATCGGATGATGACGCTTCAGCCACGGAAGAGGACGATGATTCCAATTACAGCCCATTGGATGATGATGATTCAGCAGTTCAACCACGGAAAGAAGAGGATGAGGAGACCCCGGTGCTAGCTTGAGGTACACGTATGATCTCTCCCATGGCACTCTCTTCAATACTGTCAAATTCTATTTTGTGCTTCGTATCGTATTTATTGTTACACCCACACACACTCATATCCTTTGATTCATTGCTGCAGCATGCAGATTTAAGAGTGTACTTATTCCTCTTGACGTCATTTTGCTTTCTCGCAGATACATACGCTGATAATAACCATGCTGCCTGATCAGAGTTGCTGAACCAAGAAGATTTCTGCTGTAACTGTCCAATGCATCTTGGATTGATTTTCATGCCGGTTTCAGTACACTGCTGCTTCAACCATTTAATAACAAGAAATATCCGCTCACTCTGAGCCGCTGCTTGTTGTCTTTTCCATTATTACTATTTTTCTCACATTAAATGTACCGCGTACTACGTGCATGATTATTAAGGACGCAGATGTGCTGTGTCGCCATCGTTTTTATCTGGTATTGTCGCCAAAGCTTTTCTCGCTGGCCATTTATTTCCCAGTCACGGTGAGTCCGAGTATACGACACTCTGAAATGCAAAAATCTTAAATGCCCACTTTTGATGAGAAGGGCTCAGTTTGTGTGTGTTATAATTATTCATGGTTGCCTGGTTCGCATGCAAGATGAGCTAGACTTGAGTGAACTCTGTTTCTAGATCCAAACTTGAGCTCTGTTCCTCTACTGCGGTGGCTCCATAGTTGTTGCATTAGACTCGTATATATATGCATATACACTGGGTTTCAGTTTCAACTCTGTTTAAAATTTTAAATACAAGACAGCAAGCATAGTTTACATTGCAGGATGCAGCAGAGTTCTCTGCTAAGCAAATTGAAATCCTTAGATCAGATAGTTGCGTTGCTCGTCCTTTTAGCCTCTAGGCTCAATTTGCTTCTATTTATAGGCACCACATCTCTCGTTTGCGAGGACTCCTTGGCCGACTCGGCTTCTGAACTGCTCCTGTTTATAAATTAATTAATTAAACTCACCTGCAAGTTCGTTTTTGTTGGGCAGCATAGCCTCTTGTTCTGGCTTGAAAAGAGCCTGTTACGTTGGGCCCAACTACTCGATGAAAGCCCAGTAGAGGCCTAGAGGGATTGTAGTGGTGGAGGCGCTGTTGGTACCATAGGGGCAGCAGGTGTCGACGTCCCTCTCCATATGCCACACGTACCATGACTGACGAGACGATGACGACGACTCGAGTCCCGACTCGGTCTCCCCTGCATGTGCTAGTACCAGGACAGCGAAGCGCGGTCTGTGTGGATGCATGAACCATCCACGCTGATAATGTAATAACGTGAGGTTATTAGTAGCAGGGCATCAGGGGTACATGGCCGTATGTCGGGAGATACATGCCATGCCGCTATCATGCACAAAACATTTTATTTTCAAAAAGGAATCCATTTCAAAGTTGGACCAAACACTACAGGAAACTGGCTCTTTACCGACTGCTTTTGATACATGCCATGCCGCTATCATGCACAAAACATTTTATTTTCAAAAAGGAATCCATTTCAAAGTTGGACCAAACACTACAGGAAACTGGCTCTTTGCCGACTGCTGAAAGCAGTCGGCAAAGGCCGTAATGCAGTCGGCGAAGGCTTTGCCAACTGCATTCACCTCAGGCAGTCGGCAAAGGCCTGTCGGCAAAGAAGCCGTCGGCAAAGAATTCTTTGCCGACTATGCCGACTACCAGGTAGAGGGCAGTTGACAAAGCCTTTGCCGACTGCCATAGGCTGAGTCGGCAAAGATAACTGGCCGTGCCGTCTGGAGTTCGCGCCGACTGCCGTCGTGGCAGTCGGCAAAGATTTTATTTATTTTAAAAAAAAGTCTTTGCCGACTGCCCAGCCCGGCAGTCGGCAAAGAAGTATTTAATTTTTTTTTTAAAAAACAGCGTTTGCCAACTGCCACGGAAGACAGTCGGCAAAGCTGGTGCCTGTGCAGCTCGGCTCCTAGCTTTGCCGACTGCCTTGGTTGTCGGCAAAGCTGGAAAATATTTTTTTTCTTTTTTTCTGTTTTCCTATATATATCACAGCAGTCAAATCATATACATATAACACAAATGCACACATATATAACACAAATCCACATATATATCACATGTCCAACATCCAACAAGTCCAACTAGTCCATAAGTCTAACATCCAACAAAGGCCCTCACTCAAGCTGCAACCCGTTGTCCCTATGCTCATCATGGACTGAAGACCATGAAGACCATGAGGACTAGCCTGGCGGGAGCGGCGCGGACACGTACTGGTGCCCCCACCAGGATGCGCGTGCTGGGTTAGCGGAGGAGGGAAGCTCGCCCACGCGGAGGTCCCCTGCTGCGGAGGTCCAGGAAGATCGCCACCCGGAGGCGAGAAGTGTGGCTGAGGGGAAACAACCGGCCACCCATGGCCTGAAGAAGGGACATCTGGAGGAGTCGGGCTCGAACCCGCCGCCAGTGCCTGCACAAAGGAGAAGCGATCTCATTAGTACCTACATAATGGCCGCACAAGCCAAAACAATGGACAAACATATATACTCACCGGAGTCTCCATAGGGCCAGGAGGAGGGGGTGGAGCGAACATCAAGGCGGACAACGGAGGCATGATAGCAGCAGGGATCTGAATGTTCTAAATGTAGCTGGCAAAGTCCTGCCTCCAGCGCGCCATCTCCTGGCG
This sequence comes from Bothriochloa decipiens, assembly GCA_023333625.1. NCBI lineage: Eukaryota > Viridiplantae > Streptophyta > Magnoliopsida > Poales > Poaceae > Bothriochloa > Bothriochloa decipiens. Next base: position 3,193,285 of record CM041636.1, on the reverse strand, counting down.
ATGGGCCTCCTCTCGGGCCGCTATCTCCTGCCGATGAGCCTCCTCTCGGGCCGCTATCTCCTGCCGATAGGACTCCTGCGAGGCCTCCATCGTGGCCCGCAACTCAGCCAGCTCGGACTGCAATGTTATGCCCTCGATATTTAAATAATCCAAAAGGAAAGGTAGATATGTAAAACCAATTAAGGACGAATGAAACTAAAATTACCTGAATCGTCGCCAACGTGCTCGGCTACCGAGGTCGTATGGGGACATCGGAGGAGGTCGTGCTGGCAGATTTACGAATCTGACGAAGGGTGGGACCAGTGGCCACGTCGATTGCGCTGTGGGCAATCAAGTACTTGCCATGCTATTTCCCTCCTCCCGTCCTCATCAAGATGTCTATATCCAAGGGCTGCTTGGTAGGATCGTAGGCCGGACCATGGCGCTGGCGAGCCGCCTCGGTGTACTGGACCATCTTCTCGTAGGTGTTCAGGTTGCTGTACGCCTCGGGCCCATCTACCGAGCTAAAGACATTGTTTGGATCTGTCACTTTGTCCCTGTGAGACAGGGCGTAGCCCTCGTACTCATTGATCACCTGCCCCTCATGTGACTGGAACTGCAAGGAAAACACAAGGATGATTACACGTAATGAGATTGAATAAATAAATAAATAAATCGACAGAAGCTTACCCATGCGTCCATGAACCCTCCGAGGGAGCGGCTCCCTTGGTGGTGTGCCGGCCCTTTCCTTGCCTTGGCACGTTCACTTCTACAGTGATGCTCCTCGTACGATGCTGGCCTTCTTCACTCATCCACAATGGCCTCCCAGCAGTCCTTGTAGCTTTTGCACCATTCAGCAGGAAACTGCATGACATGACAGAAGATGAATCAGAATTAATATTTTGCTACTTATTTTTCATGGAAGGAATAATAAGTAATGTTTCCTAATTACCTAGAGGTAGATCTCCTTGTCAATGTCAGTGTCAGGGTAGTGGATCATCTTCTTGGCATCCGCCTTCAGCAGCTTCTCACGCTTCTCGTCGGTGTAGTAGGTGATGAGGACCTGGACGTGCGCCTCTTAGTACATGTCCTTGAGTCGCCCCATGGCGACCTTGTCCTACACTGCCGACGCCCGGTCCTTTACCCTGTCTTGCACGTGAACCAGTTCTGCATACAGATATCATGTATCATTTCATTATTTCAAGAACTTCCAATGATTGCGTATTGACAAAGCGGTGCAATGAAGACTCACCTAGAACTCCATCTTGATTTTGGTCGCAATGGGGACCTCGTGTGCGTCCCTGACTTTGTAGAAGTCCGACCAATGCCAGGGCACCACCTTGGTCCCATCATCGAGGGTGACAAGGCTAGGGTTGTGCCACTTAATCAGGAGGCCCAGCATGCCATTTGGACTGCGTGCATCACTCCTGCTCACAATCCTCCAGCCTCTGCACAAGTCATTAAGAAGAATTGTTAGTCTAAAGTTTCAATGTTAAACATATCATATGAATAAGTCGTGAAAACATAAACTGCTACTTACGTGTGACCTTTAGGTCGAATCACAGGACGGTGCTCAAAGGCGATCGACGCTTTACGGAGGCGTGTGATCCCACGCTGGTAGACCTTGTGCGAACCTGAGAAAGTCGTCTCCCATGGTGTCGCCTCGCGCCCGTCTTCCTCGCCCCCACCCGAGTGCTGGTAGCCCCCGTCCTCCTCGCGCACGTCCTCCTCGTCTTACACGGTGTCCTTCACGTCGTTCGAGGAAAACAGCTGCCTCGTCACCGAGCGACGTGAGCGAGGCTCCTCCAATGGCGGCTCCTCCAACGCCTCATCCTCGATGCCTATGCCTGTCCATGCGTAGACCGACCTTGCCTTTCATCGCGGTCGTCTAGTTTCGCCCAGCATTTTATCCTGTGCCTGCAACGACAAAGACAAAGATTAAACCAATTAGCACAAATAATCGATAAGTACTTGTAAAGAGATGCAAAATAATAATAAGAACAATATATTATTTACATGAATTAGAATTTATCTCCATAAACGATAGTGATTGGCTCCCAGTCATCGCTATAGTCATAATCACTATCAATATTGTCAAAATCTAAGTCCTCATCATCTCGACTGTCCTCACCACCTCCATCGTCCTGAACACCTTTATCGCGTTGAACCCTCCATCGCTCAAGCATCATTATGTCCTTAGGATCTTGCACCACTTCACCCTCGTCCTCATCAACCTCATTGTCTACTTCCATGCCCATCAGCGAATCAATGTCTATTGACAAACACCCTTTTAGCCCCTCAAGTTGATAGAACTCTCTGCTATCTTCCGTTGGGTCAAAGTTGTCATCATCATCGTTTGGGACAGGCGCTTTACCGCGTGGCGATACCAAGTGCACAAGGTACCAACCCTTAAGCCTCTCATCTTTTTGGCATGCCCATGGGAGATAATAAACTTGTGTGGCCTGTTGAGCCACAATATAGACATCTTCTCCAGTATGGACGGCATCCTGTCAAATTTTGACTTGCCCAATGTCATCTTGACTTCTAACTTTATTGGGATCGAACCAATGGCATTTGAATACCACTGGTTTAAGTTCTTTCGTGCCCTCAAAGTGGAGCTCGTATATTTCTTCGACTATGCCATAATAGTTGAGATTATTGGTGTTGGGCATACGAACTCCTGAGCACGTGGTCTTTCGGGTGGGCCGACTCTCCTCGTAGCTTCTCGTGCGAAAGCGATAGCCATTCACATCATAAACGGTGAATGTTTCCACCCAAAATCTGAAGCCCTGTGCAACATGTTTCATTTCATCACTCATTTCCCTATCCGTGCGTGCCTGCAAGTTGAGGCCAGATAGATCGTTACATTAGTCGCTCCTAGGAGCAAAGTGGAATCTCAAAGTTGAAAAGAGGTAAGTTGGATGGTACCTTTGTACAGATCCAGGAAATAAAATCGGGCTTGCTATTTTTGAGAAGATCATCTTCTTCTTCGTCGGTAGGAGCCATATCCCCTTTCCAGAATTCATTAATATACTCCCTAAAAAAATAAGAGACAAGGGGGATCGGCATGATAGGTGGAGGATATTGACTACGTATGTAACTAGCTCATTGAGAACTTACGTTCGATAAGGAACCACTTCATCAAGGTTCAACAACACATAGAGTATGATAGTGCGAAACTCATGTTGTTGCAACGTCTTGCCGATAGCTGTGCTTCTCCTTCCAAGTTGCCCTTTGAAAAGGCTCAGGGTCGATGAACTCCAGTCGTCGTTGTAACGAGGGGGTGGGTTCACGCTGGGAAGGTTTTCAGTATAGTACACCTTTGTAAAGTTGGACACCTCCTCCACTCTGAATGCCTCTGCCACGGAAGACTCAATTTTGGCTTTATTTCTACACTTTTGCCAAAGAATCTTTAGACACCTCTTGATTGGATAGCACCAACGGGCCTGGACGGGACCCCCCAGGCGTGCCTCATGCGGTAGGTGCAAAATCAGATGCTGCATCAGCAGGAAGAAGCTGGGTGGAAAGATCATCTCCAACTTGCAGATGAACAGAGGTGCAGCATGCTCCAGGTCATGAACCACTTCCCGAGATAACTCCCGGGCACAAAGCTAGGCTCGGGGAGGTATCCACAGGTCATCACAGGAAGGAGCCGCTCAATCCATATGTGGAAGTCATGACTCTTCATCCCTAAGACTTTCATAGTCTTCAGGTTCACTCCCCTACTCAGATTTGTCGCATAACCATCGGGGAACATTAACGTCTTGATCCACTCAAGCACTTCCTTCCTATCGTCCCTTTTCAGGATGTAATTGGCCGGGCCCCTTTTCCACCTCTTGCCATCGATAGGGGTCTTCATAACGTACTTTGGTCTATCACAGATCTCCTCCATGTCTAGTCGAGCCTTAATGTTGTCCTTCGACTTCTCCTTTATGTCCATGATTGTACCCCAGAGTGCCTCGGCGACATTCTTCTCTGTGTGCATTACATCGATGTTGTGTGGAAGAAGAAGGTCCTTGAAGTAGGGGAGCCTATGCAAGCCTGATATATGGGTCCACATGTGTTCCTGACCATATCCTTTAAAACCACTATTGTCTGTATCAATTTTGAGAGCCTTTAACTGGGCAACGACCTGTTCACCAGTCATAATCTCAGGAATGGGGTCGGTGACTTGAACATCTTTCATGAACTGCTTGATATTTCATTTGAACTCATGGTCGGCATCTAGGAATTGACGATGTTTGTAAAACGAAGAGAACTTGCCACCCATCTTCAGCCAGGTGAACATCATAGATGCCTTGCATACTGGGCAAGGCAACTTTCCATGAACACACCACCCACTGAATACGCCATACGCCAGGAAGTCATGCATCAAGTACTGGTACCACACATGCATTGTGAAGTTCCTCTTTGTAGCTCGGTCGTACGTCAGCACCCTCTTTTCCCAAGCATGTTGCAATTCATCCCATAATGGTTACATGAACACACCCATATTGTTGCCCGGGTATTTCGGTATTATCAGTGACAAGAACACATTCTTGGGCTCAAACATAACGCCAGGGGGGAGATTAAGGGGTATCACAAACACGGACCAACAAGTGTATGGGTCCGCCATCATTTCATACGGGTTGAACCCATTAGTTGCCAATGCTACACGTACATTCTTAGTTTCCTCTGCTTTCTTCCGATGCTGGGCATCGAAGTATCTCCATGCATCACCATCCTATGGGTGTACCATGTTGCCACTATATCTTTTACCATCCTTGTGCCATCTCATCTGTTTCACGAACTCCTCTGTTATGTACAACCGTTGGAGCCTTTATATGACAGGAAGGTACCGTAGGACCTTCTCGGGGACCATAGACTATTTCTTCTTGCCATCACTACCCTCTACCTCCACATAGCTAGAGACTTTGCACTTTGTACAGTGCGTTGCTTCCTTAAGGACTTCCCCCCTAAATAGGATGCACCCTTTAGGACAAGCATGGATTGACTCATACGGCATCTTAAGTGCACGAAGGAGCTTCTGTGACTCGTACGTGTTCTTGGGCAGCATGTGACCCTTCGAAAGCATTTCATTGAAAAGTGCCAACATGAGATCGAAGCCATCCTGACTCATGCCCAACTGCGACTTCAACGCTATTAGGCGTCCAATGCATTCTAGTTGCGACATTGTCGTATTCCCAGGAAGGGGCTTCTGTGCCGACTGCATCATTTCGTAGAATGCCTTTGCGATTTCCTCTGGATCCTCCTCCACCACAACTTCATTGCCACGTGCCTCATTATAGTCTACCACCATGTCAGCCATCCCGGCATCTCCATCAAACTGCTCGGGGCCGTCTCTCACCTCCTCCTCTCTAATACGACCGTCTTCACCATGGATTATCCACGTCTTATAGTTTGCCACATATCCATTCTTGTACAGATCTTTCCAAACATCATCCTTTACTTTTCTTTTTGAGTTCTTACAATCGCTGCAGGGACACCGCATCCGAATCGACCCTTTAGCAGCTGGGCCAAATGCTTGGTTCTGGAAATAAGTGGTCCCCCTAATCCATTCATCACTCTTACTTCCAAAGCACGTATACATCCAATCACGGTTAGCCATCCTCTATCATACATATGTGTAAGCGAGTAATAAAACGAGCAATTGCATCTACACGGTATTTCTACCATCTAATAGGTGAAGGATAGGTCCTAATCCCACCCACAGATGCGTAGATGGGTTAGCTTCCATGTTCTACTCCCGTCCAAGTCAGAATTTCGGCAGCACCTCCCCACTGTTCTCTCGATACCCGTCCCCGCAGGAAGAGTGTGTATCTGGAGAACAACGGGGAGGTGCTGCCAAAACTCTGACTTAGACAGGAGCAGAACATGGAAGCTAACTCATCTACGCATCTACGGGCAGTCTAAAACAGATACGGTCGCAGATATGCAGAGACCTATATACCTCCGACCGTATCTCTTTCAAATGGGAGACGCCTAACTGGGTTACGCGACCTTATATATGTATATATATATATGAAGATAGGTGATTTATACCTTGGGTGGCGGTGGAGAGAGGCTAGTGGGGTAGTGGCAAGCTGGGGGAGACAATCAATGTCCTCCGAGGTCCCCTACGACAGGCACTAAGAAACACAACACTATAAGTACAAAATTTTGGCAGAACCTTTCCTGCACGGGAGGTTTCCAAAACCTGCAAGAAATAAGCCCGCTCGATGGCCGACATCATATATACGGCATGAAGGCCACACATCCACAAACCCGGCATGAAGGCCCACATATCCACATCAGGCATGAAGGCCCCCAACATGACATACAGGGCACGAAGGCCAACAATCAGGGACGCATTTTACCTTCGATGGCGGTGGAGTCGGCCAACGCGGTGCCGGGGTCACCTTCTTCTCCGACGAGGTTCCAGGACAATGGCTGGGACGAATGGCGAGCGGACGGAAAACAGCGAGGGGCGTGGCCGCAGTTGAGGCTCCTCTTTCCCTTCTCCTTCTTCTTCTTCTTCTTCCTTTTCTCCTTTTCGTCCTCCTTCTCCTTCTTTCCCTTCTTCTTCTTCTTCTTCTCTTCTCTTCTCCTCCTTCTTCTTCCTCTTCTCTTCCCCTTCCTCCTCCTTCTTCTTCCCCTTCCTCCTTTTCCTTCTTCCTCCTCTTCTCTTCCCCTTCCTCCTCCTCCTTCTTCCTCCTTCCTCCTCTTACTCCTTCCTTGGCAGGCGGTGGGGGGAGGTGGGGCGCGCGGCCACCGGCGAGCCGCGGCTGGGCTGGTGGGCATGCCGCGGCGGGAGCGGCCGTCGATGGGGCACGGCAGCGGGGCATGGGCGAGGTGGGGCACGGCGCATTGGGCGCAGGGCATGGCGCGGTGGGCGCGGCGGCGTGGCGGGGGCGGTGGGCGCGGCGGCAGGGAGCGGCGCGGCGACGTGGGCACGCGGCTCCGGGGCGCGGCGGGGCTCACCAGGGACGGGGAGGGGGTCGGCTATGGCGGATCTGGTGGCGACGCGATGCAGCGACGGCGACGGCGCTAGGCGGCGACGGCAGGGGCGCGGGCGTGTGTGTGCTGTGTGTGCGGTGTGTGTGCTGTGTGTGCGTGTGTGCGTGTGTGGACCGGTTAGGGTTAGGTTTAGTTTCATTTTTAGTTTTTTTAGCCGAAAAATCTTTGCTGACTGCCAGGCTGGGCAGTCGGCAAAGAAATCTCCTTTGCCGACTGCCGTTAACCCGGTGTCGGCAAAGTGTCTCTTTGCCGACTGCCATTTTTGGCAGTCGGCAAATAATTGTGATCACATGTGAGATGTCTGAGTTTTAGACATCCAACGTCGCAATTTGCTCCAAACATTTTCAAATTTTTACCATAGCCTCCACATGCGATAACATGACATCTTGTCAAGTTTCATGATTTTCCAACAAGGTAGGGGGTGAGTTATGGACACGGCCTCAAAATACACTCCCCAATATGAATATCATTTTTTGGATGGCTACCTTTCATTATTTCATGCACCTGCAGTTCAAATTTGGATTATGCGAGAAAATTCAAGTAAATGAAATAAACGATATGCTTGGGTTACAGAAAAAGTTTAAATTCAAAATTAAAAAAAATAATTATTTGCCGACTGCCAAAAAGGCATTCGGCAAAGAGACACTTTGCCGACTGCCGAGTTAACGGCAGTCGACAAAGGAGGCGTCTTTGCCGACTGCCAGCTTGGCAGTCAGCAAAGAGTGCCGGCCAGGGGCCCAGGCTGGGCCACGTGGCACTTTGCTGACTACTCCGTTTGGCAGTCGACAAAGGGTCTCCTTTGCCGACTGTCGTCTGTCATGGCAGTCGGCAAAGAGCACGACGCAGGACGCCGTCTCTGTTCGCCCAATTTTGCCGATGGACGTTCTTTCCCGACTGTTAGAGCAGTCATCAAAGAAGGATTTGCCGACCGCCTTTCTTTGCAGACTGCCGTGGTCAGTCTTTGCCGACTGCTCCGTATGGCAGTCGGCAAAGGCCTAGTTTCCTGTAGTGAAAGTTATACTAGCTAGCATTTGCAATACAAAAACTAAGTTTTATTAATTTAATTTTGAAATCTAATTTTGTACTAAAAATGGTTAGAGACATATCCAATGTGCTGCACTCTACCAATGTTGCACTGAAATATAATGTTCGATGCACGCGCGTCAGTGCGTCACTGCCGACAATGAGAAAGACCGAGGCATGGCAGGTAGATTGATCCGATCATGAGGCAATGTGCAGGCCGGTGAGCCGCGGCAAAGAGCGCAGCGGCGATGAGGCCGGCCAGCAAGGCTATGCAACATTTCACCTTCTTGCGAGGTGAGAACGACACCTTGTGTTGGTGGGAAGTCGTATACTATGAACTAATAGGACCATTATGATGAACTCATAACGATAAACAGGTCCCAGAAACTACTAGTATTTTCAAAGAAATTACACCACTAGTATAGGACTAGTACTAACATCGGGTTCCTCGTCCTAGATTGAGGAGACGACGACTGACTAGGTTTCACGGGGTCTCCTACTGCTTGGCTAGTTGCTAACAGTAATTCATGGTAAAAGCTCCCCCTCCTTCTTCCCCTTTCTGTGCTGCAGTATCAAAAGGGCGAGAAGGAGGCGATTCTGAGTTTTCGGTGGTGATTTCGCCGGTCCCCTTCCTCTCCGGCGGCTGGTATGGCATCGGTGAGTAAGGGCGACCGGTGATTCGCCGCGTGGATGGTTATAGGCTAGGTGTTTATGTGTCTTCCTGGCGGCGACAGCGAGATGGCGGCCGTAGGTGGAGGGAGGGCTTGCTGGGGGGGTGTGCCTTTGTGGCTTGTCTTCCGAGGCGGCGTCGACAAGGCGATGGTGGCGGCGTTGCGGGGAATAATGCTCCAACTCCTCCTCGCCCCGATGGTGCTTCACTCCGGTGCCACAGGCGAGTTCTGGAGCATTTGCACTGGAGTCCGGGCAAATGTTGCTCTTGCCTTTTTCTCAAGGATATTGCGGTGGTTGTGGGTGATGCGGCAAGCTGGAGTGCAGATCGAGCTCGACTTTCCCGCAGCACGAGTCGTTGGCGAGCTCTAGTCTGTGGTCGGAGAGGCTCGGGTTGTATCCCTGACCGATGAACTTTCTTTGGTAATTTCATCCCGGCTTTTGTGCTGGGTGTCTACTGGGGCTCACCTAAAAGCTTTGCAGTGATGAGGCTCCTCCATGTCTAGGGTAGCCACGATGTCTTCTTCGACGACGACGGCCAGCGATGGTTGGACAGCGTTTGGTGGAGACTTCTGGCAACTTTGGGAAGAAGCACAGGGTCCTTAGACTTCACTGTAATTTGTTCTTTTATTAGGGGCCTTTGCGTAAGATGGCTGGGACAACTGTCCATGTATCCTCCAATAACGTATCTGTACTTGTATCTGTATGTTTTCCTTATCCAGTAATACAAGTACGTTTTATAAAAAAAACAGTAATTCATGTTGACTACATGCAGAGGTGTAAAATCATGGCTCCACGCCTCCACACACACGTCTATGTAGGTCCCCATGTCGTCCATGCTTGCGAAGCTGCACTCGCGGTGAATCTGGTAAAGTTACCTACTACGACTGGTCACATAATGCATACATTTTTCACCGACCAGAAAAGCCATGTGATCATACACAGCTGGGCATGCAGTGACGACGCGCTGTAACTTCTATCTCGCCGGCCATAGTGGAGGAAGTAGTCTAGGCCCGAGCAACGGTAGTGCCCTAGATTCTGGTGGCTAGAGCTTCATAGCGGCACATTCCTGGCGGTGGAGTGCCTGCACTGCACTGCACTGCACCCATGAGGCTTTTAGGGCGTCCTCTCAATGGTTGAGTTAGCTGCTAGCTTACCTCACCATGTGAACCCCACATGTAAATCATATTTTATTCTACATCTTATTTCCTTCCGCTCTCAGTATTTATGAGAAGAACCACAGACACCTCGAGCTAGTCTCTTCTCTTTTCCATTTTATGTCTCCCCGACTTAGGAAAAATGATGACACTTAGGAAAAATGATGACATAGATTGTTATGAGCCACCGGAGGTGGCAGCGTTGGGACGCCCTTAATGTCCACTTGTAGTGGTCGGTGGTTGTCCGGGAGCAGGGAACTCTGCATATAGCTTGGTTTTAATAATATTTAACTTGGACAAATATCACGAGCTGCATTCAAAAAAACAAAAACAGGAAGGAACTCTCTACCTCAGTGTACATGAAAACTACTCGGCTTTATCCAAGAATGTTAAGTTTGCAGCTGCTTTGGAGCCTTAATAACGTTGGTTTTTCTTTATTAGAAAAGACAACGCCAGTCCACTGATAATACTACATAGACCTGGTCTCCAATGTGCCACGATGACGATTGTACGTCAGAGAAGCTAGCCTCCACTGAACGAGACGACGACGCCAGTTCAAATATTTTCTTAAATTATGATGGTTTTAGCTGGGGTCTCTATTTTGATTACATATACCTTACTTTTTTTCCTCAACTTTAAGCTTATTGATTTGATATATACAATAGCAATTGGTATGATTAATCTTTTTAGCATCATATGCATTTTGTTGATTGAAACATAAATAAACTTAAAGTGTATCTTATTTCATCTCTATGCTTGATATCAAGAAAAATCTATTTATCCTTTAGTTTTTTATATAGTTGTTGTAATATTTTGACATGTATTAATTTGAAATTCTAATGCTTGCAGTATGGTTTATTCAAAATTTTCATGTTTTATTTTATTAAACGAAATTCCATATTAGTTTTGCAATGTATCATATTAATATCATTTTGTTAAAAGATAATTCATAAAATTAACTTATTAATGTTCATATGCCATAATGTTTGGATCACAATTTTTAAACTTTTTTCAAGACAACAACTTACAAAATTTATCATCATAGAAGTTAATATAACTTTAATGCGAGCAATAAATGTTGTTACTACGTGGTTTGCTATGGATACATTTGCACGATTGATAAGCCTATAGAAATAACTTTCATACTAATTAAGTTCTAACTCATTGAATTCTGAATTATTGTTTGTGATAGCTCATATTAGCAATACATGTATATTTGAGGGAGTTTTGTTAATTTTTTATAATGGTTGAGGGGTGGATTTATATAGGTATATATTACTTTACATTATCTTTTATGATGCCATTTATGTATAATTTGAATGCAAACTTAGGCATCAAGAATTATCTTATGTAATGATAGAGATAGATAATTTATAAAATAAATTATTGGATTAGTTTAGTTACATTTTATAACTGTGGAGGTTTGATTTTTTTTCATATAGGCTATACAGATAACTCCAGCTCCAAGGATCATGGTGTCCTAATTTTGTTAGCAACATTAGAAAATAATTCAAGGTAAAACAATATTATTATTATTAAGATACAAACTGGCTAGGTTCCAAATCTCATAGGGACAATTTTCTAGGTTGGGTTAAAAACATTACTAAGTTAACAAAAACAATACCTGATACCCATTAACGGTTATATCAAAAGTTATTCATGCGATGTAATCCTAAGACACTTAAAATGAAAACTATACTTAGTGGCCAATAAGTACCATATCATCAACATAGAGGAGACTAATTAATCTCTAATTTTGAGAATTAGCATGATAGCCATACCTTTAGTCTATAGGTACAACCGGTGCCATCGCTGATGTAAATGTCATGAATGTTGTGGCACCTATGGCTTGTGTGTTCCTGCCTTTCCTTTCTTGACAGATCTCCTCGTCATCCCCATGATGCTGGCACACGCTTGTGCACAGCCGTACACACTACAAAATGACACCCCTTTTGCAACACATAAATGTGTTGCTAAAAGTCCATATATATATTGCTAAGGTCTATACCAACGTATAATTATGTGTTGCTAAAAGTGGCGTTGCAAGCGTATATTGCAACACTTACTTATGCGTTGGTAACAATTGTATATAACCGTTGCAAAGTAGCAATGGATATTATGAGCTTTGGCAACACTTATTTATGCGTAGCTAGGAATAATGAATCATCTGACAAAAATTAATATTGGAAATTATTTTAATTTGGAACGCAATTAAAAAATTAGAGATCATCTCACACATGAGAAATAGAAACACATCCATATATTAAGAAGCAATGGTTGCATTACAATACGTGCCATCAGAAAATCCTCCATTACAATGAGTGCCAACTAAAGATTTCAAGGCATACTTTTTTGTCCACAACATTCATTTGGAAAAAAATCAAAACAAAAAGAAGCCATATCTACAATGCCACCAACGTTCCATTCATCATGAGTTCCCATTTCATCAATCCTGAAAGGAAAAAAGATAGAAAACTACAGTAACTATACAAGCATTTGGGAATACACAGCTGGACAACATTCATGCTATATCCTTATAAGCTACGAATTAAGGAAAGTAGAACGCAAAATTTTTTAAAATGCAAGCTTATATTCTAGCAGAATGACGACGTACTCAGGTGACCTTGCTAGGAACACTACTGTGATGTTCTTAGATCTTATTCTGCAATGACAATTTGGAAGACTCTGTCATCCCCCTGAATCAGTATTACAGTAACAAACATCTAAAGTTCATATATTTGAATCAGAACGACCATATGCACAAGAGAGAAATAGTACCCAAACATTAAGCTGTAGTTGTGTGAAGTATATATGTAAGCTGGGAGGTCAACAGATCCATAGGGTTTTTCTGCTCCTGATCATTTTCGTTAAGTTTAGAATACATGATGCATTTTCGTGAGTTACTCTCGGCTACAGAAAAGTTATTTTATGCCTGCATTATTAAAAAAAGATGGTGTTGTCAAATCACAAATGGTTATACACAAACATATGAAACTGAATAAATCAAAACTGCAATTGATGACAATGGCAGAATGGAGTGGAACAGCAGAATGTCTATAGTCCAATGAAAATACCTCGGGATTTCCGTGCTTGGGGCAGCTCCATTGGATGTGATCACAGACAAGCAGCAGTGGGCATTTAGGAGGTGTTGATGCTCGTACAGGAGGGAGAGAACACTAACCTTTGTCAGGTCCTGTCGCCGCCTGCAACATGATCGAATAACTGTATCAGTCTCAACATAATTAAGAATTGTTAAATGCAGAACCCAGGCCATGTCAAGGATTAGAAAGAAATATTATGTTGTCCCTCTGAATCAACACTGCTGGGCGAACAACCAATAACTGACTGCATTGATCCCCTTTGCAACTCCATCCTGACGAAAAATTGAATCACATATGAAACATAACCAATATTAACAAAATTAATTAAAACAATGGTCAGAGCGAATTTAGGATACGGGAGTCATCCAAATCTCATATGTAAATGTAACAATTCATGAACCATCAGTATAGAAAATAGTAGATTCTCGAAGTAGGAAAATTATAGAATTAAATCCAATAAATAAGAGATTTACTCAATTTCTTTCAACCCGGAACGTTCAGTGGTGATTTGGGGATCGGTCCTGGGCATCAGAAAATAGAGATTGGGGATCGGACCTGCACATCAAAAGAGTCCTGGAAACCTAGAGTCCAGAGGATTGGGGATTGAACATGGACATCAGAAAAAAAGATGTGATTGGGAATCCAACCTAAACAACAGAAGACATAGGTGATTGAGGATCCGAACCTGACATCAGAAGAGAGACGTGATTGGGATCCGAGACGGATTGGTTGAGCCCTCCATCTGCGGTTGGCTAGCGTCAACGTCGTCGCATCACCGGAGAAAGCGGCGTACTGGATCATGGGCGCACCTACACTCGCCGCCGAAACGACCCGTGAGGATTCCGAACTCACGGTGTTGCAGCCTCCATCTCGTTGGACCATGCCTCTGCCCTGCCGCACCGCGTTGTCCACCCAAGTGCTCAACGCCGATCTCCATGGCTGCCTCTCCAAGCGCTTGATGGAGATTAGATGCAGTTAGATGTAGAAGAAAGAAAAGGAGGTGGAGACGAGATCACGAGAAGTTTGGAAACTGACGGTGGTTTATGGCCAGAGGGCCAACCCGTCGCGTGCGAAACGGAGAGATGGGGTGCGGGCTGGCCCTGTATCGCTGCGACGCATCTTTAGTAGCGTTGCTACACATCCGTTTCAATATGGGGGTTTGTTTTGTAGTGACACTTGCTTCTCGTGCAGGACGATGAAAATTGTCACTTCATTTAGCGGTTGATATTTTTTTTTGACACCAGGAAGGTTGGAGACCTCTCTATGGTGGCATCATTTGTGTGGGAGTTATTGCAGAGGGCGTCCATCCATAGTCGTCTCAATGTCACTCGGTGCGATGGTGTCGTTGATGTAGATGTAGGGCCATTCTTGATAGCGTCCTTGCTGACTCGGTGCATCCGGACAATATATGAGCAAGCGTACATTGAGTTGTGCAAGAATATAGGGGAAAAAGATATTCGTACCTATTGAAGAGGACGTGAACGCCATCACCCTCCTCATCACTTCTGGAACATGCCGTCTTCCATCTCTCATGGCTGGTGAAGATTGTGCGAGGATCCGCGGGAGCTTCATATGTTGATAGATGAAGTAGGTGTAGATCATCATGAAGAAGCTATTAAATGCATTGTTCGTGTCCATTCGGCTCGCGCACAACCTGCTTGTGCTGCATGCGTCGGCTCCAATCTTCCACAGCTGACCATCAAGCTCTGTACACCATTTTACGGAGAGGCAAGGCCCGGCGTTCCCATGCAGCCGACTTGTGTGCATTCGTGGCGATCAAAGATGTGATAAGCCGTGAGAACTTTTCACAGAATAAATGTGAGATGAGTCGCTCCTTTTCTCATGCATCCGTGGTTGAGATCCCTCGAAAAGAAAAGTAGGTAGAGGACTCCCCTGCCAATAGTTCAATAAAGATATTACTATTAAGTTAATGGAAAAAATACCTTATTAATAAGGATTATATCAAAGTTATTTGTGAGAAGTAATTTAAGGACATTATAAATTAAATAAAATAAAAATTGTACTCACAACATTGATAAAAAAATAGTAGAAGCACGTCGCCATGTATGACAGAACCTTCAGACTAATGTTGCGTGTACACAACACGGTAATCAGCTTCAAACATTCATTCACGGTAATCAGTCCTCGAACATTCATTCATGATGTACTGCTTCGAATCTAAGTCCCTTCGTCACCATAATTTCATTACGCAAGCAATCCATATGGTGAAAGCAGAGTCGCCAGATCACAGACACTGTTGGATCGCGGGTCGGGGCCAGAGGTTTGATAGGAAGCACCAACGGGAAATTGCACGGCAAAGCCTCCCCGTGATTGAGAGCCGCAACTAATTCAACAAAGAGACTGGGAGTAGATGGGGCTCCGACCTGGTGCCTGTACACGACGGTGACATCGAGCGCGTCAACTTCGAAGGAGTCCACGCGCAGGTGCCCTTGCAGATGTACGTGCTTGCGCTTTATTGCTTCTTCTTTGCTTGCTTGGCTCGACGACCACAAGTCAGCTGCCCGGCGGCTGGTGCCGCACTGCCCCCGTGGAGAAGTCCAGAGGCGGCGTCCTATTTTTTCCTACGTTGGGAGACGATCCCATCTGTCTCGATCACGGTATGGAGAACCCCGTATACGTAGATTTTAGATTAGAATAATAGATTTATTTTTCTTTTTTTATAATAATAATAATAGCATAAGTGGGTAATTTTCTATAAAATAAAATAGATCTAATGGTTAGCGATTGTTAAGTCTATGATTTTAATGGTTAGATGTTTCTGATTAACGTGAGAATTTTTAGCATTTATCTTTTTTCTTAACACGTCTCGTGAGAGTTAATGTGGTGCCTTCGTTGAGGCCTACAATTAGTAATAGTAATATTTTTTCATTGTTAGCATTAATACATGTTGCATCTAACCAGCTCGAAAGATAAAAATATAGTCGGCCACTTGCACGGCGATGCTTACAGGAAGAAATCCTAAACAAAGAACGAAGTCAACGCACGAAGTGTCGCGCATTCGATGAACATGCGACCTCACCCCGGCCCCGCCTTGGCTAGCACCAGTGTGGCTAGCGGCTCTTGCCACCTTGTTGAGCCACCCTCCTCCCGCTCCTCGACCCGGCCATCTCCTACCACCAGCAACATGATGCCACCGCAGCTAGCTCAATCCCACCACCATCTTACATGCCACACCAAACCCTCTTCTATGATATCAGGTCTGAATCCCCTCCTGGACCCTATCCTAGCCCCGGATGCCTCTTCTTCTTTCACTCCAATGGTGTGTGGATGGGTTGTATGAATGCAAAACTCATCGCGTGCTTGAGTTGGCTTAAAAAAATCCACTGAAACGTGATTCTCGTGCCTTGAGTCGTTGCGCCAATTGAGTTGATACGCATAAGCAAACAAGGAAGGCGTTGGCTTCAGTATTCTCTTGGATTTGAATATTTTTCTCCATTCTTAAATTATATTTAATTTGTAACTAATTCATAAAGTCAAAAAGTAGGAAGGCGTTGGCTTGAGTATCCTCTTATTAGTTGCTTGTGGAAACATAATTACTTTAGTTTCTAATTGCTCTTCCACTTCTGTATGGATAGGTATTTTGTTGTTATTGGTGACATATGGGATCCTCAATCTTGGGAAACAATAAAATTTGCCCTCGTGGAAAACAATTGTGGAAGTAGAATTATCATAACTACTCGTAAATTTGAATTTGCCAAAAAGGCTGATGAGGTTTACAAGCTAGAACAACTTTCAGAAGATAACTCCAAGAAGTTATTTGATACAAGATTATTTGGTGGTGAAGAAAAATGTCCTGCTAACCATGTGGTTGAGTTATCTGATATGATTCTAAAAAAGTGTGGTGGTGTACCATTTGCTATCATCACAATGGCTAGTCTGTTGTTGGGTAAATCTAGAAACGAGTGGAGAGGTCAGCAACTCGACGCGTTTCTATCAAGATAATGATGATGGGCATTTGGAAAACACTATCCATATACTGTCTCTTAGTTACCACGACCTTCCCTCTCATCTGAAGACTTGTTTGTTGTACCTAATTGTATACCCAGAAGACACTCTTATTGATAAGGATTCTTTAATATGGAAGTGGATGGCTGAAGGCTTTATCAAGAAGAAACCAGGACATAGGTTATTTGAGATAGGAGAGGAATACTTCCATGACCTCATAAACTGAAGCTTGATCCAGGCTGTGGATACAAAAGGTTATGGCATCATAGATGGTTGTCGTATTCATGATATGGTGCTTGATCTCATTGTTTCCATGTCACATGAGGAAAACTTTGTCAGTGCTCAAGGTAAATTATCACGAAGCCACAGACGCCGGGTAGTCCAAAAAAATGGAGAATTGAATCTCACCGGGGATAGTAGTCATGTCAACCTACCGCAAGTGAGGTCATTTATTGTCTTGGGTTGTCACATTTCTATGTGGGCGTTGCATATGAGGTTGAAACTCATCCGTGTGCTAGCTTTGGAGGGCTGCACATTCGCAGAAGAATGCCACGGCCTTGAGCAGATTGGAAATCTAGTCCACTTGAGGTACCTAGGGTTACGAGGTAGAGGGATTCAGATGCTCTCGGAAAAAATAGGTGGTCTAAAGTTTCTACAAACATTGGATTTGGATGTATCTGGAAACCTTAAATTGCCGTGTAGCATTGACAACCTGACTCAGCTAGTGTGCCTACGTGCTCCGTTGTTCGTTGCGCCAGTTGGATTATTGGTTGGGAAATTGACTGCACTAGAGGAGCTATATATAGGAGGAAATCTTTCCAGTCAGGAGTTCCAGAGACAGTTCGTGAAGGATCTAGGCAACCTGTCTGAACTCAGGGTGCTTAAGCTTCAGATTAGGTTCTGGAATATGGATGACAGCATGCAGATAGATTTGATGCAGTCTCTAGGCAATCTCAAGAAAGATGCAGCATCTAACGGTGGATTATTATAGAAGTGTTAATACGAATGCCTGGGATGCAGCAGAGCACTCTAGAGATCTCCGATGTTTGTTTCTCGGTGGTATCCGTTTCCCCAAGTTGCCGTCGTGGATTAGTTCTGTGTATCTTCCTAGCCTCTCTCACTTGGATTTACATGTGATGGACATGGATGAGCAGGGTCTGAGGGCACTGTGTGGGTTGCCAGACCTCTCTTACCTCAAATTGTTTTCCTAGGAAAGAACTAGTGTTATTATTGACACAGATAGCTGCTTCCCGAAGCTGAGATCCTTGTTGTTGCCTAATTCAGTGGTCCAGTTTGTAGCCAACGATTCGCAATATAGAGGTAGGGCCAGTGGAATGAATCGAAAGAAAGACAACAGCAGTGTAGTTATGATGCCAAGCCTCGAGCAGCTTCAACTAATGCAGAACAAAGACGTCAGCTGTGGGGACCTCGGCCTGGAGTACCTCCCATCCATTCGCAAAGTCCAAGTTTGCTTCCACTGCGTCGGCGCCTTTGAGGATGACGTGGAGAGGGAGGAGGCTGCACTGAGGCATGCAATTGAAGTCCATCCCAACCGCCCGGAACTCCAAATTCAATATTGGTGTAAAGATTTTATGATGAGGTACGTACCCAGCTACTAGTACTTACATGTATGTACATTCCATTCAATCCATTTAAGCTTAAGCTACTTCCCTGTTTTTCTATTAACCAAAAAAATCCAATAACAGACGATCGGATTATGATGCTTGAGCTGCGGAAGATGACGAGCACTACCAGAAAACTGCATGTTGCCATGTGCCTGGTACTTTGCCGTGTACAATGTATTGGGGCACACGACAAAGATATATTTTGTCGTGTGTCATACACGGCAAAATAATGCACACGGCAAAGCATGGCACACAGCAAAGCTTATGTTTGCCGTGTGCCGCGGCACAAGGCAAAAAAAAACACTCGACAAAACATTGACGGCCTGTCACAGCGGCCACTTACCATTTTATATTTTGCCGTGTGCAGCGGGAAAATACACGGCAAAGTTTTTTATTATTTTTAAACAAAATTTTGTCGTGTGCGGTTGCAACACACATGGAAAAATATTTTATTTTGCCACGTACAGTGGCAAGGGACACGATAAAATATTATATTTTGCCGTGTGCAACGGGAAAACACACGGCAAAGAATATTTTGCCGTGTGCCACCGACTGCACACGGCAAAATATTTTTGTTTTTTAGTTTTTGGTCTAAATTTTTTCTGCCTTATGACAGTATGTATGACTCAATGTTAAAATTTGGTCTATTTTTGGCTTTTTTGATATATTTTTTTAATTTATTTTGTTTCATTGACTTTTTGCAATATTTCAAATCTGAACTGCAGGTACATGGAATAATGGATTTTGGTCTTTTGAAAAATGAGATTTATGATATTTGATGTATGTTTTAGCCGTATCCAGGAGCTCACATAAAATCCCGAGCATCTCGTTGACGTAACATGTCGAGTTAGGTGCGGGAAAAGTGAATAAAAATTATATAAAATCCAAACGAAGTCCGAAAATCATGAAACTTGGTGAGCTGTCGTGTCATCACATGTGTATGCTATGGTAAAAAATTGAGAAGGTTTCGAGCAAGTTGCGATGTCGGGTGCCTAAAACCCGGACATCTCCACAAGTTGCGTGATTGCAAACGCCGCCAACTCCTCAATGTCTGCACCCTCTCTCATCGACATGAGCTCATGGAGCACGTCCACAAGCCTTCCCATTCGTGCACGGCATACTCCAACACTGTGGCGGGTGGACGAACTTCAGGTAATTTTGGTTTCACTCGACGTACATTGAATGTTACACACATTGATCCGATTTGCAATACTGAAACATGAGATTGAAACACTGCAGGCGGCGTTGGCACAGCAAAAGGAGATGACCCCTCGCACCTGGAAGCTCGACTGGAGGACACACAGAAGAAGATGGAGGACATGCAAAAGCAGATGGCGGAATTCTATCAGATGCTCCACAACGTGGTATCGGATGCCCCAGTGCAGTTGCCGGCTATAGCTCTAGTTTGTCTCTTCATTCTTGTAAGTATGGAAGTTTAATGCCTTCGTGCCATTGGGAATGTCGGCCTTCGTGCCATTGTGATTTTCGGCCTTCGTGCCGTTGTGATTGTTGGTCTTCATGCCATTGTGATTGTCGGCCTTCGTGCCATTGTTTCTTGCAGGTTGGAAACCTCCCCGTGCAGGGGAGATGCTGCTGAAATTTTTAATTTTGAGTCTAACACATACAATCTATTCTCTTTTGTGCAGCCTCCGTCGGCGGGTTCAAACTATCTCGCTACAGTGTCACCGGCGGCTGATGCCGTTAACCCTACACCGCAGTCTGGTCCATCACATCACTCCGGGAGGCCACAGTTACAGTCTCCGTCGCCGTAGTAAGTCGCCGTAGTAGGGATGTTGTACTATTTGATGTTGAACTTGTAATAATAAACTTGTGATGTTGAACTTTGATGGATTTTTGATGGAGATGGATTTATGAAATATGTGTCTGCTTTTGATATATAATGCATGTTGTTGATATAGATGTGATGATTGATATACTTTTGATATATATATAATAAAATAAAATAAAATGCATTTCTCGTTGTCTTTGCCGTGAGCTTTACATGGTGGCACACGGCAAAGTAATCTTTTAAAAAAAATAAAAACAAAACTTTGTCGTGTGCTTTGGATGGCAGCACACGACAAATGGGTAAAACTTTACCATGTGCCTTCGATGGCAGCACACGGTAAAACATATAGACACTTTGCTGTGTGCCTCGGCTGACACATGGCAAAATATATATAAACTTTGCCGTGTGCCTCGGCTGACACACGGCAAAATATATAGCAACTTTGCCATGTGCCTTTGTCGACACACGACAAAATATATAGAAACTTTGCCGTGTGCCTCTGCCGACACACAACAAAATATAGAAACTTTGCCGTATCCTCTGTTGACACACGGCAAAATATTGGTTGACGCCCGGCGCCATGACGGAACAAAAAATTTTGCCGTGTGCCGAGCTAAGCACACGGCAAAATTTCTATATATTTTGTCGTGTGTAACACATGGCAAAGAAACTTTGTCGTGCAGAAATTTGCCATACGCACTTTGCTGTGTGCTGCACACGGCAAAATATCTTGCCATGTGTAATCCTGTCTTTGCAGTGTGTAATTACACACGATAAAAAACCAATCTCCAGTAGTGGAGGATTCCAGTTACAGCCCATACAGTTCAACCAGAATGAAGAGGATGAGAACGGTGCTAGCTTGAGGTAGCTAGCTTGTACTTGAGTACCAGTCTCCTCCATCTCAAATCATAAGTCATTCTAACTTTTCTTATAGAGTAAGCATCTCAAGTTTGACCTAGTTTATTAATAAAATAATGATATTTATTATATCAGATAAGTAATATTAGATTTTTCATTACTGATAATTTTATAGTATATCTATTTGCATGTTGTCATAAATTTTTTTGTCATAATTTTGCTATCATTTTGGACAAATTGAGATGTTTTGATTCTTTATGAAAGTAAGAATGACTTGTAATTTGAGATGGTGGGAGTACGTTCCAAATTCTATTGGACCCACTGCATGTCTTCAGTATTGTCAATTGTATTTTCTTTGTCTCGAATATGTCAATTTTATTTTTTGCTTTGTCTTTTATTGCAGCTGACCTAGTAATTTATTCATTGTTGCTGCAACATGCGGATTGTTGAAGAGTTTTGCCTTGACCTCCTTTTATTTGATCCCTCGCAGATTCACTAATAATAAGCTTGGTTTCTGATCAGAGTTGCTGATAAAAGAAGACTGTCTAGGTTTGAGTTTGCTGCTGCTTCAGACATTCCATAATAACAACAGCTCATTACTGAGGTGCTGCTTCCTTTTTTCTTTATTATTTTTCTTACTTGAAATGTATCATGTACCACGTGCAAGTAAATTAGGGACAAAATCATATGTTGTGCTAAATTCAAACAAGCATATGTGCTATCACCATAGTTTTTATTTGCTATTGTCACATACAAGGATTCACCTCTAATGCCACACCATAAGATGGAAACACCACTAATTTGGTTGCCATACGTGGCTAATATTGCAACCTTTCCATAAAATTTGCAATATATGCCTATTTTGCAACCGATAATGTGTTGCAATATGTGTGGTTAGTCGTCGTGACAGACATGTGCTACTGCAACAATTTTAGATTTATGTTGCAATTAGCTGGCATTATTGCCATGGTACTTTGGAGTTGCATTATTATTGAATTCTGTTGCAATTACTTAGTGTTATTGCAACTATATTGGATTTGGTTGTTTTTACTCTTAGCTATTGCTATGGTTGTTATGGGTTGCAATAATCTTTAGTTGTGTTGCAATTGCTAGGTGTTTATTGCAACAAGAATTATAAATGGATGCAATATAATATACCTATTGCCACGGTTTTGGGTGTTGTAATAATCTTATGTGGTGTTGCAATTGTTAGGTAGTTATTACAACTAGAATCTACATGAATGTAATAATATGTTACTATTGCAATGATTTTTTGTGTTGCTATAGATTAATGTATTTTGTGGGTTATTCTTTATCTTAGCTCATCATGATTTTTATCACCTATACCGTGTAGATTTATTAGCTTATAGAAGCCTAACAAAATAGATTATATTTATTTAGTTCATACAATTTATTATTATGCATTTTAAAAATTTAAGTTGTTTTGATTGTTGTAACTAATAAGACAGTAATATAATAGTCAGTCTAATAGTAAGCAAGGGGACCAATCCTATACATGTATATTATAGGTATACAGTGCCAAACTAAAACTCAGGGCCTTTACAAATATGATAAAAAACAATACTCGCTCTGTATGTATAACATTTTGCTACACCGAATCCACAGAACCTATATTTATATAAAATAATAATTATAAGAATTCTTATAACTTTACTTAATTTTAACTAAAATAAATGTCACTGCCAATATTGCGGAATGTAGACCGTGTTCGCTTTTTGGGCTCCCCGTGTTTGGTTTTTGGACTTTAGCGTATTTGCATTTTTGGCCAAAATAATAATATAGTACTATTCTAATAATCTATTTTGTAATACTATACTAGTAGTACATACATATATTGGAGGGGGCTAGTTACGTTTTACGTGGGGACCTGGTGGCTGCCCATTTTCTCAATATCAATTCTAAAAAAAAAAAGGCCCAACAAATCAGAATAGGTGAAACATATCGAGAGGTTTGCCTTCGCTCCGGACACCGCGATCGGACCTTAGATGATTTTGGTCTTGGATTGTTTCTCGTCGAGTTGCTCCGTTGCCCTGATCCGATCGCTGCTCCATTGCACCTTATGTTCACAAGATACGATAGACACGGATGTAGTCCAGTTTGGTAACTTAATAACAATGAAATCGAATTTGGGGTACAGTGGCAGGGGCTACTTGTACTATAAGAGGTGTGCTAATGCTGTAGCAACACCAAACGAAATTGAATATGATGAGGATACAAATGCAATGTTATTATCGAGCAATGCAGCGGAGAGGGAGGTCAGATTGGTATTGTCGAGGGATCAAATAACAGAGTGAAATGTAGAGATGACACCCATTAAATTGCCAAGAATGGCATAAATTAGTGAAGATTCCATAGATGAGTCAATTGATGATTACAAGGTGTGGCTTAACAAAATGCATGAAGAGAGAAAGTTCATGGGTAAGTTATGTTGCTGCCCTATTCTAAATGGTTATATTATAATATATTGCAATGGCCATGACAATGATATTTTAG
This sequence comes from Bothriochloa decipiens, assembly GCA_023333625.1. Lineage (NCBI taxonomy): Eukaryota > Viridiplantae > Streptophyta > Magnoliopsida > Poales > Poaceae > Bothriochloa > Bothriochloa decipiens. Next base: position 3,169,608 of record CM041636.1, on the reverse strand, counting down.
CATGGTTTTTGCAGAATTTGAAGATATATATAGGGATGACATGGTCAAGAGTTGCAAAGAGGGTGCAAGGAGAACTTGATATTTGTAATATAACAACCATGCTTATAGTACCGTATTTCTTACTAAAGGCATTGTTTTGGTGTTGACGTTATGCATATATGCTGAAATTTGAATGTGTAAATATATCATTTTGTACTTACAAACTATAGACATGATTTTTCTAACCAATCTTAAATGCAGGGTAACAAAGATGGGGGACAAATTACCGAGGTTCATGTAGCAACAAACATGTTTGAAGGAAATGTAACAACAACAGAAAGTGGAGAAATATCACATCAGCAGGTAGCTCAAACTGAAGTGTTTAATTTTGTCATGTCATAGTCCATAGTATGGGGCCTAATTTTTCCTCTAACTATTGATTCGCAGGAGAACCCACGTAGCAGGCCACTGCAAACACAACTCACAGCTACTGCAGGGACAACTACTGGTCGCACTAGCACCACGTCGGAAACACAACTCCCATCTACAGCACATGCGGCTACTGGTAATACTCGCACATCTGGGAGTACTCGCACATCCGGTAGTTTCCTATACTACTACAAAAGCAGTGAAGGATGATGCGACTAAGAAACCAGCATTAGGCAAAAGAAAAGACCAAAGTTGGCAATACATAGGTGATTTTTTTTTTAACACCACTACCTGTGAATATTTGTGAATCTGATTTGTATTGAGTGTGTTGAGTGTGTTTTTTTTGTATATACGTGATAGACTTGTAGGTTTGACATAGGCTAGTTCTTATCCCGTCATGTATGTACGTCGGTTCATGCAATTTTCTGCCATGTATTCGTACAAAATTAAAGCAGGCAAACTCATGTGCTGTTATCGTTGTGTTTTTATGTCTTATCAAGGTTTCCTGACGCAAAGCTTCTCTTTCTTTCACCATCTCTTGTATACAATCATACATATTGCAGTTAATTTATTTGCTATGTTCCGATGACAACTGCTGATGAGCTGACCTACGGTCTGTGCCGGCGACGAGGAGTCCCAACAATCAACAAATAAATGAGACGAACAGAGTGTTTGCACGGCTCACTGTGGTCTAAAGAGCTCAGAGGCCACCTGATGAGTGTCAAATGATTCTAGTCGTCATCTCTACTATATATAATGCACCAAAAAAACATTCCTAAACTCACACATCAAACTATACCCCCAAGACGTGATTCAAACTCCTCCTCTCCTCTACCCCTTCCTGCACCCCGCTCCTCCTCCTCTCGAGCACGCGAAGGCGACTAGCTGGCCGGACTCGCCGCCCATCTCCAGGCCGTGCGGAGCCGCACTCGACGCCCCGCTGTAGGATGCACGGCGGCGCCTCACGACAAATTGTGTGGAGTCACGCTCGACTCCTTGCTCCTGGCAGCACTGCGGCGGCCCCTGCCTTGTTGTCCGGAGTCGCGCTCGCAGCCCTGGCAGCGGCCCTCGCCATGTCGCATGGAGCCGCGCGCGCCGGCCCTCCCGTACTCGCGGCGGCGCCCTCCTACAGGCTCTTCCCTCTCCCTTACATGAGCCCCTTATGGTTCATAATCCAACACTGGCTCGTAATCCAATAGCATTTGTGTTCTCCTACCATGGATTTGTACTCTCTGAGGATGTTGGAAAGCGTCTTTTTTTACGCCCTGAAGGTATTCGACACAATGGCACAGTTGAATGGCGCACTTGGTCAAGCAATGCATCTGCTTTGTTAACCTGCATTGATAAAGTAATGATATTATTTTTTGCCCTTTCAGGTGTCATCACCAGCGAATTATTGACAATTTAATCTGCATTTCTAGGATGCTTCTCAAGGTCAGTACACCCATGTAATGAATTTTGCAAAATCACATCTTTAACAAGACGAAAGTTGCACCATTGCCACGCGTAAGCTATTCATAAGGCCATAAAACGTGGCCACGTCTCCTGTACTTTTCCACTGTTGAATGTAAATCTTGGGCACTGAAACGGTGGTACAACTAACACCTTCTGGAGACTTCTTTAGGAGCATGATAAAATGCCAGCCGTGTAGCCGGTTCATTTTCGCCGATGCTTTCCCGCGCCAAGGAACAAGGATCAGCGCTGCAACCTGCCGTTAGGCCAGCGTTTAAGCAGAGACAGTGGGACGGATTTGTAGTAGTGGCCTTGGGGGATCAACTTGCAAACAAGGAGCACGAGGTTGATGGTGTTTTAACTCATGAGAAAAGTTGAACACACACGTAGTAAATTTTTTTTTTGAGGGCTAACACACGTAGTAAATTATATGATACTGTAACATCTAGGAAACATCTAATGTGCTGCTTGCATTATCTGATTTGACCCAGATGCATGAACCTTTTGCTACCCTTACCTGTACTACTGTGCAACTAAATAATAATTTTGTTGATGCCTCAAGCATACTCCGTACATGACTTCTTTGGTTAGTTTCGGTGCTTGATGCGTAGTGGTGAGGTATTGTAGGATCACGCCCGACATGTCCTCGCGCCATTTAATTGAACTCCCCAACCAATCAAACTCAGGCGAGGCTGCTCCAAGAGATAGACGGAGAAAACCAAAAATGAGTGGATGTTTTTGTTGATTGGGAATTGGGTCTGAATAAGTCACACCATTCTTTTGAGTGGTCACCTAATGGAAGTGATACAGGAATCGGATTGTAATCCTTTGCCTGAAACATTTATCAAGATCAAGGGCATGGATGCCTCGATGATATTCAAATAAACTACACTGCAAGGTTAATTAACAGAAAAAATGGTAGTGTTCTCAAGGAGGGCGCGGCAAAGCCGCGCCGAGTTTCCTAGTGTATACCTATGACGGGACCAGTGCCAGAACAACCGTAGTGTCAGCACGGGCATTACACATCACTGCACAGCAGGAAGTATAGGTAATTGAATTAATCCACTGTGTCGCAAATGCTGCGAGCTTGATTCCGGGTAGCTGTATTTTACCCTGCATTTTACCCAAGGGAGATTGTGATTGCAGGAAGCGGACATTGATTGAGCCTTAGTTTTTTCCAAGTTACAGCTTCACAGGCTAGACTCTTTCTATTTTATTTAATCTTTTGGTCCATTTGTTAGCTGTGCTTCCCCTTTGTTAGCCGTGACAACACCATATGGGTGATAGTTTGATAACGAGATGTCGCAGCTGGAAGGATTTCTACTATTTTGAAAACTAGCTTAGATTATGTGATTTATTTAAATAGTTACCTAGAACTTATAAGGATTTTTGCTGCACATTAGATTGGACATAGGATCAAAAATGACGATGCCTTACTGCGGGTGGACTGGTGGAAAACCAGGAAGCTACCAAGCGGACCACTGGTTCCTCAGTGCTCATGTTGGATGTTGCCAAGTGGACTGTTGGACCCCGCGCCATGCAGTTCTTTATTCGGATTACTTGGCCATGCTAATATGTTGGTAAATAAACCATCAACTAGCAGCTGGTCTATTATGTATTTTTCTTCCCAAGGTAACTGATCTATGCTATGAAATACCATCAGCTAGATGCTCCTCTGTATTGAAGTTTTTTTTTCAGATACCGCTTATGCAATCAGAAACCATGCCATATCTTTTGTTGAGAGCTTTCAAACAAAATATCTTTTGTTGAGCGAAGCAAAAAGGCTAAGCTGAAAAGCCTACATAGGAGGAATCAAAGCTGACCTAAAGGCCTGACCTCTGGCTCTTTGCCTCTTTCTGCTCTATCAAAACATTTGCTTCCTCGAAAACCTCATACTTATGATAATGTTTTTCTCCTTTTAGATTCATGAAAAACTACACAAAAAACCCATTTTTGCTTTCAAAATTTTCATCTAACCAAACAATGCTGTGAATTTGGACATTTTTGTCTGTTATATTACCCGTTGAAGTACTTTTGCAAAATGGATGATAGTCAGTGCAAATGGATTTGATGTGTCAGTCCTTGATATATCAATTTGATTTCTTTGGTTGCAGTTTGTACTTGGCGAAATTGGTCACCAAACTCCAGAAGTTTAATTTATGCCTTTTTATGCAGGTGCTGCCCATATCTAGCAACAAGCTGCCGATCGAAGGTGATCAGAATGAAATTCTCCATGTTTAATGCTCAGTACAGCCATGGACGAAATGCTACATGTCGTACTTATTAGATGTCACAATAGTGGGAGTTGTCGATGCAGGCAGAGGCTATCAGAGTTCATAAATTGCTGTTCGGGGTATCTAAGGGCATCTCCAACAGTTTTTTATATGACTTGCCATCCTTCACAATTTGGCAAAACATGCAAAAAAAACCTTTTCCAACAGTTTGCTAAACCCGTTTGTCATCTTCCTCCACTTGCCATCCCTCGGCTCCGCACGCGTACTCGGCTTGCCATTCGGGTTTCTGCGGTCGCGATTGCTTCTCCTGCGCACACAAAGCCAGGTTGCATGTGGAAAGATGTATGCAGGTGGAAAAGAATAGCTTGTGGCTTTATTTTTTTAATTTGGCAAGGTAAAGATAACAAACTCTTGGAGAGAGATACTTTTTTTTAGCTTGGTAAATTTTTTAAGAGTTGGCAAATCACAAGATTTGCCAAGTTAAAAATAGCAAACTCTTGGAGATGCTCACTGGCGGTTGTTGCTCTATGCAGGCAAAGGCTATGGTTTTGTCCTCTCAATTTTCATCATTTGCTATGGTGACTTCCCAGAAACTGAACCTGAATTTAAGGGAGCTTGAAGACCTACTGAAGACATTTTGCTGCAAAGGCGTGTGATTTTGCAGAAGTGGCCCATCTTTGGAGTGTGTTTTTGGCCGCCGATTTGGTGTTGCTGGGTGCAGTTAGACTGTTGGCTGTCTTGACGAAACTTTAGGGGTGTTCTTGGAAATTTTTTTATGCTTTGTTATCGGTGTTTTCCGGAATTATATATGATCACAAATGTGTTTTGCATGAATGTATTTTGAAATATATTTATGCTCATATACATTTGCGTGGAGACAAAAACTATAAAAATCTTATCATTAGTTATTTTTAAGTGCATCTCTTAAATGAAACCGTAGCAACGCATGGCCACTATGCTACTGAGATGAAATTTTACCAATACCAGCGTTGAGTTGGGCCAAGTCAAGATAATGGGCCGGATGCCAGATCTACTAGCAACTAGGCCACAATATAGGTGCCCCTATATTGCGCGTTCCAGCCCTCGATTGGTCTGAAACCCCACAGTGAAAAACAAAACACAGGCACATGTATATACTGGCAGACAATGGTTGATTTTGCTACGTAGATTCTTCCAAAAAAAAAATTGCTACGTACACGGGAATCCATAGCTTTACCAGCGTGCAAGCATGTTCGTCCAAAGAGCTAGCTAGTTCATTTGAATGCCCACTAGGCAGGGAAACGAATCTTTTTGTGATGAACATTGGGTCCTGTACTGTTTCTCACATTAGTTTACGATCTAATTCCTATATTTTACGAGGAGTTTAATTAACCATAAATGTGGAATACGTAGAGATGTGTGCATATTGCCGGCCACGTGAGTACACCGTGAAAACTCGCCTCGTCAAGCCTAAACGACAATACTCGACCACATGTCCACATGGCTTGGAATACCTACCACGATTAGCCCTGCCACTAATTATTCGAGATCAAGCAAGCTCAGGAATCACGCAAGTAACGTTAGGGTGTGTCCAGCGACCACAGAAATTGCAAGCAAGAGAAAAAATATATTTTATTCATTCTCCAAGAGAGAACAAAGAAAACGAACGTGCTAGCGAGCTATGCCCACTAGCACTGGTCACTGCGCTCACCACTCCGCCGAGAGTCTGAGACACTCCTCTCTCCTCTATCGCCGGCCGGATTCCTCTTCCCACACGTCGCTGAGTCTGGGATCCACCGCCGCCGCCAAGCTTCTTCGCTGCGCGCGGCAGCTGGACCCCTCCCCACGCGTCGTCGACTCGACTCCACGCTTCAAGTTCCCTTGTCGGTCTCCTCCTCCGCTACCGAATACTGAAATCCGCCGCCGCGACTGAGATCCTTCCCCGCGCGCACGGCTGCTGGGCTCCTCTCCACGCGGCGCCAACTTGGTGGAATCGGGCTTCTTCCCTTCCAGGCGACGCAGGCAAGATCTCAGCGGCTTTATCTCCTTGCTCACGTAGGGGACACCTCCTAAACACTACGCTTTATCATTTTGCAGAAATCGAGCCATGGTCATGGCTTCCGTAATGGGGCCCATGGCCAACGTCATCTTCAAGCTCGGCAAGCTTCTCAGTAATGAGTACAAGCTGCAGACGGGAGTGAGAAAAATGATCCAGATTCTCACACTCGACCTGGAGAGCATGCACGCCGCCCTCTGCAAGGTGGCGACGCGACGTCCGGGAGCTGTCCTACAACGTGGAGGACATCCTTGACACCTTCCTTGTGCGCGTCGAGAGCTGTGGTGTGGACTCCAACCCAAACAAGCTCAAACGTGCGGCAAAGAAGATCAGCAAGCTGTTCAGCAAGAGTAAGGCTCACCATCAGATCGCCCGGATGATCAAAACTATCAATAAGCAAGCAGAGCAGGTTGCTGAATGGCACCGCAGGTACAGAGCCGATGATATTGTCGCTAAGGCAGCCACAACATCAACTGTTGATCCTCGCCTTGTGGCTATGTTCTGAGAAGTGTCACAGCTAATTGGCATTGACAAGTCAAGGGACGAGCTTGTATCCTTGTTGTCTTTGTCCGAAGAAAGCAATGATGGTTCATCAAATGAGAAGATGAAGATAGTTTCTGTTGTTGGAGCCGGAGGATTGGGCAAAACTACTCTTGTCAAAGCAGTGTATGACAGCCTTCAGACTAAGTTTGGTTGTGGCGCTTTTGTTCCAGTTGGTCAGAATCCTGACCTGAAGAAAGTGCTCAGGGACATTCTCATAGATCTAGACAAGAAAGTATACATCAATTTCGGTATCGAAAAGTTCGATGAAAGGAAGCTACTCAATGAACTCCGAGGATTCCTTCGAAAATAAGAGGTACACAAATATTTAGTTCCCAAGCCCAAAACAAATACTTTACATTGCCAAATTTTACTGCAAAATTATTGTAATATGTGTGTTATGGTATAGGTTATCAAGTTCTTAGAGTGAATTTACCAGTTTAATGTTAACCAAGTTCTTAGCATGATACATATAATCCATTCTGAACATAACTTTATGACTCTCTGAATCAAGAGAACTTATTATATCAGTAGGTACTAAGTTTCTTCTAAGTCAAAAATTTCAATCCATTAACTGATCGTTCAAACAGTGGCAACTGACTGTTACGAAACATACAACACTCCTTTATTACATTTTAAAGGATAATTAATTCAACAATTCTAACACCATAAAATTATATGGAAGAGTAATTATATATACACAGAGAGAAATTCTTTACTCTTAATATTACTGTTAGTCTTGTGATCGGTTCATAGCTGGCTAGTCAAAAAGATTAAGAACCACTAGAAACTAACTGATTTATCTCAGTAACACATTTGATTAGCTATTTTTTGTTGATTTGACCACACATACTGCTTTTTCAGATTTTTATATATCATGGCTCTTGAACTTTTGTATTGATAGTTTATTTCATTATCATTGATGACATATGGGAGCCTCAATCTTGGGAAACAATAAAATTAGCCCTCGTGGTGAAAAATTGTGAAAGTAGAATTATCATAACTACTCGTAAATTTGAAGTTGCCAAAAATGCTGATGAGGTTTACAAGCTAGAACCACTTTCACAAGATAACTCCAAGAAGTTATTTTGTACAAGATTATTTGGTGGTGAAGTCAAATGTCCTACTAACCATGTGGTTGAGTTATCTGGTATGATTCTAAATAAGTGTAGTGGTGTACCATTGGCTATCATCACTATGGCTAGTCTGTGATTTGGTAAATCTAGAAAAGAGTGGATTGAGGTCTGCAACTCGCCGGGTTTCTATCAAGATAATGGTGATGGAAATTTGGAAAACACTATGCATATATTGTCTCTTAGTTACTACGACCTTCCTTCTCATCTGAAGACTTGTTTGTTGTATCTAAGTGTATACCTAGAAGACACTCTTGTTGATAAGGATACTTTGATATGGAAGTGGATGGCTGAAGGCTTTATCGAGAAGAAACCAGGACGTGCATTATTTGAGGTGGGAGAGGAATACTTCCATGACCTCATAAACAGAAGCTTAATCCAGGCTGCTGTGGATACAGAAGATTATGGCATCATAGATGGTTGTCGTGTTCATGATATGGTGCTTGATCTCATTGTTTCCAGGTCATACGAGGAAAACTTTGTCAATGTTGATGGTACTTTAGCACAAAGTCACACCCGTCGGTTAGTTCAAAAAAACAAAGAACTGGGTCTCACTGGGGAAAGTAGTCATATGAACCTGCCACAAGTGAGGTCACTTATTGTCTTGGATTGTCACATTTATAAGTGGGCCTCTCATCCGAGGTTAAAACTCATCCGTGTGCTAGCTTTGGACGGCTGCACATTCACAGAACATTGCCACAGCCTTGAGCACATTGGAAAACTACTCCATTTGTGGTACCTAGGGATACGATGTGGATAGATTAGGAAGCTCTCGGGAGAAATTGTTGGTCTGAAGTTTCTACAAACATTGGACTTGACTGGATTTGGAACCCTGGAATTGCCGTGTAGCATTGGCAACCTGACTCATGTGCCGGTTTGATTATTAGTTGGGAAGTTGACTGCACTAGAGGAGCTACAGATAGGAGCATACTCTGAGAGTCAGGAGTTCCACAGGCAGTTTGTGAAGGATCTAGGCAACTTGTCTGAACTCAGGGTGCTCAAGCTTGCATTCTGGAATATGGATGACAGCATGCAGATAGATTTGATGCAGTCTCTAGGCAATCTCAAGAAGATGCAGCATCTAAATATGGATTATACTAGTAGTGTTAATATGAATGCCTGGAATGCAGTAGTGCCTTCTAGAGTTCTCCGATGTTTGTTTCTTGATGGTATCAATTTGCCCAAGTTGCCGTCCTGGATTAGTTCTGCGCATCTTCCTAGCCTCTCCCACATGGAGTTACTTGTGAGTGATCTGGACGAGCAGGGTCTCAAGGAACTGGGCGGGTTGCCAGAGCTCTGTTACCTCAAATTGTGTTCCCCGAGAGAAACTATTATTATTATTGAAACAGATTGCTTCTTCCAGAAGTTAAGATACTTGGTGTTGCCTCGTTCAATGGTCCAGTTTGTAACCAACGAGCATTGGACTGCTTCGTTCACTATATTTAGTGTGGAATTTTGTAGACGTATGAAAAGTGGACAGAATCGAAAGAAAGACAACAGCAGAGTAGTTTTTATGCCAAGCCTCGAGGAGCTTCAGTTTCAGGTCTATGTGAAGGGATTAATGGAGAACACGGACGTCAGCTGTGGGGACCTGGGCTTGGAGTACCTCCCATCGATTCGCAAAGTCAAAGTCGAGTTTGACTGTTTGGGTGCCTATGAGGATGATGTGGAGAGAGAGGAGGCTGCACTGAGGCATGCAATTCAAGTCCATCCCAACCGCCCAGCACTCCAAGTTGAATACGACTGGAAATAACTTATGAAGAGGTAGTATGTATTCTTTGTAAAGTTCGGTTCTTGTTTTAACGAAAAAAAAAAATCCAATTACAGACGATCGGATAAAGATGGTCCAGTTCAGTCACGCACTGCAGAGAACGATGATGGTGCACGTATGATCTCTCCCACGGCACTGTCGTCATTATTTTCAAATGCATTTCCTGTTTCGTCGTCTCGTATTTCAGCTGGCCTTCAGCTGGCCTAGTAATTTATTGCAACACACAGTCACGCACACACATCTTTGATTCGTTGCTGCAACATGCCGATTAATATTGAAGAGTTTTCACCTTGACTTCCTTTTATTTGGTCTCTCGCAGATTCACTACTAGTAATAAGCACGGTTCCTGATCAGAGATGCAAATGCAAGAAGATTGCTGCAAATGCATGAAAATTGCAGAACGCGCACGCACATTTGTTGTGGCCGTCGTTTTGCTTTGCTATTATTGTCGCCAAATCTTTTTCTCGCAAGCTGCCCTCTTTTGTGTTACACAGTTTCCCGCTAGTTTCTGCTTCTTTTAGATGGAATAGTGCGTGATGTATTCGTACGATGCCTAGTGCGCATGCAGGATGAGTTCTATTCATATGTTTGGTGAACAGCTCTATTCATATGTTGGGTGAACTCTGTTTGTATGAAGAAACTTGAGCTCTGTTTCTGATGAAAAGATACCTCTTGCAAGGGCTCCATAGTTGTTGCATTGGAATCATATATATGCCTCATGTTTATTTGCCTATATGCATATATACTGGGTTTCAGTTTGATCTCTGTTCAAATAAATGACGGCAAGAATACCATGCAGGATGCAGCACAGTTTCTCAGTTGCAGAAGCTGAAGGCCTTAGATCGGAAACTTGCAGGACTCTCATACTTTGCTGCTCCTTTGATTTCGCGAGTGGAAGAGAGGAAATTATAACCATAGCCATAGGCACCACATCTCTCGTTCACTTCGGGGCCGGCTCTGCTTCTGAACTGCTTATGTATTCACCTCGTCGATGAAGGTGCTTGACCAGAATCCTAGCGTTACAATCTCCTCGTTCGCTACATGGGCTGGAAAAAGAATCTGATGGGCCCAGCTCTAGTAGAGGCCAAGAGGGATATTGTTGGGCCGAACACGATGCTGAAGAACTGAACGTTGTCACAATTTGATTCGGCAGTTGTCCAGTTTGTTGCCGATGGTCGGAACTCCGATCCACGGTTTGGGGTTCGATGGTGTTTTCGGAGTCGACGAATTGCTTCTCCACGGAGGTGTCGACGTCCCTGAGGTCCTTCCCCAGTTGGGCTACTTTGGTAGTAAGTGGAAATTATCCCTGGGAAGTAAACCTCCTATAGGATCTTCTTACTATATTTATCTATCCGATCACAAGTGCTTTTCTTCCCCATCCCATTTTCCTGCTGCATGCATGGCGCTCGTCTGCATGTCGACGCCCATACGTCTGAGGCCGGGGAGCAACGCCCGGGGAAGGGCAAGGCTGGTCACTCGCCTAGTCCCTCGCGTGGGCATAAATTTGCCTGTCCATCGCCGGGATGTCTCCAAAGGAGCCCGTAGCGATCGCGGTGAGCGGTGATCAGAGAGTTGCTTTTCAACCACACTAGCCTCTGAATATGTTGAGCAGACCACAGCCACTGTGGGTCCAAGCCCAATTAACGAGTTTTGTCCCGCGTGACCCGAGCCGACCAGCACAGCCCATCTCCCTCATTGCCTATGCCTCCGTCCGTTGCCGGACCCGCTACAGTACAAGAGCTCGATGTCGCTGGCCTAGCCGTGCTGCTGACAGAGGCGGCATCGGACTGGCGGGCGAACAACGTCAGAGCCGTGGTCATGGAGGCGTTCGTGAGTGAGCGTGCTGCCGTTTACGCCTGCCTGCCACCTGCTACTACGAGTACGACTGCCTGCTGCCGTTTACGCCACCACCAGGCAACGGCACTCCGGCGGTGACTGGTGGCGGCATCAGGTGTTGCAAAGGCAAATCATGGATTATTCGTTACATTGCATTTGCATTACTTTGCTTTGAATTGGGATGGAGCATCGGAGCATATGCATGCTATACGCCTATACTGCACCACCTCTGCAGCAAGTAGCAATCATATACTAGTTCCGTGCTGCTTCAGACATTCCATAATTAGAAATATCCTGCTGCTTGTTTTTTTTTTTCTCCTTTATTATTTTTCTCATTTCAATCGTATCATGTACTATACGTGCAAGTAAATTACAGACATAAATTATATATATTGTGCTAAATTTAAGCACGTACATGTGCTGTGTCGCAGTCGTTTCTATTTGTTATGTTGTCGCCAAAGCTTTTCTCGCGAGCTAGCTGTTACCACATACAAAGGTGTAGACACAGCATTCTTTCTTGTTTATTACTACTACTATTTACCAGTAAGCGACAAACTGAAATGCAAAAGGCTTTAAAACCCACTTTTGATGAGTAGGCTCTGTTTGTGTGTCACATGGTTGCTAGGTCGGTTGCTAGGTAGACTCTGTTTCTAGGCTGTTCTCTGGATACCTCTTGCAGTGGCTCCATATACTTGTTGTATTCGACTCGTATACCACATCATTTGCTTTAACACGGCACCTGCAAATATACTGGGTTTCAGTTGATCTCTGTTTAAATAAATGACCGCAAGCATAGTTTACTATGCAGGACGCAGCACAGTTTCTCTGCTTCAGGATTGCAAGCCTTGGATCCGAAAGTTCCATGACTGAGATGCTTTGCTCGTCCTTTAATTTCTGTCGTCATCTCTGGCAATATACATGCACGAGAGGAAGAGTGGAAAATAGGCCTACTTCTGTCTGACCATGCTTCTGTCTTATAAATTAACAAATCCATAATTCTAGTCGATCGATGGTGTGATTGGCATGCAAATTTGCTTTGGTTTGGCAGCCTAGCATCTTGCTCGGGCCGGACAAGATTTTTTTGGACCCACTAAACATTAAACTAAAAGAGACAATAGGAGCAGAGGCCTAGAGGTATTGTTGGGCCGAACAAAATCCGAACGTCTAAACCTTGTCACAATCTGATTGGGGAGAATTAGGTGTTTGGCCTCAGAAATAAATTGCTTTAGATATCAAACCTTTTTTCTTTTCAATTTGGGTATAAGGCCTCAAAACAAAATTTCTTTATGTATTTGGCCTTCCTTCCATTCTGTTAGTTTGTCTACTGTTCATCATGCGAAAAGACAATTGTGTTGGTCTACTATTCATCATGCGAAAAGACAATTGTGCCCTGTATCATTCACACGCCACACGACCTCGAACGCGGTCTCACAGTCTACGTCTCCCCACGTTGGCATGCTCGATGGCACCGCACCGGCGACGAGCAGGAGCCGCCTCCTCCTCTCGGTGCTACAGATCCGGCGCCGCCTCATCAACTGCTGGTTGTGCGTGGCGCCGGGGACTCGAGACCTCGCCGGGGATGTGGCCATGCTCGGGGGTGGGGCGGCCTCGCCGAGGGTGCGCAACCGGACCTAGGGTGGGCGCGGCCTCCCCGAGGGCTCGCAGCCTGGCCTGGGGGCGGGCCTCGCCGGTGACGACAGCCATGCGCCCACCAGAGTCGACGTCGTAGCTCGAGCTACGACCTCCCATGGGTGCGCCTTGCCACCTCGCCAGCCCCTTGGCCCATCTCGTCGCCGGCGTCCCTTTCCCAGCAAAATCGACGGCTACAGTGTGGCTCTTGCCCTGTACGAGAGGAAGAAGAAAAGGGAGCAAAAGCAAAATAGAAACTCTTTGCTGGGTCCAAATGCAAAAGTTCAAGAGAGAAGAGTTTTGTAGATCTAGACTTAGCTGATTGCTAAAAAGTTCAGGGTTCCCAATACAAATATGTTTTGAGTGTGCCTATTTGTGTTCTGCCTATTGGAGACAACACTGAAGGGCATATTCGTCTTTTTGCGTGATGAACAGCAGGCCTAGCTAACAGAATGGACGGAAGGCCAAATACTTAAAAAAAATTTTATTTTTAGGCCATATACCCAAATTCAAAAGAAAAAGGGCCTGATATCTAAAGCAATTTATTTCTGAGGCCAAATACCTAATTCTCCCGTCTGATTGGGGGATTTCCATGAGACCGGCGAAGTTTATTTCTTCTTTTTTGACAACTGAGACCGTGAGATCAATCATCCCACTATCACAGCGCTTGGTCAGTTTCCGGACGTCGGGCCGAAATGTCTGACTCTGATAGTTCCACCTGTCTCGACGCGCCCCACGCTTGATTCTAACGAAGCTTCGAATCCAGCATGTGGTACTTGATGGAGTTTGAATAACACATGTCTATCTACCTATTGCCAAAAATTGTGATCCATGTAACAGAACCGTCTAATTTATTAGAGCACAAGTACTAAAATTCATCATTTGACTAGCAAACTTCCGTACTTAAGCCCAAATAAACCCGATAGTCCAAAAAATTTCGAGGGATCTTAAACTTTTTTAACTTACAACCAAGATCGTACATAGTTCAGTAACCACGCACACTCACTTTTTGTTTAAATATGGTATCAGTTCATAGTCAAATCCCACAAAAGCATCTGAGAGGAGATATAGGAATTGACCATGCCCATGGTCTGATTGTCTTCCATAGTAGGATAGAAACCTATCTTGCAGCCACATCAACCTAGATGAACACCTGCAATAAGTGGGAATAAAACCCTGAGTACGAGAATATATTCAGCTAGACTTACCAGTCATAAACCAAGAATAAATTGACTCCAAGAAGTATGCAAGGCTTTATAAGTGGGGTACCTGACTCATATAATTGCAGAAAAAGCTTTGGCTTATTAAGAACAATTATTATAAACTTCTAGCTTTGCATTTTATAGTCATTAACCTGATCATGCTAGATTAGCACCTGAACTAAACAAGCATGGTGCTATTATCAAGCAAGAATAGTAGCCAATTTCAGTTGAGCATCTTTCAGCATCAACATCAAAACCTTGTCATCTCTTTGTTCAAGTTGTTACTACGATGCCGTTGCTCAAGTCAAATGCTCACTGTCCAGGAGCGATGGCGATTCGAATCGATTCCTAACTAGCTGGTGATTTATTCCCCACAGAAACCACACTCACCCGCTAAAGTGAGCTACAGGTCACCGACTGACTATTCGAGTAAAGTCATGGTTCAAACAGGAACCATCGTACCCAGGGGCCGTCCGGCTGCCAGTAGGGCGCACCATACTCTATTCAGGCCTTACCACCGTGCCCCCGTGGCCCCCATCATCTCCAATACGATGCGCTCAGCAGGTCGATTCTCGGCTCAAATAGTCTTATGGCTTCGTGGTCGGATCTACCCGTCCTTCCAGCTAAATGTGGGGCATGCGTTCAATATGACTTGAGGACGTACAACAGATGGGGCCCTAGTTCGACATAGATGGGATAAAACAACACAGAACCTCCAGTTCTGTCCATAGCACTAATCCCGCCCGGTCTCGATTTATTACTCCACATGGTTATTCTGAGATAACAATGTAGCTCACCATCTCTGAGTCACCACTTATAACTCGCGGATGACAGAAAATCACTCGACTTCTACCGATCTTATTTAAGCAGGGCTAAGTAGATAGATCGATCCTGAACCTAATAGGGTACAATGTAAATATCAAGTAGGCAAGGAATATAAGTAATGCATCAACGGTTTCAAGCAGCGCCTATAACTTAATGCATCAAATAAGTAAAAGGACGCAAGTTAGATATTTGCAAACCAAAGGGAGAAATGCTCCAGGGCTTGCCTTCCAAAATGAACTTGACGATCCAAGTCCCAACACCTCATGTGCGAGAACTTCTTTCAGGACTCCTCTTCTAGATCCTCGCTTCACGTCACGTTCAGTCCTTCTAGCGATCCTGTATGATGCATATGCAGATGTATGAATAATGCACATTGGATGCGTATGATGTGATGATCATGATTGCATATTATGTTCTGAACTTTACTCAACATGGTCATAAACCTTTCATTGTTAGTGGTACTCAATTATCAATTATCTCAACATTATTCCAATCATTATAAACACATATCACAGTTAAGCTTCACACAAGGCAATATATATTAAAAGCACAACAAGTCTCAACCTCAGCAACCTATCATTACCTCAACCATACTCTAACACTTCAGCATCAAAAGCATATGAATCAAACATCATACACATATCTATCTCAATTAGCCACTAGCACACTTGGATAGATAAATGACTTATTAGCAAACTATATTCTATATTGTTAACTGAACCCAACTATCATTATCATCAGATCATAGACATTCCAAACACCCATAAAAAATATTTGTGGCACCCTCCAACTAACCAAACATGCGAATTTCATTCACGATAAGAGATGGTCACAATAGAGATTATCATTTATACAAGACATAAACTTTCTAGAAAATTACCATAGATATAACATGCTATCATGAGTCTACCATAAGAATTTTAGCTCCATTGGACAAGCCAATTGTCCTACACAAAAATAACAAGTGACAACGCTTAACTAGGTATGAAAATACTTTGTACAATGGAGTTGATCAAACAACATAACTCAAAGTATCACAAGCATAAATTAACCATATAAACCAACCACAAATTTCCTCAACTCTAGATTAAGCATGTTTAATTTATTATGAATTAATTATGAATCAATCAATATATCACACTTGAACTACAACTTTATATTTTTATACAGCAAGTGAACATAATACATTTTTCATAGAAAGAGCATGTAAATACAAGACCGACAAAACAAGAATCATATTTTTACGAGCTACAGAGAATTACTTATGCATTTTCTAAGATATCAAGAACTAAAGCATATAAATAAATCTACACATAAAAGTTCTAGGAAAGTGCCATATCATATTTTTCTTGCATAGATAATCTCATAAGAAAAATACTACAACTTGAATCACCTTCATTGGACCGAAAATGAGCAAGTTATGAATTAAACAATGTTATAACAATTTCTAGAAATCATTTTCCTAATTCCGAATAGGACAAGCAGTTTGCAGAAGAGCCCTGGATTTTCTAGAAATTGCATAAGCCTAGATCTAAAGTTTTACTTCTCTGGCGCTCTTGTAGAAGGAACCCTATAGTTTACCTAATTTCTACGCGAGGTGCTTCGCGGGAGTTAGACCAAACGGAGGCACTGGAGGTCGTCGTTCTCGGCCGGTGAGGGCTCGCCGGCGGCCACGGAGTGGCGGGGAAGATGCAGGGCGGCGATGCGCACCCGCTGGTGCACTCGGCCTAGCCCGAGGCGAACCGTGGCAGCACGGCCACGCACGCCGGCGGCCCAACGCGGCTGCGCTGGTCGATTGGCCCTCACCTTGGGCCGATTCGAGCTGCGGAGGGGACGCGAAGGTGGAGTGGCGGGTGGCAAGCACAGCGGTGCAGAGGAGCAGCTGCAACGCGTGGCGGAGGCAAAGCTTGGCGCAGCAGCCATGGCGGCTATGGAGACGCTGTGGTGGAGGGGCGACGCGGTGTCATCGGCAGCGTGCGAAGCGGAGGCGTGGACGCGTGGGAGCAGCGGTGGCAGTCATGCAGCGTGTCCACATTGACATTTCGTCGAACAGGTGGCGTGCGTCGGTGTGGCCGAGTTGGGCATCCAATGGGGCCTGATCTGGACCAAATTGGGCCATGGGCCCATAACCAATATTGCTCACCAGACCACGCTCTACATTTTTTGTTAAGGCACTTTGGTCATTAGAGCTATGGATTAGCAAATAATTAAGCCCTAATACAGAAATGTCAATATGCTAATGATGATCGACAAACGACTCGCATTTCTCAAAACTGGACAACCAAACTTGATCAATTTGATCCCAACTTTTGGCATGATGTTCTCGAATAAATTATCTATATTAGTCATAATTGGACCAACTCAAGTTGCTTAACAAAATTTGGAGAACGCGGCATGCCAATCTAATGACGTCAGGAAACCCTAATGACTTAGAAATATTCTAAGTTTGGAATAAGCCCTCTATTCTTCCTTTTTCACCCTATTCGAGCATATTCTATGCATTTTCATGAAAAGTGAATATAACAAATTTTGTTCCTTATAAAATTATCTACAAAGTTTATTTAATGATCAAAAGCCAGAAATGAACTTATGAAACACTTTTGAAATAGTTTAACAAAATCACTAAAAAGATCAAATTTGGTCAACTTAACATTATAAGCTTAATTAGCCAAAGTGACCAATATAAACCTAGCTTCATTTCACATCCTAAACATGTCTAAGTTGATTTAGTGAGAAAACATCAAGCACTTGAACTAGTTAACCCTATGCACAGCCATTCCAACATATAACAATCAACTCAAGCATCACACATACATTTATATTTCCATTTTTAGCTAATGCATATGATGATGATGCTTATGCCTCATGAAATGCAAGCGCAAATGCATTCTTAACATCAGGAATGTTACAACCCACTCCCTGGATAAGATTAAGATATCCTTTTTTGACAAGGGGGTGGTAGCAAAAGAAAATACCATTTAGTGAAATAGACTAAGATCTGCAAACACAAGAATGTTGACACCGTTTTTTGGCACGTGTCAATAAGGATCGGAGACTTAACTAAATCAGCAAGAGGTTGGTTTTTCTTTAGCATTGCTTCTAAGTTGTCGATGGGTGGTTGTCGATGAAGAACATGCTGATCTCGTACATTGCCGATGAAGCAGAAAAAAGCTATTACCGATGAGATAGGCAGGAAGGTTAGAAGGTTGTTGCCGATGCCAGGGATGTGCCGATAAGGAGATGACTTCATCATGACGGGAGCGGACAGAGGATCGGCAACATGAAGCTTATGACTTTTCGTATTGTAGTTTAAGTCCAACTTCTATACAAGTTTTATTTCTTTTTTAAGAAATAGAGTTCGTATAAGGAATTAGTTTATTTTTCTTATATATTTGAGCTTTACGTATCAAATTAGGAATCTTTGATTAGCAGAGTACAAATATATGCCGAAGGGCATTGTAATGGATATCGAAGCATCAATAAACAAATCTACTTTTTATTTTACTTTACCAGTACTTTACTTTTTGGCGACTTCGCCAAGTACCTTTTCTTTTTCAATGAGTTCTTTTAAGAATCGACGGGGTGCATCAACTTGATCTCCGGCGACCTTGCAGGTTCTGCGTCTACCGAGCACGATTCAGGCTTTGACTTCTGGGCGTATCGCTGTCGTCTCGTCTGATCTATTCAATAGTTATCGAATACTTTCTGAGCTTTGGCGTCCGGGCGTATCGCTGTCGTCTCTTTCAGATTTTATTCAAATTTATCATCCTTATCGATTAACAGGTCAAATCGACTGGCACGCTTCGGATATCAATTTCGGGTATTAGCCCGGTGTGTTTGCAGATATAATTTTGCATCAACACATCTTTTGGCACACCCGGTGGGACCAAGTCAACAGATCTATCATCAAGAATCCTATTGATATCTATCCAGAGAACATCATTGAGATATCAGAGTCAGATCTCAAGGAGGATCAGAAGCTAGCCATGGAAAAAGCTATGGAGGATTACAGGCAGCTCTGCTTGAAGTCTTTCAGCATGAATAGGGGCGAAGAAGTCATCTAGAAGCAAGATCTACCATTGGCTCGGCAGGTAACCTTTGACTCCAACCCTGGTAAATTACAGGAGATGGTTAATTCTGCATTAAATCAAGATTTGATCAACCACTCCACCGTGCTATCCAATACTGTCTACAATGCTGTTGTGCAAATGTTAAGAGACGAACAAGCACCAGGGTATGTCAGGCCGGCATATCATTAGCCGGGATCGGCATCTACCAGTACTCCATCGGCAACTCCAACCGTTGAGAGTACGAAAGCGCCTACTCCTCCAGTTACATCAGGGCCACCTATCATTGAAGCCACGCTGATAGGATCAGATCTAACATCTCAGGAGAGGCCTAGTACTCAGTTGAGCACAGATCTATCGGCATTGGCAATATCAGGTCCTTCAGGTCAACACAATCAAATTGCTGCCAATTGGTGGGGATACGGGATGCCTCCAGGTCCATCTACTATCAACTCTGGACTGCCTCAAGTGCATGATATAGCAGGGAAGGGTTCAATGACATCGGCCACTCCAATTCGGCCGATGGCTCAAGTGTTACATTATTCTACTACGCCTCCTGCTATACAGCCATTGTCAATGGGATTCTATGCGCATCCGCAACAGATATCCTATGCGAATCCATTGGCTAATCCTCCACCAGTTCAACAGAGAGCTTCCACTGCAGAACAGCCCATAGTACCATTCGTATCTCAATCTAGGTTATCTGCAATTCAGGGCAATTATGCTGGCTATCATCCATCTATACGAGAGCATCAATTGTCTGCAAGCTATCAGCCATCGGCAAGTCAGGTGCTGATGAATTATAATCTCAATTGGTCAGGGCAAGCACCAGCTCAGCAATCTACTATTCAGCCAAGCTACCAGGCGTTGGGGACTCAGCAGTATAGTCCATAGGCAACTTTCCAGGATCAAACATCGGCAAAACAGCCAATGAACTTTACTCCACAGATTGGTGCTGTGAATATGCCGATTCCTCCAAGCCAAATGCCACAGGGGTATGTATAAGCATATCAGCCAACGCCTCTAGTAGAGATTCAACCAGTGCATCGGCAAGATCAGGATGCACTCTTGACCGATAAGATTGCAGAAGTAATGAAAGAGCAATTTGGGATTCAGCCTAAGATTAATACTTATTCTTATCGGACTCCATACGCTTCATCTTATGACTCAGTTCCTTTCTCAAATCGGTACAAGGTGCCAGATTTCACTAAGTTTTCTGGGCAAGATGATACATCAATGATGGAGCACATCAACCAATTCATCATCCAGTGCGGGGAAGCAGCGAACAGAGATGAGCTGAGGATCCATTTATTCTTGTCCTCTTTGTCTGGATCGGCATTCGCGTGGTTCATCTCATTACCACCCAACTCCATTCTTACTTGGGCTAACCTGGAGAGACAATTCCATAAATACTTCTTTGCTGGTGTCCATGAGAAGAAGCTTACTGATTTGATGAAACTAAAACAACGAAGCGACGAATCGATAGAGAGTTTTGTGCAAAGGGTACGAGACATGAAGAACAGGTGCTACAGCCTAGTGCTTGATGATCGCCAGTTAGCTGGTTTGGCTTTCTAGGGTTTCTTGCCGCATCTCAGGGACAAATATGATTCTCAGGAGTTTGAAAGCTTAAGCCATATTGTGTAGAGGATCTCTGATCAAGGTGCTCAAGCTCTAGAACATAGGAAGAGCTGGAACAGGAAGGTGTCCTTTGTAGAAGAATCAGAAGAATCAGAATCAGATGAAGAACCAACTATCGGCCTGGCTAAGTGGGTGAAGGGTAAAAAGCCTTTATCTTGTCCTTTTGGTCAGAAAGAGCCAGAAAAATTCATGTTTGACATCACGAAGGCCGATAAGATATTTGATCTGCTACTTCAAGAAGGCCAAATCAAGCTGTCACCCAACCATGTGATTCCATCGGCAGAAGAGCTGAAGAAGATGAGGTACAGCAAATTTTATAATGCAATTTCGCACAGTACCAATGATTGAAAAGTTTTTAGACAGCAATTGCAATCGGCAATTGAATCTGGGAGGATCAAGTTCGATAACTCTAAAGCTCAGAGGCCGATGAAGATTGATCAACATCCTTTTCCTGCAAACATGGTGGATGCTGCAAATAAAACCAAAGTGTTGACATCGGCAAACGCTAAAAGGAGAGCATCGGTGGATCCTAGAAATCAAACAACTGCCGATGACTTGAAAGGGAAAGAGAGAGTTGAAGAAAGCAGTAGTTCAAGAAGACCTCCTAGACCTGCTCCGTATAGAATTTCAGGTGACCGCTATCGACATCGGCAAAAGGAGTTGCGTCGAGAAGCGTGGCATCGGCACGAAGATAATTGGAGATGCCCGTTCTTCATCTACTGCTGGGAAGAAGGCATTAAATTGCCTATTGTTGATAACTGTCCTGAGTGCAATGGTTATGATCGAGCCGATCGGGCAGAAAGAAGACCATGCTATGGTGATCGGAGCAGATACATCGGTATGCCGATCAGAGATGGGGCATCGGTACATGATCGATTGGGGGGCAGAACTAGTGTACATGAAAGGCTGGGCAGGCACAACGACTGTTTACCAATGAACTAAGAGGAGCTCGAGGAGATGGCCAATGCAAGAGTCCCTGATGAGGCAGTACTCTATAAGGATCCCGATATAGACTGCCCAGGTTCAAATACAAAACTATATCAGCCCATCTAGAAGACGAAGCTTCCTCAATGGTGCCCTAAAGGTCTAACGAAGACTCAAAAGAGGAAGATGCAACGTGAGCATAAAGAGGAAAATTCCTGTGGAGCAAAAACTCAAGCATGACAGCCGAAGCGCAAAAATGAAGGCCCATCGGCAGATATCAACATAGTTTTCGTATTGCCGATGAAATTTTGAACACTTGCTTATGAAGAAAACAAATAAAGTACTTGTTCAAAAAGAGTGTATCGGCACTACATTAATGTGAAAGTTTTACAAATTGCCGATACATTACTTTGCCGATGAGGAAAAAGGTTTACAAGCTCAACAACGAGCGAATGGTTGATACCGCACGCAGGCAAATTTGGTCGGCCTCCTCCAGTATCTTTGCGTCTTCATCGGCATTGCCTTCAACTGACTTGATTTTCTTCTTGAGCGCCAGCGTCTTGAGGACTTGGTTGTCCCTTTCTTGCTGAAGATTCTTGATAGCTTTGGGCATTTGGGCCTTCTCCTGATTTGCTATGTCCAAGGCTCCTTCAATCTATCTCAGCTCCGCTAGCAGGGCCTCTCTTCTTGCTGATAGTTGAGCAATCTTGTCTTCCAGATCTGTACGAGAGGCTTCTAGTTTACCGATGTCTTTGTGCTTCTCATCGGCAAATTGCTTATGCTTCATCATGTCCTCCTGGAGTTTTGCCTGAGTGGCTCTATCGGCAATCCGCTGGGTAGCCCTTTGATACTGCAACTGCCGACTCTCCAGATGTGCAGCTTGGAAGAGTGCTTCCTTGACATCGGCAGGAATATGACCTCGAATTCCTTTAAAAGTTGCTCTTGCAGAATTAGAATCCTGGATCAGCAAAGAGGTCTCTTGTTGCAGCAAGGATAATAGCGTCTCTAGCTTTGACTTGGTTTCAGATGATAGAGCTTCAAGGGCTGGAGCAGAGCTTTCTTCAGGCTCTTCATCATCGGGAACAATCCCACTGATAGAGAAGGAAAACAGACTATCGGGGGAATCTTGCTCCTAAAAAGGAAAAGGTGATGTCAGCAGAAGAACCCAAGTGTTAAAGGTTATCTAAGGGAGTTAACTTACCTGTTTCAAGGCAATCTCTCCCTTTTGGCTCAAAGAAGCAACCTCAGGTACAATTGTCGATGGCGTTTCTTGTGTTGGTACCTTGATCGGTTGCTGCTGCGATACCGGTGCCGATGAAGATCCTTGTATGGGTACAATGGCCGATGGAAGAGCAGTTGCCGATGGAGAAGTCTGCACAGATACGTCAGGTGATATCGGGCGAGGCGGGGACGCCGATGGTGAAATTGGAGATGGTGTAAGTCTTGCCCGCTTTGATTGTGATTCTTCGCCCAATGAAGCCTTACGCTTGTGCAGTAAAATATCGGCATCGGATGGCTGGGGGGCATCGGCAATGGATGGCTGAGGAATCGGTACACTTGGGACGGTTGTCGATGCAATTACTTGGTGCTGCCAGAGAGACAGATGAGTCAAAGTGCCGATCCAATAATCAAGGTTTAAATAAAGAATACCTCTGGAGAATCATCAAGGACGACGAGGTGTGGCGATGAAGGTGCTGCAGGAGGAGATGAAGGGTGAATTACCGATGAAGATTCTAGTGGTGTAGAACTCACGCCCTGAAATGTGAAATCGGTAAATCATAGCAATCGGCATCTGCAAGAGAATGTGGGGTGATTACCTGAGATGTCTGTGCCGAGGATGCGATTGACTTGGTGCTCTTCTTGGAACGACCAAGACCTATCAGAGCATCTAGCGAAGGAGCTTTATGGCCGACGATGGATACTGGGGAGATTGGTTGCAATCGTATGACCTTGCCGCTCTTACTTAGTGTTGGAACTAGGTCATCGACCTGTTAAAAAGGGTTTAGTTGCCGATGGATTAAAGGGGAGTTGAAAGAAGTGCAGAGGGTCAGACTTACCGCATCGGCAGGGATGGCGTGATCGGGATCAATGAGGTTCTAGTAATGATGAGGAGATGCAAAGAATAGTTGCTCTTTCCATTCTTGCCACCATAATTTGAAGGACTCGGTGACGAAGGAAGCCGGTACCCAATCGGTCAGATCAACATCAGATGTATCGGCATCAGGAAGAAGAGTAACAATCTTATGCCAATCTATACGGTTCGCAATAGTCTCTCTCGGTTTAATCACATTGGCAAAGCAGAGGTTGATGGGCAGTTGTTATACCGATGGATAATAGAACTCGTATGTGGGATTGATATTCTTCCTGCTTCCAAATATGTTGACTGGGATGACGCGAGGGGTGATTATTGCACTAATAATGTCGGCATCTTTGTTCAAAGCCTCATCGATAAGGTTGAAGGAAAGAGGGAATCTTGCTTCTTCATCAACATACGAGACCCAGGCCCTTAGCTCCGAAGGAATGCCGATGTAGAATCTATGAAAGAGATTGCCAATTTGAACTCTGTTTGCCTCCGCCCCTGGTAATACTGCCAGTGCTTCTCTAAAATTGATAGGGGGGCACGTTGCTAATTCTTCTTCTCCGAGTTGATAATCTTCAGGAAGACTTCGAGGGAATCGTTGGGCAAACAGATCAATATGGAAATACTTGTGCATATGGGCGTTCAGCCACATATTAATAAACCACCAAGGGCCCCCCAGATTGCCGATGGATTTGCCTTGCAGCAGCCTTTGTGACACTTGGTGAAGGAGGTGGTAAACTGAGCCAAGGAGATATCGGCACAGTGGGAGTCTGACGTCGCTAGCCAGCATCTCTGCTACAGGAAGGTGCATATTGGTCGGTCCAACCGTTCTGCCGCAGAAAATAAATTTCTCCAGCCACATGTTCAAAAAAGCTGAATTCTCCCTGTGACTGACTGAACCGGATTTCTTATACTCGCTGATATAACTAGTCCAGCCGCCAATGTTCCTGGTAGTCAGCCGATGCTCAGGTTTTCTCTGGAACAGTGCGTTGTCATCGGCAGATGAGATGTCCAAGCCAGTGAGCATATACACATCGGCAAGGGTTGGAGAAGCTGGCCCATGTTTAAAGATGAAGGCATTCAGAGTATCAGACCAGAAATAGGAGGCGGCGATCAACAGTGACTCATTCCTCTCCATATCGGTAATAGATAGTCTGATGCACTGTTCTAATCTATGTTCTGCCCAATACAGCTCCATTGGCCTTGCGACCCTCAAATACCAGTCCTTCCATCCCTTGGTGGTTTTCGGCCAGGATCGAAAGGTATCAGTCCAGAATCCCAAATCAAAATTCTGAGCTCTAAAGGGGATTCGATTGGTTTCTGCGTTTATGATGTCGATTGGGTCTGGATTTCCCATTGGGCCTAGGCAGATAAAGTGATTCTGATGCGTTGGAATAAGAAGATTATTGCAAAGTTCCTGAGATTAGAGATTGAGAATAAGGAAGAGTCATGAACTACACGGAGAAGGAGAAACGAAATGTCAAAGGACGGGTAAAGAGAAAAAAAGAAGACTAACCTTGGGGACGTCGAAACGAATAGCCATGGCCGCAACGAAGATGGAGAAAACAAAGAATGCTAATGGAGGCTAAGAATCGCCGTCAAGAGTGCCGCCGATCGAGTTTGTCAAAAGGATCGCCTGTTGATGTCGCCGCTGGAGAGAGAAAAGCTAGGGTTTGAATCGCAGATGAAAAATGGGCCGCGGCGGAGGAAGCATTATATGGGCCTGCAGAGAAGTTCAAGCAGTTTGGGTAATCATGACCTGGAGGAAATTTCGGCGCATAAAGTATTTTATACTCCGAAATTGGGGGCATGTGTTGACACCGTTTTTTAGCACGTGTCAATAAGGATCGGAGACTGAACTAAATCGGCAAGAGGTTGGTTTTTCTTCAGCATTGCTTCTGAGTTGCCAATGGGTGGTTGCCGATGAAGGACATGCTGATCTCGTACATTGCCGATGAAGCAGAAAAAAGCTATTGCCGATGAGATAGGCAGGAAGGTTAGAAGGTTGTTGCCGATGCCAGGGATGTGCCGATAAGGAGATGACTTCATCATGACGGGAGCGGACAGAGGATCGGCAACATGAAGCTTATGACTTTTCGTATTGTAGTTTAAGTCCAACTTCTATACAAGTTTTATTTCTTTTTCAAGAAATAGAGTTCGTATAAGGAATTAGTTTATTTTTCTTATATATTTGAGCTTTACGTATCAAATTAGGACTCTTTGATTAGCAGAGTACAAATATATGCCGAAGGGCATTGTAATGGATATCCAAGCATCAATAAACAAATCTACATTTGATTTTACTTTACCAGTACTTTACTTTTTGGCGACTTCGCCAAATACCTTTTCTTTTTCAACGAGTCCTTTCAAGAATCGACGGGCTACATCAACTTGATCTCCTGCGACCTTGCAGGTTCCGCGTCTACCGAGCACGATTCAGGCTTTGACTTCCGGGCGTATCGCTGTCGTCTCGTCTGATCTGTTCAACAGTTATCGAATACTTTCTGAGCTTTGGCGTCCGGGCGTATCGCTGTCGTCTCGTTCAGATTTTATTCAAATTTATCATTCTTGTCGATTAACAGGTCAAATCGACTGGCACGCTTCGGATATCGATTTCGGGTATTAGCCCGGTGTGTTTGCAGATATAATTTTGCATCAATAGGTGGGTTGGGGATTAAAGATGTGAGGAAAATGAATCTTAGCCTCCTGAGTGGTGGAAGCTGGAAAGAGAAGATGGTCTATGGTAGAAGATCATTGACTTCAAATATTTGAGGGGTTAGTCCATTTCTTCTGCGAATCATAGACAAAATGACTCCCCCGTGTGGGCTGATCTGTTAAAAGTAAGAGACATTTATATTCAGGGTAGGAAGATGATTGTCAATAATGGAGAAAACGCCAGTGTATGGCATGACACATGGATGTTTGATAAACCCTTATGCATCCTATTCCCTATCCTTTTCAAACTATGTGAACAACCTGAAGTTAGCATTGCCCAGGTTATGTTGGATCCTGGGGCTGTAACATTCACAAGATGGCTAGTTCATAGCCTGTCAAATCAATGGAATCTAATTCTATCCAAGATCAATGAAATAGAACTTGGGACCGAAAATGATAAAGTGACTTCGAAATTTTCTGGGAATGGCTTGTTCTCTGTAAAATCTGTTTATAACTGTTTGAGTAGTGATGCTAGGCAATATCATTAGAACATTTAGAAAGGGAAAATTCTCTCCAAAATCAAAATATTCTTATGGTTTGTAATGAACAATGCAATTCTAACCAAGGATACTATGGTGAGAAGGCAATGGAAAGGGAATCCCTCTTGTTGTTTCTGTAATATGCCTGAATCTGGAATCATCTGCTATTTCAATGTAGTACTGCCA
This sequence comes from Bothriochloa decipiens, assembly GCA_023333625.1. Classification (NCBI taxonomy): domain Eukaryota; kingdom Viridiplantae; phylum Streptophyta; class Magnoliopsida; order Poales; family Poaceae; genus Bothriochloa; species Bothriochloa decipiens. The sequence goes on along the minus strand of CM041636.1, from coordinate 3,142,454 downwards.
AAGCAGTTTGGGCTATTGTAGCACAGTGTATAGGTGCTACTGATATTCCAAGAAACTTGGGGCATTGCTGGAATTGGTTTGATAAATGGCTGCCTAGGGGGAAAAATTTCACACAACCGACATTGCGGCCATATGTTGGTCCAGGGTGTGCTTTGAAGGATATGTACTTAAGAATCCAATTGCTATAATCTGTCATGCGTGCTTACTGATGAGTTACTGGGTAGACTTATTCTTAGGGGACGACAAGAAGGTGTGGGAAGAGGGGGCAACTACCATGAAGAAGATTGCGCCTCAACTGACAGAGATTTTAACAGGCAAGCTGGACATGGTGAGCAGCATGGCGGGAATGACCGAGAAGACCATTGAAGATGAACCAAGCAAGAATGACTTCACCGGTCCACCATGAACTTCTATCCTCTTTCCAATGAAATTTTGTGATGTAATAGCGTTTGCTTCGTTCAGGATGTTTAATTTCAGTCTAGATGGCTAAGTTTGGCGGGTTGTGGCGCCAGGTCTGAGTAGGCAGTCTTTTCTCTTTTTCTGTCTAAACTCTAAACTCCAGCTACGTTGCATTTCAGTTATCATATAATCGAAATGGGGTGATCCTCGAGCAAAAAAAAAATGTGGTACTTGATGGCGATTTCGGAGTCCACGAAGCACTTCTCCATGGCAGTGCGTCCACGTCGCTGAGGTCCTTCCCCATGAGATTACGCTGATCGGAGAGACGCTTGTCAGTCGCAATTGCCTGATCGGCAAATAGCTTCTGAATCTGCACGAGCATTAGCAGTAGAAGATGAGCTACTCTGGGCCCAAGCCCAAGTAACGAGTTTTCTGTTTTCTCCCGCGAGGCCTGTGCCGACTCGCGCAGCCCATCTCCCTCCACGCCCGCGCCTTCATCCATTGCCAGACCGGCTACAGTAGAAGAGCTTGTTGTCGCTGGCAGAGCCGTGCTGCATCTGACGGGCGGGCCAACAACATCAGAGGCGCGGTGGTGGAGGGGTTTGCGAGGGATCGTGCACAGGGCCAGTTCAACGTACATCGTCGTCGTCACTTGTCAGAATGACAACTGCTGATGAGCTGACCTGCTGCAGTTTACAATCGTACAGTCACCCAAGATTGAGAACTTGGTGGCGGCGCTTTCCACGCGTAGTACGCCTCTGATTTCTCTTTCAGTGGCAGTAGGAGCGGTGCATGAGCAGTCATCGTTGGTGGTCATGTACAAGATGGACACAGCTGGTCAGGTCTTGTGCATCAGGAGCGAGGGTTTGTGGGTGTAGTACGGAGTACACGGATGACCATGATTGATCACGAGAGAGCAGCATCATGCGCTCGTGGTCCATTAGCTAGCTTTGATGGTCATCAGGGAATCTGACCTGTAACGCTGTATCGCTGTGTCCATCTTTATGGCAACACCTACGCTACGCGAGCAGACACATGGACGAGCCATGCGTCTGCAGTCTTAGGGCATCACGAGTCTGCAGTCTTTAGGGCATCACGATGAGCATCTGCAGTCTCAGCTCTCTCAGCACACAGTGGTCGACATGACTTGGCTCTCAGGCAATAATAATGCTCTCTGGACGCTCTCAGTTAACCCCACACCGATGATATCCACTTGTGTTAGGCACCACTCTGTCAGCAGCGCCCGCTGCTGCGCGCTGACTACTCGACTCAACGCCGGCGAACTTGCTCGGCGACGAACCTTTCCCCTTCCTCACGCAGCCCGCCGGACAGGCTGTCAGCTGTTCGACTACAAGATGAGTTTATGATAAAAGTTATAGAATGATTCCTCTCCTCTTCCTTATCTACTACTCACTCTTTGGCTTGGACTTGTTGGTTGTGCCTGAGTTGCAGATATCACAAATCCACTCTGGGCCTGATAGCTTGACGTTCTTCTTGGCCTTTCTCCTCTTCTTGCTACTACTGGGCTCATCACTTGACTTGTGGGCTGCACCAGGATGGGGAGTGGTGACATCCCCCCCTCCTTGGGCTGCGGCATGTCCCCAGGCCGCTGAGAATGGGAAACGCTGTTTGATCCATTCAGCATCTTCCCAGGTAGCAAGTTCAGCCTCAAGCCCCGACCATTTGATCAAAAACTGTTCAACTGGACCAGAACGACGATGTTGGAGGCGGCTTTGGAGAACAGTTTCAGGTACCTGGAGGCCGTCGATGTTTTCTGGTACAGCAGCTTGAAGAGGATACTTCGTTGATGGTGCAACCTTCAAGAGGGAGACGTGGAACACCGGGTGTACCGATGAGGAAGCTGGTAAGTCAAGCTTGTAGGTGACCTCGCCCACCTTGGACAGCACAGTATAGGGGCCGAAGTAGCGGAACGACAGCTTCTGGTGAGCACGGGGCACTAGGGACTGTTGAACATAAGGCTGGAGCTTGAGGAAGACTTGATCACCAACATTGAACTCCGCTCCAATCTTTTCTTGTCAGCTTGCCGCTTCATGCGTTGTTGAGCTCGGAGAAGGTGTTGACGCACAAGATCCAGCATAGTAGAGCATTCAGCAAGCATAGCGTCAAGGTCCGGAACATCACAGGCGTCGAATGGAGATAGACTGAAGTGGCGAGGGGGATGGCCGAAGAGAACCTCAAATGGCAAACAGTTGAGTGAAGAGTGGAGGCTGGTATTGTACCAATACTCCGCCAAGTTGAGGTACTTTATCCACTTCCTTGGACAAGAATGGACGTAGCAGCGAAGATATGTCTCGAGACACTGGTTGACCCGCTTCGTCTGCCTGTCCGACTACGGATGGTAAGCAGAACTCATACATAGCTTGGAATCCGCGAGACGGATGAACTCCTTCCAGAATGCACTTGTGAAGATCCGGTCACGGTCAGAAATGATATGCTTCGGCATCCCATACTTTGTATAATACGATCAAGGAAATCTTGTGCCACTTGTTCAGTAGTAAAAGGATGGGATAGTGGAATAAATTGGGCATACTTGCTGAATTTGTCGACAATGACCAATATGCAGTTTGCTGTACCGGCACGAGGGAGACCCTCAATGAAATCCATGGAGCAGACCTACCATGTTTCTGATGGCACAGGGAGTGGACATAGCAGACCTGGATACTTGGCATGATCTGGCTTTGCCTGTAAGCATGTGGTACAAGCAGCCACACAAGCTTTGACAACTGACATCAGACCAGTCCAAGCAAACAGTTTTCAAATGCGAGCATAAGTTACTAGGAACCCTGAGTGTCCTCCCAATGTGCTATCATGAAGAGCCTTGATAATACGCAATTGCAGAGCAAGATTGTTGCCCACCCAGACACGGCCTTTGAGTAGGATGATGCGCTGAGTCAGTGTATATGGAGGATGGGAGTCTCGGTCCACTGATAGTTCCTGTAAGAGCTTCTTGGACACAGGGTCTGAATCATAACTGGCCGCATCCTCGGCCATCCAAGTTGGAGAAGCAGAGGATACTGCTTAGCAAGACTCTTGAGGAGCTGGGTGACGTGAGAGGGCATCTGCTGCTGCGTTGGACGAGCCCGGTTTGTAGATGACCTTGAATTGCAAGCCCACTAGCTTAGTGTACAGTTTCATTTGACAAGGAGTTTGTAGTCGCTGATCAGTGATATGCATCAAACTGCGCTGATCAGTGTAGATGGAGAACTCAGCATGTTGTAAATAAGACCGCCATTGTTCCACTGCAACTAGTATGGCCAACTACTCTTTTTTCATAAGTGGACAGACCACTAGACCGAGGACCCAAAGCCTTGCTGACATAAGCAATCGGGTGGCCATCTTGAAGAAGTACTGTTCCCACTCCTTTATCACTCGCATCAGTTTGAAGCTGAAAACAACGAGAGAAGTTGGGCAATGCCAACACCGGTGCAGAGACCAGGGCCTGCTTGAGTGCTTCGAATGCTTGAGTGTGAGTGCTGGTCCACACGAACAGAGTCCCTTTTTTGAGAAGATCAGTCAGGGGTCTGGCCAGCATGGCGAAGTGCTGCACAAATTTGCGGTAGTATCCTGCCAACCCAAGAAAGCTGCGTAGCTGCTTGATATCTTTGGGGACAGGCCATGCAAGAACAGACTAGATCTTTGAAGTTTCAGTTGAGACTCCCTGTGCACTGATAACATGTCTTGGGTAGGATATGGACTTCTGTGCAAAGTTGCATTTGGACAACTTGATGAGCCATTGGTCCTTCAACAGCAGTTCAAATACTTGAGCCAAGTGGTGGATGTGTTCCTCATAAGTGGCACTGTACACTAGAATGTCATCGAAGAAAACGATTGCACAGTTACGTAACAGGGGCTTCATAGTAGTATTCATCGCCTGTTGAAAGGAATTGGGAGGTCCAGTCAGACCGAAGGACATGACATTGTCCCTGTGAGTTTGGAAGGCCGTCTTATACTCTTCTCCTGGAGCAAGACGGATTTGGTTAAACCCAGCACGAAGATCTAGGTAAGAAAACCATTTTGCACCCGAAAGTTCATCCAAGAGTTCATCTATGACTGGAATAGGAAACTTGCTCTTGATTGTGAGAGCATTAAGTTGGCGATAGTTGACGCAAAGGCGCCAGCCTCCATCCTTCTTACACACCATGAGTACCAGTGAAGAGAATGCACTCTTACTAGGCGTGATGAATCCAGACTCCAATAACTCAGTAACCTGCTTTTCAATTTCTGTCTTGAGTATAGGGCTGTACCGATGTGGTCGAGCTGCTACTGGTGAGGGTCCTGGCAACAGAGGAATTGTGTGGTCACAGTGACGCCTTGGAGGTAACTGAGTTAGGGGCTCAAATAGTTGCTTGAATTCGTCTAGCAACCCTTGTACTTGTGGAGGATAAACAGGAGTCGTAGCAGGCTGTTCATCAGACTCAACTACATAGATCTGTAACAGTGAACAAGCCTCTTCGTCTAGTATTATACCCTGCAAAAGCACCTGATGAGGACCATAAGGAATCTGGAGCCATTTCTTGACCCAATTTGCTTTCATTGGAGAAAAAGCATGTAACCAATCCATGCCAAGGATCATATCATTGGAGCCAAGAGGCATCAGCTTACGTGTAGTGTGGAATGTAAACCCCTGAATAAACCATTCGGCAGACTTGATTTGATCAACACAAGCAACTGTACTGCCATTGGCCACACGGACAGAGGAAGGTGATGGCAAAGGTTGCACACCCTGAAGAAGATCAGTGAACCGACTATGCAGGAAAGAGTGGGTGCTCCCCGAGTCCACTAAGATATTGATATCATGACCCCGTATCTGACCACTGAATTACAGAGAAATAGGGTGGACAGAATGGGTGACAGTTTCAGTAGCACGTAAGAAGTTGATCTGCCCTTCAGGTGGAAATTGCTCTGTCGTTTCAGACTGATCATCACTCTCCTCAGAGAAAATTTCCTAACAGAGATCCCATACCTCTTGCAGTGCATGAAGCTGAATGTTGGGGGAGCACTTGTGGCCTGGATGTAATTTTTCACCACAACGCATACAGAGGCCCTGAGCTTTACGATAATCATGCAGGGACTGCAACTTTTCATCAACAAGTGATCGACGCCAGCCTTCAGCTTGAGGCTTGTCATCAACAGGATGAGTTGGAGGAGCCATTCGTGAAGCTGGAGGGATATAAGGAGGCCCACGGAACGTTTGAGGCTTCGCCGCAGCAGGGGAATCATACCGACGCTGATCCTTGCGATGGAAGAGCTCGACCGCTTCTTCCTACAATAGAGCCAGAGAAATCGCAGCATCGAGTGTTTGCGGAGAATGAACCAAAACCACTGCACGAATATCATCTCTAAGCCCATCAATGTAACGAGCGATGTAGGAGCGGAAATCAGGATTAGGTGGATAAGAAGTTAGCTGTTCCACCAGATCAGTATATCTGTCGGAGTACTCCTGCACAGAGGTTGTCATTTTGATCTGGAAATGCTGGCGAATAAGAGACTCATGTTGATCGTGGCAATAACGTTCCCTGATCATGGCACAGAAGGTTGGCAAATCTGTATTGTGCAGTCTGTGGAGAACGGACTGGAGCCAGCGTTTCGCTGCACCAGGAAGTAGCAACGCGAATACGCATTTCGGGATCCACATAGTACATCTCGAAATGAGAATTCGCTTGGGTGATCCATAAGCTTGGGGTGGTTCCATGGAAAGGGGGAAATTGGATTTTAGGTAGCTATCCTAATTGGGGGTGAAACTGATGATCTGGTGGACTGTGGAGAAAATTGGGTGGATGTGGACGATAGGAATTGGGTGGGAAATTGGTAGAGTAGTGGTATGGGTGATTGGTGGCTTGGTGATGATCGGGAGGGTGGGGATCGGGAGCTATAGAATGATAAACGCGGGATTGAGGTAGAACAGACATACCATTGGCCGGGTTTGGAACCAGGGTCGTGACGGACCCATAGTTCCTCGCCCGTGCCATCATTTTGTCGCGGTGCCCATGGGGCCATTCGGTTGGATCTCCGGCAGGTGGGCGCGCGGCAACCGAATTCGTCGCCGTCGGTTGGAGTCACGGCGGCGGGTAGCGCTCGGAGAAGCGGCGGCGGAAGTCGAGGTGTAGATCGTCGATGTGCCCGTCGATGTGCAGCTTCGAGTCTACGATCCCCTCCACCGTCTTCTCCAACGCCTCCACCCTCTCATCGCACTCGTCAGCGCAGTCGGCGGCGCGCACGAGCTCGAGGTCAGAGAGGCGACGCTCGACGTTGTAGATGCGGTCGTCGAACTGGCCGCCCCAATTGTCGGTGACGACGGCCGCCGTGTACTGGGAGTTGGCGAATCTCTCCAGCAAAGCGAGTCGCTCGTCGATGGCTGCGTCTCGCTCCTGGATGTCGCCTTCGGCTTCGTCGATCCGCTTCACGAGCAGACCCCAGCGGTCGGCGGAGCGCTTGTCCAGTTCCTCCCAACGCGAATCGAACTTGGCAATGAGATCTTCGAAGGCCTTGGACACGACGGGGTCCATGACTCCGTGCTTGCGCTGCCGCCTGGTGAAGTGGTGGTGGGCGAGCGGCGGGGACAGATCCAGAGCTCCACAGGCCGGAGCTTCGGGAGCTGATACCAACTGTCAGCAGCGCCCGCTGCTGCGCGCTGATGACTCGACTCAACGCCGGTGCTCGGTGACGAACCTTTCCCCTTCCTCACGCAGCCCGCCGGACAGGCTATCGGCTGTTCGATTACAAGACGAGCTTATGATAAAAGTTACAGAATGATTCCCCTCTCCTTCCTTATCTACTACTCGCTCTTTGGCTTGGACTTGTTGTTTGGGCCTGAGTTGCAGATATCACAAATCCACTCTGGGCCTGATAGCTTGACGTTCTTCTTGGCCTTTCTCCTCTTCTTGCTACTACTGGGCTCATCACTTGACTTGTGGGCAGCACCAGGGTGGGAAGTGGTGACACACTCACATTCCTAACTTGTCTAACTTCGGATTTGGATGGATGAATGAACTTTGTAGTTCATTAACCGCCGATCAAACGAAAGTGGGAACAATCTAGAACAACATGCACGCACAGACAAACCGTGTTATGTTTTGCACTACTGCAGAAAAAAATAGGGAAAAAAACTTTTACGCAAAAAACACACATTTTGTGGTTTGTAGGATACGAACCTCCTAACCCTCTTGTATGTCCCCTCCTTTACCACTACATCTCTTAGTCATTTGTGCCTATATTTTATTTTGGTGCTCATATATTATATCATACTGAGTGTCAATTGCATGTCCTAAATGAATTTAAATTAAAAAGTTATCAACTATAAAGTTTCATAACTTTTCAAGATCTGCACTTTTTATTTCGAAAGTTTTACCATCCGAGGTCATTTACAAAATTAGAATTTCAAATTTGAGAAATTTAAACGTACGTTTAGCATGACAAGATGGACTCAAATGAAAAGTTTTCATCTACAAAGTTTAACAACGTTTCGACATCTATAAACTTTATTTCGAGTATTTTTCCATCTGAGGTCATTTAAAAAATCATATTTTGAATTTTTAAATTCTAACATAGTTTAGCGTGACAAAAAAACTCAAATGAAAAAGCTTTGAACTACGAAATTTCATAACTTGTCAAAATCTACTAACTTTATTTTGATTATTTATTCATCCGATAAAGCAACAACATTGTTGTTAACAAAATTTACATATCGAGATATGTAAATTTTGTGAACAATGTTAGTTTCACTTTATCATATGCAAAAATGACCAAAATAGAAATTGTAGATCTTGATGAGTTGTACACCACTTATGTACATGACTTATTTAACCGAGACTATTTGATGTTTCAAAAATGTTGGTCAAACTTATAACCCATTATGAACTGGCACTAATGACCGACACATCAGTGCCGGATGTGTCGACCCATTATTAGTGCTGGTTCGGGCAAAGTTTATACTGGTTCGGGCGAAATGAATCCCTACGTCCAGTTTGGGTCAATGCCTGTGTTGCTTATCTCGGAAATTTGTGGGGGTGTACAAGTGCGGTGACAGAGAGTGTTGGGTTCTTAGGTCTCGATGCTTCTTCTCTCAAGGGCGTCGCCCTTTCCCTTTTATAGTTTCAAGGGTCGTGGTGGTCGTCCTATGAGGTTATTCATACAAGTTCTGGCTATCGTAGATTTCATCGTTCGTGTGGTGGGTAGTGAGCTTCGTGTCGATCCCTCTTCTATTGTCCCGTGGGGGGCCTGGTCCTTCCGCGAGTCTGGAGGTACTGCAAGCTGGCGAGCATCCGCGACGGATTTCCTTATCCCGATGTGGGTGTCATCCTTACTGTTCCTTAACCCGCCCTTGGTCAGGCATCTTCTCTATGTAGTCATTGAGTGGGCCTACTCTTCCACGCCGTTTGCCAGGAATCTTCGTCCTCTCCGTTATCCTTGGACAGAGATGGAATGAGAGGCACGCTTGCACAGAGCAGAGGACGGCGTGCCACGGTACGACGTGGTAGGGGCCCGTCTCCTTTTCCTCTTCTTGTACCCGGGGTTTCTGGGATTCCAGTTTCCCTGCGTGAGCACTCGATTCCATCTACGGATTCCCCTGTAGCCTACGCCGTGTTCCTTAGGGTCAACTGTACCGTTCGTGGCCATCTGTCACTGAGGGCAAGTCTGAGCCCGGTCCCCATCCCTGTCCTATGTCCTGATTGCCCCGAGTACGCCCTTATCCGATGCTCCTTTTAGGGTGAGCCCACGTTGGTCGAGGCGGACCGACGTCAGGCTAGACAGGCCGTCATCGGGCGAGGCGGGTTGACATCGGGCAAGGCGGCCCCACGTCAGGCGAGGTAGACCGACATCGGGCGGGGCAGACTAACGTCGGGAGAGGTGGACCAACGTCGGGCGAGGTGGACCGACGTCGGGCGGAGGCTGGTGCGGTTATCTGTCGATGGGCTCCTTGATCGTCTTCGGCCCATGGCCCGTCCTGGGCTCCTTCTCTCGTCTTCGAATTCAGGCCTCAGAGCAGAGCGAGGGGTCTTGGTCTGGTTCTTTCTTTGTTTTAAGGGACAATTGGGTCATCCATGATGTGGATCCTCCACAGTAGCCCCCGAGATTTGGAGAGGTATATTTATCTTTCCAAATTTCTTTTCTCCATGTCGTGTTGGAGTCCCCTTTCAAATATTCACTTTTTTTTGGTGACATTGGGTTCGGGGTGCCCTGATGCGGGGCGTCGGGCGGCCCGGCTTCCTGTTTCTTCGTGCGAAAGAAAAACGGTAGGGGTCTAGTGAAAGCATTCTACCTCCGCCAGGGCAGGTGTAGGGACCTGACTTATAGAGTTCTCCATGATAATTCTGACTACCCGTGGGCATGCGTGGATGCATTCCCGTTTTTCTACGGGCGGCGGCGTGGACTTCCCCTCCGGGAGTCATTGGTCCCCTATTCAAGGCGGGGGGACCGGATAACGTCCTGCCACCTTGCTTCTTTTCTGTCTGTGCTGCAGTCTTTTGACTTGTCTAGGATGGAGCATGGTAAGCATTCGATCATTGAGAGTTTTGGCTTTAGAGAGGGCCACCCTCTTCATCGTCTTATGCTGTCTGAAGGGTGGTGAGAACCAAGGTCCCTTGGTACTGTCTTTCCTCCTTCGGCGTCGGCTCCTGACTTCTTCTCTCTGCCTTTATAGGACATTCTCATCCCTTGGTCAGTCGGGGATCCATCCTACGATGTCTTCCACAGGGTTTCCTGCGGTTCCCGTGGCTTCCGCTGCTCCTCCTAACGGAGGAATGCTGTTTCTTCCTGCGCCGCGTTTAAACACGGCGCTGCAGGCGCCTTCGGGTGTGGCGCTGTGTCCCGGGGTAATGGGGCGTCGGTCGGTCACCTTCGTCAGCTTCATGATCTGGACATGCTCTAGGAGATTATCGACACCGTTCGGGAGGCACTGATGGAGTCCGAGGTAGCCGGAGGGCGCCTTCGTGCTCAGCTGGTTTTTGCTGATAGCCGTGTCCTTGGTGAGCGTGTCTTCTGCTACCCCTTGACTCTGGGATTCTTCATTTACTGATGTTTTCTTCTCCGCAGTCTTGGAGGGCGAGTTGGAGACGCTCCGCCCAGCGGCCAGTGTGGTCGCCGATCTGGTGCGCACCCATGGCGATTCTCTTGCCGAACGCCTACAAGAGGTTCCCATGCGTATCCACGCTATTGCTGAGCGAGGGGTGCTCCGGGGTGCGTCAACTTGTTTGGCCGCGATGCAGCTTCGGTCTGGGTATGACCTCCGCGGCTTCATCAGCTTCCCGGAGGGTCAGGGCGCGGCGCAGCATGGCCCCCTTGTTGACAGCTTTTGGGAGGCTGCTGAGGCCATTGTTGCGTAGGTATCAACGACTGAGATCATCGATGGTTTGCCATGAACCTTCATCAGGAAGTGTTCGCGGGTTACTTATTTAGGATTGTCCACACGAGTCTTAAGGTCGGAAGCATGTTCTTTTTCCTTTTAATCCGTAGTCGTTAGTCAATCTCTTTGTCGCGTTGTATCCTAGATTAGTATTTCCTATCCTCCTGGTGAGGCCCCTTTTGTGGTGACTTTTCTTCACGCAGCGCGTGTGGAGAATCCCTTTGTAATGATGTTGCCGCCTTGCCTTGGCATTCTGTTTGCTCTGGAACGGCATCCAAGCCCCCGGGCCATTATGAAACTTTGATCATGTTCTCATTTCATTCGGCGTTCCAGAAGGGCGCTGGGCCCTCTGAGAGTTTGTGAGTTGTCTCCCGGTGTTCGATGTGCGAGGCCCGTGCTCTTCGCAGTTTGTCACCTACACATTCTTGTTCGCTGGAGAAGCAGGGGTGAGACGCCATCATTTTTCCTCGCTGGACGACACTAGATGCTCGGCGAGCTGGTAACGGGTGGTTTGAGTGAAACCCGATCTTGAGATCTATTTTGATTCTTCATCAGTCGATGCGTATAGTTCCCGAACGCCAGTCGTCAAGCGTCGAGGGCTCACTGCCATCCACTGAGGGATCAACCATACGTGTTGTTATCTAATGAAGCTCAAACATGCTTTTAAGGTGCTCCAACGAGAAAATGTCAGGAGTACAGACCGCTGGGGTCTACCTATCAGCACCCCTCGCTCTTCGTTTTTTTGCTAAAGCGACCGTCGAATCCCGTTTGTGGGACCAGCCTTCGAACTTTGGCGAGTCAGTCCCTTCCCGACGTGTGAACGTCGGGCGCGCTGACCTCGGGGCCTGCTCTTTTTAGCGAGTCCCCTACTTTTGTGTTTTCCTACTCCAGCCCCCAGACATGTTTCTTACCTGACCTCCTTCTCTTTTGTTTTTTATTCTTCATGGGCAGGTAGAAATTTGCCTGTTGCAGAAGCTTTCGTGTGGGCATGCATACATAAAAGGACATACATATGTATACATTATTGTATATATACATATTTTTTAAGGTCGTTTTCAGACGCTATTTATGAGTAAAAATGTCACAGGTGCCGAATGTTCCATGCATTAGTGAAGACGTGATTGCCTACGAGGGTCTTGAGTCGGTATGTACCTGGCCATATTACTTCGTGGACGATGAACGGTCCTTCCCATGGCGACGTGAGCTTCTTTCGATCCTTGGTGCTTTGTATCCAGCGTAGTACGAGGTCTCCTGGCAACAACTCCCTAGGTTGCATTCGTCGGTCGTGGTATCGGTGTAACGCCTGCTGATATTTCACCGAGTGTAGGAGAGCAGCCTCTCTTGCTTCATCTATTTAATCGACTACGTCTTCAAGGAAGGTTTCGGCTTTCTTTTCATCATAGGCATGTACCCTAGATGAACCGTACTCGAGGTCGGTAGAGAGAATGGCTTCCGAGCTGTACACCATGTAGAATGGAGTGAATCCCTTCGCCCTACTCTGGGTTGTTCTGAGACTCTAGACCATGGCCGGAAGTTCTCGGAGCCACCGCTTACCATATTCCTTTAGCCGGTTAAATATTCGACGCTTGATTCCCTGTAGGATCATGCCGTTGCCCTTTCTACCTGGCCATTCGACTCTGGGTGGGCGACTACTGCCTAATCCACGCGGATATGGTAGTCGTCGCACCATTCCAGAAATTCATTGGCTGTGAAATTTGACCCATTGTTCATGATGATGGAGTTTGGTACGCCGAATCTAGGCTGATGTCGGTGACGAATTTCACAGCTTCTCGCGCCTTTGTGTTGGTGAGGGGACGTACCTTGATCCATTTTGTGAATTTGTCGACTGTGACAGATAGGTGTGTGTAGCCCCGGGGGCTCGGTCCAGAGGCCCGACCATGTCGAGTCCCCAGACCGCAAAGGGCCAGGTGATGGGTATCGTCTGCAGCACTTAGGCCGGTAGGTGGGTCTGCTTGGCAAAGAACTAGCATCCTTCACACTTGCGCACCAGGTCGGTGGCATTGGCCATGCCATCGGCCAGTAGAAGCCTTGTCGGAACGTGCTCCCAACCAGTGACTTGGGTGCAGCGTGAAGGCCACAAACCCCTCGGTGGATGTCGTCCAGCAGTCTTCTTCCTTGGCTTTCGAGGATACATCGTTGCAGCACGCTAGTGACACTCTGTCGATACAGATCCCCTTCAATGAGGTCAAAGGACTTCGCATGTTAGGCAAGGCGTCGCGCCTCAGTCTGGTCTATCGGAAGGACACATTTCGCCAGGCACTCGATATACGGCTTCCTCCAGTTGGGTCTGGTTTTTGGTGGGGGTGTTTCCTCGATATCCATCACGTCGGCGGCTTCATCGTGGGTCAGCTCTAGCATTGGCGCCCTCGGATTCTGACTATCCTGGGCTATCGCTTCTGTTTGGTCGACGCGAATCGATGGCGATTTTTGGTCTTTGGCGAAGACACCTGGGGGTGGAGGTTGCCCCCGGAGGCCGTCTTTGCCAGAGTGTCGGTTATCTCGTTTTGCTGACGTGGGATGTGATTGAGCACTAGACCATCAAATCTAGATTCGAGCTTGCAAATTTCTTGGCAATAAGCTACCATCCTAGGATCGACATAGTTGGATTCCTTCATGACTTGATTGACCATGAGTTGTGAGTCTCCTCGAACGTCTAGGCGCCTGACCCTGAGATCGATTGCCACTTTGAGCCCATTGATCAGGGCTTCATATTTCGCCTCATTGTTGGAGGCCGGGAAGTGGAGCCAGACCATGTACTTCATTGGTACTCCCTTTGGGGTGATGAGCATGATCCCTGCTCCCACCCTGGTTTTCCTGAGCGAGCCTTCAAAGTATATCGTCCAGTACTCCGGGTTTTCTGGTGGGGTAGGAAGTGTGGTTTTGGCCCACTCTACAAGGAAGTCTGCTGGGGCTTGGGACTTGATCGCACTTCTAGGGGCGTAAGAGATGTTCTTATCCATCAACTCGAGTGCCCAATTCGCAATCCTATTTGTGGCTTCTTTGTTTTGAATGATTTCACCGAGGGGTGCGGTGCTCACCACTATTACTTGTGGGACTTGAAGTAATGGAGGAGTTTTCTTTTTGCTATTACCATGGCGTAGACTAGCTATTGGAGATGTGGGTACCGTGTTTTTGTGTCACTTAGCACTTTGCTAACATAGTACATGGGCCGCTAGACTTTGAGGGCGTGTCCTTCTTCCTCTCTTTCGACAACGAGCACCGCGCTAACGATTTGGGTCATGGCGGTGACGTACAAGAGGAGCTTTTCTCCTGGGTCTGGAGAGACTAGGATGAGCGCATTGGGCAGGAGGCGCTTTAGATGGTCGAGCGATTGCTGAGCTCCTGGCGTCCAGACGAATTGCTTTGATTTCTTGAGCAATCGGTAAAGGGGCAGGCTTTTTTTCTCCGAGATGAGAAATGAACCTGCTTAGAGCGACGAGACACCCGATGACCCGTTGAACCCCTTTTACGTTGTGGATGGCTCCCATGGCCTCGATGGTGGCTATTTTCTCTAGATTGGCTTCGATGCCTCTCCGGAGATGATGAACCCCAACAACATCCCCTTCGGGACTCCGAACACGCATTTCTCTGGATTGAGTTTTATGCTATGCTTCCTTAACATGGCGAATGTTAGCTTGAGATCTCAGACTAGGGAGCCGGTCCGCTTAGTCTTAATGACGATGTCATCCATGTAGACCTTGATGGTCGTGCCTATTAGCTCATCAAAGCATCTTTCTATGGTTTTCTGAAATGTCACACCCGCGTTCTTAAGTCCGAATGGCATAGTGACATAGCAGTACGAGCCGAAAGGGGTGATGAACGATGTGGTGAGCTAGTCGTCCACGTTCATCTTAATCTGGTGGTATCCCGAAATAGGCATCGAGGAAGCAAAGGGCTTCGCACCCCGCAGTCGCATCCACTATTTGGTCTATTCGTGGGAGTGCATGTGGTTCTTTTGGGCATGCCTTGTTGAGGCTGGTGTAGTCAACACACATTCTCCACTTCCCGTTTTTCTTTTTAACCAATACAGGGTTGACTAGCCACTCGGGGTGTGGTGCTTCTTTGATAAAGCCGACAGCTAACAACTTTTTGATCTCGGTGCCAATTGCTTCCTTGTGTTTGTTGTCGAAGGGTCGCAAACGTTGTTTTACCCATTTGGCTCTGGCTTTTATGCAGAGGGAGTGCTTGGCGATTTCCCTCGGAATGCCCGGCATGTTCCAGGGCCTCCACACAAATACGTCAAGGTTCACATGGATGTGGTCGATGAGCGTGTTTTCCTATTCAGCAGAGAGGGTGGTTCCAATGTGCACCACCTTTTCTTCCCTGTCGATCACCCCAAGACGACCAGCTTCGTTGCTTCTGATGGCTCGAACGTGCCCATCTTCTTTCCTCCTGACTCCCTATCCTTGATCGCCGGCCTTGCCTCCCCTAGGAGCTTGGTCGCATTAGGCTTCTTCACGTCGAGCCTCTTCTTAGCGGACGCAGCGGCTTCCATCTTGATTTCCGCGGGGAGTTGCTTCGAGGCCATGATCGTCGTGGCGTACATGCAACACTCGGTGTCGCATTCGTACACACGCCGATAACTCATCCCAACGGTGATGTCTCCCTTTGGCCCAGGGATCTTGAGCTTGAGTAGCTATAGTTGGGAACAACCATGAACTTGGTGTAGCAGGGCCTCCCAAGGATGGCGTGGTAGGTCCCGTGGAAGTTGACCACTTTGAAGGTGAGAGGACCTCCTTCCAGAAGTTGCCTGGTCCTCCGAACGTGACGGGCAGGTCGATGTGGCCGATGGGCTCCGCCTGCTTCCCTAGGATGACCCCGAAGAATGGAGCCCCCGATGGACGCAGGTGGGTGCGTGGGATCTTCATAGTGTCGAGAGTCTCGGCGTAGAGGATGTTCAGCCCGCTTTCACTATCCATGAGGACTTTGGTGAGGTGTTTGGTGCCGATGATGGGGTCGACGACGAGCGGGTATCTCCTGGGGTATGGCACATAGTCGGGATGATCATCGTGGTTGAAGGTGATCGGTGACTCGGACCATTTAAGAAAAGTGGGGACGGCGGGGGTGGCGGAATATACCTCTCGTCGGGTGAACTTTTGTTAACGCTTGGAGCTGTGCGTCGCTGATCCTCGAAGATCATCAGCGTTTCATCGGCCGGCATGTAGCTGTCCTCCTTCTGCTCCTTGCTCCTTTCCCTGTTGTCACCCTTCTTCTTTGGTCCATTTTACTTCAGAGTTCCATTAATGAATTTCCTCATGGTATTACAATCCTTGAGGAGATGCTTGACTGGGGTCGCATGGTGGGGGCACAGAGCTTCCAATGACTTCTCAAAGTAGTGATTGTTTCACCCCCTCTGTGTTCCCCTCTTTGTGATCAATCGTGGCCACAAGGGAGCTGTCACGCCTTTGTCTGTTCCGCCCTTTCTTGTGCGGGCAATCCGATGATACGGTGTCCCTATCGTCTCGTCGGCCCTTGCTGGTGCTCCCTTGAAATACTGCGCCCACCGCCTCTTCCCCTGAGGCACGCTTGGTGGAGATGTTGAGCATGTCTTTTACTATTTTCGGCTTCTTCCACCCCAGTTTGTGTTCTAAGGACTCACAGGTTGTGTCGGATAGGAATGCCATAATGACGTCCCCATCGGCCACATCGGGAAGCTCATTGCACTTGTGGGAGAAGCATCGAATGTAGTCCCTCAAGGACTCCTTCTTCTTTTGTTTGCAATTTTTCAAATCCCACGAGTTGCCGACGAATGCCTCACACAGGTCATGCCAGTCGTGGATCTTTCCCCTTGGCAGGTGTTCAAGCCAGACACGCGTGGTGTCCGACAGGTATAGCGGCAGGTGCCTGATGATGAAGCTTTCATTGCTAGCTCCTCCTGCTTCGCACGCGAAACGATAGTTGTCCAGCCATAGGTCGGGGTTCATTGTCCCTGTGTATTTCTGGACGTAGGTCGGCAGTCGGAATCTTGGGGGGACGCGGGCGGTGAGGATGCGTGAGGTGAAACAATGCGGCCCTATCATGTCCAGGCTGTAGTCTCAATCCTCATCAGGGTCGAATCTCCCACCCCAACACGGGTGGCACCCATGCCGCCTTTCCTCCCCGCCTGCGCGGTCGCTGTGGCTTCGATGGTAGCTAAGGCTGGAGTGCTGCGTGGTTTCCTCTTGTTCTTCGCGTCGCTTCTGGGGGAGGTCTGGACCATGCCTCGCGAGGGGTGTGGACTCTAATGTATAGATATGTCCTTTGAGGGCGCGCCCATATGACCGTTCGGTGCCCTTCGCTGGGCTGAGGTCTCTGCTTGTTGGATCGCGGCTCGATCAAGGAGTGTGCACTACTCGTCTTGCAGCTTCTTTGCTTCGGGCGTCGTCACCTGCGGGAACCTTTGCACAAGGACCACCACGGCGGCTATGTTCTATTGAGCCCTGTCGAACACTGGCGTTTGGTGGTCGCTTTTAACGGCGTGGTGTCATGTGTCCTGCGTGCGGGCATGGCCCACTCGCGGTCGCCACCGTCGGATTGCCTGCGCAAGGCGGGCTTGCTCGGAGGCGATCTATTGTTTAGCCTCATTGAGCTCCTCCTAGCGAGTGTGTAATGCCTCAACGTTGATCTGGTAAGGGGTTTGGCTCCCTCCCACCTCCAAATTCTCTCCGGGGAGGATCTCATCACCGTCGATGCTGACATCCCAGACGGCTCCTTCCGGGGTAGGCTCCCTCCCTTCACACATGAGGCACTCTGGTGGGGTGGGGAGGACGTCCCTCTATTCCTCCCTGGTCGGAGCTATCGTGGTCTGAAGCTTGGTCTTCGTCTTCATCCAGCAGGTCATAGAAGGACTCAACCATCCCCATAAGCTCATTTCTCATGAGGGGGTCGTTCCGTTCCATCGCCATGAGCTGCTCAAGGATGGAGGAGGCGTTGGAGTCCAAATGGATACGTGATCGGGGTGTCGCCTGACAGTTCCGCCGAAGTGAGCGGGGCGCCACCCTTGATCTGTATGGTGACATTAACGTAGGATAGGGCAAGGTTTCTCATGTCTTCGACCGTGGGGTGAGGACCCAAGTGAGTCCTGAGCTGCCACTCGAGCTTCTCATGATCGATGAGTGGCAGCGTCTCGTTGTCAGTTGAGAGCTCCGCCGAGGCATAGTAATCCTCGGAGCTTGGCCCAGCAGGTGGTGTGGCCAGCAAGTCATCGCCGGAGCCATGGCGATTGAGGTCGTGGTCGCCATCTGAAGACCGAAGGTCGCCCAAACATTGGGCGATGATGTCTTGTCGCGGTTCTTCTGACGTGTCGAGATGAACCATCCCGCCATCGGCCTTGATGGCGAAGTCGAGGCTTCCAAAGCATATGGTGGGGGCGATCGGTGGCCTTTCCTGAAAGTCAGCGCCCCCGCCTTCGTCGCAGCCTGTAGCCTTGTGCCGGACCACGAAGCACTCACGGGATGGGTCATAGTCGCCGTCAGAGCTATACGCAGTGTTCTCGTCTTCGTCGGAGTCGTCCGAGCTGCGTACCATCCAGACGTCATCATCGCTAACTATGTTGTCCTCCTCGTAGTCGGGATACCCGAGCAGGTAATCCATCTGGGCCTGCATGAAGTTGGCTACGGCCCGGCTTGCGCCGGTCTTGTGGGCCCCCTCGTGAGGATCCCTAGAGCCCCCGATTCTCGTGTCTCCAAGTGGGGCAAGGGAATCGAAAGCTTGAGGGCGCGGAGTGGCCTGAGCCACACCGACGGTCGCCTTGTCATGTTGAGGCATGAGCAGGGTCTCCGTGGCTGGAGCCGCCTGGACCTGCTCGACGGACGGTGGGGTGTGGCCCAGCGGAGCGTCTAAGAAGCGGACCGTTCTCAAGTCCGGGAAGCATAGAAAGTCGAGGGTCCTGAAGCGAATGTGGGATCCGTAGGAGGAGTCGGAGCGTGGGGAAGCCATCCAATCCCGAGCTAGTCACTCAACCCCCCTACCTGGTGCGCCAACTGTCGGTGTCGTGAAATCTTCCAACTAGTAAAATACGTTTACGCGAGGGGAATCGGATGGTGAGACAAATGAACACAGGCGAAGTTTATACTGGTTCGGGCGAAATGAATGCCTACGTCCAGTTCAGGTCAATGCCCGCGTTGTTTATCTTGGAAATTTGTGGGGGTGTACAAGTGCGGCGAGAGGAAGTGTTGGGTTCTCAGGTCTCGATGCTTCTTCCCTCAGGGGCGTTGCCCTTTCCCTTTTATAGTTTCAAGGCTCGTGGTGGTCGTCCTATGAGGTTATTCATACAAGTTCTGGCTACCGTAGATTTCATCCTTCATGTGGTGGGTAGTGAGCTTCGTGTCGATCCCTCTTCTGTTGTCCCATGGGGGGCCTGGTCCTTCCGCGAGTCTGGAGGTACTGCAAGCCGGGGAGCATCCAGGACGGATTCCCTTATCCCGACGTGGGCGTCGTCCTTACTGTTCCCTAATCCGCCGTTGGTTAGGCATCTTCTCTCTGTAGTCATTCAGTGGACCTGCTCTTCCACGCGGTTTGTCGGGAATCTTCGTCCTTCGCGTTATCCTTGGATGGAGATGGAACGGGAGGCATGCTTGCTCAGAACGGAGGACGGCGTGCCACGGTACGACGTGGTAGGGGGCCGTCTCCTTTTCCTCTTCGGGTTTCCGGGATTCCAGTTTCCCTGCGTGACCACTCGATTCCGTCTAGGGATTCCCTTGTAGCCTACGCCGTGTTCCTTGGGGTCAACTGTACCATTCGTGGCCATCTGTCGACTGATGATTGAACATCAGCTTGATGGGTCCCAAATTAATGTGCTAGGAGAGTACATCAGAGAAGCTAGCCTCCACTGACGAGACGACGACTGACTCTAGTTTTCTCCTCTTTCCTGCTTGGCTGCTTGCTAACAATAATTCATATACTCATGCAGAGAGGAAGGGTGTAAATAAATTCTATCTTGGCTCCAGCAAACACGTCTTTCTAGGACCTGTTTCGTTTGCATTCACCGTCTTTTGGTAAAGTTGTTTTTTATTATTTTTGTAACACCCTGGTGGGCACCAAAGGCAATAATTGTTTTTACACCGACTGGCAAATCAATGCGATCGTCATAGGTGGGCTGCTGTCAGCTGGGCCTGCAACGACGCGCTGAAATAATGCAGTAACCAAAAAAAAAGAAAAAAAACTCAAGGACGAACAGACTTGGCGATGCCACTTCGCCGGGGCAGTGGCACCAACACGGCGGCTCGGTAATTCATCTGCAGGAAGACGAAGACGCCAGTACCCACTAGCGCTGGTCACTGGAACCTCATCGGAGGGCCTGCACTGCACTGCTGCACCCTTTCATTTGCATCTAGCATTATTACACACAACCAGCATCCATACATATACATCATCATCCCCTGTGGCCTGTGCCCCCATGGATTATCAATCGTTGAGGGTTTCAAGGCCTGAGCAGCAGGCAATGGCAAGGAAAGTGCTCACGAAGATACTCGGAATCGCAACACACGACCTAAGCTAGCACCGGTCAAGTTTACTGCTATGAGGTCCTTGCGTTGCCTTTGTCGCGCGAGCCAAGCGGGAAGCCATATGCACGCTTCTTTTCCAGAATGGCATCACGGGCGAGGCCGGGTTCCAGCAAGCAGATGCTTGCTTAGACCCCGCTTGTTCCTGTCGCTAGATGCTGATGATCGCAAAATATTGTGCTAGCGTACGTCCTATATCACATCGAACTTCATACCTCACTCAAGCTACGCACAAAGTGCCATACTCGCTCCGACCCAAAATAGATATCGTTCTCACTTCCCGAGAAGTCAGCATTTTAAAAAATATTAATAATTATATATTAAAATAAATAAATATTTATACTAAGTAATTAATATTATCAGAAAGATCTTTAAGTCTAGTTTTTTAATAAATTTATTTAGAGATATAAATGTTACACGTATTTTTTGAAATCTAGTCAAAGTTGAGAAAGTTTGACCGACACGCTTCCTATAACGTCATCCTTTTTGGGACGGAGAGAGCAGGTGCGTCGCTGAGTAAAACAATCTTTCCCGCTTTATAAAACACTTGTCACTTGGCATGCATGTTTCTTTTAAAAAAAACACACTTTCTCGCTACCACGTCTTATGAAGGTGGCCGGTGTC
This sequence comes from Bothriochloa decipiens, assembly GCA_023333625.1. Taxonomy (NCBI): domain Eukaryota; kingdom Viridiplantae; phylum Streptophyta; class Magnoliopsida; order Poales; family Poaceae; genus Bothriochloa; species Bothriochloa decipiens. The sequence goes on along the minus strand of CM041636.1, from coordinate 3,121,565 downwards.
CTTCATCCTTGATCTACGCAATGAAAAGATGAGGATGGAATGGGGTAGCTGGCTTCTTCAGATGCGTGGTGCATAAACCAGAGACAACCGTGGCAGTGGCGCACATGGACATGGTGGGAGGCTGTGTGCTGTTGGGCAGCAGGTGTGGACACGAGTGAATGACTCACCGTCCTGCTAGACTGATGGTTGCTGACAGATGCGACGACGACTCGAGTCCCGACTCCCGAGGTCTCCCCTGCATGTGCTAGTACGAGGACAGCGAAGCGCGGTCTGTGTGGATGCAAGAACCATCCACGCTGATAATGTAATAACGTGAGGTTATTATTAGCAGGGCATCAGGGGTACGTGGCCGTATGTAAGGAGATACATGCCATGCCGCTATCATGCACAGCATTTTTTGTTTTATTTTGAGAACGAACTATTTCAAAGTCATGCGTAGCTTGTGTGCTGGTGAGCGGTATGTGCACATAGCGAACCGGCTTTCAAGGAAGATTTGGCAGCCCTACAAATGATAAACCAGCCCTATCCGAAATGATAAACCAGCCCTATCCGACAGACTACTAGTACTAGTTTTTCAAAGAAACTGTGGCGTTTGTTCCTAGTGGGCCGAAATAAAAATCCACAGCAAGTGTAGACCACGACTGGCGCGGTTCACGGGGTCTCTCCTCGAGCTTGGCTCGTTGCCGCATCTGCTGAGAATCCCTTTGTCGTCCGTGCTTGTGAAGTTGCACTCGCGATAAAGCTTGTGATGTTTGTCTACTACAACGTACGACGGGTCACTGTTGTGGCAATAATGTATACTCCTACATTTTTCACCGACTGGAAAAGCCATGGGATCGTGCATAGCTTGGCAAGTGACATGCTGTAATCAACAAAACGCAAGCACCAACACATTTGGGTGGCCATTTGGTTGGCCACTTGGCCGTCCGAGGCCCAGGGCTGCAGCACGCCGGCTGCCCGGCTCAGTAATTGATCAGCAGGGAGATGCCCCAACCCACTCGCGCTTGTCGCTGGACCCTCATAGGCATCTTGTGACGAGTGCGAGTGCCATACGTATATATTCACGAGAACACAAGGACGAACAGACTTTGTGGCGACATGGCCGGTGCAGCGGCACGGGGCAGCAGCTAGCTGGCCCGCCACTGCCCACTAGCATTGGTCGCTGGACCCTCACAGGCAAGTGCGGAGTGCGGAGTGCGTGCACCCGCACCGCAGCCTTTCATGCGCATATTCAGCGTTATAACACGCCGTTGAATATGTTTCAATTCAACCGTAATATTTTAGGCTATAATGCCATAACTTTCCCGTTAATAGCACCGACGTATAAAAGAATTGCATGTACATTTACATAGTTATTGTTGGCCGAGAGAGATGAGGTTGCATACACATTTACAAGATCATGGTCTGCCGAGAGAGATGTGTGGTCTTCGTGAACACTATTTGCCCACAACCACAGAGCAATCTTGGTGGTCTGCATGCTACCTACAACTAAACATCAGCCACCCAACAGCGACGGATGCCCGGATCCACGCCCCTTGGGGGCCGGATCTGGCAGGTGGAGGGCTCAGGTCCTCGTCTAGTGGCGCCGCTCCTATGGTCGGCCGAGAGCTTGCGCGCCCTTTCACGCGGGCGGCAGTAGTTTGGGTGAAAATCTTATTTGGCATCTTACGCTGGGCCGGTGACGGTGGTACTGACTATGCCACTCACATTGTTGAAGGCATCACTGAAGCTGTTGCACCTGTGGGCGTTCAACAACTAGGTGAATTCCTAGCCTGGTGTCCCTGGGCTGGCGGCGGTGGCGCAATTGGCTCATCGTCGAAGTTGTTGTTTGTCAGGACCAAGATTCCCTACCGTGTGTCACTCAGCTGGACAGCTCAAGTCGGAGGTGGTGTTCGATGGCGTAACAGATTGGTGTTGGTGGCAGGTTTGTATCTGCACCAAGTGCTTTGTGTTGTTACCTTAAAAGAAGCATCCATTCTTCAGTTGTGGTCGGTGTCCTGTGTTTTTTGTACCTTTTTAAAAGGTCTGACAAACGTATTTTGACGGCTTTATCTTGACATTGGTGATCATATTCTAGAGGAGTTGACATCATGGAGCAAGTTTGTTTGTCGCGTAGGACTACTCAAGCCTTTTATTCGGATGTAATTCTTTCTATCAGTTTTTTTATTTATTTTTTCTTGTAATAATTTGGCATGCTTCTATCCACGGGTAGATGAAGCCAGATAGTTTGTATTCTCGATTAAAAAACATGCGCCGAGATTTGATTTGTCGGTTGGATGTGCTGGCAAAGTCACATGACGGATCGCTCAAGACGGACAGCTCCACATTATATTCCACCGATGCAAGCGGGCTCACGCACTGACCAAGCAAGGGATACTCACACAACGCACAACGCTAGCAAGCAACCAACAAACCTCGAGAGCCATGGCGCTTATAACCGGAGCCATGGGCAGCCTCATCCCCAAGCTCAAGGACCTTCTCAAGGAGGAGTACAGGTTGCAGACGGGGGTGAAGGATCAAGTCAGGTCTCTCGGGCTGGAGCTCGAGAGTGCCCAGGCCGCCCTCCGTAAGGTGGCCCAGGTGCGGCCTGATCAACTTGACGAGCTCGTCAAGATCTGGGCACGCGAGGTCCGGGAGGCGTCGTACGATATGGAGGACATCCTCGACACCTACCTTGTGCGTATCGAGGGCAGCAGCAAGAACAACAATTACCAGGACAATTTGCTCAAACGCCTGGCAGAGAAGATGACTGGGCTGTTCAAGAAGAGCAAGAAGCGTCACAAGATCGCTGGTGCCATTGACAATATCTGGAAGAACCTTCAGGAGGTGACCGACCGGCGTGGTAGATTCACCGTCGACAGCATTGTGGCAAAGGCTCCAGCATCATCACGGTCTGTCGATCCTCGCCTTACTGCAATGTACAGAGAAGCATCACAGATCATTGGCATCGACAAGTCAAGTGCTGATCTGATATCCATGCTGTCAACCGACGGGAATGATGAGTCCAACCTGAAGATGAAGATTGTTTCTGTTGTGGGAGTTGGTGGACTCGGCAAAACTACTCTTGCCAAGGCAGTGTATGACAAGCTTAAATCCATGTTTGGTTTTGGGGCTTTTGTTCCAGTTGGCCAAGATCCCGACTTGAAGAAAGTGTTAAGAGACATCCTGATAGACCTCGACAAGGAAAAATACACAGATATGAGATTCACAATGTTAGATGAAAGGCTGCTCATCAACGAACTCCGTGGTATCCTTCAAACAAAGAGGTATGAATAATCATCATATTCTGTATGCCAGAATTAAGGTATTATAGCATCATATTAATATTTTTCATACTTTCACTCTCCTTTGTGTGCATATATTTTCACGATTATCGATCACGTTGGTGGCTAATAAGGCTTAGGATTTCAGATTATTGGCCACGGGGCTGGGTTTCAGCTGATGGGTTAAGTGCTGAGGAATTTAATACACACCGTCGGAGAACACAAGCCGTATGTCGCTAGCATGGCGTCATATTTATTTTGTTCTAAAGGTTTAGTACACAAGAATGTTTGCAGTATAACTGGCGCGGTAGCGCAATCAAACCATTTTAGTTTAACTTCTTGATGGAATAAAGTTTAAGTGTAATATAATGAGATTTTTGCTCTGGTACATTCAAATAACGATGAGTAGTTCATTTAATTAGATCGGATGGGGAATCATTTATTAGTTTCTAGAAGATAACACGTGAAACATATATTTGTTATATTTTAGTTTTGTTAAATAGTATAAATAAGAAACATTTCAGATGGGGAATCATTTATTAGTTCACAAACAAATATATTTATTGAGCGAGATGCATGTTTCATCGTGGAAAATCTTTTATTTGGTAACAAAATTTAACTAGCTTGATACATTTTCCTTTACATATAACGCCTCCATATTAGCAAACAATGTCGTGTTAACTTAATTATTTTTATTGCTAGCAAATATGCCCGTGAGTTACAACGAAAAACCCTAACTTCACTTTCTCTTATTTATATCGTGATTCTCATGCAGCGCATCTTAAGAGAGGAGAGTGGATAAGCAGGTGGAGCTGGTGTCGAGACGCGCAAAGCCAAGCTATGCTGCGCCGACGGCAGGAGCACATACGCTAGGTTGACCTACGCCACTGCTAGGCCAATAGAGCTCGTGTGCAGCGGTGGCCGCATGCGGCTTCATCGAAATGTTCTGTAGTGACGCTCATGCCTCTCGGTGGTGGCGAGTGGTGAGCCCACGCATGCTACGGTGGCCGTGTAGCCCGCTTCCTTGGTAGCCACATGGGCGGCTCCATTAATCTGCTCTGCAGTGGCGCTCGGGCATCCCGGCGGTCGTACGTGTGGCCGCCTCCCTGGTGGCCGCACACCCCAACGATCCGCGCCAGCTTGTGTGTGATGGGGGCAGCGTGCGGCTCCGTCAAGCTGCCCTACAGTGGCGCTCCGACATCCCGATGGTTGTGAGCGGTGAGCTATCCTGTAGTGTCGCTTGGCATCTCAACGGTCGGGAGCGGCCAGGTGCGTGGATCGATGGCCAATTAGTCAGATCCTGCTTTCTTTCTTTTATGAGGCGTAGTTCCTTGTGGCTGGGGTTCAAACGTCGTGTGATCTGCTTCTTAGGGGATTTTCCTTGGACTGTTATTCATGATTTTCTAGACTTGAGTTTCGATCTTGCATAGCTTTTTAGAGTTCTTTTTCGCATATGATTAAAAAATCTTGTGGTCTCAATTTGCTTCTATTACGTTTAACGTTACGGATTTGGGAAGTTCCTTGGTCCCCGCGTGTGGGTCTCCAACTCTGATATTTTTTATATTCAAATTAGAGCTTACTAGCCCATCAACCCGTGCTCTCACACGGGTTACAACTTTAGGAGTAAATATTTGTATTAAGATTTACTTTTAAGTACCATGATGGCATAGGTAGTTAAAAATATCAGTGGTATTAGCAGAGCTAAAAAAGTTTTGTCAAAGAAAAAATCTAGGTAGTAAATAAAAATATTAAAATATCATTTCAAAATTTTTATTGCTACACCATGTCACTTAAGATTAGCGATGGAGTTTGGTACGAGATTACAGAAGACGTAGACACCTATAGTATATACTGCCTCGGTCCAAATTATAAATTGTTTTGACTTTCTTGGTTCATACATTTTATTATGTATCTAGACATAATTTTATATTGAGTTGTATAGCAAAATAGATAAATGAAAAAATAAATATGAATTATAATTGGAATGGAAGGAGTAATAATATTCTCACTTCTCGGGATGTTTTGTATTTTAGCAACAAAGTTTTATGTAGTAGTGTCAAACATTTTTGTTAAAATACAAAACATATATATCTTAAATGCGTGCTAGAGAAATTTTCATGTTGGCACAATATGTATGTTTACTTTAATCAATTTTATTGTATTAATTCTTATAAAATGAGCAATGGAGAAACATATTGTGTTTTCATTATTTTTTTGATAAGCTAATAAAAGAATTATAAGATATAGATAATTTAGAAACAATTATCTTTCATAATTAGTAGAATGTATTAAATAAGTAGTAAATCCATATAGGCGGCCTTATTAATAACACCGAGCAATAATCTTGGTCGCCTGTTTTTTAACATTGTTAGCATGTACGTCAGAAGTAATCTAATGACACTATAATTATAGTAAACAATAAGAATCATGATAAGACTTGTTTGTTCACCGCTACCAAGCAAGATTGCATCCCATACTCTGGTTTCCCTTGGTTAATTTGATTTTTTAGTTCTCTGTTGGCTTAATTAATCTTACTTAGAGTTTGTTGATCATCGCGGCAGTAAATTGAAACATTATAATGACAATGACACTAATTTACCTCTTTTATACAAAAGTACTTCACAAAAATTGTCTGACAAATACCATGACATGGTAGACCAGAGATTCGATTTGAATTTCTGTGTGGTTGATGAAAATTGGAGCTATTGATTTTTGATATATATTTCTTGTAGAATTTTACTAATGAATACACTAACCAATTAAATGTGACAGATAGGATAATCTAAAATTTTTTGTACTGTGTATTAACCAACTACAAAAAAATGTTCGTGATGTTAAAGAGACAATTTTGCCTCTCCCATCAATAGGTTTAGCGAGAGCATTTATAACACGACCCAAGTAAGCCTGGCTCATGAGATTTTTCTATAGAATCAAAGTTTTTATTTTTCTTTTAAAATATTTTTTAAAAAGATATAGGTGGGTAATTTTTGACAAAACAAAACAAATCCAGTGGTTATAAATGGCAAAATAGATTTTGATTATATTAATAAACCATGAATGTGTATTAATACATTAACCAAGTGAACGTGATCGGTTGGTCAATCTGATATTTTATATTAACTTATCTATGAATAATCATATATAAGGTGAATCAATTTTTTATCTGTATGAGCAAGTTTGAACTTTCTTTTTACAACAAAACTAAATTTATTAATATAGTTATAATTGTGGTGGTTAAAAATATTTGTATTAATATTAAAATATATTAACTAAGCCAGCGTGATATATACGTCAATCTAATATTTTATAGTAACCAACTATGAGAAACGTCATAATTTTTCTTTTCTTTCAAAATATAGATTTTATTTAGAATAATGGAGTAATTTATATGCAAAATAGCTATAACATGATGGCTATAAATATTTGTATTAATATTAACTTGATAGATATACCAATCTAATATTTTATATGAAAATAATAATCAACTTATGAGGCAACGTCATAAATTTTTATTTTTCTTGGAAAATAGATTTTATTTAGTATAGTGGCAGAGGTCGGTAATTTATATGCAAAATTAGAGGGTTACTTTAAGTATTTTTCATAATGGTAAAGGTGGGTAATTTCTTTATAAATTACAATAGATCCAATGGCTATTATCAAAGATGATGATTAAATCTACAAAATCAATGGCTAGATGTTTCTGATTATTGTGAGAATTTCTTGAGTTTATCTTTTTTTCTAGCGCATCAGGTGAGAGTTAACGTGGTGCCTCCGTTGGAGCCTCTAATTAATAATAGTAAGATGAGAGTTAACGTGGTGCCTCCGTTTGAGCCTCTAATTAGTAATAGTAAGATTTTAGACTCAATTTGGATAACCAGGTTATATTTTTTTCCTTCACCTGGTCCCAGACATACCACGTAAAGGAATACGGACGTAGAAAGGAAAGAGCGGACAAAAAAATTGGCATCAAGATTGGCGGACTGAAATTTTGGGAATTAAGTAGTAGGAAGATACTGTATATTTGATTCACCTGGCCATGTAATTACTTTTAGCGGGTGCGTTAGACATAAGCAGATATTTGTTATCCACCTGCGTGATGTTTTTCCAACTGTTACCAATATCTCTACAGCATGTAAAATGGTTATTCTAATCATGCAAGTAACGTGTTATTGACCCCAATAATTGTTAACATTTTTACCAATGTTAGGATTAATACATGTTACATCTAGCCAGCTCCAAAGACAAAAACTTAGTCTGCCACCATTTCTTACTAGGGCGACGCTTAAAGGAAGAACTCCTAAAAAAAAATAAGTGGACGAAATTAACGCATCAAGTGTCGCACATTCGATGAACATGCGATTTCGCCCCTACCCCGCCTTGGCTAGCACCGCGGAGCCGGAGGCTCTTGCCACCTTGTTGAGGCACAAGCCTACTGTCCCTCGACCCTGCCATCACTACTACACAAAGAACTTCCGTGACGGGCGAAAACTATTTTCCGCAGCAAATGCCTCCACCACGAATGAAGGTCACGGTTAATTATGGCCTTCACTGTGGCGGGCGCCTGTGCCCGCTGCGGAAAATAGAAATACCGCAGCGGGCAACATAAGCACCCACTGCGGTAAAGAATTTAGGGTTTTAAAAAAAAGCCCACCGAGGCCGGTAGCCCACTGAGCCCGGTCTGTGTGCTTCCTGATCCGCCGCTTCTGCCGCCGCCGGGGCCTCCATGCTGATCGGAGGAGGGAGTGGAAGAGGCTGGAGAAGGGCGCTGTCGAGCAGATCTGGCCGCTTCTGCTGCCGCCGGGACTCCCTGAGCCGCTGTCGAGGTCCTCCGCACCGCCATGGTGGAGGGGGCCGCCAGGGAGGAGGTGGCTGCCGCCGTGGTGGAGAGCCGACGGATCCCGCCACTGCCTCCTTGCTCCGGTAGCCTTCCGCTGCGGGAGAGAGATGGAAGAGTCAAGGAGTTGAAGTGGGAGAGAGGAAGATGATCTGGACGTCCTCCATCGGATCTGCCCACCCTTGGCCGGCATCAGAGGGAGGAGGGCGCCGCCTCCGAGGATTCCGCCGACCGACGAGGAAGGAGAGGCGCCGCCGTTGAACCGTGCCGGCGCTGCCATCCTGGGCCTGGGGCCTCCTCCGCTCATCGAGGAGTGCGGAGAGCACTACTCTGGGCGCCGCCATCCTCCGTCGCGTGTGGAGGGGAGGCCTCGCGCCGACAACTGGTGGACAGGGCAGTGGCGCAGGTCCCGTCGCGCGCCGCCGCCGGTTGGGGTCCTGCCGGCTGGATCCACGCGGGTGAGAAGTTCGGGCGTGGCGCACCACCTCCGGCGCGGCGATTCACCTCCGCGCGCATTGCTCCACCTCCGGTCGCCCTCCACCTCTGGGTGCGGCCTCCCGTTCGTGGTTGGAGAGGATCGCGAAGAGAAGGGAAGAGAAGGGGAGTGGCGGGCCGTGGAGGGAGGGAGTGAGGAGGGGCTTTGGTGCGACGATGAAGGACCGACGACGCGCGACTCGTGCGTCTCGCGCGGAGGGCGGCGGCGGCCGTCGCTCTGAGTGGGGAAAGTGGAGGGAGGGAGTGAATGTCTGATGGAACCCTAAGTTCTCCTATATATATGATGGTGGCTATTGGGCCAGCTTTGGGCTATTTGGGCCTCGCATATTTTTCGTGATGGGCTTTTTAGGTTGCCTGCTACGGTAAATTGATTTACCGCAGCGGGCATCTTAATATGTCCGCCACGAAAAATATATATTTACCGTGACGGATATTTTAAGATGCCTGCTGCAGTAAATCAATTTACCATAATGGGAAAAAGAGTCCACTACGATAAATCAAAAGTTCCCGCTACAGTAAATCATGGGATTTACTGCAGCGAGCAAAAAAAGAGCTGCCCACGGAGTGCTTTTGGGCAACGTCGTGGTTGTTCGTTTTTGTAGTAGTGCATCTCCTAACCACCAGCAACATGATGCCACACCACCATCTGACAAGACTCCATTGCGGTATTGCGATTCCCGCCCCCAAACCCGATTCTACAATCACAGTCATAGGATCTTGAATCCCCTCCCGAGACCCAGATGGCTTTCTTCTTTCACCCTGATGATGTGTGGGTGGCTTGTGTGAATGTGTGACCCATCTCATGTTTTAGTTTGTTCATAAAAATCCACTCCCACACTCGGGACCAGGACGGCCCATAAGCCGCGTCCACATGACTCAAGCGGGTCCAATCCTGGAAGTCAAAAGGGCGTCATCTGAACGGTATAAATAGCAGGCGCCGCCGGACAGGTGACGGTTCCTGCACTTACAATCATTTCCACCAACCCACTTGTGCACTTCTTGAGCACTCCGCACCCACCATCTTCCTCGCAACCACCGCCGCCGAGCATATCCGCCGACGCCGCTAAGAACTCTCGCCAGGCACCACCGGAGTTGCATCGATAGACCACCGTGGCAAGCATCCCACAACATTGAAGGAGGAGTGACTTCCTAGCAGTTGAGGCCGTGGACTAGGTAAGCCAAGCTGTTCTTCGTGCTGGTCGGAGATTTGGGAGTACTAGGGTTTTCGATTTGATTTTCTCTTTCTTCGATTTTCCTTATAGGGCCGAGATCCACATTCTCTCTTCCGGGGAGGATTCGGGCATTGCCGCAGCGGCCGTGGCTGCACCGGTCGCTGATCCGCTCCCAGTGGTTGCGGCAGAGGCAGCCCCAGTCCCCGCTGCTGCGACAGTAGCTGTAGTGGCACCACCTCCTGCTGCTGTGATGGCGACGGGTGTGGTGCCAACTCCTGTGGTTATGGCGGCGGTCGCACCCGCAGTCGGAGAGGGCGGGGATGAGATGGACTCATCCTCAAACTTCGATGATGTGCTAGCGCCGCCGGGCAGTCAGCACTACGACCAGATGGTCCTCACCCAAGAACCGTACTGGCAAGCGGTTGGCCGCAACGAGCATCCAGAGACCGCCAACGCGGAGCTCCACCAGCAGCTCATTGCGGCCGATCTGGCCAACTTCAGGAATCCCAGGAGGCCCTGCAAGGGAGGACGGCGGAGGTTGCCACGCTCGGCCAGCAGCTCCAGGCCGCCGACACGAAGCGTGCCGGTAAGCCGCCCATCTTTTTATCTTGTCTTCCTCCATCAGGGCTTTTCGTCGAAGGGTTTGTATGTTCTCCATTTCTTACTTCCTAGTTTTCTTGATGCAGACCGGACCCAGTGCCTCGAGGCAGTGCAGGGCGTGGGGAACGCCGCCGCCAACTTCATGAACGCCCAAAGAAATAGCATGGTTCAGCGGTTGAACCAAATCAACCCCCAGGTGAATGCGGTGGCGCAGTACGGCATGCGCTACGGGGCCTCCGCCGCCATGGCCGCTATCCGTGGGCACACTGGCTTCGACACCCGCGGCCTTGATATGGCCGACCCTGAGATCGTTAGGATCATGGAGGAGGAGGCCACAGACTTCTTCGGCGAGGTAGAAGAAATCGTCGATGTGACCCCTGCCGAGTGGGTCATCAACGAGCTTTTTGACTAGGAGTTGTAGTTAGGCTACAATCTGCCTTGTAAAAACACTTCGTTGATGAATGAAGGTCGGGGGCCCTGCTTTTGCTGCTCCTCGATGCGTTCTCCTGTGTACCGATCCACCAAGGTCAATTTTTTTTGTACCTGCCAGTGTGTTGAGCATGTGGTGCATGGATGTTCATAGTAGCCATCTTTGGAAAAGATCATCTGGCTTTAACCATTGCATTGACCAGAAACTGGCAACGGTGCCAAATCTTGTAGAGAGGACCCGAGCACTCGAGCCAGTCGAGGGCGAAAGGGGCGGGCCACAAAGCTGGGTAGGAACCGGTTCGTGACTTAGCCTGTATGCCGATGCGGCGAATGAGAGCCTCTCTGGTTGGTGGTCGATGCGTACAGAAATATCCAGAGATATTTAGTGCCTTGGTGCTAAGCCAGTGAACCCAGCGTCGGTCTCTTCTGAAAAAGAAAAGGACAAAAAATTCAGTAGATCTCTTGTTTATAAGAATAAAATCGCATTTTTAAAAAAAGTTCATTGATTTTAGTTGCAGGTCGAGTAATCATAACTCATTAGAGGATCTACCGACTCTGTCAGGCGATCAGGGATGTGCTAGTGAATAGCGTAGGAGCCAGGATCACTAGGGACCTGATGCCGTTAGAGGGCAGCTAACAGTATCTCCTGTGTCGTTGAGCGCGGAGCTGTGACACGTGGTCGGAGGAACTAGGACAGTGCCTTCTCAGATAATCCCAACAAATGAGTTTGGCCACTCGACCTCTTTATGTTTAGGGAAAAAACTTGTTGTGGCAAAAAATAAAACAAATAACTAACTTTTATTAATACTTATTTTTAAATCTCCTGACGCGAAGGATTACAAAAACGTCATCCGTGCACCCAAACTGCAGTGCACGCACTTGTTGGGAAGGGAAAAACCTAAATGGTTGACGAAAACTAAAATGGATAAAGTTGACTAAGCGCTCCTGACAGCAGCCCAACTTGTTCGCGATCAGGGCCGTCTGTGGTGGTCGGCCCCTGACTGGATTAGTCCTTGTTAGAAATAATCATGACTTGAATTAGTTTTAAGTCTTTGCATCTC